>OX155681.1:2061200-3261200 GCA_944547425.1 Eupithecia centaureata | reverse complement strand
AAGAGTTGGTTGTCTCCATCAATGGTGCTTAAAAATACTGTAGCCAGACATGGAGCCTGATTGAGGTGGTGGTAAGCTTTATCTTATAATTTAAAGCAGAGAGTAACCATGTTAAAGAAAGAGGACTCTAAAATGTACTGCAAACAACACTGGAAGTGCTTTGTTATTGCATCCCGGATTTATCATACCATGTTGTTATTTGTTTTTTTAAGACAATCTATATTACTGTTAAAAATTTATTTGTTTACGTTTTTCTTATTCTTTGTAGGTAGTCTAGTACCCAGACAATCTGATAGGATTTGTTACATTAACATCATAATTCCACAATAAAATACAATCTTTGTTACAGGGCGCACCAGTAGATATAACACACCTACACAAAGCTCTGAAATCCCGCGTCGCAGTCAGCAAGCGGACATCCGCTATGAACCAGAGCGCTTTGAACACCACCTCACAGAAAGCCGCCGAGCGACTTGAAGCCGACTACGCCGACAAAACCGACGAGACCGGCGAACCAGACAAACTCGCTGACGAACAAAACAACAGACTAGAAGTTCCCACACAAAAGACTGAAGAATACGAATCTAACGTCGACGGCATGGTCGAAGACAAAGACAGCAAACTGCTGAAACGGAAAGAACCAATTGAAGATGAAACCTCACCCAAGAGACAGTGTCCTAAAATAGTTACGGAATGATTGCGCAGTGCGTACGCGGACTTTTATGCGACATCTGAAAGCTCTGGCTCACCTGGGTTTTTAAATCATGTAAGGCTTGTGTTCATAGAATGGTCATATTGTCATTTTGAATGAAGTTTTCGAAAGCATTATGTTATGTCATATTATACAACTTTTAAGTTAAAGGTCCGTTTTAATGAACACCATAAATGTAACTATTATAGATAATTTGTAGAGATATCATTAAATTAATATAACATTGCAATGTTGGCTTTTATATTAATTTGAGTACAAGAACATCTGCAGTATTAAATATATTTTTGGATGGCTTTGGGTGATTGTTAGAACATTCCAATCATTGCAATTTGTCAGGTTCGGCCCGAGCTCAATACCAAATATTGATGTGGTGTATCTTGTTTGTAAAAATGTCTTACCACAAATGGTTTACTTATATTAACTGTACAAATAAATATTTTGAAAAATTATATGTTCTTAGAATTTAGCCTGTCCTTAAATTATTTATTCACCTACTAACTACGCTTAATTGTTTGTCACTCCTCTACATATTTGTGTAGCTGGCTTATTAGAATAACTACTTAATTGAGGAATAACGACATGATTTGGAGCTAATAGCCGCTTAGCGAAATTAACACCTACAGCGCTCTGTGGCGACAACAATTTTATACAGTGAGATGATTTCTTTATTAGAAAATACTGTTTGTTGTATTTGAAATTAATTCTTTATTAACAACGAAAATTACAATCAAGGAATAGAAAAAATTACGACTAGTATATACAATTGAAACCATTGAGCTAACTGCAGACGGTTGTTTGCAACCGTCTGCAGTTAGCTCAATAGTTTAGTCTAAAGGTAGCTCAATTGATCCATGTCAATACCAGTCGTCGCGTCCCCAATACACTGGCTGCATTACCACGCTGTATGGCAATGCTGATGCGCTGAGCCAGATACTCACACCAGCTCTCGGGTCACGCGTCGCACTATTGTATATACATACTATTATACTGTATTTGAATGGTGCCTTATCATATTTTTTCATTTTTCTCTGCTATGAGATGTGTACTACCTTCGTGGACCTTTACTACTTTCGTGGACATTTGTTCTGGCTAATCAAGATGGCAAGTGACCAAGTTTTTTAGACAAATTTACAACATCCTGTATTTCAAATACGTTTTATATTAGCTGTTTGGCATATACGTTTATTAATTTTCAAATCTGTTAAAGTACACCGGTGTTGCGTTAGTTTTAAGATGGGTACCTTAGACTATACACCTTTTGAGACTTTGCGGCCGCATTTCGATGCTTTAGCCCGGGTGGGCTACTTCAAGATGCTGAAAGCAACAAGCCCTACGAAACTTACCCTCCATTATGCCTTCAGGCTTATAATATGGACTGTGGTTGTGACTTACAATTTGCAACATATTATAAGAGTAGTCTTGGTAATTGTTTCTCCTTAATTCAATGTATCTACCATCTATTTATTGGTTATATTTGCCTCATGCAAAAAATTGAGTTTCATCAAAAATATCAATAATTAATTTAGTGTTTTCTGTGCACAAACAACCTTTTATATAATTGTCTTGCAGTCTACGAACACAGATGAAGTGGTAGATACCTTGTTTATACTCCTGACCACCATTAACACACTGGCCAAGCAGATAACTTTCAATCTAAGAAGCTCCCGTATTGAAGGTATTATTGGACTCATTAATGGTTAGTACCTGAAGTATTTACATTAAATAAAAGCATTTAATTATTTGGTTATAAGAATACTTGCCACTGTAAAATTGCACTCATAAATTTTTGGAGACTAGTGCAAGGTGGCGTTGTAGACGTAGTACCAATATTCTTTAATGTTCATAAATCGTTTGTACAATAAGTTACGGAGAATTTGTTTTCGCTATTGTATTATTGTATTATCTACCGCAGGTCCAAGGTTTGCAATATCAACTGCCTACCATCACCAAAAGGTGATGAGATCTACCGGTTTCGTCATGTCCTTTCTGCTGAAGGTCTACCAACTAGCTGCGTTCTTCTGCGGCGTTCTTTGGACTCTATTCCCTATAGTAAACAGGTGGCTTGGTGAAGATGACAGCTTTACTGGATACATACCTTTCGATACTCGTAATGTTGTAGCGTAAGTCAGATGTGGTTTAACCAATTCACACATTTTGTTTACAGTTAGCTTTTTCTTTGGGTTGTTAAGGGTGGGATGATGGTGGCAAAAAAAATTGCCTATACTTTTTTGATTATTAAAGACATTACGCAAATCAGGGAGTCTTATTTTCGGCTGTGGATTAGTATAGGCTGATGATGTCTTAGGTATTTAATTTATAATTCTATCTTGTTTCTAGGTTCGGAATAGCGGTCGCTTACATGAATATATTCATAACAGTCCAAGCGTACGGCAACGTAACTATGGATTGCACGATCGTGGGCTTCTATGCTCAAGCCAGAACTCAAATACAAATCCTCAGACACGATTTGGAGCAACTTACGAATCTAGAGGAGATTCCTAAAAATAACAATAGAAATCAGCTTTACAAAGATGGGGATGAAGGAATTATTCAACAACGATTCGTTCGTTGTGTTGAGCATCATAAGAGTATTCTTTGGTGGGGTTTATTTCATTTATTTTTGTTCCGCAGACTTTATCATTTAGCATCTTTAGCTTAACTTGTTAAAAATATATAGGTACATTTTTGTTTTGCAGGTTTGTGAAAGAGATCCAATCGATATTTAGCGAAGCCATGGTACTGCAATTCTTAGTCATGGCTTGGGTTATTTGTATGACTGTCTACAAGATTGCTAATGTAGGTTTCAGTTCAATGAAAAGGCAGAACAAAACCTTGTACAATGATGTATTTTTAGAACATGTATTTTTTATTTAAGCTGAACATTCTGTCTGCGGAGTTCGTGTCAATGGCGGTTTACCTGATTTGCATGATGGCGCAGCTCTTCATCTATTGTTACTTCGGGTCGCAACTCACCGTAGAGGTATCAAAGAACGTTTCTGTAAATAATTTTTAATCACTGTTGATACCACATCTTGCCTCTGGTATATCATCCATCAGTCCTATCTTTTATAATAGCGCTTCCGCTCGTGGCTTCGCTCGCGTTGACCCGTTTTACCCCATTTTCAGGAATTTAGAAATCCTGAAACACCTGTTCTATGATTTTAAACCTATGCTCTGTAAATTTCAAGCAACGGACTGGTTAAAGAGTTAAAAAACACTAACAAAACTTCAACCATCCTTAACCATCCTTAACCACTTAGGGGGGGGAATCACAAATAATCCCTTATGTCTGTGTAGTAACAGATTCCCTCCAATTTTCAACCATAGAGGTTTGGGCTGGGCGTTCTCAAAAAAAAAACTTGTGCCTTTTATATTAAAATAAAATTTAGATTTAAACTTTGTCATAATTAACAACAACCAAAAAAATATTCTAGTTCTTCGTTGTTTGTACTAAATCCATCCATCCATAATAAAAGATCGAATTAATATAGATGTCACTGCTGGAATTTGACACGCTTTGTAGCTTAAATACGTTGTTAACACATCTCTGAATGAAAAGTATCCTAGAACCAATTCGTATCTGATTGTTTTAGAGCGAGTTCCTAATCCGGTCTCTATACAGCATGGATTGGTTGTCTCTCTCCCCTCGCTTTCGTCGTCAGCTCCTCGTGATGATGCAGTACTGCTCCAACCCTCTTACTTTGAGAACTGCTTACATCGTTCCCATGTCTTTGGACACTTATGTCAAGGTAAGAAAGGATTAATTTATGGTTACCAGCTTTTATTTGGACGGATCATTTCCAATATTCAATCTAATCGCAAATAATTTCTACTTCTGCGGGACTTGAACTGAAATCGATTTTACTGAATAAATCATGACGAAAGTGGATCATAAACTCGCTAATAATGGCCATATTTCATAACATTCATCGGAAAAAATCATTGGCCTTTATACGAGTATAAAACGTAGGTTTACTTAGATATAACGTAGGTACATTAATATGTTGTAACCTATGTCTTGTGATATCGTTTCAGGTATTGAAGTCATCATACACGCTGTTTACTTTTTTGAATCGTTAGCTACTGAACAAGATCGAAGGACCATTGGATTAGTATGCGGATCGAAGGACCACAGCGTGGTACCATTTTTATTTAGGCTCATGAATGTATTCTACCTTTATTGTTTTATACGCTTATCTTATCTGTTAGGGATGTAGAATTCACGCCAGCTTGAAATAAACGCTCCCACCGCATTCCTTTTGTTTAATTTTAACTTCGGTTCGTTCTAAAAAGCTTGGATTGTTTGTGTATCGCGCGGAACACTATCAGAGTAGAGGTCGATCGTAAAACTGACCACTGTTTCAATAGTTCAGTCTATTTATTGGTATTTTATGGTCGGATGACGAGACCATGAAGTCGTTTCGCAGGTTTGGATGCATATAATGTAAATAATAGATTAGTTTCCGCAAATATCCTGTACCTACCTACGGGTTTTAAAAACCCTAGATACTTAAACAAAATAAGTAAAAAAAATAATTGCTAAGTTAAAGAACGGTGATAGTCAGCCTCTATATTAGCGTAAATGTGATTTAATTAAGTCTACTTTGCTTACTTTAAGTACCCTCACCTAGGCAAGCACCTATTCAATAAATCCAACAATAGTCTAAAACGAGAAATAAACATTACGGGTCGTCTAAATATAAATTTTATCGCCACTATCCTTCTGAATAGTCCGGCCGTTTTATAAGATTTGTATCTAAATTTTAAGTGCTAGGTTTGTGTGGGCTGCGGAGGCGCGAGCGGTGAGTCACTCGGACTCCGCAGACGCTCCAGGAGCCCGAGGCCGTCTCTTCAGTGCTCCGGACGACGTAAGTGCCGAAAGTCGTGTAAAAAGTTGTATCCGGCTGCCAATAGCGCTTGGAATTCCGTTTATAAATACGCGAGTGCGGCGGCGGCGCGCGAGCCCGACTTGCTAGTGCGTCGTTACTGTAGGGCTTCGCCATGCGCGTCCGCGGAGCCCGATGATATTTACGGGCGGGGGGGCGCGCCGGCGACCCTCGGCCGCGCCTCGCCCCGCGCGCCCGCCCGCCCGCCTTCAGCCTGCCGTGAGTCTACAATCCACTTCCTTTTCCTCAGCTTTTCTTCTCGAATGATATAACTGTGTGTAAACAAACTAAACTACATCCTACTACTACCTAATTCATTAATTACTGAAGTTGTTATATTTATATGCTCGAAGCTTTTCGTTTGTTTACACTTATCAAGTTTACAGAGATATCGTTGCCCGGTATTTAATTTAGGTAAACTGGATTGAAATAGCGTAGTAGTAACGCTTTTGAAAGAGCATTTTCATTGAAATAAATCAGCCTGTCTGGCGCCCGTCGGACAGTTTTCTGTTTTGATTATGGTATCTCATAATCTGTGTGTTTGCGCTTTGTAACATTTTTCTTCATTTTACGACATGCAAAAGTATGGATAAGTGAGCTTAAGGTTCGTTTCGTGTTAGCGTGTTTTTTTCTGTATTTGTTAATTCCTTCTCATTTGTGCAAACGTACAAAAAAGCTAGTGGAAAAGTTATTTGCGTCAAATTGTATACGATTTTCTATTAACTTAACAAACATAAAGAAAACTACATAGGTACATAATGTAAAACCATTCCATAGAGACCATTTGTTTCGACATTTTTTTAAAACTAAAGATGCGTTAGAATGTGTAAAAAATTTGGGATCCGTAGCTCCGTATTGAAATGTATGTTACTTTTTAATATAGGATGTTTAAGGCCTGAAAGTTTCAATATGTACTGAATAACCATAAAGGTATCTACCTACACTAAAAAAGTATTACAGGATTTTTTACAAAACTCAAGATGAATGGGGGCTAACGGCCTTTTGGAACGGGTTAGGTGGTAAAGTTAAAAAATACAGATGTTTTGATGACTTTTTAATGTATCATGCTATGCTATGTTGTCTGAAAACAAAAGAACTGAATTTTTTAAACTGAAGGATATTGAGAAATGTTTTGAAATTTACTTTTTCAATTCCTTTCCTGTCATACAATGATTTGAAGTTAGCTTTTTTTCAATTTGTAGTTTTAATAAAACGTCAATTAACGTATATTATGTAGGAAAACACAAGTTTTATTAGGATTCCTGCGGTGAATCATAATTATGAATCAATTGAAACAATGTTATCGAATCACTCGCCCATTCCCAACGTAAACCAGATCGCCAGGAGCCGAGTACCTACGGCTTGCTATCGCAAATGCATGGCTGTAAATAGAACACCGTGGATGCAGCGCTGGTAATGTTGATTCATTCAGGTAACAGGTTTGTAATGCAAAACTGGTAAAAGGGATTAAGAAAACTAAACAATGTTAGACAATCCACACAGCATCATCTAGCCCCAAGCTTAGCAGAGCTTGTGTTATGTGTACTAGATGACTGATATATTTAATACAATATATTACACAGATGAATATTTTTTATTATACATAGAAAACACCTAGATCCCTAGGACATAACATTTGTCCGAAGAATTATAGTGCGTAGTTAAGCCACTCAGGATAATTTTAATGTCTAAGAAAAAGTAAATTAGTTGCAGTATGATCTATCTACAGGGTTTAGGGTAACAAAAACCATAAATCTGGCGTATTATATGCAAAGCATAATTCATGAAATGCTCAACTTCATGAAAGCTCATGCAAATTTTACAATAGGCGCGTCACCTATCTAAACTCCGTTTGTATGAAACGAATTAGCAAATAAACTCGTATGATCTCAAATATCCGATAATTTATGAGCCAACATCCATGTTCCGCTTCGCTGCATCTGTCGATAAATGAGGGATGATGCTATGACTCACATTTTATTTCCCCACATGTGCATCTTTATTCATCTCTGACAAACTACCTCTCAATTTGGCTATTAGACAGTACCTAGCTACTTTAAAAGATGCAATCGGATTCATGCCAGGGAATTCGCAGGCCTTGAGCGCGACGCTTTCTATGTAAATATCTGTAGTTGCGTCCCTTCATCGGAAAGGGAGCTACATTTGTATAAAAATCTATATTTGTTTATGGGTTTATCCGCCTCCGCTCGTGGCAAAGACGCGTGAGCTGGCGATGCGTCGCGCGCGTTGCACCGTGCAATGTCATCGTGGTTCAGGGTATGTCTAATCGTGTTAGCATGAACATTACATGAACGTTAATATATGTATCTAAAGGATATGCAAGTTTCACGCTCGTATCGCAACGCCTTTTGTTCTCTCGTAACTGCAATGAAAATAGTGCCGGGCCAACGGTTGATGTGTTTTGAATTCAGCTGAATGCTTTCTGATTCGGCTTGCATTCATGCCAAGCCGAAACGGAAAAATACATTTTCGACTCAGATCAATCACGAATGCTATCAATTTAATTCAACCAGTTGTGAATAAATCAAATGTAATTTCGCTTCCATTGTCGACGCTTTGTCTCATTATCTAACATTAGAAATATGCATCTAGGATAGTCACTGTCTGTACTTTAGTATGGGGGTTGCCAGCTCATCGCTCAACATAAATAGTTGGCAATCAATCAAACCACTAAACCGTGTAAGCTTTAGACAGGATGTAGAGTACATAAATTGCTTTAGAAACCTCAATTAAAAGCCGCTCGTTATGTTATTTCATAGGTAAAATGGAATGGCGACGAAAGGATGGAGTTATAAGTGGTTTAGTGGAAAACAAGCTGTACCTAGCTCATGATTTGTGAATCATGTTGGCACCATTGCAGACGTTTGACGAAAGACGAGCTATGGAATTTGTACCTAACTATGCAGATGTATTGACGACCGATGTGGCGCGGCGGGCAAAGGGCCGCCTGCGACGCAGGAGGTTGCGGTTTCGATTCCCACCTTGGAACAAATGTTTGTACGATATGCAAATATTTGTTCCAGGGTTCTGGGTTTTTTCTATGTTTCTATGTAATGTATTGTATTAGGAATCTATATCAGTCATCTAGTACCCACAACACAAGCTCTGCTTAGCTCGGGGCTAGATGATGCTGTGTGGATTGTCTAGCATTATTTATTTATATGTTATTCTCTAGTATGTGTCTAATGCGAGTGATACTGGTCTACGAAGAAAGGAACAAACTATGGAACCATTTAAAAAAATTAACACCTTCAAGGTCTTGTTGTGAAGCTACCGGCTCCAAACCATGTGCATTCGACTTTAAGAATGTTTAGTATTCTTAAACATTAATTTACGATTAAGACCTTGATGTTAAGCTCTAAAGACCGGCACTAAACCAAGTGCAGAATTCATATTTTAGTCCCGGTTATTGCCGGACATTAGTTTAAGAAGTTACATTCTTTAACTCCCGTTGTCTCTAGTTGTTGTACATTGCAGTGGTTCCCGGGCGCGGGCTGCGGCGAGGGCGAAGGCGCCGTGCGCCGTTCCCGGGGCAAGCGGATCACGCAGCGCCGCGGGGCCATCAAGCACCACAAGTAAGCATTTTTTATTTATATTTTTAAATGATAGTTGATACTTTATTAACAACAAAAATTACAAGCAATAGAAAAATTTCAGCTAGTATTTACAATTGAAACCATTGAGCTACTGCAGACGGTTGCAAACAGTAAAGGTAGCTCAATTGATCCATGTCAAAGTCAAGTCCATTTATTTATTCATATTTGACTTACAGAATTACATTAAATTCCAAGAAGTCACACAATATTGTAATTTCTTAAATAGTTAAGTAAGTACTTCACTATCACTTCATAGTATAAAACAAGTCGCTTTCTCTGTCCCTATGTCCCTATCTTCTTCATTTGCAAATTCATGTTGTGAAGGGGTTTGGCATGATGTTTTTACGACAGGCCGCCTGCCTGACGTCAACCCTCCTTGGGAATACACAGTTTAGGTTTTTTTTTTAGTTTTTCTCTTCTCTATGTATACTTAACTCTTTAAAACTACGCAACGGATTTTGATGTGGGTTTTTCATTAGATAGAGTGATTCAAGAGGAAGGTTTATACGTATCATAAAACCGTGCAAAGCCGGGGCTGGTCGCTAGTAAAATTATATAAATGATTAGCACATAACATAAAACAGTCTATATTAGTCTACTAGGTTGATGATGATGATAATAAAACAGTCAATTCAACTTCCAAATTTTTTTATTAAAACCTTAATTAACATATTATGTTTGGTACAATTATTGTGTAAATTTAATCAAACAATGCACCAAACGTTTTACAAGTAATTTTTATACTTGGCGTTACAAAACTTAATAACTTAAACATAAGTAGATTAAGAATTTAATGGTAGGTGTAAAAAGAAATACCTACTTACTTATTTAGTAATAGGAAGTTTAGAACAGCTATTTATTTCGGAACATGAACGTGTCACACACACAGTCAAAATAGTAAATACAGGTCAAAAAGTACTACTATCAAGGAATGGGAGCATTATTAGCCCATCTAGCTGTAATCTTCCACCCCATGAAGTTATCATTATCATAATGTTCAATCTTATAACCAGGGGCAACGATCCGTAGACAAAATCGGTGAAATTCCAAAACTATATACATTAGCAGCGCAGTGGAAACGCTCCGTGTACCACCTCTTACCCGATGTATGATTACAGCTATTAGTTATTTCTCTTCTTCTCGTATTCTAGCAATCAGCAGAAATTCTAGTTTCAAGCAGACTTAGCAGACCTTTTTCGTTGATCAGCGATGAACCAAAAAGGTCTGCTACGATTACGTAGCAGACCTTTAGCTACCAGGTGCCTACGCAGGGCGTAGGCACCGGCTACGAATTTTGCTACGACTCGTAGCAAATCATAGCGCGTAGAGGTCTACAATTTTGTAGCACTTTACGTTTCAATACACTCAGTTTTAACAATAAACCTCCGATTCAATTCTCATTTCATAAGATACTTGTCTTGCTGACGCTCCATTCATTTCCGCGTCTGATCTACGCGTCTTCGAGTTTAGAATTTTTGGCGGGTGCAAGTATTGGTGCTATTCATCACTACCGCCTACCTGCCTATCTTTTAGTGCTCAAAGATTATTTAAAAATACACAAAATACATTATTATGAACCTATATAATTGCTTAATTTGGACTACGGCGGGAGTTGAACCCACGACCTTCAATTAGTACGGCTCAGTATTCAGTGAAAGAAGGTCACTGTGGCTGCAAGTACGGCTAAGGTTTATTTTTTGAGATTTATTGTCAATTACATTTTACCTTATGTGACCCACTGCTGGGCAAAAACATCCCTCTGGTCCCTGAAATTTATTTAATTTCTTCAAAATTTTGTGGCGTTTTTGCGCTGAAACGTTGGCCAGAAAGACGACAAATAGGTACACTGCACGCGATGAAGTATGTTTTAAAGAATAAACGAATTAAATTTTTATTTTCAGAATCCACGAAGTGAACGGACACCGCTTCGTGGCAAAATTCTTCCGTCAGCCGACATTTTGCGCTTTCTGCAAGGAGTTTTTATGGGGGTTCGGCAAGCAAGGCTACCGCTGCGCGGTCTGCCAGACCGCAGTGCACAAGCGATGTCACAGCAAGTTGCTGGGCAAGTGTCCCGGCTCGTCCGCTCATTCGGACACTACTGTGGTAGGTATCTATGAGTTTGTAAAGGGGTTTGGGAAGCAAGGCTACCGCTGTGCTGTCTGCCAGACCGCGGTACACAAGCGATGTCACAGCAAGTTGCTGGGCAAGTGTCCCGGCTCGTCCGCTCATTCGGACACTACTGTGGTATCTATGAGTTATCTATCTAGAGGTATAGCAATTGATAATCCAAATATTTTCAAGACAAAGTAAGAAAACTTTTGCTGACTTTTACTCGATTGACGAGTTCATTACACGAAAATAACATAGCAATAAAAACACATTAGAAATGCATGCTTTTAATTTAATTTATTGTCTTTATTTATTTGTTTTAAATAATTTCCCGATTTTGTAATAGTTATAAGTAGTCTAATTATTAATTAATGATATTCATATACGATTTTAATTGTTCTTGAATAAATGAAATGAAATATACCTCGTATCTATAGGGTCAACGTACAAAGATTGTACAGGCTCATAATATGAACGGTATTGGCTGGACTCATCAACAACAGGCGAGGCGATGCAGTTACGAAGCAATTATCAATTTCCCATTGTTTCTTTTTATCCTGCAACTCTACGAGTGTTGTCTAAACAAAGAATAATGATCGAATTAAAGTTGAGACGGTAAAGATTCGTCTCCTAACGTGTGAGAAACTTAAACAGACTGAGCCCATGCCATCCAACGTACCTACTGTACCGTACCTACGATGAAATGTCAGAAATCTCGGATGGCTCAATATTAAATACATATTATTTAAAGTATTTATACTTTATACTATGTATTTAGACTGCTATAACCATCTGTTTTCATATAAATTCAACATCATCAGAGTCCAAAGATATCAAAAGAAATACTACTGATCACGATACTTTCACACCTTGTTTTGTTCCAGTACCTCCGAGAGCGGTTCAAGGTAGACGTGCCCCACCGGTTCAGGGCGCACCAGTTCGTGTCTCCGACCTTCTGCGACCACTGCGGCGGACTGCTGTACGGCTTATTCAAGCCGGAGCTCAAGTGTGAAGGTACCTTTACAATGCAGGGGGCAAGGGGACGCCAACAAAATTACAACACAAAACAAAATTATACATAATTATATTGTGACAAGCAAACGCGGCAGAATTCATTACTTAATTACACTGAGGCCATCCTCGAAAGACTCTTTCAAAGATAATCAGGCGATCACGAGATATCATCTGTTAGCTTAATATAGGTATACCTGTAGTAAACCTACCTAAAGCAAGGCAAAATTAGCAATTAAAAAGTATGCGTCCAATTAATCATTCAAAGAACACCATAAATTAAACCTGTGATGTTAAAAAAAGTCCCATTCCAGTTTACTATAAGAAAAAACTAGTACCGTAACGGGGTCAATAGACTCCAGGGTGAATAGAAATTCTCGAATACTGCAAGACATTTATCTGGCTGGTAGGTACCGGTGTATCCCCAGTTTGTGACTGTTCACCTCCTGTGTCTGTGGGTAGGACCTCTACAAAAGAAGGTTTTGCTACAATATTTCGTCCATTTCTATTCATTCTTACGTCTTGGTAGTCCTAAGGCATAATTTCAACTCTGTACGTCTTCGAGTTTTAAAGGCATGATGTACTTAGTTTTGTCTACAAAAGCGGGTGCGCGTTGAAATCTTTCGTTTGCTACGCGGATTCAGCGAAGGGTCGTAGGACGCTCTACGAAGTTTTCGTAGAACCTGCTACGATTCTGTTCGAATTATAAATAGTCATAGAATCTGAGTCTATGAGTTTATGTGATTTACATACATTTAAGGGGAAAGGGAAGGGAAAGTGAGACAATACGAGCGAAAAAAGGACAAATTCATCTAAACAATTTTAATTTACAATGGTAAATAATATCGTTGTATAATTAGTAAATTATTAAAATTTTTAAAAAAAAAGTAAATTATTAAGTAAAGAGTTCTTCTACTATCCTATTGAGTAGCATAGAAGAATAAATAATTACATTTATTTGTTTAACGCTTTACACAGAATACATGATAAACATAAAATATTGGTTGGATGGCATCTCCTCTTCTCTGCCCTTATAATACCTAGATAAGAAAATCCTGCGGCCCAGTTTCAATTTCAATTTTCAATTTTATTCAGGAATAATATTTCACAAGCTCATAAATACATATGAAACGTTGACACTACCGAAGCTTTACAACTGTGTGGTAGAGTCAGCGCCCATCTCCTAGACATAGGTACAATTCTGAATAACTAGGTAACTTATTTAAAGTATAACATAAAGCTATAAAATAAAAATAAAAACAAAATCAATATTTCTTAAATACATTTCTGGCGCGTTACATTGTTTGATTGAATCGTATCATATTAAATACAATATGATTGAATTATTGCATTTTTAATCTTATATTCAAAGAGTTGTAAAGTTTGCTCATTATTATGCTTTAAATATCTGTATTTAAAGCACAACACTAAGCACTCCTGACCTCAATAGCAATACACCTTGGGCTATAAAATACTAATAAGCATTCGCCATTCGCATTATTAACATTTCAACGACCACTTTAGGTTTATATGCAATTAAATACCTTCTAAATTTAGCTAACAGTAGTATCATAAATTCATAACATCGCCGTAACTTTGTGCTTCTAGTAAACAAGGAAACTTCATTTTAACTAACAAAGAGCCAAATAACCCTTAGACGAAATCGGAATGAAAACCAAGCTGATACATATTGACTGCTATCTTCAGACACTACTCAAAATTGCGGGAAAAGTTGGCCTTATAACCTAAACCTTCCCTTTGGAATATTTATTTCAGTACAAACGTAGCAGCGTGAATCAAGTAAAGCAGCCAGGCACAATTAGATAGGTATCATTAATATGTTTTTTTTGAATAGCATTTGCAATTTTTTTTGTAATTGAATTTCATTAGACACTTTTCTTTTTGACTTTCATTAGACACTAGACGGCGGGTCATTGTATCCTATATTGGATACAATGACCCGCCCCGGCTTCGCACGGTTTACGTATACGTATAAGATGTCCTCTTTAATTACTCTATCTATTAAAAAACCGCATCAAAATCCGTTGCGTAGTTTTAAAGATTTAAGCATACATAGGGTTAAAGGGTATAGGGACAGAAAAAGTGACTTTGTTTTATACTATGTAGTGATTATGGTCTCTTCGTCCATATTAGTTTTTTTTATTGAATGATCATAGAAACATTTAGGCTTGCTTACATGTAATAGATGGACCTCTTTGTTTTTTTTTATCTAAATAAACTTCCCTTAAGTATACAATAAATTTATTACTATCTACCGTGTACAAAATCAACAGATCTAGGGGCAGTAGATATAGAATTAAATCAACACCTATAAGGTATTCTCGGAACACCTGTAACACCTGCCTCTTTGCCAAGAAACCCATCAAAATAAATCAATTCCAAATAGTTGAAGATACAATCTATATTGATTACAATCAAGAAGTTCAAGACTAGTCAAATAAATAACACATGGTCGATATAAATATAAAGTGTTTCACTTTTTTCTTCCAATTACCTAGCTTTGAGCGGATTAGTTAGCTAAAGTTTGATATAATCTACAGAAAGGCTTCTTTCAAAATTAGAAGTAGACCCTCATAGACTGCAAGTTTGGTGGATAAGCTTACTAAAAATCGTATCAGAAGTTGAATTTACAATACGTTGAGCAGATGCGTATTTGTCACGCGGTTAATGCTAATTTTAGAAGTTTGTTGCACGGGCGTTAATCGCTAGGGATCCCGCTGATCCGCTGCAAAGGGAAGTTCTCTCCTATCGGTAAACGATAAACAAATAACTAGCGTATAGAAAAGTTCCTTCCGAAAGCATCCGAAGTGTCACAGAGTCTATTATTGTCTACATTCCATCAATCAATCACCTGGTTCGGTCGCGCGGCGGGCGCTGGGCGGCGGTGGGCGGGCGGCCACCGCCAGTCTGCGCGCGCGCTCCGCCGTGTAACCTCGCGCCGCCGCGACAGAATGCCGCTCTTTTCCGAACACATCTCGAACATGTATTACGGTGGCTCACCGTCCTACCACACGACACATAAAGCCCCATCTTACGGATACAAAAGCTCGTTCAGCCCGTTAGGGACCTCGTACAGTGCCTCGTACCTAAACCCCGGAGGGAGTTACAGCAAACACTCCTCGCTCAGCAGCTATTCCCGCGCACCGCTCACGCCCCGATGGATACCCGGCGTAAGCAGGAGTTACTCTCCACTACTTACTCCCATCTCCGAGAGAGGTGCCAGCAGTCCCATAAGGATAAACAGCCCCCGTAGGATACCGATTTCAAGCAGAACGTATGGGACACCGAACTACATTCAGCGCCCTATAAATATAAACACTGAGAGTATAGACGTATCTAGAGACAGGTACCGTCCGAAGTCAGCTGAGCCCCTTGCGCGGGATCCCTCGCCGCCACCGCCGCCGGCGCCGGCATCCGTAAAGAACAATAACCCCGTCAATGAGAACGAAAAGAGCCCTTTTATGCCCAGAGTAGATGGGAAACCTGCCACAGGAATCGATTCGTCGCCCGGCAAGCCACGAAGCACGATCAAACGAGGAAGGACTGTGGTAAGATTGCACACAATAAAAAGAAAGGAAAAGGATTCCCCTCGCAAACCAACGCCAACTTCGCTGTCACAAAATAGTGAGGAAAATAATGAAGAGGTATCAGAGAGTTCGGTTACACCTGCAGAGCCAGAAGCCTTGAGTTGGCGCGAAAAACTATCGGACGATTTGATTTATGTAGACAAAAAAGAGAAGAAATCTCTTGGAACTAAATTGGTTGAAAAATTTATAGTGAAAGATACAAACGAAAAGGGTAATAAAGTTGAGAGAAGTGACTTAATTGTTAGTGTAGAAGAACCATTAAACTCTGTGCCTAGTACGCCGTTGCCAGACAGTGAAGTGCCATCGACAAGTAAATCATTGGATAGAAGATGTTCTATGGAGCTGCTGGCAGAGCAAGCGAGTTTGTTAGATTCATTAATTAGAGGTGAAAATTTAAGCACCGCCACATTAGATATAAGCAAAATTGGCATTACAGACGAAACTCAAAATAAGATTTCATCGTCGAATTCTATAAAAAGAAGGAAAATAGATGACAAAGGAAATCCTTTGAAAACAACAAAGTCAGATCATTCTTTGCACGATACGCTTATAAAATCTATAAAGAAAGATTCTCAACTTAACAAAGACTGTAAAACTTTGGCAAAAGGACGTAGTTTGAAAAAATCTCACTCTGGTGGAAGTATTTGTAGATTAGATTCGATTACGGAATTTCCTAAGGAACCCAAAGAACCTATGGATTTACCTGCTATACAAGAGAGGTTTTCACCTAAAGAAGATAAGTCAGAAAAACAATCCAAAGTCAAGACAAAGATCACCGCAACTGTGGACATATCACCACCGTCTAGTCCATTAAAGTTTAGGATCGAAAATATAACAGTAGAAGAAAAACACCATACGCCTAAAAA
Source organism: Eupithecia centaureata (assembly GCA_944547425.1). Classification (NCBI taxonomy): domain Eukaryota; kingdom Metazoa; phylum Arthropoda; class Insecta; order Lepidoptera; family Geometridae; genus Eupithecia; species Eupithecia centaureata. Next base: position 3,244,391 of record OX155681.1, on the reverse strand, counting down.
AGAGGTATCGTTTACATACGAAACGGACGAAATGCCTGTTCAAGATATTACATTACAAGGTCCAAAAAATAATCTAAGCCGAGCAAAAGAATGCAATAGTGTAAAGAAAAAATCTTTAAAGATGACAAGCACTGAACCTATTTCTCCTGAGCCGGATGATGGCAATTTTTGGGCTAAAATTGGAAAAAGAGAAACAGTTTACTTAGTAAAGAGAAAGCAGAATCTGGAAGAGGCAAAAGAGAAAAATAAAAGAGCTTTTTTATGGTTCCCTGAAGATGAAGCAACTGATGCTTCAAGTGAAACAGTGAGTGACGAAAGTAATGTAATCAATCAAGAAATAAGTTCAAATATAATTTGTAAGGAAAATAAAGAAATCGCCTCACCCACACTGGGAGAAAGCAAATTATCTGAGAAAACGGCGATAACAAGTTCAAGTTCCGATAAATCAAGCAAACCTACAGAAACAATTGTATCTATTGAGACGAAGAACGATGATCTTGTAATTGATAGTAGCAAGAGAAAATTGATACGTCAAGATGCTGAAATTATGGAGGAACCCACTCAAACATCTGAAGAAAACTGTAATTCAGAATTATATTTTAGCGATAACTTGCCGAAAGTTGCTTGTGATACACTTGAAATAAATAACAGTTTGGAAGAAACTAAGACTACTATTGGTGAAGGTATTCAAACTGTTCCACGATCGCAAACGAAAAACATTACAGACAACGTCTTATTATCGAAAGTTGATCTCGACATGTCTGTGGAAGCAGACACTACTGATTTAAAAACTGTCACAGAAATTACATTACCATTGAAACGGACAAAAAGCGAAGGCAATAATCTAGAACAAAGTTCTAAAATTATAACTGAAAACCATTTATCGTTAAGCGCCAACCAAACTAAAACAACAAACGAGTTACCTCCACAAAATTTAACATTAAGAGCAAAAAGCGAAGGCAAAAGTCTCAAAAAAGAACCAAAAACTAACATGGGTATAGATTTATCTTTAAATAGTTCTACCAGATTAGTAATGGAACATGAATATACACCAGGATTAGAAACTATGATCAGAAACAAAAACATTAAAGTAGAGAAAGATTCAAAAGCAATATTAGCAAAAATAACAACAAATCTAAAATCAAGTGATAAAGTCAAAACTGGTGATAAAAGATTATCTACAGATAAGTCGGTGGAAAAATTAAAGAAACCTGTAAGAACAGAACTGATACAAAATCAACTTGAAGTAAACATAAACGAAAGTCTTTGTAATGGTTCATTAGCAACGTTAACAGACACGGATAATGGCTCAAAAACTTCATTAGAGAAATTAATAAATGATAAAACTTCGCCAACAACCTCACTAGACAAGAGTAAAGAAAAGGCTGATAAAGTATCTACGTCAACTAAACGTAAAACGATTGAAAAAGCTAAATCAAATATTGATAAAACAACGGTTGAGTTTAAAGAAAAAGTAAATGAAGTGCCGATTTTACAAACACAAGCTCAAAGTACAAATGAAGATAAAAAACCTGGATCAATAAAAGAACAAGTAGAACCGAAAGATGCCAAAACAAATGTTCTTAAACAAATGTTTGACAGCACAAACGTCCTTACGCAAAAAGAAATAAAAACTGACTCAAAGAAAAAGACAAGTAAAGTAGAAACTAACGGACCAGTTCAAAAAGAAGATAAGAAAAGGGAAAAAACAAGCACTTTTTCGAAAGAAAAGATTTGTGAAACTTGTAAGAAACCTGTCTTGAGTGACGGTCCATCAAAATCAAAATCTTTAATAGATAAGACTACTGCTACTAAAACAAGTGTTACGGTAGAAAACCCCACAAATAATGCGCTAGAAGTAAAATCAAGTGTCACGTTTGAAAAACCAACAGATAATGGGCAAGAAGTTAAACTTGGTTTAGATAGTTTAGTAGTGGATTCAATTAATTCCAATGAAAATGGTACGCCATGTGCAAAAGTGATAGAAACCACAGACATTCCAAATGAAATAGATGCAAGTGAAGAAGTCACATCACAAGACCTGACAGGAGAGGAAACTAAGGCTGAAAAGGGTATTAATGAAAATAATGATTCTCATGAGTTAAAAGTGCCATCCGTTAAGCAAGTTAAGCTTAAACCTTCAAAACCAGTTAAGGAAGAAAAAGCAACGAAACCATTGATAGCAACGCCTCGAGCTCTCAAAAAGAGAGCTCCTCAAGTTATACATTCGGATTCAGACTCATCTGATGAATCGTCTGAAGAGGATTCAGACTCGAGTGAAGAATGTTGTGAATTCTATGAGTGTGAGAACAATCCTGACGGGCGTACGTCGACGGGCTCAAACGACTCTGGCTTCGATTCTTCAGCGCCGACATCTCCTGCCAGTTTCTTGCAAATCAAAAAAGGTAATATCATCAAATATAGCAATCATCCTGGGACCTGCATAACACTCATACATAATCATTACCGCATGACGCTGTCGCATGGCTTTGGGCGACTGAAAATGTAGATATGTAAATAAAACTCCTTGCGGCAAGCAGGAGCGACGAAAAGCTGTTATTTGTTTTAGACTGCGATGTAAACTGCCATCGGAAATGTGAAAAATTAACAGCGAACCTGTGCGGCGTGAACCAGCGTCTTCTGGTGGAAGCTTTGGCATCGAGGACTGCATCTAAAAGGGGTTTGTATTTTCTAGTGGATGATATCACGTTATAGGAGAATCGATAGAACAAGGAACAGTAACGTCATGCCGACGTCAGATGTATGGCTTAAAATAAGCTATGTTTTATTGGCTAGTCAGGTACCGTACGTCTGTTCAAGCTTATTTATAAATATTATTGGGTAATTAATCTTGATTTTTACAAGTCTTTGTGCTAAATTAAAGATTTAACAATTTTCTCTCTAGAGTCAAACTATTAAAAGAGTAATTAGTTTAGATCATAAATGAAACTAGGGAGTTGACTCCTGTATTACATCCGAAGATTATGTTTATGACAGTAGACACTTTAATATTGTCGCCTGTCACTTTTCTGTTTACAACAAACATAGAAGTGGTCATTAACTGCGTATTTATGTTAGTGAACGTGCAACGACGTAGGTGTAAGAGATCACTTGGATAAAGGCCAATCTTTCACCACTCACCTGTATAAAATCAATTGCATCTTTAAGTTAACCTTTCAGGAATAAATCTTTTGTCAACCTAGTTTATTTTGAGGTTTTATTTTTATTTACGTCTACCGAAAATCAATAAAGCTGAAGATGGATCTTTGGGTTCGATAAATCAAAGTGTAATTAATATTTTCCCGATGAGATGCGAGGCAGGTATGCGCTTGAGTCTCGTGACAAGTCGATCGATCAGCATCTACATGATACAATTGGCTGAATTTCAAACGTCACAATTCGATGCTATTTTTATTTTCATTTAGCCCGTGTTTACAAAGTAGGTGGGTACATTGATTGTTTTATCCTGGATATTTGTGTACCGAAAATAGAGGTATCTTGGATCAATCTAAAAATTCCTTAGGTATTTTTTATATGGAAAGTGGAAACAGGTACTATCTAAGGTATTTTTTACAACTATTTAGTAATTACATATTTGTATTATTCAGTCATAAAATGGGTGTAACCATGGGTAACCTACCTAATAATTTTGCTCATTATTTTTAACGTTTGTCTTTACATTATCTCTCTTTTCTATTTATTATGCTTCCGAAAACATTGTCATGAATTTCTTCTACATTTATCATATTGTTTATTTTTATATTTTTGATTATACTTACTCATAAACTGATTTTAAAACCTTCCGCAGCCATATTTAGCAATTTCAAATGAAATTACCTGAAAATAAAACCCGTTTATTACGACATTTCTGTCGGGAGATTAACTCCAAAATGTATCCACTTCTCATCCTAAGCATTAGAGATTTACAACGAAGGCTTTGCAAATCAGTTTATGAAGGCATGGACTGTAAGAGCAAATTACTTTATCCATGTTCAGGTGGCGAGAGTCCTGGACCATCGTCGAGCAATGCTTCCGCGCCCGATGGACAGGCCGGCGATTCAGAGCTGGAGCTTGGTGAGAAGTAGCCCAGGAACTTACTATCAAATTCACGCTTGCGATACGATGACGGCTAACTATTTAGAATGATAAGATGAGCTTAAAAGTTTTTTTCTGAAAGATATTAACAAAAAGACCGACAAATTTCTGACTTGACCTATAGCAAATTTGGCAAATGTCGCGAAATGTACGTGAGACTCTCTCAACACAAAAGGCGCAATAGTGGGTGTTCAATCTGTCACGTTATTTTATCACTGGGTCAGGTTTATTTTTATAAGTTACATTTTGCGACTTTCTTTTAAATTATACACGCATTGATAAGAGTTCAAGCTTAGCAATGGCTAGTTAATTTTCTTCGTATCGCAAGCTCTACGATAGTCGTTTCTTGGTAGGGCGAAGATGATCGCAGGTTCATTATATACCTAGTCGTAAGCATGTGCTATCGCTTTTCTGTCGCTAAAGCAAGGTGTGTGTAGGATCAAGCTCGATCCAGTGTGTTTATATCGAAAGCTTAGCGTGTTTCGATCTTTTTTCTAGTTTAACGTTCGTGCTTGCGGCAATAACATTTTTCATGAGCTGTTCTTATGTAGTTAGTGCTTGTAAAAATACTCATTAGAAAATTCTGAAATCCACTCAGAGTTACACATGTAACGAATTTGTAGACTAATGTGAACATTTATGACAGCATTTAGGACAGATAAATATTCTATATGTGCCGTTCTTTTGTATCCCAATAAAATCTAATATTTTAATTTATTCTGTTCCTCAAACATGATCTAAGCAGGACATTACATTTCACCCCCAATTACTTCCTACACGACTTATAATAACAACATTTTTAAAGAAACAAAAGCAGAAAACAGGCTAAAACAATTGAATCAATCACGCGGAATTTTTTCAAGAACCAAGTTGCGGTAAAAATACTCCTTTGTAAAAATAAATGCGAAATCGAAACGCCTTCAATCCTTCCTTATGGTGATGACTTAAAGAGAGCTTTCACGTCGTCCCAATTCGCAATTCCGCGTTCCTATGCCAGTGATATTTAATGGAGCAAGTGGCTGGAGATATTCTGCACAGTCTCAGCTGATATTCATAAATACAAGATCTAAATACCGGAACGCTGACGCCTAGAAAGCTAGATTAGGATTCCTTTTTTTATAATTCCAGTACCTACCTATTAAAACTCGTAGATACTTTGTAATGAAGCAAAAGCCATGACAGTAACAATTAAAGTGAAGCAGGAATACATACTAGAAAATATCGTGCGAGAGAATCAACTCCTCCCATCAATAATTAGTAGATATTCTAAAAAATACCTTAGTCTTAGGTAAAGTAAAGTAAAATCATTTCTTTGACACAAGTAGTGTCGTGTCCATCCAAAGGTTGCCTGGAAGAAATTGCTTTTAGCGATAAGGCCGCCCATTGTGCAACTTTTTAGTGTTAGTATTTTTTGTTTTTTTGTTCTTTACTGTGGTGTGCATTAGAGAGTATATGTATTGTATTGTAGGTAGGTATACAGTTATCTAAATATATCCATAGTAAGTGGCTTCTCCCATGTAATTTACATATTACCTACAGTGTCTATAGCAAACTAATGAATAAAAAAGGAATACCTAATGCATTAACGTGTGTGTGGTCTAGTAATAAATATCGTAAACAAAGTAATATTTGAAATTAGAAATAAGTTTACTTTTTGCTATTTTGATAAAAACGTTTTTAACTTTAATGGCGTAAATTCTTAAGCATACTTTTTTCGACAACATCGTAATATTTGTAATCCTGTCAGAAAAGTTTATACAAATTTCGAGTTCGTTGGATCGACTGTTCCTAATTTCGTATTTTTCGTAATGTCTTTGGTTTGAGTTGTGAGGGCGATAAATATTAAATAAAGTTTATAGACAAACTACATGTAATGGTAATGTATATTTTTTATTGATTTGAGTAAGAACAGTGCGTAAGGTGAAAAGAAATAGAGACAAGTAACACAATGTAATATAGATATTTTAAATTCTTTGAAATGAGGCAAACATGAAAATAAGGATTTGTAAGAACGGGCCTACAAAGTGTCTTCTCGTAATAATATGTACTATCAATGACAAAGATACAAAGAAATCAGCCGTTGGATAACGTAAATGCAGTGACAATCTTGACGAAGAAAGAAAATAATTGCACACCACACCCCACAATCTCACGTTAAAGAAGGCTTGACAACATAAGGTCCTATTTAAGCTTCTTGAAACGTTAACTGATGACATTTATAAGATTTTCGGAATTTTGCATAAAACTAAAGAACTTAGGACTACGAAGGTATTCAACTGATAGAAATATTCACGTAATACCCACTTATCAGACTATTGGCCTGGTCTATACTCTAATGTGCGTAAGCACTACGTCATTCTTACGAACTTCTATATTTCAATCTAAATGATAATGTTTTTTTGCTAAACGATCGCTGTGCTACATTTGGATGAAGCCGACACTTATTAACTTCAATGCCAAATACACCAATTAAAGATATTATTTATTCTCATTGGCGATTGGTAGTCAGTAAATTATACTACTCGGATATGATGTTAGTTACTACTCCTAAATGATTTTAATTTCAGAATTGAAACAGATACGGTAATGGATTCTAAACTCTAGTTTTGGAAACTACTTTTCCTTGTTTAGATGAGGAGAAAGTCTTGTGTCAATCTTTAGTAAAACTTCTTTAATCCGAGAAACCAGACCTAAAACTTTTGGAATTATTTAGGTACTTGTTTAGTTAAGAACAATATCTTGTGTCATTTATAATTTAGTTGGTTCTTAAATCTTATCCTAAGATTAACCAAATTTTTGTCAGGTCTCGGCTTCTTTGTTATGAATTCACCAACTTGTAAACAACATACCTACCTAAACACTGACAACAAAATCAATTGCCGTGACGAAAAATTCAATTCTTCTCTATCGTTCCGCTTATTATGGAATGTCAGCAAAGAATCCCGTGATTATCACGAAATTAAAAGCTAAGACCTTGATATTGCTCTGAGCTAATATTTTTAGCGACGCTCGCGATCTCTTTCGAGGTGAAAGAGAATTAATATATAGCAGATGTTAAAGAGAATTATGTCATAACTACGACAGCGGAATTAAATGTAAACATGAACTTGGATATAGCATGCCATTACACTCTTCAAAACAAACACGAGCAGACAACGTGGCTGCGTGTGCTAGAATATAGAAAAAATGGTTTTGATCGGAATTTGTACAGACACAAAATACGATGTTAAAAGTATTGGATATCATAATAATATGATCAAACTTCTACTTGATATAACATAGGTAGGTACCTAACCTTTATACTCTTGACATATAATACAAATCACGATAGCAAAATATTAACGTACACTAAAAATTGTTTTGAGCCCATTGCTTCTATATAAATAAAGAAAACGCGTCAAAGTTAATACCTTTAATAAATAATAAACGTCATAATTCCAAACATTATCAGGATTGTAATAGGTAAAGTGACCGTTTTGCTGGAGTCAGCGGCATTGAAAGCTTTAAACGTCTCGTAAACTATAATGTATGTTTATATAAATATTGAAATTTTGAGACTATTCCAACAGATTGAACATGATAAAGATGCAAAGAAAATAACCAGCATAAAGCCAGTAAACCATAAAGATTACTTAAAAAAATTGGCTCGAAATCTAGTTTTAAAACAAAATAATACCCACGTATAATCAGTCTGTCTTATCTAGTTCTTTGTTTTCTGCTAAATGGTCGTTCACATCAGCTCACCTTCATTTGATACCATCACAAACAATAGATAATCATCATTAGAACGAAGAAATCAAGGTCCTTTTTCTTTCCAGAGCAATCAACAGCTTACAGCCTTTTCCGAAAGACGGGAAGATTCACCCCACCAGCGAAATCCATTCCTCGCTTCAGGAAATACAATATTGAAGACTTCCAGTTCATCAAAGTGCTGGGAAAAGGCAGCTTTGGAAAGGTAAGATTATCTTGAACAGTGATTAAAACTCAAAAGCATGTTTGTAGAACAGCCACGATATTATGCCTAAACGTGTCTTACTTAATTTATGTTTAGTTCACATGTAATGCAACTTTACATTTGTACATTTGTAGGAGCAGATAATTATTAGGAATGATACATTTTAAGGGTAGGTATATAAAATAATCCTTATCCGTATACATCACTACATAGTACAAAACAAAGTCGCTTTCTCTTTCCCTATGTCCCTATATCGCTATGTCCCTTTGAATGCTTAAATCTTTAAAACTACGCAACGGATTTTGATGCCGTTTTTTTATTAGTAAGAGAGATTCAAGAGGAAGGTTTATAAACCGTGCGAAGCTGGGGCGGGTCGCTAGAATAAAATAAAGTCGCTTTCTCTGTCCCTATGTCCTTATGTCCCTATATCCCTATGTTCCTTTGAATGCTTAAATCTTTAAAACTACGCAACGGATTTTGATACGGTTTTTTTTATAGATAGAGTGATTCAAGAGGAAGGTTTATACGTATAATAAAACCGTGCAAAGCCGGGGCGGGTCGGTAGTAATATTATAAATGCGATAGTTTGTATGGATATATGAATGGATGCTTGTTCCTCTTTCACGCAAAAACTACTGAACAGATAGGGCTCAAATTTGGAAAAAACGTGGTTCTAGTTCTGGTAATAACACAGGCTAATTTTCATCTCATAAATCAGTTCCCATGGGATATAAATAGCCTTAAAACGTTTCCATAGAAAAATCGCGTGCGATGCCGCGGGCACATGTTAGTTCATTATAATTAGAAAAATGGCAACAATAGATTAAAGTATTATTGTAAGTTACAAAATAAAACTCATTGCCTGCAAACGAAAACAACGTCGAAAAGACAAAAAACAATTGAGCTGAAGTGATTTTTAGCAAATAACGAAGCTAAAATCCTGGGAATTTGGCTTAGATAACTAAACAAGCTCCTATATACATTCGCAAAAGCTTTGTTTTTTTTCGTGACCCAATTGAGTTGCAGTTCGGTCGAGTGCCAGATTTTAAACGTGATTGCATTCGGGCATCAAATGGCACATGAACGCAATTCGTACGTAATGTTTAACAACGACGATTGTTATATAACACACAACAACACATTTTTAAAACCCTTAGGTATTGCTTTCCGGCTTGTATTCATAAAATTGTTGAATAAAAGATATACCTACGCACCTCATAAATTATTATGAATTTTACGATGAGCGCTTTAATTTTATTGTGGTCAAGAATAAGTGTACAACCTCAGGGCATAAGATATGAAAGAAATAAATGGTATCACTGGCATAAATTAACAAAAAATGTACAATCGAAAATAGAGCATTACCTGCCACTTAGCAGAAGGCGAAAAATTCCGAATAATTACCAAGAAAATACACCTCAGACAATTTGTAGAGCATACGTGGAAACGGACTCGTCCCGAAATAAACAGAAAACTGAAACAAGTGATTTTGCCAAGAAAAATCTCGCTCACATTGGGCTCGGTGATTGGCAATGTGTGGCAGAAAAATAAGTATCTGACTGGTAAAGACTGTCTTTGTGATGATATCCCTTTATGATATAGGTACTGCCAAAAATACATAACGGCATCTAGATAGCTTCTAGAAGGAATGAATGACCACTTTATTGTACTAAAAAAAGAAGTATTTACATTTAGACATAATCATTATCATAAAAATAAACGATGTTCGCTTAGTACTTATAAGATTTATATTTGTACGAGAAAGTATAGAATTTCATATAGAATTAGAAATCTAATAACTTTATTAACAACGAAAATTACAATCAATAAATAGAAAAAATTACAACTAGTACATATACAATTGAAACCATTGAGCTAACTGCAGACGGTTGCAAACAGTCTAAAGGTAGCTCAATTGATCCATGTCAATACCAGTCGGAAGCGCCCCCAATACACTGGCTGCATTACCACTAGAGGATTCGATTCCGGGATCCCGGGATTCGGGATCCCGGCCCATTTTCGATCCCGAAAATTTCGGGATTATTTTTTCCAAATCCCGGGAATTTCGGGATTGAGAAAAATACTAATAATCGTTAAAAATAATAAAACATGAAGCTTTGAGAAACACAACACAATATTATAAACTTAAAATTATACCAATTGCTTATCGGCACCATTAAAAATAACAAAAATCTTTTCATGTCGGTTGACATCGGTTTAGTTTTATTTTTAAATTATGTTTAATAAAAACAGGAATGCAGGAATAATATTCCTGCATTTTGTAATCAGAATAAGCACTTTTTATTTACAAATTTGAAATACCATGTACCTGCTCACAAAAAAAGAATTTCTTAAACAAGTAATAAATCGCATCCTCGGTCGCATCGTGGTCAAAATTGATTTAAAATTATTTTTTGTCGATAATCACGATTTGCTTTTTAGTTAAAACAATACGTTTAATGATCATTAAACTTTGTTTTTACTGCCTGATAACTAGCGATTAGATATTCAGTTGCTTATTTACCTAAAGGTGGGGCAAAGACACAAAAAAGACCTTTTAAAACCAACATTTTCAGGAATCCTGATGAATTACCACTAATTCTAAACTTCTAGAAATTTCTAAAATGATGATGTTTTTTCGCCGGAATCTTTTTTATAAACCAAATAAAAGCCTTTTTTATTCTATTGCGTATTTCACTAAAGACGTAATATACAAATTATTTTGGAATTTCGTGAATAAAAATCGTTACTGCTCCGGAAATATCGATTTAAGTGAAAAACGCGTCATAAAAAGTGTGTTTTATATTTGTTTGACCTATAAATAAAATGCCAGCGAAAATAAATATCACTCGATATTTTAAAAAAGATTGAGTGTTGTTTGGTTTTAATAGCTCAGCTCTTTTAATAGTTGTGTCGTCGCTCGAAGTTAAGGTAAATAAGCGCCCGAATATCCGATCACTGCCGATAACGTTACCATTATGTGGTTAGGTAATTAAATTAGTATTTTGTACGTATCTACCGAGGAAAAGTAGACATTTAAAAAAGTATGTTTTTAATATTTTGTATAAGGTGCAGAGGGGCAATTCTGTACAAATAAAAATCAGTCAAAATTTTAAACAATCGTTGTATTCTCCGTGATTGAGTTTCGTGAATTCTGGCAAATTGGTGCTAACTAATCTGTATCCGACTTCTTCTTAATAGTGATCATATATAAAAAAATGCTGAAATTAATGGTGAACTATAACTAATTAGACAAAAAACTGGAAATGCCCGAATTGCCCCTCAGCGGGGCTTTTCTGGCAGGTGGTAATATTATTTGATCCTATAATGCTATAATAGTAAAACTAGAAGCTTTACAAACTGGACAAGTCAGTACATCTGAATTTGAGTCTTCTAAACTCCTGAGAGTTGACGCGGGGTAATAGGGTATTACACCATTTTTTAAAAACTGTTTTAAATTAATCCTGAGATCGTAATGAAATAGAAGAAATTTTGTGAATTTTTTTTTAAACCGAAAATCGCCCTAAAATCTGTTTTTTATTTATGATTTTGAATTTTCGCGCGGAAACGCTAGCCGCCATGCTTTTTCATCTCGTGACGTCACTCGGTTAGTAAACAATACGACTGCGAAAGACCAAGCAATAAGATTCGTGAAAATAATGAGTTATCATTGGTGTCTTGTGCCTGAATGCAAAAATACAAGTGTAAAAACGCCACAAAAATTATGGATTCAAGTGCCAAGTGATGTAAAAATGAGAAAATTTACGAGTTATTAACACAAACGTGTTAATAACTCGTAAATTTATCAAAATAACAGCGCACAACTTATTTTCAGTAGATTGTTTGCTATCGGAATGACGTCACGGCGGGATCCAATATGGCGAATGGCGTTTTAGACATTTGAAAAACAGATTAGAAAAGACGATTTTTAAAATGGAATTATAAAATTAAAATTGCAATTTTATGAATAAATATCGACGTTTCTTGTTTACTTTTTTCGAAATCTATTATGAACAAACATTTTTATATTTTTCCTTACATAGTGTAAAATACCCTATTCGGGCACCACTTTTTAGTCTCCCATACATGCTAGTGTAGAGGCTCTGACTATCGACATCGATAATAACGAACTCGGTAAAAGAAGTGGATATTAATTATATTAGTTTTTGAAAGTAAGAAGGAAAGGATTGTTGATTTCATGTTAAATAAAAATAACAAGTTTTTATCCATTAATTTACTTATGCAGGCAAAAGCATACTTCATAATATTAACTGGAAATAAGTATTCAGATAGAGGCACAACAAATTAAACATTTTCAATCACATACTGTCATAAAGTGTCAGTATTTCTCTCTGTTGCCACGAGCTTGAATTTTTTTATCGACATTTACTTCAATGCTGTGGACATCACTGGTTTTTTACAACTTAATTAAAACAATTACATTAAAAGAATTTCCAGTTTAAAACAAGTATAATTAATTGCCTCGTCAAATCAGCAAAAAACCCGCGAAAACCACTAAATTCTGTAAAATTTGAAGACCTTGTCACAGGTGTCACTCAAAATGTCGAATGACAAAATGATGTTCTCTACCCGAACATAGAGGTCTCTCTTGAGTAAAAGCTACAGAACCAAAAATATGACCATGTGCCATAATAACCCCCCTGCCATAATTGCCCCTCTGAACCGTAATCAAGTGAATAAATAAGTTTTTGTGATTTTAATTTATTATTACTTTGTTTTTGAAAGTAGATAGAAGCTGATTTTCATATATTACTTTGATATTCTTACCTTGTCTACGATCCCGGGATTATCCCGGGATCCCGGGATCGCGTTTCTCCAATCCCGAAATCCCGGGATTGAAAATAAAGACCGGGATCGAATCCTCTAATTACCACCCTATATGGCAATGCTGATGCGCTGAGCCAGATAGGTACTCACCAGCTTTTGGGTCACGCGTCGCATCGACCAGACGCTCAGAAATTTAATAGACTAAGAGTCTCTAAAGGTATCTTGATTTTATGTCGTTTCAGAAATTAAATAAAAAACAGTTATTTAATTTATTACGACTTGCATGATCATCTTATCTGGATATAAATGATCACTACTGTCATAACGTTGATTATATTAATTAAATCTCTTCTAGCTCTGTGTAAACAACATTTAAATAATTTATTTCGCCAAAAATAACACCCGGCACATAAATAATAATGTTGTAGAGTTACAGGCTGTTAATGTAGCGTTGCATAAGAGAACTGTGTCAAACCGTGAGGAAATTAAATGGAAATAGACAACTACCTGTGCTTTTTAAAATAGAATCCAGGTCACTGAAAACACCACTTTGCTATCAACAACATTAGGTAATTTTCACTCTATCTCGTCAAACATAAGAAAGGGAAGGTCGTCGTAAAACGAACCTTTAAACTAGTTCAAAGATTTGGCACCAAATTTTGTGGCAAAAACGTCAGAAGACTCAAATTTTCCTATAAAACTGTATTTCATGAAGTCAGTAAAGATATAAAATGTGGTATACGGCTGTTTTGTTTTGACATGCGAATATAAAATCGAATCTATTCGATCCGGCTTAGTCTATCGGGAGAACTTCATAAATAAATCAAAGGGGAAAACGGCGGAATGATCTGCTAAGAATGATTATGACGCAAACAACTTCAAAGGCCGCAAAATGTCAAATATCATTCGGAGTACGATGAACTTAGGATCATTTGAAGGTATCGTTGGATACAGAGATGATTGACGATGTCATTTTACAACCACTTAGTAAAATAGAGCATCAAATAAACATGTGATGAACAGCAGGAGTCAAGCACCTTCACTTCTATGTGAAGGATAAGGCTGCAAGAGGAAAGAAGTTGAAAAACTAAAACAACCAACAGCATTCCGAAAACCTACATGTCGTCATAATAGTCACGTAGGTATTGATTGTTATTACAAATATATGTTATAGCTTTATTGGAAAGCGTCCTCAAGAACGTAACAAACACTAAATTTAACAATTACGTTGGACAATTATCAAATCAACATTAACGCATAAACAAATGACGACAAATCTACATCGGATTCACCCGTTTATATGATCACCGATACGAAACGCGTCGCTATTAAATAAATATCTTAGTTGGTGCGGATTTTATCGGTGATTATACGTTCAACGAATCAACAAATTATCGCATTTTTCAAATTGATTATAAAGTGATTGCTGTTGGTGCTGACCGTAACCTCATCTCACCGACGACGACGCAGCGTGGCAACTTGCCACCTGCATTGTGTCGCGCAATCGACGCGGTTCACCTGCGTGCTGCGCGATACTATTGTGGCAAGTTGTGGCACTGGATTATAGACAACGTCTATTTCTAGCTTCTACATCACTGGCCACCTTTATCGTCAGAAGCCACGTGTCATCGGCCCCTCGACCATCGCCAATTTGAACGCAATTACCATCACTAAACGCATCTTTCTAACTGCGTGCGTCACAGTAATATAAGCTTCTGTTTGTTCCACCGGTCGTTCACCTAGGAAATTATTGAATCAAGCTTACCTAGGTTCTTCATCATCAGGAAACGGCAAAGTTAGTAAATAACGTTTCACTAATATTGAAGGCTTTATAGACCGTTAGCAAAATTTGGCATACCTACTGCAGCAATTAAATAAACCGATGTCGAAGCCGTAAAATTGATTTACGTTACTCTGGGTAAACGTGTTTATTGGGATGAATATCGCGAATTACGTGAGGCAAGTTGGAATGGACGTCTTCCTGGTTTAGGTGCTTGGCCCACTTGTCTTTGAGGCTGGGCCAAGAATACGGAGAAAGCTTTATATTTTGATTTATAAAATGAAAACTCCCCGTCGCACGGCTGTCAGTAACGTTTCCTGCTACATTTATCAAATGTTAATTTTGTTTTAGTAACGCATCTTTTCCGTTAAACTTTTTGATTGCAACATGCTGTGAACAAGTTTATTGGTGGTTGGTACTATAATTAAAGGTGATAATTTTCACACAACATTATCTCATATTTCTTAGAAAAATATTGAAATTTTACTTTTGTTATTTTTTATTTCAGGTATTACTAGCAGAGTTGAGGGATACTGAATACTACTATGCCGTAAAATGCTTGAAGAAAGACGTCGTTTTGGAGGATGATGATGTAGAATGCACGCTCATAGAGAGAAAAGTTCTAGCACTTGGCACCAACCATCCGTACTTATGCCATCTTTTCGCCACTTTTCAAACAGATGTGAGTACAGCACGAGCACCTATTAGTAGATATTGTTTGATTAATTGAACTTATAAATTAAAATCTCTACATTAACTACCTACTATTCAACAAGAATCTGTTGATTTTTTAATTTTGCCCCGCGTTGTGTTTCAATATTTTAAAAACGAGTGGAATAAAGCTATTTATACTTGTTCTAGTCACACCTGTTCTTTGTGATGGAGTACTTGAACGGTGGTGACCTGATGTTCCACATCCAGCAAAGCGGCAGGTTCCCAGAGTCGCGAGCGAGGTTCTACGGAGCTGAAATCGTTTCGGGATTAAAGTTCCTGCACAAAAGAGGCATAGTTTACAGGTAAAACAAATAATAACTAAAGCGACTGTCTCTAAGGCAACATTTCAAAAGGAGAGTGAACATAAACTACATAGTGAAATGCCTGCAAAGCCTTTGTTAGAAACTAGTTTTAAAATTTATATTTAGGTAGGTAAATTGCTTGTTTTGGTACAATTTTAAGTACTTACTGGACATAATCTCTACCTACATAATTTAAATTTTAAAACCAATATGTAACATATCTGGCAATATCTCTAATCTAGTAGAAAGCCAATCTTTACCTCTGTTTCATGTTCCAGAGACCTGAAATTGGACAATATTTTATTGGATTACGAAGGCCATGTTCGGATCGCTGACTTCGGCATGTGCAAACTGCAAATATATTTGGACAAGACAGCGGACACTTTCTGCGGCACTCCAGATTATATGGCACCAGAGGTAATATCTCATCATCATCAGCAACCTATACTAGTCCACAGCTGGACAAAAGACTCCCCTAATGAGCGCCATAGCGCCCTGTCTTCAGCTTGAAGTAAGACCTACCATGATGTAAACTATCAAAGACATGTCATTCCGGATGATTGAACATCCAGCTCCTCTCGCATTCATAATTAACTACTATTTATTATATATCTAAACTAGCTACTGGCCGCGGCATTGTACGAGCTTTTCCAGGGTAAAAAGTCTATTATTCGGGACACCACACCACCTACCTCCCTGCCAAATTTCATTAAAATCCGTTCAGCCGAACTACATCAAATCAACTACAACTAGACTACAACTATGAAGGGATGACTTTAGAATTAATAATACTAATATATGTTGTTATCCTTGTTATCCATAGTTCCACTATGGACAAGGAGTTGCTCAAGGGTCATTAGTCTACTAGTGATGATTAATGATTATAATCCAACTAGCGACCCGTCCCGGCTTTGCACGGTTTTATTATAAGTATATAAACCTTCCTCTTGAATCACTCTATCTAATAAAAAAAACCGTTTAAAAATTCGTTGCGTAGTTTTACATAGGGACATAAGGACATAGGGACAGAGAAAGCGACTTTGTTTTATACTATGTAACTAGTGATACTTATATCCTACTAATATTAGATATAAACGCGAAAGTTTGTAGTATGGATGGATGTTTGTTACTCTTTCACGCAAAAACTACTGAACGGATATGGATGAAATTTGGGACAGAGATAGATTATAGTCTGGAATAACACATAGGTTATATTTTAAACCGGAATTGCCACGGGAACCGAAATAACCGCGGGTGAAACCACAAGGCGCTGCGCTGCTAGTATGACAAATGTTTTTGTTATTCAGATAATCAAAGGTCTGAAATACAATCAGACAGTGGACTGGTGGTCATTCGGAGTGTTACTGTACGAGATGCTGATAGGCCAGAGTCCGTTCAGCGGTTGTGATGAAGACGAGCTGTTCTGGTCAATTTGCAACGAAATGCCGTCCTATCCGCGGTTCCTCTCGAGGGAAGCGCTGACTGTACTCACTAGAGTAAGTAACTTTATCAAATTAAAGTCATTAAAAAGTGTATTACACTAAACTACCCAACCTAACTAAGAGTGGTGTAATAAGATTTAGGGTCCCTAAGGGACGGAGCTGGCAAGCCTTGCTCCCTAATCGCCCTAACTACCGGGCCCTGAATAACGTGTAGTGTAATACCGCTTTAAAGAATAAGTTTACTGGACATTATTGCTTCTACTACCTACTTACATGGAATAAGGGTAAATGATACAGATCAGACTGGTTAGGACTCTGATATGCAAACAGTTTCGATTAACATCACAAGTTCATCACAACTGTGTATGTACGTCAACCTAAACTATAGATGTAAGGCCGGTTTAAAACCAATTAAACCAATCCGTCTAAAACGAAAAAAACCGTTTTAAACCGAATTAAACCATTTCTTTCGGTTTAAAACTCTTGGCGGTGATGACTATGTTTTTCTTAATTTAAACTATTTTCTTATTTTTACCGATGTAGAACATAAAAACTGAATCTAAATTTGTTAATGCGGCATATACTGATATTGATAACCTTATTTAAATAAGCAATTTGATTTGGTTTAAAATGGTTTAAAACCAAACTCACACACTTACACTCTCGTGGCCGTCTCTCGTTTTACTCTCGAGTGGGAGTGTGTGAGTTTGATTTTAAACAGAATGGCGGGATTTGAAGCAAAGTTGTACGCGTTTTCAACCGTTTAAAACGATTTATTTGCGGTTTAAAACGGCGAAATTTGGTTTAAAACGTTTTAAATCGGTTGATTTACATCTATAACCTAAACCAAATTTTCGAAATTGAAACTGTTTTGAAATACTATTTTTTATTGAAAATTTACCCAAATTAAAATTGTATGAATTGGAAATGTAGAGTTCCATTCCAATTTCGTGCCTCTTCGGGTCGTACCGCGACAATGCCATATTCGAAAGCCTACTTACTAAAATGAGGTGTTTCCAGCTTTTGGACAAAGACGCAAAGACGCGGCTCGGCGGCACGGACTGCATGCACGGCGACGTCAGGGAGCAGGACTTCTTCCACTCTGTGCATTGGGATAAGCTGGAGAGGCGCGAGTTGGAAACACCGTTCAGGCCTCGTGTGGTAAGCAAATCTGTACCTACCTACATATTAATGCATTCACTGCTCACCTCCCGTTACGATCGGAAGAAGTCCGTCGCGGTTTCGAGTATGCGCAGATGTGCATGCTATGATTATGAAAATCAGTAAAATAGTTAGTTACTATATACCTACCTATTTTTACTCATTGAGGCAATACTTTGATGAACACAGTGACACAGTAGACAAGTTTCGAAAGGTGGACATAAAAATGTCTTCCTGCCACTTACACATGGTACCTACTTAGAAACGAAACAAAAACGCGTGCCATCAATAAACTTAGCAAGATTAATTACAGAGACATAGTTGTCTCTGTGATTTATCTTACCTGTGCAATGTACCTATGTTATATTCTTACCTAAACTACGGGTATCAAACTTACCTACCAATAAGATCACTTAACTTAGCTCAAGCTAAATCAGCATTATCTTAGTTGCTTGCAATAAACTCCGTTTCCTTCGCAGAGACACCCTCTCGACACCCAATACTTCGACAGAGAGTTCACAGGCGAGCGACCACGACTCACTGCCGTAGAGCCTCACGTCATCCGCTCCATGGACCAGGAACCTTTCAGAGGCTTCTCGTACACGAACCCTAACGCCACAGACCGATAATCTAAACCTTAAACCCACGAGGTTGTGATCGAAACTCAATTGCGCGCCACGAGACTGGCTAGACTGCCCAAGCGGGCTCAAAGGCGAATTAGAATCGCCAGAAACCTACCGATTTGATTTTGGTAGTTAGCGGCAGTACACGCTTAGCGAGACATCCGGAGACAGGCCGACGTGCACTTGTCTCGTCTCGGAGTTGTCTATTCTCGGCCACAGTTCAAATGAGACAGTGTGAATACATTGTGTGGAGTGTGTACATTATGAAAGTCTCCCACTCTTTCTCTCGACGAGACTCGCTGAGAGTGTACTGCCGGCATTAGAGAATAGTTAAATTTTGTTGACATTTTAACTGTAGACGAGATTTAGGAACGTTTAGAATCTTAGAACTCTACCATATCAAAACTTAAATGTGTCTGGTACACAAATAGTGTAGGTGACGTTTAATTATGGGAAAGTTATTAGAAATTACCCAATGATTACGTTTATAATATAATTACGATAAATGTCAAAAGTTCAGCTCAATAGGAAATTGGTCTCTTAATGAGACTAAAAATGAAATAGAAACGATCTCTTGTTTAACATTTATTTTGAGAAAAGCTAGAGATGGCATTACTAATCGGCATAGAAGTATTTTTTGTTACATTATTTCATAAATAGTAGGTACCTTAATATATTTAGATACCTGATTATGTTTTTTTATAAGTAGATTGTATAAAATGTTTGACACAGCATCTAGGTACCTACACAAAGTGGCAAAACTAGGAAAGTTATATTTAAAAAGTTATGCAATATGATTTATATAGGACTCTTGAGTAAGACAATAAAAACTATTCATTACAATTTTCTAGGAAGTACAAACTCTTTTTGGTTACATAATTTATATTGATTATAATTTATAAAAAGGTGTGAATTCTGATGTCGTCAAAACTAACCTAATTTGACAAGGTCAAAAATGTATTACCATCACGTTCGTAATTCATAACGTAAACAATTGAAACAAAAAGGATAGCATCATTTTAGTGCTTTCAAATTAGCTTAGTTTTAGGAAAATCTGAGACATCAATTGCTTAACACATTTTTACTTACAACTTATTTATTAGTTAAGTACTAGAGTTACTACATTGTTTGTTCAATAAATATCAAAATTTAACCAGTCTTTTCCGTTCCTAATCAAACCTGTTATATACTCTAGCCAAACTAATTACTACTAGTAACTACATTGCTTTTTGAATAAATATCAAAATTAAACCGTTCTTTTTCACTCTGAATCCGTTCATTCAAACCTAATCTATACACCACCGGCCAAACTCAAGAAAATTTTTTGTAAACACCGCCCCAATACTTGGCTTGAACCGCTTTTTTATTTTTGAGTTTTAGACTAAATTTGTACTATTTACTTGTCGATTTGAGCTCTTGTCTACAAGGCATAAACCGGCAATTTTTTTTTCAAACTATGTTTATCAAAGGATCTTGAGTTGTTTACAAATATTTTACCTTGAGAATGGCTTTAGGATAAGTATCTACAAAGATACTTGCATACCTTCTATTTTCAGGCGGAACATAAAACCTTACATACCGAAACATCGAAGACACATGATGTTTATTTTAATAGTAGTAAATAAAAATAGTAGACTAGTTTGAGACTTATATAATACCCACAATTCTACATAATATTTAAAATTAAGATCCATATAAATTTCGAAAGATAAAGTTATTTTCTTGCACGAGTATTATCATTTATCATGTTATTTATTGCACACTTGTAGGAAATATTGAACGTCAACGTGTGAGCCTATAGGTTTTCATGATAGATACGCATGAAGAATTAACAATAAATAATATAAGCACAGTTTAAACTAGATAAGGACGTTATTAACGTTTGTATCGTCCTAATACAAGTCTTTATTTGGCACTACACTTTTATTCCTATTTGGAGATTGATTAAATACTATCTACATCAAACATAGGAGCATCAGTTAAGCTAACCCTATTTTCTTTATCCCATAGATTTTTTTCGTCTGGGAAGGTGGGGATCAATCGGTATACGCAAGAAGTTGTAGCTACGAATAAACTTAGCCCCTCACTACCTACGTGGACGGCTATGGACACAACGGGAGCCGGTGGTTCTTTTTTGTAGACTGATAAGTCAATGCAGTGTTTGAACATGTGTTCTCTTGACTTAGACATGGGGCTCAGCAATTTGACCTGAAACAAATGTTGAAATATAATAAGTACAAATACAGATAGATAGATAGATAGATAACTTCTTTATTGCACCATCAAAATTTGTAGTAACATATAAGCTTAAACACTAATAACTACATCTAAAGTGGCACAATCGGCGGCCTTATCGCTAAAAGCGATCTCTTCCAGGCAACCTTTGGATGGACAGGATCGGTTAATTTACTAAATTGACGGTGGCATGACAAAAATTTAAAAAGAATATTATATTTAAGCTAACTTAACATAAACTATACAAACAGAGACTAACTTAAGCAAAAAGAGCGTTTACATATACCTAATACTAACAGGGTAACAAAAATAAAAATAAAACATTAAATTAGGAGGATATATTAAGAGCGGACAGATAATGGTGATGAACCATACCTTTGAAAATAGGAAGGGATTTGGCATGTCGGACGGAAACAGGAAGAGCGTTCCAGAGCCTGGTGGCTTGTAACGTGAAGGAATCACCATAGAATTGGGTAGTGTGCGATGGAATTTTTAAGAGAAGAGTATCAGAGGAGCGGAGGGATCTTGAGTGGGAAAGGTGAAGAAATTCAAAGCGATCCTTTAGATAAGAAGGTGTTGAAGGAAGGAAGAGTATAGAGTAGAGAAGGCTTAAGATATGAGCATTCCGGCGAAGACGAATCGGGAGCCATTTGAGCCTGTTCCGGTACTCTGAAATGTGGTCAAACTTACGCAGCCCATAGATAAATCGAATAGAGTAGTTCTGAAGACGCTCAAGCTTGTTGAGTTGGTCTTCAGTTAAATCAGGGTAACTGGCGTCTGCGTAGTCTAAAATGGGAAGCAATAAAGATTGTGCTAGCGCAATTTTGGTAGAGGTGGGAAGAAAATTTCGTAGACGTTTCAAGGAAGCTCCTGTGCCAAAAGTCTTTCTGCTTACTGCTGCTAGTTGAGGACCCCATGAAAGCTGCCTATCTACAAGTAAACCTAAGTCTTTTACTGTTTGGCTAATCTCAACCGTCACACCACCAAAAGTGAGTTTCGGCAAGGCAAGCCAATCTATTCGAGATAGCATTCTAGAGCTCCCTATGACAATAGCTTGAGTTTTTATAGGATTAACCTTGAGGCCGAACGAATTGCTCCATTGGTTTATGTTATCAAGGTCTCTATTGACACCAGCAATGGCTTCGCTTAGCCATTCGATAGGAACCTGCGTATAAATCTGCAAATCGTCTGCATAGAGGTGGTAGGGAGAAGATAGGTGTTCGGAGATGGAGTTGATGAAAATGGCAAAGAGAAGAGGAGATAGAACGCCGCCCTGAGGAACACCGGCATCCAGTTGACACCACGTTGAATAGGAATCGTCAACGCAAATGCGTTGCCGGCGTCCATTCAGGTAACTACTAAACCAGCCAATCACCGAAGGCGGAATGTTAAAAGAGCGGAGAAGAGCAAGAAGGATGTCAAAGTCAACGTTGTTGAAAGCGTTGCTGAAGTCCAGGAGTGTGAGGATGGTGACTAGTCCCTCATCCATGCCATGTCTGATATCATCAGTAATTTTGACAAGAGCAGAGACAGTACTATGGCCAGGACGAAAACCGGACTGTAAAGGATTCAAGAGATGGTTAGAGGTAAGAAAAACGCTTAGTTACAGGTTAAATGATACACCAGGATGAAAAATACAGTGTTGTAGAAGAGATAAAATAGTTGGCAGCACAATGGGCAGCCTGATCGCTAACAGCGATCTTATCCAGGCAACTTCATACAAAAGTTTAAAATAGGGTAGATGGAGATAGCGCATTACAGTTGAGAAGTGGGGGCTCGTGACGTCACGTCTTTCTATAAAATGTCTGGGCGTGACGTCACGAGCCCTATTCAACTTTACTGCGCATAAGTTTGAGTCGCTCCCAGCGAGCCCGGTGGCCCGGCCCCGGTACCGGGGTCGTTCTCAAAATTTGATTCAACGAGCCCGGTGGTGCCGACCCGGTCCCTTACCGGGCTCGTTGGCACAGATCATGGTTCATCGAGCCCGGTGTCTCTTAAAGGAGTGGATAGCACGTATTGAGTCGCCCCCAATGATCCCGACCCCGGCACCGCGCATGCGCATAAGCCCCGGTATTGTTTAAAGCTGGAGTATAATATATTATTATATTAAACATAAATGACTTATAAATAAAATGTACGAAAATGTGTTAAAGTTCTTAATCAGTTCTACCTATAGAAAATAATATCAAATGCATTGTCCAGAGACGTAAGTCATGGTTGGTTCTACATAGCTGCCCAGAGCCCAGACGATAATAATAGCAAACTCTTCCGGGAATATATGCTAGCTCAGTGGATCCGCGACGAATTGATACCAATATGGTGTGTATTTGGGGAGCGTCACAGGACGACCAATATCCTTGAGTCTTGGCACAACAAACTCAACAAGGTTATTAAGAGAAAACAACAAAACATCGTGGAATTACTAAAAGCACTACATAGCGATGCTTCCTTTAATGAAGTCATATTGCAAAAAGTTGAAAGTCTATCGGAATGTGGTAACCGTTTGCAGAAGTCTTTACTTTGGGATAACTTTATCCGTGAAAAAAGTTCAGAATTAAAAAATAAACAAATAACAATAGGACATTTCCTAGAAACGCTACGATAATTATTAATCATCATAGCGTACACGTACAATTATAAAGTTAATCAATAATATTAACAAATAACTTGATAATATTATTGATTAACTATATAATTGTATTCACGGATAAAGTTGTCCCAAAGTAAAGACTTCTGCAAACGATTACCACATTCCGATAGACATAACTTTTTGCAATATGACTTCATGAAAGGAAGCATCGCTATATAGTGGTTTTAGTAATTCCACGATGTTTGCTTGTAGTTGTTGTTGTTAATTTTGTTGTGCCAAGACTCAAGGATATTGGTTTACCTGTATTGCTCCCCAAATACACAGCATATTGGTATTAATTCATCGCGGATCCACTGAAGCTAGGTTCATATTGCTGTGTCGGGGTGTGTAGCTATGTAGAACCAACCATTCATAATTTGATCTTCTGTCATGTGTGTGGGGTACTGCACAAATTGCAACTTGCCTGCGGGTTATTTTAGACTTTGTTAATCCTAATTTTTTGCCCTTTTTCCATATTGCTACTGCGAAATGAAAATAGCAACCTTTTCTTATTGCAGTTGGAGGCTTACAAAATAAGCACTTAGACAAGTCAAATTTAATACTATAGGTACATAATTATCAAAATAATATAAGAAATAAAGTGATAATTGATTTTCAGTTCGCCTCAATTTTTTGTCCACTAGTGGAAGAGGCGAAATAGAAATCACTAGTTAGAGTTGGGAGTTCTCTAACATTTGGTAACATGAATTTTATACATTTTGTCTCTCTATTTGAATCTCAATAATAAAACTAGTAATTTACAGTTTTTAGTATTTTTTTCGTACATTTTATTTATAAGTCATTTATGTTTAATATAATAATATATTATACTCCAGCTTTAAACAATACCGGGGCTTATGCGCATGCGCGTTGCCGGGGTCGGGATCATTGGGGGCGACTCAATACGTGCTATCCACTCCTATAAGAGACACCGGGCTCGATGAACCATGATCTGTGCCAACGAGCCCGGTAAGCGACCGGGTCGGCACCACCGGGCTCGTTGAATCAAATTTTGAGAACGACCCCGGTACCGGGGCCGGGCCACCGGGCTCGCTGGGAGCGACTCATAAGTTTAAGCCATTTTTCACAAAATAAGAAGTATAAAGTGACGACTGACTGGTGTGGCGCGGCGGGTAAAAAATATTTAACAATGTAATGTTTTAAGTATTTCAGTTATCTAATAACCACAACTGCACAAGCTCTGCTTACATTAGGGCTAGATGATAGATACTGTGTAGATTGTCCAGAATTGTTCTTCATAATGTGATCTTATCAAAATGTGCAATGTGTTGACATTTATACCTTTCCATCCGAAAATCCAAGAAATAGAATAATCCCATGTTCTGTCACACATGTAAGCTTGGGCATTTCAAGTCTGTATAAAGTTGGATGAGTTGTTTTTCTAATTCGAGTGATGCGGTAAGACCAGTCATCAGGCACTGTAACAGATAACAATATACATAAATATTACGTAACTAGCGACCCGCCCCGGCTTTGCACGGTTTTATTACACGTATAAACCGTCCTCTTGAATCAGTCTATCTATTAAAAAAAACCGCATCAAAATCCGTTGCGTAGTTTTAAAGATTTGAGCATTCAAAGGGACATAAGGATATAGGGACATAGGGACAGAAAAAGCGACTTTGTTTTATACTATGTACCTATGTAGTGATGTATTGTATTAGTATATCAGTCTAGTGCCCATAACACAAGCTCTGCTTAGCTTGGGGCTGGATGATGCTGCGTGGAGTGTCCGGATTTATTATTATTAATTTGTTGTATACTTACCTGTTTTTATATTTTACTAGTATCTGCCCGGGACTTCGCACGCTTTGTTTTTATGAGAACGTCTCAAGGCTATTTCTATCC
Source organism: Eupithecia centaureata (assembly GCA_944547425.1). Lineage (NCBI taxonomy): Eukaryota > Metazoa > Arthropoda > Insecta > Lepidoptera > Geometridae > Eupithecia > Eupithecia centaureata. Next base: position 3,218,798 of record OX155681.1, on the reverse strand, counting down.
CATGGGACTGATTTACGGGATTAAATTATATAAAGTAAGTATTATTCCATGTCTAGAACTACATCTATTCTAAATTTCAGCCTGATCCGTTCAGTAGTTTTTACGTGAAAGAGGAACAAACAAACTAACGTTACGTAATTTTTTTTAATTGTATAATACCTTCTAGTACAATAATGTGTATTCATTAATTCATTCCTGATTTCGTGATGCTACAATGAGTCCCTTATTCAGTCCACTGATAACTTTAAAGCTGTAACTATATCATGATGTAAATAATTGATAACTATAAACCTGTAAATCAGTAAATTAATATCTTTATTTCTTTAGGCTTACAAAATAAGCACTTAGACAAGATAAATTTAATACTATAGGTAGGTACTTACATAATTATCAAAATATTATCACTACATAGTATAAAACAAAGTCGCTTTTTCTGTCCCTATGTCCCTTTGAATGCTTAAATCTTTAAAACTACGCAACGGATTTTGGTGCGGTTTTTTTAATTGATAGAGTGATTATATGTATAATTAAAACGTGCGAAGCCGGGGCGGGTCGCTAGTAAAAAATAAAGTGTTAATTGATTTTCCCTCGCTTCAAACTTTTGTGTAACTACATATGATGATGTAAATAATCGATAACTATAAAGCTGTAACTATGATGATGTAAATAAATTGCTTACCACTGACAACTAAACTGCATTTGTGCGTCAACTGAACAAAACAAGACAGCATAAACTTGGCAAACTTGTATACTTTTGTTATAACTCCATTTCTAGCTCGTTGGTAACAAAATAGCTCGCCGCTACTTGTCAGTAGGTAAATTTGTCTGAGCCCAAGATCCATCGCTATAACTTCGCCCATGCCCCCATAATAACGGCAACGATAGAGTTTATGCCATTCCATTGGGTTTTGTGAGTAATTCCAGTCATAACTATACAATGTGTTATGAGACTTTAGTACTACGAAGCATTGGTTATCTTCTACTCTGGAAATTAAACATTAAATAGTTAAATATTATAGACTAGATGCGCCCCGCGGCTTCGCCCGCGAACCAGAATTTTTTTTTCGTACATATTTCATAAATTTATTGCACACCCCCTAGGGGTTATTGTTTAAAAATAAAAAATAGGTGTTTTATTTATTATTCACTCTATAGTTTATTTATACCGAGTTTTGAGTGCATCAAAATAAGGAAAAATTATTTTCCATACAAAGTTTACCACCCTATTTAACTCCCTCAGAGGTAAAAATTTCCAAAATTTAATAGCCTAAGTATGTCCTATTCTAGGTTCAAAACTATCTACATACGAAATTTGACTTAAATAACTTCAGTAGTTATAAATACTACTTATAACAAACATCACACAGACTTTCCCATTTATTATAATAGCAAGATGTCATTTTTTTACTTACTAGGTACCTAGGTGGCTAAGCATCCGGCCCGTCTGATGGAAAACTATTACTGCAGCCTATGGAACCTTTTCTATTGAATTATACTTATATAAAATCTATCCTAAGCTAACCCACAACTAGTCTTTGCTTATTAAAAATTTTGAAGTAATTTTGCCATCTAGGAAAATGTTTTAGTGCCCTAAAAGAGTAGGTACAGTATGCTTGATACCCTTAAGTTATTATAATACCAATACGTACTAAAGCATGTCTAACTTGAATCTATTAGAATAAACACTTACTTGAACACTCTTACATCAAGAAGCTTGCGAGTTCTAATTTCAGTTTTCCCGCATGTAGTAATTTGGGATTCCCATTGACAGTCATCACAACTACTTTTTCCAATCAATTGCAATGCGTAACCGTCGCCGTTATCATATTTGATTGCTGTAGCAACCATATAATCATTTTCAATAAAGTCAGAACCTGAAAATCGTTTTAGTTAGGGTGGTAAGTTAGCTGGCTGATTATTTAGTAATTAATTAACTAGGTATTATTGGTTTATGTTTATATAGCGGGTGCCCGCGACTTCGTCTGCGCAGGATTAGTATTTCGAGTATACTCGCGGTTTCACCCGCTTAATTCCCGTTCCCATGGGAATTCCTAGGATAGAATATAGCCTATGTGTTATTCCAGACAGTGCCAAATTTCATCCAGATCCATTCAGTAGTTTTTGCGTGAAAGAGTAACAAACATCCATCCATCCATACATACTTACAAACTTTCGCGTTTATAATATGTGTAGGATAAAATCTCAAATATACCAAACGCAACAGTACAACGGAAGTTAAGATGATGGGTAATCGTTGTACCTATGTTTAGCGAGAATCGCGAAGACAATACTCGTATTTTCATAAATTCATAATTTATTTTGATTAAATAAATCAAGTAAATCAATATCTTTATTTCTCTAAGCTTACAAAATAAATTAATTATTAAACTAATTATCAAAATAATTTAAGAAATAAAGTGTTAACTGATTTTCCCTTCACTTCAATATTTTGTCCACTAGTGGAAGAAACGAAAAAGAAATCACTAGACACACGTGTATAACATGTGTTTAATACAATTTGTTTTATAAATAATTAAACACTACTGTCGGTGTGGAACTGAGCGACATTCGGCCAAGCATTAACGTCATTAATGTAATCATTTATGAAGTAATATGCCTTCTTGATAAGAATAGGTAACACAAATATTTCATGCAGTAAAGTGATTATGAGTAACTTCGTTATCCTCAACCTATGGTTCTCAAGGTTGGGAGTAGGCCTCCCTTTGCTTACCTTATGCCAACATTCCTTCATCTTAAACATTGTGTATCGATCTTTGTGATCAAAGTAAAAAGAAAACATGTAGGTAGCTTACATTTATTTAGATAAATTGTTTTCTTGATTTTGAATGTTTTCTGATCAAAGTATTTCACACCTTCCGAAGTTATCACAATTACATTATCTAAAAAAACCAATTAATTAATTAATAGGTTTTTTTTTAGGTAGTTATGTACTCAACCATACAATTTTATTTAGTACCCTTGATAATGAAAAATAATATTTTAACAATCTAAGCATTTTTATGAAACTGTGTTTGTGTTAAAACTAGAAAAGAAAAAACAACAAAAATCAAATACGACAATGTACAAAACAACATTATAACAATTCAATGAGAATATGAATTAAAAAAATCAATGTTAATAATGCAAATTTACATGTATGTTTATTTGCATTATTAATTATTATTTTCAATACAACATCATTTTCTGATCTAACCAGAGGACAGACTGATGGAAATAGCGAAATTGAAATTGAATTTGACTAAAGGGTTAAGGCCAGTAGCACAGTTTGCATCATCACTACATAGTATAAAATAAAGTCGCTTTCTCTGTCCCTATGTCATTATGTCCCTTTGAACGCTTATATCTTTAAAACTACGCAACGGATTTTGATGCGGTTTTTTTTAATATATAGAGTGATTCAAGAGGAAGGTTTATACGTATAATAAAACCGTGCGAAGCAGGGGGGGCTCGCTTGTTAAGAATAACTTGGATACTGCAGTCAACCAACAGTATTCCATGAAGTCTTTTATGACAGAAGGATTACCACAAACCAGCTCTGGGTAGCGAAGGTTTGAACTGGCCTCAAGATAGGTGTAAAGTGTGTGTGTATACATTTTTGATATGATAGGAAATTGAGATTGTGTTTTAAGTACCTACTGCTCTATACATATTGTAAAGTACTTTAATTGAAAATAAATAAAATACAATACCTCTGTAAATCTTCATCTGTACAGCATCAATAACCGGAACACTAATGGACAGATTCATTGAACACTTGTAGTTCCAATTCAGAGAACTTCCTATATATTGTTGCAAGTTCATTAAACAATTGGAATTTTTCTCTTGATAAAAGGCTTCCATTTGATATTGTCGGTACAGAAAGTGGCATATCATTTTACTCTGAAAACGAAATGGCAACTTAGTATTAAGTAGTTATGACGTGTCCAAGTGTCCTGTAAGGTCTTAAGGAAATAAAGCATTTTGACTTTGACTTTAAAGCAAAATACAAGTTAGTCCACTCCTGGACATCTCCATAATGAGTGCCATAGCGCCCTGTCTTCAGCTTGCCGCATCCAGCATCTACCTGCTACTTGTATGCACAAATCTTTGCCCCAACTCCCATGTAACAGATATCCAAGATGATGCATGACATTTTCTTCACACATATTTTTTATTAGCTAAGTAAAGTTATTCAAAACAGAGTGAATAGTATATACAATTACTAGCGACCCGCCCCGGCTTCGCACGGTTTTATGTATACCTTCCTCTTGAATCACTTTTTCTATAAAAAAAACTCCATCAAAATCTGTTGTGTAGTTTTAAAGATTTAAGCATACATAGGGATATAGGGACAGAGAAAGCAACTTTGTTTTATACTATGTAGGGATAGCAAAATCTTAAAAATCTAACCCAGAATGCAGCATTGCCATTCAACGTGGCAATAAATAGAAGTCTTCAAAAATTGAGTGTGCCCCAAGGACCATTTTCCACCTCAAATGGCTTAAATAGGTAACCTCGGTCAAGATTAGCATATTATCGTCATCAAAACAAGGCTTGATCACTTGTTATGAACACACAAACTGACCACTATAAGAGAAAAACTAGAGTAGTGAAAAACTTTAAAGCACTGTGATATAGTATAGACATATCAGCTCTCTGCTGCTTGTCTATATAAATTATAATACAGTTGAAACCGCTTATAACGACATTGTTTACAACGACCTATCGGTTATTACAGCCAGATTGTAAAGTCCCGCCCGAATCCGTAGTAAACTATTCAGCAAACATACCACCTATAACAACATCGGATACAGCGACATATCGCTTATAACGACGAAATGTATCGATATTCATCGACTATAACGACCAATCGCTTCTTGTCCCAGCAAAATAAAACAATACGGACGATTTTAAATCTTATTGATAGGCATTAAAGGAATATTTAAGTGCGTATTATTACCTACGCACTTTCTCCCACCTCATCCGAACCTCTTCCTGGCTATTTGACCTTGCATATTTTACACCAAGTGCGCATGTTATTTCTTAATAAATATTTTTTACTTTTTTCTAACATTTCATTTGACAACAAGTTCACAAACATAACCCAAATACTAGATAATATACGGTCCCTTCAATGTCGCTATATCAGGTTTTGACTGTAATTATAAAATATTTCAGTATTTCCTTAGGGTAGATAGTACTTATTCCTAATAGTTTATTTTTTTCATCCTGTCCAGAGGATGATTCTGAATGAGACTGAAATGAGTTTGAAACTTTTAGTTTCAGTATCTACCTATTGAGTCCTATTGTTGTATAATATTGTTTTAGGTCATAAATAATTGTGTGGTACTCGTAAACTAATTGAATTTGAACTAAAACTATGACTTAATCCTTATTTTACCAAAGCGATGTTTGGGAACTATCTGCACACTATGCTCAGTCGAACTTTAGAAACTATAGATCCTTGAAATGGATGATGAATGAAGGCAAATCTAAAAAAACTAAGTTTTAAATGTTGTAGGTATTTACCTGGTTTTTCTCTATTAAGCCGAACACAATGCTTCTCCATCTTTTGCATACGAAATAACAATGAAAGATAGATATTGTATCCAGTCTTTCAACAATATCAAATAGTATTTCCGTTGGGAGATTGTTTATTGAAATTTGCTTCACGAGATTATCATCTTTTGCATTGATTTCAACAGTATTTGGATAGGAAGTATGTGTATTTTCGATAGATTTAAGTACGGCTTTATCGTCACGCAATTTATTAACTTTCTTCATTTTTCATTGTTTCATTGTTAAAATTTTACTATAAATAAAATAGTGAATTTGTTTGTTTTGTTTCGCAAAATCAACTTCTTCTATGAGGCGCTGCTAATCTGCCAATGTAATTTTTTGATGGGGGTCTTCGGATCTATGACACTCTGACATCATGATTAGAAATAGGGCGCGGAGAAGGATCCAAGAAAACAATCGTACGACGCAGAAGCACTAAATTTTTCGAAATTTTGGTACAAATTTTATCTAAATTTAGGTAGAATTGATCTAAAAGTGGTATTACACTACACGTTATTCAGGGCCCTAACTACCGGGCCCTGAATATCGTCTGGGTTCGAGTCCGTCCCATATGGACCCTAAATCTTATTACATCACTCTTAGTTAGGGTTAGGGTCCCTGAATACCGTGTAGTGTAATACCCCTTTATACAATATCTATCTTTATTATGGAAATAAGCAATGGTTTATTATTATATTATTATATTTGTTATTGCAATAGATCTACGCAAATATTATTATCATTTCTAAAAGTAGTTTCATAAAAAAGAATAGGCGTTATGTTTACTTGTATTGTTTGATATATACCTGATATGATAATACCATTTATTAAATTTAAGCAAATCACGTAAAGAAAAATGTTTTGTAAATTTCTCGTGCACTTGCAGTAAATGATTGCAGTAACAGAATCCAAAAAAAAAATTAGTCAATTTTGTGTTCATTTGTATTGTAAATAATCAACGTTATTGTATAAATAAAAATAAATTTGAATACAGTAGGTAGGTAGATAAAAAAAGGAAAAAATTAATGAACCTGGACAGTCAAATTTCGATTTCCAAATGAAAATTGTAGCGCCCAACGTAAAAATAAACCAACTTATGTAGTTTAAAAGACACTCTTCTGAAAGAAAAAAGTAATAAGAAAGGTAGAAAATAATATTTTTGTTGATTTTATATAACATTAGACACAATAAAATCAATTCCTTGATAAAAATGTTTGAAGGCTCCAACTGCCTTGTTAGGTCTCTATTCACAGATTTTCATGTCATATCACTATTATAATGTTATGCACAAAGATTGTTACCAAACATAAAACTTCATGAAATTGTCCACAACTCGTACTACCTTCTGCAATTAAGAAAAAAAACAATCTCCGAAATTTAATTCGAAATATCAATGAATTACACTAACTGGAACACGGATTTGCACCCGGAGCGTTTTACAAGACCTCATAATGTTTGAAATGATGAACTAAACAAAGCTGAAAATTAATTATTATTAAGACTATTTATTTTTACAAGATGTATGTTTTATTTTAAGTTTTTGGTTTCAGTTTTTAATTTTATTTTATCATAATAGTCGTTCAACTTCGTATTTTATTACTAGTTTGAACCTGGGCGCTGCGTTTCAGATGACATCATGCATTTTCAACAACTTAGGACAGCAGTTTGTAACCCGCAGTATTACAGAATATCTTTTTTTACCTAAAATAAGTACATAGTGAATGACTTTAACTCATATTTCATGAAGAAAATAATATCAGTAACGTTTAATTTAAATCTATAATTTTATTAAAGTTGTTGACATGTAATTTTGAAGAATAAAGATGATTTACGTACAAATTGGAGCATTTACTGAAATAAACCAGACCACTTAAAAGCGGTATTACACTACACGTTATTCAGGGCCCTAAATAAAGGGCCCTGAATATCGTCCGGGTCCGGGTCCGTCCCGTGAGGACCCTTAATCTTATTATAGACTCTGTGATCTGTGGTATGTGGTAACAAAAAAAACTACCTGAGTCACAGGACATGAATGTCTTCCATTTATTTAATTATTATTTAACCTATGTACTTCTATGATTTTTTGTAATGTGAAATAATGAGAACACATTGGTTTACCAAGAACATAAAACCAACATAAAGCTTGGCAAAAAAGTCTTGAAACGGAACTAATTTTTTTGTTTAATGGCAACATTCTTATTATAGTAAAACCCCTCCTAATTAATTTTTTCAACTGGTAATCACAGTCAAGAATAAAATGTTGTCTTTTTTTTGTTTTTGTCTCTTTCGTTCGGTAACATGGAGGTTTTACTGTAAAATTTAGTTGCGAAGGGAGATTATTTTTCTTTGTTTACGTGTCGAATCCGTGGAAGGAATAAAATATCATACAACAAGTTTGCATTTATCTCTGTTTATGGAATTTTATAACGCGAAGAATACGAAATATCTTGAATTGGCTGTAAATCTAACGAAATGAATAACGGTGAAATCGGGGGCTCTAGAGGCAGAGGCCGTGGCTGGCAGCAGCCCGACGCCCAGCCACTACGCCGACCGAAGCACGTCGTGGAGGAATCCAAAAGTAAGTATTATTTATGAATAGGTTCAGTCAATCTGCTTAGAAATTCGCTCTCCCACAAAACTTGTCACGATGCTGCTGTGACGTCGATAGTTCTCCAGTCATTTGCGTTGTTCATCAATTACGATACAGGTGAAAGTTGTGATTTTCATTTATAATGACGTCGCTGAAGTTTGACAAACTCGCCGTCCGAGACACGGTGGCATGAATTGACTTTAACTTTTTTGGGTCAAATCAGTGTTTGTCCATAAATCACTTTATTACCGGTTTTTGATTCATTTGTTATAGTTGAGCCGCCTAAATCGAACCTTTCGGCCGAAGCTAAGGAATGGTACCCTCCCAACTACAATCAACAGCCAGTGCAGACCTTCAACCAAGAGTCGGCATACAGGCCTCATAGATTCTCGGTGCAAGATAGACTGCGTCAAGTTCAAGATGCGAACCCATACCAATTAGATGATTTGTCTTACTCTCTCGAAGAAGCTGAGAACATGGATATGCGGGTAACAATTTTACTGCTTACTTTAAAGCCATCTAATAAAATTGTATTGATAACTGATAACCTGTTGCTTACAAATAACTCTTTTAAAATCTTATCATTGATCGTCATCATTATGTTATGATATATTCAATGATGGCTTTGCGGCAATTATGCACAAGCAAGTTGTATGCCGTGTGGTGCCGGCTTAGAATAGCACTACCCCAACTCTTCCCGTGGGTGTCGTAAGAGGCGACTAAGGGATATACCGGGGGGTGGGCAGCAGCACCCCTCTAGAACAACCCCACCATCAAACTGCGATCCCCAACCCGCATGCCCAGCGTGGGGATTATGGGCATTACCCCTTAATGAAAAACACAGCCAAAAATCGGCCCCTAGTTCCCGGCCGCCTCGCTATTCCTGGCCATGGTAGCGGTCATGGTAACGGCGGGGCAGGGGGTGCTAAGAATCACCGGTATTCAGGCTACCACACGCTTTCTAAAATGACCCTGGCAACGTTTAACGGACGCACTCTGAGGCTTGACCATCATCTAGCGCAGTTGGAAGTGGAGTTAGAGAACATTAAATGGCATGTTCTCGGGTTATGTGAAGTCCGTAGAGAGGGGGGCAACGTTTAACGGACGCACTCTGAGGCTTGACCATCATCTAGCGCAGTTGGAAGTGGAGTTAGAGAACATTAAATGGCATGTTCTCGGGTTATGTGAAGTCCGTAGAGAGGGGGAGGACACGTTAACCCTAGACTCAGGCCATCTTCTCTACTTTCGTGAGGGTGATAAAACATCCCAGGGTGGAGTAGGTTTCCTCGTCAATAAGGCCCTCTCTAGCAACGTTCAAGAAATCTCCAGTGTGTCGACCAGGGTAGCGTACCTGATCCTTCGGCTTTCCAAGCGGTATAGCATGAAGGTAATTCAGGTCTACGCACCGACCTCGGCACACTCGGATGATGAAGTGGAGGATATGTACGAAGACATATCCAAAGCCTTACACAACACCACTAAGGCTCACTTCAACGTTGTTATGGGGGACTTTAACGGCAAGGTGGGAATCCAGACTGGCAATGAATCCCGAATAGGCCCGCATGGTTATGGAATCAGGAATCACAGGGGGCAAATGCTTGTCAACTTCCTTGAGAAAGAGGGACTGTTCTTAATGAACTCCTTCTTTAAGAAACAGCCTCAAAGGAAGTGGACGTGGCAAAGCCCCGACACTGTGACTAAAAATGAGATCGACTTCATCATGACGGATAGCAAGCACATATTCAGAGATGTCTCAGTGATCAACAGGTTCAATACCGGATCTGATCACCGAATGCTCCGAGGCACTCTGAATATCAACTTGAAGCTTGAAAGACACCGTCTGATGAAGTCCACGCTCCGACCAAATCCAATCCAAATCATGGCGGGCACCGAGAAGTTCGAGCAGCTACTCGGAGACAGATTTGTTGCCTTGGAACCCACTGATGACGCTGACGAGAGCCTACACAATCTGGTCGAAACGTTGAGGGATGAGGGCATTAAGTTCTGCAAAAAACAGCGAACTGGCAAGAAGTCCAAACTCTCGGATGAGACTCTGGATCTGATGACAAGAAGACGGGAAACCACCCAAGTGTCTTCGGCAGAGAGGTCAGACCTGAACAAGCGAATTGCGAAGATGGTACGGCGCGACCTTCGGAGCTCCAACACACGCCTCATTGAAGAGGCGATAGAGCGAAACCGAGGGTCCAAAGTATTCACTCAGCAGCTTGGCAGGAGCCACCTAACGAAGATTAAAACGCGCGATGGGAGGACCGTACTGTCGAAACCGGAGATTTCAGCCGAGATAGAGGATTTCTATGGCCGTCTGTACACTGCACATGCCCCTCGTTCCCGACGAGATGACCTTGATTCTAGAGCCACCCTGACACGCCACTACACCGACGAACTGCCAGACATCAGTCAAGACGAAATCGTGTTAGCTTTGAGGCAGCTTAAAAATGGAAAAGCCCCCGGTGAGGACGGTATAACTTCAGAGCTTCTGAAGGCAGGAGGAGCCTCCGTTATACAGGAGCTACAACACCTCTTCAATACCGTCCTCCACAGTGGGAGAACTCCTAAGGCGTGGAGCGGGAGTTTGGTGGTGCTCTTTTTTAAGAAGGGTGATAAAACTCTCCTTAAAAATTACAGACCCATCACACTCCTGAGCCACATCTATAAGCTGTTCTCACGAGTGATCACGAATCGTCTCGCCAGGAGACTTGACGAGTTCCAGCCACCGGAACAGGCCGGGTTCCGCGGAGGATATGGCACCATAGACCACATACACACAGTGAGGCAGATTATACAGAAGTCCGAAGAGTATAATCAGCCCCTGTGTCTCGCTTTTGTGGACTATGAGAAAGCCTTTGACTCCGTCGAAACCTGGGCTGTTCTGGAATCCTTACAGCGATGCCAAGTAGACTATCGTTACATCGAAGTGCTGAGGTGTCTCTATGAAGCTGCCACTATGAGTGTCCAAGTACAGGACCAGCAGTCTAAACCTATCCAATTGCGCAGAGGAGTGAGACAGGGGGATGTCATATCCCCGAAACTGTTCACGAGCGCATTGGAAGATATGTTTAAGACGCTGGACTGGAAAGGTAAGGGCATTAACATAAACGGCGATTACATCTCACACCTGCGATTCGCTGATGACATAGTCGTAATGGCGGAGTCGCTAGAGGAGCTGACCCACATGCTGGACGGCCTAGCTTCAGCCTCGCGATGTATCGGTCTTGGCATGAATTTGGATAAAACCAAAGTCATGATCAATGGCCACATTGTTCCGGGACCGATCGTCGTAGATGGTCACCTTCTTGAAATTGTTTCCGAGTATACTTACCTTGGGCAGATTGTACAGCTAGGTAAAAACAATTTTGAGAAGGAGGCCAAGAGGAGGATCCAGCTAGGCTGGGCAGCATTTGGGAAACTACGTCAAGTCTTCTCTTCATCCATACCGCAATGTTTGAAAACGAAAGTTTTCAATCAGTGCGTCCTACCCGTAATGACCTACGGAGCTGAGACGTGGACACTCACGGTAGGGCTGGTCCATCAGTTCAAAGTCGCCCAGCGAGCTATGGAAAGAGCTATGCTCGGAGTCTCTCTGAAGGATAGAATTCGTAACGAATACATCCGACAGAGAACCAAAGTTATCGACATAGCTCAAAGAATTAGCAAGCTGAAGTGGCAATGGGCCGGCCATATCTCGCGAAGAACCGACAACCGTTGGGGTAAACGTGTTCTTGAGTGGAGACCGCGACTCGGTAAACGTAGCGTAGGACGCCCTCCGGCCAGGTGGGATGACGATCTGCGAAAGACTGCTGGCAGATGCTGGATGCGTCAAGCTGAAGACAGGGCGCTATGGCGCTCATTGGGGGAGGCCTATGTCCAGCAGTGGACTAATATAGGTTGATGATGATGATGATGATGATGATGAAGTTGTATCATTCATGAAGTGAGAGATAGTAACAACACTATCCTAAAAGTTGTCTGACAAGTATGACTGCCCTATGCTGCATGACTGCATAAAATGAGTTATGACCTAGATTTACTTGTTTTTGTCTGTTGTATTTATTTATGTATTGGTAAAATATATACAGGGTAGGGTGTCATATAACAAGGAAAAATACCCAACTTACTGGCTTAGATTTTATTTCTTTTGAATAAGTACCTAATAAAGACATTTGTTTTAGCTGCTAAACCTATTAAAAATAAATACATATAGTAGATAAATAATCTGAATTAAATCAGAGTTGGACAGTAGGGTACCTTAACTTGTTACATTGTGTTATGTGTGAATTTTGGAAATTCCATTCTACAGGGTTACAGGAAAAGTCGTGCTAGATCCGTTAAGGGCGTGGAGTACCCATCATTCCTGACATATTTCACTATGAAACACCCTACCCTAAACTAAACCCTTTTCGAGATATTCGACTTTTAATTTTTTTATTGAAAATTGCCGATTTTTAGGCAATTAAATTTATTTTTGGTTGTTTTGTGTATCTTATTATTATTATTATTGCATTTTTACATGTGTAATTAGATGCTTTAGGACGTCAATCATTAAAATAGTGCATAAGTTAATTGAATAGACCGTAGTAGACAAGTGAAAGTTAAGAAATAAAAAAAAAATTAGAAAGTTTATTTTTCTCTAAGGGATATCTAAAAAAAATATTATGGCAATTCTTCGGCAGATGTTTTTAAAAATATCTACGTTTCATCAGCTATCTAACGAGGTATAATAATCTAGGGTTTGTATTACATTTCGTGGAAAAAAAGTAGTTGGGACGCTCCAGGTAGCAGTTCTAACGGTCCCGCGCCTATTGTCCTTCAAGTTCAGACACACCGTGAGAGCGAGACAAGTGACGATTTATGTAGGTATGAATGAAAGAAAAAATGTGTAGAGACCGGTTAGGGCTGGGAATACAACAGGGGGTATTGTTTTGGTTGTCAGTCTGCTTTTGTGCTTCGTACATAGTAGATGTGATATCGTTTTGCTCTTTTTCTCGACTTGGCTGTGATTCTGGACTATTTCTTCTGATTTGTGACTACTATACTTGTTAACCGGACTCTGATTTGTACCTGTGATACGGAAGTGTTGAAGATGACGTCCTACACACCTGAGGAATATGCTGATATGCTTATTTGTTACGGATACTGCGATTGTGTATCTGCGCAAGCTCGCAACGAATACGTAACTCGCTACCCCGGTCGTCGAGTGCCGGATGTGGCCGTTTTTGACAGAGTTTATCGAAGACTTCGAGAATCTGGCTCTGTTTTGAGACGTAATACAGACATGGGTAGACCACGAATTGACGACGAAGAACAGGACAATGAGATAGTGCAACGCTTTCGAGCGGATCCGACTACTTCCACTAATATTGTTGCCCGTGATCTGGGACTTTCGCAATGGAGAGTGTGGTTTACAGTGCATACTGCTGGCCTATACCCATACCATTACACGCCGGTACACGTTATTGAAGAAGGAGACCCCGCGAGAAGATTGGACTTTTGCAGATTTATGCTAAATGCTGACGTAGAAGACCCAGATTTTCTAAGAAATATCTTGTGGACGGATGAGTCCAAATTTGATAAAGATGGCATAACTAACTATCACAACGCCCATTACTGGGCCCCAAAAGCACTAAGGAATCCCAATAAGAAAAGAGTGAAGGGGTCCCAACGAAGATTCAGCGTGAATGTGTGGATGGGCATTATCTCCAATCATTTGATTGGACCTTACTTTCTACCGGATAATTTAAATGGGGAAAGCTACGAAAATTTCCTGAGAGCAGACTTGAGTGATTTGCTGGATGATCTGCCACTCAACCTGATCAGGGACATGTGGTTCCAACACGATGGCTGCCCTGCCCATTTCAGGAGAAGTGTCAGAGACTGGCTGGACACAAATTATCCAAACAAATGGATAGGACGAGGTGGGCCGTTGCCATGGCCAGCAAGAAGTCCGGACCTAACCCCCATGGATTTTCATGTGTGGGGGTGCATGAAAAGTCTTGTGTACAGCGAGCCGAATCCAGTTTCGTCTGTGGAAGACCTAAGAGAAAGGATTGTGGATGCAGCAAATAAAATGAGGACCACGTTGACCACTGGAGTAGTGAAGACTGGTCTCCGTAGAAGGATGCGACAATGTATCAGAAATAGAGGCGGCCATGTTGAACATGAACTGTAGAATAAGAAAAAGTTGTGTGAAAACCTTTAATAAATGACATTTCATGCTTACCTATTGTTTTACTTTTACTTTTTAGGGCTAAGTATAAATTTTCTTCTCCACTGTCGCCTATAAAACTAATTTTTTTTCAATGCAATTGAATAAAACCCTAGATTATTATACCTCGTTAGATAGCTGATGAAACGTAGATATTTTTAAAAACATCTGCCGAAGAATTGCCATAATATTTTTTTTAGATATCCCTTAGAGAAAAATAAACTTTCTAATTTTTTTTTTATTTCTTAACTTTCACTTGTCTACTACGGTCTATTCAATTAACTTATGCACTATTTTAATGATTGACGTCCTAAAGCATCTAATTACACATGTAAAAATGCAATAATAATAATAATAAGATACACAAAACAACCAAAAATAAATTTAATTGCCTAAAAATCGGCAATTTTCAATAAAAAAATTAAAAGTCGAATATCTCGAAAAGGGTTTAGTTTAGGGTAGGGTGTTTCATAGTGAAATATGTCAGGAATGATGGGTACTCCACGCCCTTAACGGATCTAGCACGACTTTTCCTGTATAACATAATCATATGATAAATAAGTGGTGATGCTATTACCTGCTGTTTGCGCCTTAAATAAATAAATAATACTGGATATCATCATTCAGCATGATCTAGCCCCAAACTATGCAGATCTTGTGATTTGGGTGTACTAGATAACTCAAATAATAATCAAATAATCAATATCTTTATTTCTTTAGGCTTACAAAATAAGCACTTAGACAAGTCAAATTTAATACTATAGGTAGGTACATAATTATCAAAATAATATAAGAAATAAAGTGATAATTGATTTTCAGTTCGCCTCAGTTTTTTGTCCACTAGTGGAAGAGGCGAAATAAAAAAACATATAGATATACTTAGTACATTTTTTATCAGGTACATCCAGAACACCATCAAAAAATATCTCTAGATAATTCAAACAAGTGTCCTGAGGCAAAATCAAACCCGTAACCATCTATATCGCAAGCGACTTATTTTTTATCAGGACATCCAGAACACCATAAAAAAATATCAGTAGATAATGCAAACCAGTGTCCAGAGGCAAAATCAAACCTGTTATCATCTATATCGCAAGCGACCTTCGCCTTCTGTGTCACAGAGGTCGTCATTTGATTGTGTTTGATTAGGTATAAAGATAATCTAAAACATTTGGAATTTTCTTTAAGCTTCTCTCTATTAAATAATCAGTGTATTTTGTTATCTGCAGGAAAATATAGCCAACTTAATAACAGTCATGTGTGAGATAACATTTGACCCTGGCAAGTTCGACAACCTTTGCGGCCCCCTGGTGGATTCGTTTGCGGCCACTTTGCATGATGCTTCTTTCACCAGGCCCTTGATTGAAGCCATTGTCAATCAGGTATGTTGTAATTCTGACAAGACCTATTTATTATTTTATGTTTTATAAAATTCACAGCCCTTAATTAAGATAACTATGTACATATATAGGTAAGCTAATTGTCAAAACTTACGGCCAAACAAATGTGGACCAAGATCGCGAAAAACTCGCTTAGCTGGTGGCTTACCTCCAGTAGAGTTAATGGTGACTGGGAAGAAAAAGAACATGGAAAAATATTTATTTACACAAAATAGGAATTTCGGTAATTCATCAAGAATTTTCGTTTAAGTACCTTTTAAGTAATAGAATAATCAGTAAATCAATATCTTTATTTCTTTAGGTTTACAAAATAAGCACTTAGACAAGTCAAATTTAATACAATAGGTACATAATTATCAAAATAATGTAAGAAATAAAGTGATAATTGATTTTCCATTAGCTTCAATCTTTTGTCCTAATAGATCAACATAACATCCATAATCTCTAAAACGAAACTTGAATTGAAAATTGTTTAAGTGCCGATTATTAGCAAATGGCTTACAAAGGTACTTATCTGATTGCTACTTTACTTGTAGGATAGGAACGTTAAATTACAAAAAGAAAAAAAAATCTCCGCATCACTTTCCACATTTACTTTTTTATTCTTTATTTGATTATAGAGGGTTTAATCAACATGATTATGACACCCTCAAAATTATACTTAATCTTAGAATCTACGCTTAATTCGTAATTTAACAAATTTTAACCATTTAAGGGTTTCCTCCGAGAGTGGGCTGGCAAAAATAATAATAATGCGTGACAATCCACAAAGCATCATCCAGCCCCAAGATAAGCAGAGCTTGTGTTATGGGTACTAGATGACCGATATACTTAATACTAATTATAACATGTTTAAATATAGGTATAGTATACATAATTTAAAATAGCTTTCGGAACTCGTTTTAAGTTCAGTGCAACTGAAAAATTGTATAAAGTCTTGGAGTCGATACACCCCCAGAACAAATTTTTGCAGATATTAGTTTTATAATAATCCTTTGACTCCACAGTCAATCGGCGAAGCGAATTTCCGCTACAATGGCGCTCGTCTGTGCTCAATGTACGATTCGGTGGCGCCCCCCGAGGAGTCGACCTTCCGCGCCTGCCTCCTTGAGCGCTGCTCCGTCGAGGAGAACAAGATCATCAGTGGGGTGGAGTCCTCCGATGAGAATATACGTGGGTTCGCTATGTTTCTAGCCGAGCTCTACACTCAGCTCGAGGACAACCAGGTTGGTTTGACTGTAAGTGAAACCTTTTTTATCTTATGTAGCTAGAAGGTCGAGGATTTCATATTCAATGAAATCAAATGAATCAGTATTGTTGCTTCAAAGTTTTTAACTTTTGCGGCCTCATTGTTCATTGTTGTGCCCTTCTTATCTTTGGTAATTTACACTAAATTATTTTTGTAAAAAAAAAACATTCAATGCTCACAATAAGTCTATTATATGCAAATAGACATTTGACTTATGTCGAAAAGAAATCAGTTAGGTACCTATTGATATCACATTGATATGAGATATAAGTTTATTATAATGTTATGGGTGAATGTGAAAGTTTGGATGGATGTTTTTTGAACATGGACTACTTTTTATTCCTTAAATTAAGTCCCAAGCGATGGAAATAACCACCACTGGTTTCTATACAAACAACAGCCTCGTACAAAAACCAGTCGCTCATAATAAAAGAAATAAAACATGTCTCGAATAAAATGCCAAATTGTTAAACTACCTTCCTTATTTAAAATACCACTGATTTTGAAGAAATATTAATAACATTTGCATTATTTGTTACCAGACAATAAAATTACCTAATTCCCCAAGAGTACATAGTCAAATTGGCTTGTTTGTAGAATTAATCATAATTTTAGCTAGGAACCATTCAAGCACACCACTCAAAGCTAACATTTCGTTTTCGCGTGTTCACACTGCACTCGACACTTGCATTTCATTATTTTCTCGTTCTTCACTATTAACTCTGTGAACGCATTCACACCGCTATGTCGTGGCTATAAAAAATCTATAACTGAATCGGCTGTGGAAAACTGGTGCTTTAATTGATAATGAAATTTCGCAGAAAAAAGTTTCCCCTATTCGATTATGTCCTGGTAACGATGTTACCAGGTTTTGAGGTGTTTGTTTGATTTTCTGTACACTTGAACTATAAGTTAATGCTTCAGTATTTTTTCTACAGTTTTTAACAATTTTTGGATATTTTCTTTTCACACTTGCGCGTTCGATGGTGTGCTCAGAAACAGGTAAGCGACTGATGCCTCGAATAATCAGGAGGCATCGCGGATGCGTTCCAATTTTGAGCGTCCTTTGTTATGTAAGGAAAAAAAAAATAAACAGACCAGAAAACAAAATATCTCCATTTCTGCAGGAACCAAAGTCGGCTAAGCAATCGCTTGATATTGACAATGGAATCGTCGCAGAATCGTCACGTAGAACCCTTAGATGAAAGAAAAATAATTACTTGTTGTGCTATTTGCATCTACAAATTGATAAAATGGTTTAAACCTTGGCAGTGTGTCCATCCATCTCTAGTTTCTTTTATCTAAGGTAGAAAACCAAACCTGGTTATGCTGTGTCTATATCATAGTCACAGTGAAGCTATTAGCTTAGAAGAATTGGACCCTATTTACTATGATTTGTGCTGGTAGTTTTCTAATAGCACATTTGCATGCAATGCATCATGCACGAAGACCGAATAATTAAAACCACTTAAAATAAAGAATGCTTCATACCACAAGAAATTGGTAAATCCCGTTAAGAGTGCTTGTAATGTTAATTCATAACAATTAGAATAACTATTATAATTAACTATACAAATCATAATAATCATAAATGCATCAATTCATTTTAATCATATGCATTATACTGTTATTTTTATAAATATGTAGAATGTTACGGACAATTCTCACAGAATCGTTTAGCTCTAAGCTAAGCAGAGTCGTGTCATGGGTACTAGATAAGTAATATGTACTTAACTAGCGACTCTCCCCGGCTTCTCACGGTTTTATTATACATATAAACCTGCCTCTTGAATCACTATCTATTAAAAAATAAAGCATTAAAATCCGTTGCGTAGTTTTAAAGATTTAAGCGTACAAAGGGATATAGGGACATAGGGACAGAGAAAGCGACATTTATACTATACAATGTGATTAGTGATACGATATATTATATAGATAAATATTTTTGAACATAAAGAAAAACCAAGACCAAATATCTGCAAAGCCTACTAACATTGTCCCGAGATGGGATTCGAACTCGCAATCTCCTGCGTCGCAGGCGAACCTTCGGCTCTGTGCCACAGATGGTCAATGCAATGTATTTGTTTCAGGGCGGTAGAATCCGAACCCTAGGCGAGAGTCTCTGCAAGGTGTTGTTGCATCTTCTGGACACGGAGAAGGAAGCCAACACCAAGGCTGTGTGCCAGCTTCTGAAGGTAACATATTGGTTTATAAGTTGTACACCACTTTATAATTACCAATTATCCCATGTAAATTATTAGGAAAACGACTAGTCAAGTCTTGATCAAATTTATATGGGAGAACACGAGCAACTTCTGAAGGTAATAACCACATAACAAACATATGGGTTATAACAACAATAAGCTCCAAACAACTTTCAAAACAAATTATCAATAATTATCCCATGTAAATATTAAGAATACCTCAAAAACGACTAGTCAAGTCTTGATCAAATTGATATGGGACCACACAAGAACTACTACATGCTTTCAAATAAAAAAATTAATCATGAAAATCGGTCCACCTAGAAAACAGTTATGAGGTACACACATTACAATTTGATTGCAGTCGAATTAAGAACCTCTTCCTTTTTTGAAGTCTATTGATAAAAATATAGATCAGACATGGTGTCGAATTGATGCAGGTTGATTTTTCCCACTTTCGGCGGTTTGATCTTGTGGGAATGAATTACCCTTGTACCCTTATAAATATGTTATGTGTTGTATGACCCAGCTATCCGGCATAGCCCTCGACGCGGACTGCCCGCACGGCATGCACGCCGTGTTCGAGCGGCTGAAGCGTCGCGCGCACCTGCCCGCCGTGCACGCGGTCCTCAACCTGCGGGCCGCGCGCTGGGGGCTCGCGGAGGCCGAGCAGCCGCCGCCCAACCAGGACCCGCGCCGTCGATACTGTCAGTATACTAACTTCAACTTCTTTTGTTTTGGGCTTGCTATGCTAGTTTGCCACAATTCCGCCAGTGTCTCAGCCCTGGATTTGGAAACAGGCCGTATAGGCCGCGGCCTAGGGGCGGCGGCGTCCTAAGGGGGCGGCAGCGTCCTGGGGGGGCGGCAGATTTAGAGGACGGTCACTCGATTGCAGACAATGTAATTGTATGTCTAACGGGGGGGGGGGGGGGGTGCGGCTCAGTACATGGGGCGGCGGAAAAAAGTATATACACAATACAATCATTTACTAGCGATAGTAGCGACCCCCACACCGGTCTACTTAATAACCCGTGTAACTAGTCATTTTTTGTAGGAAATAACTAACGGGCGGAATGAACAAACTTACCCTGTAAATGTTGCTTCACTTTAGCGATTGCTTACACCTGAATACTCAAAGGCTTATCAGATCTTGTCTCAAGTCGCGACTTTTTGACAGTTTTCAATTTTTTAGACCCATCGATTCTAATTAGGGTTTGAGTTTACGGAATGAGCTGTGCCTTATTTTCTGTTAATGAATTAATGATTGTAATAGCGCTAATCGCAAGTACCGCGCCGTAGATTCAGTCTGAATACTACACACAATACAATCATGCTTTACTAGCGACCCGCGCACCGGTCTACTTAATAACCCGTGTAACTAGTCATTTTTTTGTACGTAATAAATCCAGAGCTAGCGAAGTTGACTATAGTAGAGTCACGAGCGTAGCGAGTGGCTTTAAAGTAGACTCACGAGCGTAGCGAGTGACTCTAAAGTAGACTCACGAGTGTAGCGAGTGCATTTAAAGCAATTTGCTACGCTCGTGAGTCTACTTTAAAGTAGACTGTTGAGCTAGTGGGGGATTTAAAAACATTGCTCTCAAGTAGTACCTACATACACTTTTCATTTTGCCAGCGAGAATAGTATTAGGTCTTATAAAAATTGTAAAAACGTGTCCAGCAGATGTGAGGTATTTAAAGACTTATAAGTATTTTTTTATATTTTCGTTTGTAAAAAGAACATTAAAAATAGTATGAATAAAGTAAAGCTTCGTCATGCTAAACTGTGTTACTAATATGTTGCGTTTTTTCTTATTTTGTTGACTATATATATATCACTGTTTTATCATTCAGAGTATAAACTCTGAATGAAAACAGTTCCAAATTTCAAATTCTTTTTAATATTTTTTAATAAAAATGTTTAATCCACTTGTGAGCAAAAACCGATTCGGCTCACTTTTTTTGAGTAGCATAGTCGTAGTTTTTGAGCGAGAGACGTGGTAACATACAAACCTTCCTTTGGAATCACTTTATCTATTCTACACTACTACACTACATACAATCTCCATTGATAGAGATTGTATGTATATTATATATAAGATTAGATATTGTTGAGGTAAGAGCAAAACTCAATGTCTTACTTCTGTTTTTTTTATGCTGTATCAATAGTTATTAATACACTCATATTGTAAAAACACAAATACAATATTTAAAAAGTAACAGAATGTAGCTTTGTGACATTAATACATAGAAAGTTCTACATAAACAAGCTGAGTTTTATAATAAGCATAACATCTTTAATTAACTATGGACCTGCTGAAGTCTATGTCTGCTTTAATTAATTAACAATAATGCTGGACAATTCACACAGCATCATCTAGCCCCAAACTAAGCAGAGCTTAGTAGAACTAGTATTTTAAATTGAAAGAGTTGAGCTAACTGCATACTGTTGTAAACAATCTCGAGGTAACTCAACTGCACAAGGAAAACACTATAGGGGAAATGAAAACACAAGGTACGCGATAAATAGCTGATATGTAATCATTATTTAGGATCGACAAAAGACAGGTAGACCTTTTAATAGGTCATGGCTGAAAATCTGTGTTTTAGCTTTCTAAGTATAGCACACTGAGCCTTTCTGACGTAAACACAGACCTTTTACCTAGATTTTAATTATATTATTGTTGATTTCTATTAGTTAACTATATTTTATTATTATTTGTTTTGTCAGCAAAATGTATAATACTTATATTTTGTATGTTTGTATGAAGTTGCAAATACTGCTAATAAGTGTAACCTTTTGAAACGCCGCGATAAATACCCGTAGAATAATAATAAGTTTTATATTTAATTTTTATTTATTTGGAAGACAGATAGTACTTAGAAATATAAAGAGATACAATAAGAATTTTCATAGATCTGTAAAGTCTTCACTTTAAACATTTATACACTTAAAACTAGTGAACATCACATTTATTATATAAATGCAAATAAATTCTTATAAGTCTAAATGAATGTTTCCAGTGAACGGCGAGGCGGAGAGCCAAGGCTACCTGGCGGACGGTCACGCGCTGACGGCTGAGGAGCACGCCTTCCTCCAGAGCAACCTCACCGGGCCCAAGAGCATCGCGCTGGAGGAGGACATCCTGTAAGTACACCCCACTCCCCAATGCCTGGTGCCCATAACACAAGTTCTGCTTAGTTTCCAGAGTTATTGTTTATTGCCCCTTTGGGCCGCATCGCAGAGACTGCGCGTGCGCATTCAAAGCCCTAAATAAAAAAAATATGTAGGACAATCGACACAGAGCCATCTAGTCCCAAAGTAAGCTACTCATATCTTGTGTTATGGGTACCAGATAACTAATATATTTAATACATTGTATACATAGATAGATATTTTAAATTATACATTGAAAACATTGGTGTTTTGATCAACGGAACAAATTTCTGCGGATCGTACACAAATTTATTCCGAGGCGGGAATCGAACCCGCAACCTCCTGCGTAGCAGGCGGACCTTTGCCCACCATCGGTCGTCAAATATTCTGCTTTTAGTCCTATTTGGAGGAAGTACCTATAAATAGAAAAGCCCGATTTATTTTTGTTTATTACATCATCATTTATCTTTATACCAAGATTCGTCAATATCGGATATAAATTACGAACTGTAGTTTCTGTCAGTTTGTACGGAACAAAAAACAAAGAAACGCAAAATATGACAGACAGGCTTGACTCTTCGCTCGCTCGGTCAATTAATTATCAGAAAAAAAGTAGCACGACGAGTACAAAGTTGTAGTACAGTACGTAGTAAAAGTGTTGGTTCAAGTACTAATGTAATTTTTGTTACAGCGAGGAGCTGGAGAACGAAGCCTGGGACACGGGCATGGATGCAGAGATGCAAGCCGGCTATCTCGAGTTCCTCAAGATGTCTAACCAGATCAAGCGATAGCCGCCGAGCCGCCGCCCGCCAACAGACCCCTCTACTTATTAAATACTAGAAAAAAATATATAAAATGAGAAAACTAAAAAATATTAACAGGAGGAATGAACAAACTTAACCTCTTGCCTATAAATGTTGCTTCACTTTAGCGATTGCTTACACCTGAATACTCAGGCTTATCAGATTTTGTCTCATGTCGCGATTTTTTGGCAGTTTTCAATTTAATTACCAAATAATTGCCATTTTTGACACATCGATTCTGATTTGAGTTGAGTTTCTGTTAATGAATTAATTATTATAATATCACTAATCGCAAGTACTATTCAACAATTTCGACATTTTCGACGAGTAGTACAAACTTTACGCTTTATCTCAAAAAATTTACGATATTTTTCGATTTAGAGTGAATAATTTTGAAACCAATCCTATTTAATACAAATTAGCTTGCAGCCAAGCAAGTTTAAGTCAAGCAATGTTTATAAGTAAGGGGATTTATCTCCAGCTAGCGTGACTACTTTGTCAACACTGTAGTGAATAAGACAAACTAAAGATACACAGACAGATACACTTGCTCACAGTACATCACTACGTTCCAGGCAAACTCGATGTTAATTGTTTATCAACAAACCACGACGCAAAATACCTTAAAACTCGCTTAGCGTCGTCGTTTTAGTTAATTTTTGTAGCAATATTAA
Source organism: Eupithecia centaureata (assembly GCA_944547425.1). NCBI lineage: Eukaryota > Metazoa > Arthropoda > Insecta > Lepidoptera > Geometridae > Eupithecia > Eupithecia centaureata. The sequence continues at coordinate 3,194,942 of OX155681.1, read as the reverse complement.
TGAAGGAAATATCTCAAATTGACAGACACTTGAGTGAATTTAGGTTAGTATGGGTAGTTTGTGTATAAACACTTGACATCGAATTTGGCTGAATTTACAGTTACGAAGGAGTCACACAGCTCTTATAAGATAGGTGCTCTAGGAAATAAGCATTTAAATATCAACTGCGAAAGCTTGTTAATTTTACATTTAATGCTTTTTGTAAAGAGCCAGGTAGCATAATTCATACTTATTTTACTGTTTACTTTTTTATTAATGTATTGGTCTGTTTTTCCGGGAGGATACGTGTTTACGTATTAGCAATAAAATATTTGCAATTATAGTTCCACCAAGATATCTGTGAATTAGAGCGTGATGTTAAAAGTCGATTACGTGGTGTTTACCTTTTCCCTTTAGCTGTTGGGACATGTCATGCAATTAATAGCAGCTGCGATTCGAATTGACTTAAATTTCCGGCTTTTAAATAGATATCAGGGTGGTTCTCAGGAAATTGTTTGAAATGAAAATAATAAGGCACTTGTTACATTTATTGATTTGCCATTGTATTGATACGTAAACACCAGTGTTATGATTAGGTCATAGACTAAGTGTAAACAAGCTTCCAGTAAGTAAAATGATTTTTATTGCAAAATTTGTTGTATTTCAATTGTTAACTTCCCACCTTATTGTAGGCCATATTTGAGAGCCATTTTCTTGTTTACATTTCGTCTAAATGTTATATTTAGTGATCTCATAATTTCTCCATTTATTCATCTTCTCCATGATGTTGAAAAAACAAAATTAAATTGGGGTGATTTCGCGGTCTGCGTAACTTTACTGTTTTAGGAATTCCGCACAGATTGGAATGTCGACCTTATTCACGCAATTATAAAGGCTGTCATTCATTCCATTCGAGTTTGAGACATAATAATTTCATTTTGAAGGCTGACAGTAATTATTTATTTATGAATTTGACTTGTTGTTTTTACTATTATCATGACTTTGTTTTACTTGTTTTCTAAGAGCTCTTTCAGTGTTTAAGTACAATATTTAGTTGCAAATTTGAGTTGTGTACCAGTGTTTTATTTGCACAAATACTTAAAAAGGATGTATATTTTCTGTTTTTAAAGAATTTTGTAGGAAGGGTACTTGAGAGAATTACTAGGTAGTGAAAGATTATTTGCCAAGTCTTCAATACATACGAATCTTATGGGAATAATGCGACTATTTAAGAGAACAGCTGCCTTATGGGAGAGAAAGTTATAAAAGCCTCCTCTCTAGCCTGAAGAAACTTCATTTTACGATCTACAATTATCACAATAAATTTCCGCTGTCTTCCGACATTGAAATATGCTCGATAATAAAATATTTTTTCGAATATAATTACGAATGTACCACAATATGTACCGATTTATTTATTTGATTCAATTAGGAGAATGTTTGTAATATTCCATTGTATTTTTGTTGCAGTGATATTATGAATGTTATAAGAATAAATGGATATTTTAATAAAAGTCATTTAAATGATATTCTTGTTTTATTTTAAAACACTTTTCCGCTCTTTTTTTCTTATAGATAGTTTTATCTTATCATATCATATAATTACAAAACAGATTGCATCAAGGTCAGTTACAAAGTCTAGATCAACATTTACTTTTATTATTACGTAGTTCGTTGGCCTCTAAAGAAATAATAATTTTATAACGATTATCATACATTTCTAAAGATTCGGTTTTATAAACTGACTAAAAATACAATGTAGGTTCTAGCTAGTAGCTTTATATCTAAAAAACAACTAATTGTACTGATAAATTTGATTGGTAATCTAATGTTAGTGTCAAGTAGTTCGTTTATTTCATTTATTATCCAGTTCATTTATTAGCCTAAGAAACAGATAAGGCTGACACTAATGTACCTACGCATTGTTTGCGCGCGATGTGACAAACTGGTTTTGAATAACAGCTTGAGTTGGTAAGTACGTATCAACATGTCGAATGGTTTCATCAAATAAATACTTCCAACCCTCAGGTAAATCTTTTTTTAACATAAATCTTTTTGACAAAGACAACCTACATTTCAGGCAGCACTTTATAAGGGTTCAGTATGCCATTAGGATCCATAAGTTAGATAAAGTAATAAGTAAACAAAATAGATAGATAGATAACTTCTTTATTGCACCATCAAAATTTGTAGTAACATATAAGCTAAACACTAATAACTACATCTAAAGTGGCACAATCGGCGACCTTATCGCTAAAAGCGATCCCTTCCAGGCAACCTTTGGATGGACAGGATCGGTTAATTTACTAAATTGACGGTGGCACAACTGATATGACAAAAATTAAAAAAGAGTATTATATTTAAGCTAACTTAACAAACTATACAAACAGAGACTAACTCAAGCAAAATGAGCGTTTACATAATATACCTAATACTTACAGGGTAACAAAAATAAAAAAACAAACCTTTATAAAAAGGCAATCTACATTTCAGGCAGCACTTTATAAGGGTTCAGTATGCCATTAGGATCCATAAGTTGTTTAAGGCTATGCATCAGCTGAAGTGCAGACTTGTCCTTGCTGTAGTGGATATACTTCGGCTTCCTAAACCCTACGCCGTGTTCCGCGCTGATGGAACCTTTCAGTTTGTTCACCTCCTCGAATATGTAAGGTTCTAGTTGGGAGGATATTTCTTTAGTGTATTCTGGTACTGTGACGTTTATGTGGATGTTTCCGTCACCTGAAAGAGAATAAAAATGAAAGCTACAAATGCAACAACTGGTATTCGTTCGTTAATGTTGGTAATGATAATGTAGGTGCATAAAATACTTTTAAACTCTCAACACACTGAAGCCGGAGGCGGAGCGGAGGCGAAGGCGTGGCGGTTTTTCCTAAACTCCGCGCCGCCACTGCCTGCGGTGTGTGTGTGTAGGCTTTCATAGGATTCCATAGAATACAACTCGCACGCGTTAACCTCGGCTCCGCCTCCGGCTTCAGTGTGTTTCGAACTTTAAGGCATCATCAACCTATCTATACCAATAGGCCTCCCCAAATTAGGGCCCTAGCGCCTTGACTTCAGCTTGCCGCATCCAGGATCTGCCTGCAGTCTCGCAGATCGTCATCCATCCCACACTACACTATGTTGGACGAGTCGCAGTCTTGATTTAAGAACACGTTTACCTAAAAATTTGTCGGTTATTCTCATATGGCCGGCTATTAAATAGGCTTTTAGACTTTAATAAGTATAGATATAACTTTGACCGATCAAAAACTACTGAACGGATCGATTTGAAATTCGAATACCAAGGTACATATACGTAGTTCTTGCCCTAGAATAACTGGATATTTTGATCCCATAAATCCCACGGGGTAGAGATAGCTTTGAGACGTTTCTCATCGACGTCTTGAAGTTGCGGTCAGATAGGTACTAGTACAAAATAAAGTTAAATATGTAGCTATAAATAATTTACTTACCAACATGCCCATACCCGGCCACTATAAGCGCTTGATCGCCAAGCTTCTGTCTCAGCTTCGGAACGAGTTCGTAATAGTTCTCGATCGGCAAAGACACGTCGTATTTGAACACGTAGCCTTGCACCAACCCCGCACCCGCTATGCTCTCCCGAAGGTTCCAGATTGTCTGAGAAATACATTGAAATATCTTTAACCCACTCACTGCTACCACGGTGGCTATAAGTAATAAACCTCGTGTTGTTCTAGACACGAGATTTATTTATCGCTTTCACTGCCCTGTATTAGCTTGTCCTTTTTACAAGGACAGCGCGGTTTGATAAGTTCACAACCTACTTGAAGTTGTTGCACTAAAAATGTCAAATGTCAAAAAAGGAACTATAATTTTATTATTTTCATATAGAGACTATTGACTATTGATAAGCACGTATCGGAGAGCGGAGCGAGCGGCAGAATTCTCCGTTGAGTCTGGCTACCTGCGCCGCGCCGAGGGTATCTAGAACTTCTTCCTTGGGAGGATCTTAAATAAAATATTTTCTTCAGCTAACTAAAGCAACACAACAACATTTCTTAGTCTAGGAAAAACTCGAAAAAATGCGCACAAGGCGTCTTTAATGTCATAAATGAAGTCATATTTTATGTCGTCAATTACCTACCCAAGTCATATTCAACTACTCATAAAGTCATTTTACTATTTTTTTAATAATTAAACCAAAAAGTTGCAACATATGAACTATGTACCTATTAAATCAGAATAATGGCACATCATCCTCAACCAACCTGCATTTTAGACGGTTCAGAAGTCACTGTTCCGTCCAGAATGAGTCCGCTATCCATCTCTTTGCTGAGAAATCTGTTCAGTTTCTCTGCATCATGGTCCTCGTCACTTCCGTGGGTTTCTACTAACACGTAGAATGGGTATTCTGATATAGGATTGCTGAAAAATAAATTCAAAGTTTGCTTTAAGGCAGGCGTAAGCCTAGCGAATAGCGCGTCATTCAGACTTATCTAAATAGGCCCTAAGACTAAACTAGACTAGGTATTAAGCAAATATAGGTGATGGAATAAAATGATAATTAAGTTTTTGGACACCAAGCAAATGTATTAAGTATTGTATTGTATTGTATTTATTTTTACTATAGATTCACATTGAACACTTAGTCACGTCAAAAAATACATTTCAAAATATACAAAAGGATAACACAAGAAAGATTCGTAGCTGCAATAGCATTGTCAAGATGTAAAATAATTTAAAAAATGTCCAATTTCAAATGTCAAAGTTTTATCAATTTAATGTAAAAATATTTTTATCAGCCAAAGCTTCATCCAGTCTATAATAACTTTTATCTATTAATCTATTTTTGATAAATAATTTAAATTTGATATCAGACATAATTCTTACATCATTTGGTAACATATTGTATAATTTTATTGAAATGCAAACAAAACTTTTTGAGAACCTCGCTAACCTCGTTTTTGGAATAATTAAGTTATTGTTATGTCTTGTATTGTACTATGTCCATCCTTTACATACTTGATATTATGTAAATTGTTTCTGGCATATAGTAAATTCTGATAGATGTATTCTCCCACCATTGTCATTACGCCTAATTCTCTAAACCTATCTCTACACGATTCTAAAAACCAAAGTAATACCTAAGTGTTTATACTGTAGTTTTAAGTATTTATACTGTATCGTTTACAATTATACGTACCTATAGTTTCAAAGAAAGCTGATAAAGTTTGCAAAAAATATTAAAATTTCAAAAGATAATGTGTACCTATACTTAGTTTTGCAGGTTAGTGTGTAGGGAATAAAACCATAGGAATCCAAGGAAATCGAAAGCTAAGGCATAAACTAGTAGGTACCTATATTCAAAAAGAAACTTACGGTAATTTGAGGTTTTTAACGGTAGAGTTGATGGAATCGAAATCGGCCATTTCAAATGCTGATAGTATCTCGCCCAATGATAATTTAGCACTTTTATATAGCTCTAGAATGTTCTCGAAGCTTTTTACTCCTGAAATATTTAAGAAGAGAAACTGAGTAAGTATGAATTAGTTAGGCACGTTAAACTTATTCGTAACTAGAAATTATATATTTAGCTTATCTGTTTCGTAGTTTTAGTATATCAAAGTAGGTAACAACAAACATTAGGTACTCCATATTCATATTAATTAATTACTTATATTATAAAGGTGAAAGTTTGTATGGATGGATGTTTGTTCCTCTTTCACGCAAAAACTACTGAACGGATCGGGCTGATTTTTTTGATAGACGTAGTTCTAGCCTTAGAATAGCGCATAGTATTTAATCCTACAAATCAGTTACAATTTCACATTTACTTACCAAAGAAGCCCAAAGTCACCGCTTTGGGTAGCACCGGGCAATGTATGGCCACTTTTGTCACTACGCCTAAAGTGCCCTCTGAACCCACAAATAAATGCTTCAGGTGGTAGCCAGTGTTGTCCTTCTTTATAGTTTTCAAAAAGTCGACAACTGTGCCATCGGCTTTTACCTAAAATTAAGACATAATAACGGTTTACGTAACTATGTAGGTAAATAACTAACGGTTAACATAACTATGTAGGTAGATAATAACTAAATAGATATATTTAGGTTAATAAATTGATAACTAACTGTTGCAGGCTAGATCAAACACCGCCCTGGCATGACTCGTATACGGGTTTCCAAATAAGCGACAACTTCCCGAACAGTTTTAAGTTAATAAATCTATGGACCTAATTCTAATTCTAATTCATCTAGCCCCAAACTAAGCAGAGCTTGTGTTATGGGTACTAGATGACTGATGTAGTTAATACAATATACTACAGATAAGATAGTTCAGGTAAATAAATAACTAATTAATAAAATAAATAAATACCCCCAATCAATCAATAAATAATGCTGGACAATCCACACAGCATCATCTAGCCCGAAGCTAAGCAGAGCTTGTGTTATGGGTACTAGATGACTGATATCACTACACATAATATAAAACAAAGTCGCTTTATCTGTCCCTATATCCTATGTCCCTTTGTATGCTTAAATCTTTAAAATTACGCAACGGATTTTGATGCCGTTTTTTTTAGAAAGAGTGATCCAAGAGGATGGTTTATACCTATAATAAAACCGTGCGAAGCTGGGGCGGGTAGCTAGTACTTAATAAAACATACTACAGATAAGATATTTCAGATTAATCAATCAATCAATCAATAATTCTGGACAATCCACACAGCATCATCTAGCTCAAATACCACCAAAACCCATCATATAAGAGTCCTGAAAAAGAGAGTAATCTATTCTTACAGCTTCTATACCCAGCAGAGATCCGTGCAGGTTTCCATAGCGCAGCAGTCGCAGGCCCCCGGCGTTGGTGCTGACGTTCCCGCCGATGTGGCAGCTGCCTTTAGCGCCCAGGTCCAACGGCATTATGAGGTTCTTCGCCCGCACGTAGTTGTCTAAGGTTTCGAGAATGCAGCCCGCTTCGCAAACCAACGCTCCTGTATCAACATTATACTTATGGGTCATTCCATTGTGACGGGTGGGACACTCATGACACCCACCTGTCTGAGTAAGCGGCTTCGCTTCCTTTCGTTAAAGGTAAAATTTTTACAATCTTTGAATATTGTTTTCAATCTTCTAGCTACAAAAATGACGAAACTTCCATACAATCATATTTGTTGTTCCTTATACCTTAAAAGTTATAATCATGATGACAACACTGACCTGAAATCTCATCCAAACTGATGATTTTGTTCATCAGCCCGAAGTGGAGCACGATCTCGTCGAAGACCGGCACCGAGCCGCCCACGAGGCCGGTGTTCCCGCCCTGGGGACACACCGCCAGGCGTCTCTCATTGCAGTACTTGAGGATTGAGGACACCTCGCTAGTGCTCTTGGGCTTTAGCACGATTTTGGACTGACCTGAAAAAGAAACAGCTAGAAACCATGGACAAAGGAGGTTTTGTTTTGCTGCTTTTGGCTGCGCCTCGCGGCTTAGATGATAGGTAGCGTAGCCTGTTTTATTCCTAGAACTAAGTACGTCTATTCAAAGTTTTAGCAGAACTGATTTGACGCAAGAGGTTGCAGGTTAATCGATTCCCTTCTTGAGAAAAATGTTTGTACGATCTGCAAATATTTTTTCGAGGGTGTTTTCTATGTATAATAAAAATATCTAGATCATGTATAGTATTTTAAGGAATCAGGAACTTTTCGCGAAGACACTTGTTGAGTGACATTCTCGCGAGTGGTCACTTGTGCGAAATATCAAGTATAGAGTTGCGGATTTCACCATTGTGTAGGGATTTTTTATCGCTTTCTTATGTAATGTAATATTTCTAACCTGTCCCTACCCCTCTGACTTCCTTCCCCGAACGAGAAACATATCTTGACGTAGACCTTCGTAGCACGTGCTACGATGCTACGATATTGCTGCGTAGCATACAAAACACTTCAACGCGAAGGTAATGAGGATTCCTTCCAAGAATAAATTGTGTTATTTCGTAGACCTTCGTAGCACGTGCTACGATGCTACGGAAGAGCACGTAGGAAATAAAAAACTTCAACGCGACCTCACTTTTTTACTACATGATTTAATTCTCAAACCTCCGAAACTGAAACTGGTAGAGTTGCGGTTTTCAGTATAATAAATAAAAGCCTTTGCTCTTTATTTTAAATTTACTGATTTATTTTGTAGACGTTCGTAGCGCGTGCTACGATGCTAAGTAGGTACAGCGGATTCGCGTTATATTGTATTGTAGCTCAGTAGATTTCACGAATTTATGTCTGTTTAGTCTGTAGTACACAGACATAGAACTGCTATTGCCAGTAGCATTCAGTTAAAATGGGACTGGTCGTCTTGTTTACTTTTAATCTTTTTTTGTAAGAAAGAGGTGTCGTTATAGTTATTTTTATGCTATTATATTGTATGTAAGTCGAGCTATATCGTAGCATGAGCTACGAAGGTCTACGTCTAAGATCAATGTAGGTACCTACGTTCCGTAAGGTAATATAATCTTTGGTCTACGTCAAAATAATGACAGAAGAGAGAGGGATAGGGGAAGATGATACGTCAAAATATCATTCCGAATCAAACCGAATGTAGGTATGTACTGGATTGAAAGTTAGCATTATTTAGGGTTGTGTTCACCAAAACATAATCAAACAATTAGGCAGCTGCGTCGTTTAACTTTGACGTTTAATTTATGAAAACTGGTGTCAAAACGTCCAAACAACTGTTAAATTTTAATCATGTGTTGGAGAATTCGGCTTTTAGTCACCTCTACAGTTTTTAATCCAGTCAATGTTAAAGGGCAACACATCGTTATCTTCTGTAAGTACTCTTTCTTCGCTCAGTAAAGATTTAAAGTAGTTCACGTCTGTAGGTTGCACTGAACTAAACTCTTTTCTTTTTATGTTGTATTTTTCCTGAAAATAGAATTGATTAGATACCTAATATTAAGTAGAATAAGCATAAACCTACATGGTATACCATGTACACATAAAAATTAACAATAGAGCGAGTGTATTATCAGTAGCTGCGCTCCGCGGCTTCGCCCGTATTGACGTTTATTTGTCAAATTTCAGAAATTTATTGCACGCCTCCTAGGGGTAGATCCATAAAAAATACTCGTTTAATTATTTACTTTGCAGTTTATTTATACCGAGTTTTGAGTGAATCAAACCAAGGAATAATAATTTTCCATACAAACTTTACCACAATTTTTAACCCCCTCAGAGGAAAACGTTCAACAATTTAGTAGCCTATGTCTTATTCTCGGTCCTAAACTATCTACATATTATTATGTAACTACCAAATTTCATTTAAAAAACTTTATTAGTTACGGAGATTATTTAAAACAAACATTCACACAGACTTTTCAATTTATTATTATATTAAGAAGTAAGATTTTGTAAAGCTAAAGAAATAAAAAAAGTTATTGAGCTCCGTGTTCCACACTACATACAATAGATGGCGTTGGTAAAGAACTCTCACATTCAGAATAGGTAGAGTAGTACCTACTTACCTACATACGTATAATATGAATGTTTTCTTATTTATAAATACAAACAAGAACGGTATGGTAGGTATATTTAGTTACCTATACATTTAAGTTAAGAAAGTTTGAACTTCATAAGTAACTTACTGTTGGTCCCTATTAGGTAATACTTTCTTCTAATAATTATATAGTTATATTATACGACTCAATTCTTAATAAAATAAAATCTTACCGATGATAATTGAGGCAGAGCTTGAGACGTAAATCTTATTTGTTCCCACACAACACTCTGGCTATTTTGTAGAACACGAGTAATGTATTTTAACATTTTAGTAGAAGAATCGTTTGTTAGAAGTTCTTATCTGCGTTATCATTAATGTAGATACCTACACCCGAACTTTGAATTGACGTAAACAAACGATATTCGCAGTTGTGATCTACATTTATGTAGGTACCACAGTTAAATCACAGTTTGTAGATGCGTAGCATCCATACCTATTACATACCTACATCTGTGGTTTGTAGGTATCTCTCTAATGAATGAATGAGTTTACGATGATACTACAATCAATTAAAACCTAACAAAGTTATATGAAATTAACGAAAAAATAATAAGTCTTGGGACATGAATGTGTCAGCACTAGCGTAGCGCGAGTCGGTATGCAAATGAAATACTGACAGACAATATTAAACTATACCCACTATACCGAATCGAGTTGTTATTTTGACCTTCAGGGCTATTCAGACACTCCGCTATCTAGGTACCGAATCATCGATTCGGAATCTGACGCAGATTCGCGCGAAATTCAAATCTCTCTCTGCTCTGCCACACACGCCCCGCGCCGCAGTGCAGCGTAGTGCGGTTGTACCTTTAATGTAGTTATTAAAGGGGCATTAAAGCGGTATTACGCTACACGTTATTCAGGGCCCGGTAGATAGGGCGATTAGGGAGCAGGGTTGCTGGGTCCGTCCCTTGGGGACCCTAAATCTCTTAGTTAGGGTAAGGTAGGGTCCCTGAATACCGTGTAGTGAAATACCCCTTTCACTGAATTGTGAATAGGTTGCATAGTTTTTATTCATTCGGTAAATTCTAAAAGTCTTGTTTTTAACGATTCATAAAGATATATAGTTATTTAACGGTTATCGCTGCCTCTTTGTGAATTGCATGTAAATTCTGTTAGCGACACACTCCTATTCTAGCAACGATTTACGTCAAAATTTTACGAAAGCTTCAATTCAATCTTATTGATTTCACGTTTCAGTTTTTTTTTTCAAAGTTTATTATATTCCGTCAGTTTGTTTTTTTTACTAAGGTTTCATTTCGTTTTATGCTGGCAACCCACCAACATTATTTTGACAGCGTCAGTCAGATAAATATAGTCAATCAACGATGTTGTGTCAAAATTGTCAAAAATAACCTAACCAAACAAACGTATCCCAAACACACACACACAGCAGCGGAGCGGCAGGACTTTTTCTGCATAGCACGTGGTTTATATTAGCTGGTGTTTTAATTTTTACCACTGTAATGGCTAAAATAAAAGTGAAAAATGTGAAAAAAAAGAAAGAAATCGCTGTTCAGAAAACAAAAGAAGACGAAAATGTGGTAGTTTTACCACCAGTACGTATGTCTGACGATCCAGCACCGCGACAGGTAAAGTTTTAATTAATTTCAATATTTTCAATTATTTGTTTATTCTACGCTTAGCGGCTAATTTCTTCGTTCGCGACGGTACCCATAATTATGTATTATATAAAATAATGCTATACAAAACACACAGCATCATCCAGTCCCAAAGTAAACACAGGAACATCCACATTTAACACAAGACAAGTGAACTTTTTTGTCTACTTTAAAAAGTTGAAATGTATTGGTAATGCCTGGACTTGTGTCTGTCAAAGTTGTTAAATAAATTATATAAATCTGGATATTTTTAGGTTAAATGGATCAACAGGCAAAGAGTCCTTGTATTTGCTGCAAGGGGCATAAATCACCGTCACCGACATCTGATGGAAGACATAAAAAAACTTATGCCACATCATAAAACAGAGTCCAAAATGGAACGGAGCAAAAATTTGTATGTTGTTAATGAAATCAGTGAAATGAAGAATTGCAACAAATGTTTGCTATTTGAAGGCAGAAAAATGAGAGACTTGTATTTGTGGATGGCAAATGTACCCAATGGGCCTAGCGCAAAGTTTCTAATTGAAAACAGTAAGTGGTAATTTGTTTGTTCAAAAGAATATCAAACTTCAATTTAAAAATTTCACAAGGTTCAATGTGTTTGGCTTTTATGCTATGGAAGATGGAATAAATAAGTCATTAAGGAATATTAAATTCTGTTTTATTAATAACTAGAGACCTGACCCGGCTTCACACGGTTTTATTAAACGTATAAACCTTCCTCTCAAATCATTATCTATAAAAAACCACATCAAAATCCATTGCGTAGGTTTAAAGATTTAAGCATACAAAGGGACAGAGAAAGCGAATTTGTTTTATACTATGTAGTGATATATCACCATCACCCCTTTCTATTGTTAAATTAACTGGATAAAGGGGCTGGTTACACTTACACTTGTATGATTATTATCCTTATAGATAACATTATGTTAAAATAACTTCTCTATTTCAGTTTACACAATGGGAGAGCTGAAAATGACAGGCAACTGCTTAAGAGGTTCACGACCTCTTCTTTCCTTTGACCCTCAGTTCACTAAGGACTCTCACTACTGTCTCCTCAAAGAGCTGCTCACTCAGATGTTTGGAGTGCCCAACCATCACCCAAAAAGTCAACCTTTCTTTGACCATGTCTACACTTTTATGATTCTTGACAACAGGATTTGGTTCAGAAACTACCAGATTCTATCTGAAGACGGCGCATTGGCAGAAATTGGACCTAGATTTGTCTTAAATCCTGTGAGTTTATATTTTCTTTGGGTTTACCTAGAAATTTTGAGGAACTTCTTTTTTATTTGTATTGTTTTTTCTTTAGGTAAAAATTTTCTCAAGTTCATTTGGTGGAACAACACTTTGGGAGAACCCCAAATATATCAGCCCTGCAAAATTACGACAGGCATTCTCAAAGAAAGCTGGCAATAAATATGAGAGGAGGATTGAGAAAAAAGCAATGTATGAAGCCACTAAACCTGAAACGGGCTACCCAGATATTGAGGGAGCAGATTTCTTCAAAGGTGATCCGATAACAAAGGCAGAAGAAGCAATTGTAAAAGGTAATTTTAAATTCTATGAAAGCAATGTTAGGATGGTTATGGAGTTAGGAATCACAGGGGGCAAATGCTTGTCAACTTCCTTGAGAAAGAGGGGCTGTTCTTAATGAACTCCTTCTTTAAGAAACAGCCCCAGCGGAAGTGGACATGGCAAAGCCCCGACACTGTGACAAAAAATGAGATCGACTTTATCATGACGGATAGCAAGCACATATTCAGAGATGTCTCAGTGATCAACAGGTTCAATACCGGATATGATCACCGAATGCTCCGAGGCACTCTGAATATCAACTTAAAGCTTGAAAGAAACCGTCTGATGAAGTCCACGCTCCGACCTAATCCAATCCAAATCATGGCGGGCACCGAGAAGTTTCAGCAGCTTCTCGGGGATAGATTCGCTGCCTTGGAACCCACTGATGACGCTGACGAGACCCTACACAATCTGGTCGAAACGTTGAGGGACGAGGGCACTAAGTTCTGCAGCAAGCTAGGTACTGGCAGGAAGTCCAAACTCTCGGATGAGACTCTGGATCTGATGACAAAAAGACGGGAAACCACCCAAATGTCTTCGTTAGAGAGGTCAGACCTGAACAAGCGAATCGCGAAGATGGTACGGCGTGACCTTCGGAGCTCCAACACACGCCTCATTGAAGAGGCGATAGAGCGAAACCGAGGGTCCAAAGTATTCACTCAGCAGCTTGGCAGGAGCCACCTGACGAAGCTTAAAACGCACGACGGGAGGATTGTTTTGTCGAAGCCAGAGATCTCAGCTGAGATAGAAGACTTCTATGGCCGTTTGTACACTGCACATACCCCTCAGTCCCGTAGAGATGACCATGATTCTAGAGCCACCCTGACACGCCACTATACCGACGAACTGCCAGATTTCAGCCAAGATGAAATCGTGTTAGCTCTGAGGCAGCTTAAAAATGGAAAAGCCCCGGGTGAGGACGGTATTACTTCAGAGCTTCTAAAGGCAGGAGGAGCCCCCATTATACAGGAGCTACAGAGCCTCTTTAATACCGTCCTTCACAGTGGGAGAACTCCTAAGGCGTGGAGCGGGGGTTTGGTGGTGCTCTTTTTTAAGAAGGGCGATAAAACCCTCCTTAAAAACTATAGACCCATCACACTCCTGAGCCACGTCTATAAGCTGTTCTCGCGAGTGGTCACGAATCGTCTCGCCAGGAGACTCGACGAGTTTCAGCCACCGGAACAGGCCGGGTTCCGCGGAGGATATGGCACCATAGACCACATTCACACAGTGCGGCAGATTATACAGAAGTCCGAAGAGTATAATCAGCCCCTGTGTCTCGCTTTTGTGGACTATGAGAAAGCCTTTGACTCTGTCGAAACCTGGGCTGTTCTCGAATCCTTACAGCGATGCCAAGTAGACTATCGTTATATCGAGGTGCTGAGATGTCTCTACGATGCCGCTACTATGAGTGTCCAAGTACAGGACCAGCAGTCTAAACCCATCCAATTGCGCAGAGGAGTGAGACAGGGGGATGTCATATCCCCGAAACTGTTCACGAGCGCATTGGAAGATATGTTTAAGACTCTGGACTGGAAAGGTAAGGGCATAAACATAAACGGCAATTACATCTCACACCTACGATTCGCTGATGACATAATTTAATAGTCGCTCAGCGAGCTATGGAAAGAGCTATGCTCGGAGTTTCTCTGAAGGATAGGATTCGTAATGAATACATCCGACAGAGAACCAAAGTTATCGACATAGCTCAAAGAATTAGCAAGCTGAAGTGGCAGTGGGCCGGCCATATTTCGCGAAGAACCGACCACCGTTGGGGTAAACGTGTTCTTGAGTGGAGACCGCGACTTGGCAAACGTAGTGTGGGACGCCCTCCGGCTAGGTGGGATGACGATCTGCGAAAGACTGCTGGCAGATGCTGGATGCGTCAAGCTGAAGACAGGGCGCTATGGCGCTCATTAGGGGAGGCCTATGTCCAGCAGTGGACTAATGTAGGCTGATGATGATGATGATGATGATGATAGTTTTAATGGCGGAGTCGCTAGAGGAGCTGACCCACATGCTGGACGGCCTAGCTTCAGCCTCGCGACGCATCGGTCTTGGCATGAATTTGGAAAAAACCAAAGTCATGACCAATTGCCAAATTGATCCGGGACCGGTAGTCGTAGAAGGCCACCTTCTCGAAATTGTTTCCGAGTACACTTACCTTGGGCAGATTATGCAGTTAGGTAAAAACAATTTCGAGAAGGAGGCCAAGAGAAGGATCCAGCTGGGCTGGGCAGCGTTTGGAAAACTACGTCGAGTCTTCTCGTCATCCATACCACAATGTTTGAAAACGAAAGTTTTCAATCAGTGCGTCCTACCCGTAATGACCTACGGAGCTGAGACGTGGACACTCACGGTAGGGCTGGTCCACCAGTTCAAAGTCGCTCAGCGAGCTATGGAAAGAGCTATGCTCGGAGTTTCTCTGAAGGATAGGATTCGTAATGAGTACATCCGACAGAGAACCAAAGTTATCGACATAGCTCAAAGAATTAGCAAGCTGAAGTGGCAGTGGGCTGGCCATATTTCGCGAAGAACCGACCACCGTTGGGGTAAACGTGTTCTTGAGTGGAGACCGCGACTTGGCAAACGTAGTGTGGGACGCCCTCCGGCTAGGTGGGATGACGATCTGCGAAAGACTGCTGGCAGATGCTGGATGCGTCAAGCTGAAGACAGGGCGCTATGGCGCTCATTAGGGGAGGCCTATGTCCAGCAGTGGACTAATGTAGGCTGATGATGATGATGATGAATGTTAGGATAGTGTGACTATTAAGGCTGATGTTCACCTAAACAATATTTGGACAATTAGGCAGCTTATTTAATTCATTTTTGATGTTAAATGTTAAACTTGTGTCAAAAAACCACTAACAAATCAAGTATGGCAGAGGCAAACATTTCCATGTATAGGGCCACTATCTTCACTCTTGCTCTAATCAAAAGAAGCTGTAGACTCATACCTGTGTTTAACCCATTAACTGCCGCATGCTTGTTCGACCCGCTGTGCGATTACGCTAAAACCGCCCATCCAAATTGACATTCTTGAGCCATTTCAATGGCCATCGCGCGCGTCCTTTCCATACAATTTTAAATTACGAAGTCAAGTAAAAGGGCTTTCATATGTCAATTTTGGATGGGTGGTTTTAGAGTAATCGCACAGCCGGAAGGGCGCGCCGCAGCAGGCATATGGAATTCTCGTACTACCTGTACGAAAATTCCATGTGCGTTGGTGTCAATGACAGTGTAAAATTTACGTCATTATCTATACTTAACATTTGTCTTTTTTATGTAGAAGAACCAATGGAAGATGATTCTGATGGAAGTGACAATGAAGAGGTGAAACCTGTATTTGTTCCGAAGAAAACCAAGAGTAGACCTGATATGGCGATTCGACGCAAACAGCTAAAGGCCCAGAGCAAGAAAATCTCTGATCAAATTAAAAAGAGAAAGCAACAGTTCAAGAAAAAGAAACCAGGGAAAGCGAAAAAAGCTTAATTTTTTAAGAATTCTAAAAAATTTGAATTATTAAATGTTTATACAACATTGAATTTTGTTTTATTTTAGATTTAACAGTTCCTGTATCATCAGCTAGATATCATCTATCAGAAAAAAAAGGCAGTGGCTGCTAGTTACAATTTAAAATATTGGATAAAACTGGTTCGGCTTTTTTTCTAAATGTTATTTTATGATACAATTTTCTGATGTGGGGAATATGACTGGGTATGGTAAAACATGCAAAACGCAATTTGTAATAAACAACTTTATTTTCAACTACCATTATTCTATATAGTATCTTAGTTTATCTCGAATATAACTATAATTAGGTATAACGTACGCGGAAACTAATCAATAACTATAATAATATTATTTATGTTTAGTCACAAAAAGCTGCGCTATCGTAGTATCAGTCTTCGTGTCCAGTTAACAAAATAGCAGAACAGTACTCGCTTACATTAAATCGTATGTCGACATACACATTGGTCGTCGCTCGTTCGATTCAGAAGCATATATTTATTTCATTATAGGGACCCATTGTGCTAAACTTACTTGAATAATAGCACGTGTCTTAGATGGGACAGTCGTAGTTCAACGACTGGTTTCGCAAAAACAGGTCCTCTGTGTGCTGTGTCGTAGCAAATGTATGTAATTGAATTTGAATGCTTCTGAATCTGATGCAACGAGACAATATTGTGTTTAGAGGCTTTAGGGCGATAGGTCAACTCCACACAGAATAGTAGCAGTGGAAACGCAGTAGTTCCCTGCCTATTCTAGCGCAGAGATATGATTATGATTCTATCTCTTTCCCACGCGTTTCGAGTGCTAACAGCCCTTAGCTTTATCAAGTAATTCAGTTTGGCACATATACGCGCTATGTAGCGAGTGCTGTATCTCAGTAGTTCCTAATGGAACTAGTGAGATAAATCCGCCACTATTTGCATACAAAAGCAAATACATCGCCGCGGTCGCCGTTGGACGGACAGATAATTGCTCATACTTTTGTTTTACTAGCATCTCCGAGCATTTTCTATTGCGAGTCGCGCATAGGTTTGGCATCATATTTTAAACAGCATTTATTATGCCTTGAATTTTACTGTCTCAAGTCAGGCCAGAATATCATATTACTACATAATAATCACCACAAATACCTAAAGCTAGCAGTAGATATCTACAGGGTCAAAAAGAGCCGATCATTGGTGATTTTAATTTTAATAAGGTAACAACGCTTTTCAACAGACTTCAAATTTTTCTGGGTGGACCGATATTGCTATTCTTTTTTTATTTAAAATTGGTGCTTATCGCGTGCTCCTGATTAAAAAATGTCCAGTACTTTTTGAGTTATCGTCATACATTATTTTTCTATACCTAGGGAATGAACCCGAGTTGCGTGAAATTTGAAGTCAGTCCTATAAAAAAAAAAAAATTATATAAGACTAAAAGATTAAAAGACTTGTGAGAGATCTGATTACTTCAGTTAAGTTTGTCGTCAGCTCATTAACAATTTAACTTTCTAGGCGAAACAAGAGTACCTACATTTACAAAACCTTAAAATACTTTGGCTAACCTATCCGCGACTCGTCACAATCGATTGAATGGATCTAGAATCATCAATTATTCTAAAAAGGGGTGGCAAAGGGATACAAATCAACGGTTTTTGGCACTGTTCTAAACATGAACTTGCGTTCAATGATATTTTCTTTTACAATTAAATTTTTCAGGTTTGTTAAAGTATAAGAATAGCTACATTCATTACTGATAAAATTAGGATTTGTTTTGAAATTATCAAGAAGTTCAAGACTTGCATAGGTACTAAACATTTTTTTAAGTAACTTCAATGTCAAAGAAATGCCCTTTTATTCAATTACTCCTTGATTATATCAAAAGAAATCCACTGAATGCACTAAATAACAATAACAATTTAAAGTAGGAAAATACATAATGATGCAGAATAAATACTTTAACACTGTATTTACAAAAATATTTTACTATTAAAGTTTAACAATAATATTGATTGTATAACTTGTTATTTTTATTGCAACGGTGATAAATTGTTAAGCATTTAAGTCTCCCCACACAGAAGCCGGAGGCGGAGCGGAGGCGAAGGCGTGCGAGTTGTATTCTATTGAATCATATGAAAGCCTACACACACACCGCAGGCGGTGGCGGCGCGGTGCCATAGGAAAAACCGGCACGCCTTCGCCTCCGGCGGCACGGCCACGGCTTCAGTGTGTGGCGGCTTTTAACGAGGAAAATATTTACTTTAGAATTTGTTTGGCTAGAATGAGAAAAGGGCGTCTTATACTTGGCGCTGTCAAAATAAACTGATAAAGACGGAATGTACCTACGCTACTAAATAATAGGCTGAGACCTTTATTTTGACAGCAAATTCCATACATGATGATATCAAAATCATGTCTCTGCGAATAATCCCATCCATCGAATTCTAAGGTAAATAGTTTTTTTTTGAAAATGCTTAGTGTATATAGGAAAGAGTTTCTGATACTATGCGTAATGAAAAGTTGAGTTTGAATAACAATTTCATCACCTCACAACATTTGAACTTAGCGCTAATTTTACGTGGGTAGGTCGGATTATAATATTTGACACATAGGCATTTGTACATAATGATTTTCTGGAGTGTTTTATATAATCAACTAAGTGATATAAAATACATACGGCCTTACTTTAAAAAGCTTGTTGCAAATCCATGCTACAGTACTTTTTCCTGCCAATGTTTATTATGAAGATATTTTTTATACTGCTTTAACTGATGCCGTCATTACAAACTGAATTTTATTTCTTATTTAGCATCATTCTCTATTAAGTGGCGAATGAATTCAGTATTATTTATCCTTTCATATAGAGATTATCTAATTCATCCTTAGATAAATACCTAACATCTATTAGGTACCTACAAAGTATAATACCAAATATTCTTACTGTTAGGGATTTCTTTGATCCTTCAATTAATAACTAAGGTATTTTTTTATATTCCATTTTCAAAAAATACCTCTGAATATAACTATTAGTTACTTATTTAAGGATGAATCAGAAAATCTCATCATCACAATTTTTTAAAGTTATCTTTTATTTTGGCAATTTAAGAACGCAGTAGTTAGTAGGTGCTTACTTAAAATGAGGTCGTATTATTTTACATAATTTAATGAAAATAGGTCATTTTGTCCGTAATTCAAAATATAATAGAATAATACATATGTTTTTTTTAAGTAGATCTTAAAGTTATTTTCTAATGCTGACGGAATTAAAAATATCCAAATGTGACATGTTTAAGGACTAGCAACATGACATGTCTATTCTTATTCTTTTAAATAATTTAAATGGGACGAATTAAGTCCGTAAGTATACATTAAGTGATTTCAAAATAAACATTTATCAGACCACTAGGTACATAAACAAGTAAAAATATGACTCTGTCGATTTAAAATAAAGTTAATTTCGTAGAATGTTGAATATAAAATTAAATAATGGTTTCTCTAATATAAGTTCGGTACAAAACTATCAAAGTATAAAAGTATTCTGACGGTAAGAAAACTTATTTCAAATAATTATTTACAACATAATTTATAACTGGCAAGTACTAATTTAATACTGAAATAAAAATATGAATTTATAATTATGGAAAAATAAGTAACGTAATTTACAATGTATTGAAAGTTACAAAACAGATTAATCTTAAACATTTAATTATAATTAGTAGAATAGCCAGTACTTACTCAACCGTAAAAATAGCAGCCAGGTCACACAGAAAGCGGGTTGCTTCGCCAGCCAGATTTCTGTGTAAATGCAGTCTGTCGTAAATCTCGACAACTAGGCCGGTTCGAACGACCAATAACTAGTATATTTCGTCTAAAGTAGAGTAGCTAAACCAACGGTAATCTCTGATAACCGTGCTATATCTTGCTAAATTCACTAACCGATCTGAAAATTCAAAAGTTAAGAACCATTGGGGCGATTTATCACTTTAACAGTTAGGCTCGTCTTCTTGGGTTAAATCAGTCCCAAAAATTGGGGTAAATCGTCCCGAGGTCTTAGCTCGATCACAGTTTGCTTTATCGCACGCCCGCATTGTGTTTCCCTCAATACTAGAATTCGCTTGTCGAGGGTAGAAAATACTGCATAATATAAAATGATTTTTATCAACAATACTAATCAGTTGTTTTGATTCTATTAATAAACGTAGGGTTCTCTATGTGGATCAATTCATTAACTACCCAAAAACTACTTGATTTGAAGACCCGCAGTTTTAATTAATATCTGAGTCATA
This sequence comes from Eupithecia centaureata, assembly GCA_944547425.1. NCBI lineage: Eukaryota > Metazoa > Arthropoda > Insecta > Lepidoptera > Geometridae > Eupithecia > Eupithecia centaureata. Next base: position 3,174,448 of record OX155681.1, on the reverse strand, counting down.
AAAGTCTAACCCAAGTGAAAATCCACCGAGCTTTAAAATGGACGTTTAAATCACTTAAAACTACAAACACCTGTAAGTTTAAAGTCTACCCTCAAAAGCGTGAAACTAGCGCGAATCAGCGGGCGCGCGACACTGGCGCTACGTTTTCTTATCGAATAGCGGGAGTTTGGACTTGACCGCGCCCTCGCATATTGTGAGGCGGGGGTGCGGGGGGGCGCGGCGGTCCTCAAGCCTGTGTCTGACGTCGACCACGCAGTCCGCCCGACTGGCCCCGCTCAAGCGGTACCTTGAAGGACCCCTAGCCCACCGCTCGCATGTAAAGTCCGCTCCTTTCCGCTCAAAATACTCAACTATCTTAGATATTTGCGCGGATCTCGCCCGCCGAGGCCCGCGTTCGTCGTACAGCGAATCGCTTCCTGCGAGCGATGCGACGTCATCTGAGCTGTCCGTGTAGACGGAGCCGGCTCTGGCGGCGCAGCAGCAGAGGGCTAGGATGTGGCAGTCTTCGGAGTTGTCTTCCATGCCGCAGAGGAAGGGGGATGTGGGTCGCTCCTCGAGGGTACCTGTGGCGGCGGCCTCGAGCGCGCGGTCGTAGGCGGTGAGGCACGGGTGGCAGAGGCGGAGGCGCGCCTCGCAGGAAGGCTCCTCGCGGCGCCACCACCAGCAGCGGTGGCAGCCGGCCAGGGAGCACGGGCAGGCGGCTGCGGCGCGCGACACGCATTCCTCCTCGTTGGCCACTGAGAATATACCGCTTTCGCAGGACGCGCGCCGGACCAGCCTGGAACGTTAACACTCTTTAAGTAATAAAGTTTTTTACCATGATTTGAGTTGCTTTTAGTGTTCCGATTCTTCGGAACAGTTTCATGCTTCATGCGTTCTTTTTTGATCATGGCGCATGAAGCTGCCGAAATATTGAAACACTCAAAACAACTCAATTATTGGTAAAGTCTATCAATATAAAGGTTTCGTATTCGCTTGTTTACTTTATCTTTCAAAAGATTGAGTTGAACAAAAATCGCAGCAAGCACTTTATTTCCTTTTTTTTACTTATATAATTTGAATTTTCTAGCGTGTACAAGATTCTTTTAAAGTCTAAAGGAAATAAAGCAGTTTGAGTTCATCATGGCCACTGATTTGTCTTGTCTCAGTACTGATTTTGTAAATCCTAAGAAATAAAGTTATTGAATTGTCATTTTTCATTTCCAAACGTGCCCCATCGTCACAGGACGTACGTAAGCTGAAGAGGTAAGTAAAGTCCTGGAGTGAAAGGTTGTTACCTAGTAATAAAGTTATCGAATTCTTATTTTTGATTTCCGAACGTGCCTCTCATATGTTCGATACACATCGATCACCTAGATCCCTAAACTAGGTAGCTGCCTCAGCAGGTCCGATTAACTAGGTAATTAGTACATACGTGACCGCGGAGGTAACGAGCGGTCACTAGGTCAGTCGGCAGACAGTGCATCACTAGCAGCGATACCAACCGCACTCACTATCATCAGCATCATTAGTCGTAGTTTTACGTATATAAGTTGAATATAGCTTTTACCGACAAACTCGACTTTTACATCAACATCCCAGGATTAGCTAGCGGCTAATCCTTCATGGTCCTTCGAGCCGGATTCCTTCCGTACGTGAACTAAAGAGGTAAGGAAAGTCCTGGAGTGAAAGGTCGTTACCTAGAAATAAAGTTATTGAATTCTCATTTTTGATTTCCGAACGTGCCACTCGACGTACGTCAGCTAAAGAGGTAAGTAAAGTCCTGGAGTGAAAGGTTGTTACCTAGTAATAAAGTTATTGAATTCTCATTTTTGATTTCCGAACGTGCCACACGACGTACATGAGCTAAAGAGGTAAGGAAAGTCCTGGAGTGAAAGGTCGTTACCTAGAAATAAAGTTATTGAATTCTCAATTTTGATTTCCGAACGTGCCACACGACGTACGTGAGCTAAAGAGGTAAGTAAAGTCCTGGAGTGAAAGGTCGTTACCTGGGTGCGTCGATGCTGGGTCGGCGGGAGGGTTGCGGGGAGGAAGGGAGCGAGGCGGCGCGGTCGGGCGGGGAGGCGGGCGCCCACGAGGCGGAGCAGTAACCCCCCCCCTCGACTATCTTCTTCACTCCGCGGAAGGTGTGGAGCGCGCGGCGCGCGGGGTGGGGCGCCGCGTGCGAGTCGCGGAGGAGCATTATGTGAGCCAATCTGCAAACGGAAAAACTCGTAAGTACCATAGAGGGTGGTAAGTGTCGGAAGTCATGAGTAAAGGTGTGCTTTTTCTGTAAGGGGAACGGAGCGGAATCGAACTTTTAAGAACTAGAAATTTCTTAGTTGTGTACAGTGTTGATAAATGATGTCGGTTGATCGGTTTCCCTCTGCTTCGCTGTTAAAACGCGCTTTAATAGATTAAAGTTAAGTCTCTTAATATCTTACATAGATAGATAACTTCTTTTCTTTCGATACTAGTTATTTGTGCACCAGTGAGTGGGAACCAAAAAAACTAAGTGCGAAGTTAGGTACCTAAATATATGTTGTCTGCTCTTTCTGTTTTGTTTTTTTATCATATGACAACCTTTGTTAATGAACACAATATTAACTTTACTAACGTATTTAAGATGCGAAAGCTTGTATTGCCTTGCTCAACATGCAGATATTGGACAGGGCAAGCTGAAGACCTATAACACTCACATAAATGGAGACCTATATCCCGCTGTGGAGTAGTATATACCTGTGTAGATAGGCGAGGCGCGGCGGGGGCGCGGGGCGCGCGGGGAGGGCGCTGGCGGAGCGGTGCGGGGCGCCCCCCCCGCGCGCCACCACGCTCCACTCCAGCTCGGAGAGAGAACGTCGGTGTTGCACTGAAACAATACAGATGATGATGTTGCATAGTTCTATATCTCTATATAATAACAGGTAAATAGCTTCATGCGTTTATGTAACAGTGCGGAAACCGTCGCAGTATGGTTAATTACCACCGAATTAAATATTACTCAAAAAATTATGATCTTTTTTATACTCGAGCGAACTAAATGTAACATAGTTTTTGAGTAGGATTGTATAAACTTCAATGTTGGTTGGCACCTAAGAGACCTCACCCCGCCGCGTTCGGATTCAGCCCATAACCTAGCACAGCGCGGGTCGCCTCGTTAACATGCCATGTAACAACTACCAATATCTTTCAAACCTACGTCGGCTACGTCCCTGATCGGGCTGAAATTTCGAATAGACTTAGTTCTAGTCCTTGTATAAAGCATAGGCTATTTTCACCAAATTTTCTCAGGGTGTAGTCGCAGGGTGCAGCTATCCTACTAATATTATAAACGCGAAAGTTTGTAAGTATGGATGGGATGGATGGATATTTGTTACTCTTTCACGCAAAAACTACTGAACGGATATAGATAAAATTTGGCACAGAGATAAATTATAGTCTGGAATAACACATAGGCTATATTTTACCCCGGAATTCCCACGGGAACGCGAATTACGCGGGTGAAACCGCGAGGCGCAGCTTGTAATAAATAGCATAGTTACATGTGTCGTGGTCCAGCCGGCGCGGACTGCCCTCGCTGCGGTAGCGCTGCGGGCGCGCCGCGTACAGCCCCGGGCACGAGCGCGGCCCTGACGACTCGCCGTCCTCACTGGAATATTGTAACAACTTATTTGAAAGCTTTGAAGTAGTGCTTAATAAGTTCCTTACAAAGAACAGCCTACGCTATTCACCTTGGTTGAGTAAAATAATTTTAGAACACGTGCAAAATTATTTCAATACAGCTCATTAACAAGAGAATGACTAAAATGTCTGATTTAATAAATGATTTTATTTTAAAAACTAATTATTAACATAGTAAACTTCTAAGTGTGTAAATAATACTACTACCTACAAGTATATAAATAATGCTGGACAATTAAAGATAAGCAGGGTTTGTGTTATGGGTACTAGATAAATTATATAATTTATAAAATACATGACAATACATTTTTTTTATGTAAGTACAAACATTTGTTCTAACGCGAGAATCGAACCCGCAACATCCTGCTTCGCAGACAGATCTTCGCCGACCGCGCCACATCGTCATGCGTCCTTTAACCCCACAAGACCCTTTCTACCTCTGCCAGTTGACACATTATTGGAATAGACCCAATAATCTTAACTTTTAACCCGAACTAGAGCCATAATAAAGATATCAAGTTAATAGCTCACCTATCGTATGAGTTGTTGGGTGTGAGAGAGCCCCATGTCGCGTCTTCGAGGCCCTCTTTCGCCTCCGCAAGCTTGTACACTATTTCAGGGAATAGCGGCCGAGCTTTCGGCTCATACTGAAACAAACACATACATAAATAATACTGGACAATCCATACTTCATACTTCTAGCCCAAATGTTAGCAGAGTTTGTGTTATGGAAACTAGATGACTGATATAGGCACCTACAATACATTACATAGATAGATATTTTTACTATGGATAGAATTCACCCAGAACCCCGGAACAATTATTTGCTGATCGTACAAACTTTTGTCCCAAGACGGAATCGAACCCGCAACCTCCTCCGTCGCACAAGATTCCACACTCGCATCACACTAATTTAATAAAAACGAAAGGTTGGATGGATGGGTGTTTGTTACTTACCAAAATTATTGAACGGATCGGTATGAAATTTTGAAGAGACGTAGTTCTAGTGATAAAACCTAGCCTACTTTTCATAATTTAGATCAAGTTGCGGGGCATATCTAGTTTCTAATATAAGTAGGGTGATGTGATGATAGGTGATATGATATGAGGTACTTACGATGCAACAGTTGAAGGCGAGCCTCAAAAACTCGGGCACGGTGTGTTCGTCACAGAGCTCTACGAACGACATGTAGTTGAGGCCGAAGTTGTCTGTGCGAGGCAGAACGTCTGGATCGGCGTCCACCTGACAAATACAGCACTTATCACATAACAGCATCTTAAAATCTGCCCTATAATGTATCAGCTAATTCAGAGGACTAAACCCTTTTTAGTATTAACCCCTCTTTTTAAGTTTCATTAACGTAACACTAAGTTGTCTGCAATTCAGAAACATTCTTTCATAACTTATATAAGTTATGAAAGAATGTTTATTAAGATGGATATTCCCATTAACCAAAAGAATATATAATTTCGGAGAGTATTTGGATTTGGTCGCTGATTTAAATAACAAAGCGCGGCTGTAAAGCTTAGCTTTGATCATCTAACCTTGTGCCAATGAAACGTTCTTTGTAAGTTAATACAAACAAACAGTGGTTATTAATCAAAAGTCTATTTTACAATCTTTTTAATCTAAAAGTCGTGAATTTAGTTTAAAGCACTCGTATCCGAGTCCCGTCGAGAAACCTCAAAGTGTACCAATACTGGCCTTAGCATGACAGACTTCCGAGTGCGGTGCAGTTAATAAAATAGGCTCCTCCGTCCTCGAGCAAGATGGGCGCCGCCGACGCGGGTTCGAAGCTTGGCAGACGATATCATCGCGACGAACGGCAAGTCTTCCGTGGGGGGAATTGTGTACTCACCCTGGCGATAAGTTGGCACAGTATGATCCCGTAAGAGAAGATGTCTGAGCGGTGGTCGTACCAGCGGCCACGCAGACACTCCGGGGACATCCACCAGGGCGAACCGACTGATGGCAATCGGTAGCCATTGCTGGAAGTAACGTGAATAAAACAATCAGCGTAGCAAATTACTGCTCATACTCGGTAGGGTAATGTCCGGATTTTTGCCCGAATGAAATGGGTTTATTTGCAAGAAAATATGTTACAATCTGGTCTGGCTAAGGGATCCATGTAACACTGCCATAAATCCTATCTACTAAACATAGCAATTGAGATATACCTCTAGTAACTATTATGTAATAAAAATAAAAATAATGTATTATGTAATAAAAGTGTAATATGGTATCCTAATAAACAGTAGTCATCATACAATCTCTTTGATTTCACTCGCATCCAAGTCCATCCTTACACAATAAAGTATTCATCATTCAAAAGTAAACTATCAAAAAAGTTGATTGCGAATATCAGAAGTTGGGGTTTTGGCAGCAATTCTTTCTAATGTTTGTCATAGCATGATTCATTGTTTGTCAAATCTCATCAGCTGCGTAATCGTCAGTAGCATCTAATCTGTGCTGTAACAATACGTGTTTATAAAGGCCACGTAACATGTAAAATAAGCCGAAAGGGAATGTTTAGGCCCCATAGGGGATCATTCATATGGATAAAATAAATGGCTATTTCTTCAAATGCGTGTTGAATACTTACTTTGGATGTGGTATTCTAGCAGCTAAGCCGAAGTCGGCTACGACAGCCATATAGTCTCCATCCGAGTACTTTCTTAACAATACATTCTGAAATTAAAAATAAATGTAACTATTACTTCATCCGAAAGCCATTTCGTATAACGGAGAAACTTAGTTGTAGCTGAGGAGTAACTTTTCTAACTGTTTTCATTTCAAAGCTTTCTTGCGCTGTCACGTATTCTGGAAAGATATCTTTACTGCGTGTAACATAGTTGTTAACCACAGATTGCTCTATTCATGTGTAACTTTAGCACTATTTGCTCATTTGGCACCCAATTCTATCGGTACTTGCGGTTGGAATGGCTAACGGACTGCGTTCGTATGACTTTCGACAACTAAATCGTATTTACAGCGATAATTCAGTTTGTTTATTGAGTTTATGTGAACACAATCAGGTTAATGTATGTTATTTTAATACCGATCGTTTGTTATTCTGTTTTGTTCTGATTGTTATGTTAGAAGTGCCAGGCATTGCCTGGAGAAACAAGGTCTTCATTTCAATGAGAATGTTGTTAGTTATAGAATTGTAGGCGGAATGTTCTATAGTTATAAATATTGTTTTCCTAAACAATAAAAAGCTTAGATACATATATTAAAATTTACTGATGACTGATACCTTCGTTATCAACATCATCATCACCCTACATTAGTCCACAGCTGGACTGATACCATGTCCAATATTAATGATATAATTGATATAATAGTCCACAGCAGGACGGCAATCATATCAAAATACAAATCCTTGGTGGATTTGTGTTTTGATGTTTTGATATCACGGCTAAAATACATGTCGTGATAGTCCTATGATATGATTGATTGAGCTCGAGCGCCGAACCAATCAGAATCCAAACATACCTTTGCAGTGAGGTCCCTATGGAAGACCCCAAGCGAGTGGAGATACTTCATGCCGTCTGCGATATCAACGGCCAGCGAGATCCGCAACGTCTGAGGCATCGCCGCCAGCGGCCGGCCGAGGATCAGCTGTTCCAGGGAACCGCCCTCCATGTACTCCGTGAGAGCGTGGAGCTGGCCCTCGTGCACGCACGCACCCATGAACCTGAAGATTAATAAATACTATTTGTGAACAAGTTACAGGATGAAAACAAGGCTTAAATATACAATAGACCTTCGTTTGACTTCAATCTCACCCGATGGTAAGTGACGACGAAGTTGCCAAAAAACCTAACTGTTGAAATGACAATCAAGTATTGATACGGCTAATGTTTGATTTCCTACGCTTTCCTGATGTTTGGCTTTTTTGGCAGAGGGGTATGTATCTCTCTTGGAGCATCAATAGGGGCTTTATAACTGAAATGCTGAACGAACATGATTTAGGAGAAGATCACCGAATTACAAATCCTATAACATACCACGCATATTCGATAACATGTCGACGTTCGCACGGCAAGAAGCATCCAGATTGAATTAGCGTAAAGCAAATTTGGTGATAAGAAAATAACAAAGTATTGAAACCAAGTATGCCCTCAAAATTGGACATGATGTGTAAAACAACGACTAACATATAAATAGCATCAGGACCATCACGACATGTACTTATTGATAGAATCGATATTGTATGGTTTTAACATATTCCTTTTTTCTCCTGTGGCAAATAGGGCGTTATTATCAATCAATTAAATAAACCTCTCGAACCGATAAAAAGAAAGAAGGCAGGAATGTATTCAATGCACACAGGTACATCATCATTTTAATTACAGGTATCTTACACGACACAAGAAAACAAATCGACAGTAATATCAATCTTAATTTTCCCCAGAAAGAAAAGCCACAATGGGACTTTCTCGCATTGCATATTATAGACGATAAATAGCAAGAATTCCTTGTATCTTCGAGGAAGCGGTTTGCCGACGTAATATGAGAATGCAAGTTATAAGTGAAAGTGAAACAGTTCATCATTATATTACAGAAGTAAACTGTAAAAGTGCAAATGAAAAAGTAAGGAATGTTGTGAACGTGTACCATAGGGCATTCACTTGATAATTGCGCCATATACACTTAAACATATATGGATAAGATAACATCGTAACTTTTAATGGCCTCGTAGTGTTTTTTTGCTTATAAACAATTTGAATATAGTTTTCAAATAAATGTAAAAAATCCCAGACAAATATCAAGGCCGATGCACTAGACTCGAGATAAATTAAGTTATCAGAAATCCGAAAACGAAATTAGTAGTCATGACATTCAACAAACATAATAAAGTAATTTGAAAAAGATTGCAATGATATTATTATTTCCAATGATTGTCATACAATAGAAGATACAAGCTTCCGATCAAACTACTGATGGTGGCATCAAGTGAAAAGAAATTATCAGCTTGAAATATATTTCAAGCTGATAATTTCTTTTAATTATTAATTAATTAATTAATTGCTGATAATTTATACGAGCATCTTATAAGATGCTCGTATAAATTTGTAATGTTTTGGCAGTAGCGTGAAGTACAGTGAAAGCGTTGAATAACAATGACTGTGTGAATCATAATGATAATTTGGTTAGATAGTTGATACAAAAAATTAAACTTGATGATCCCTGTATTTACGATACAATCTATGAGAAAACGTACCTCTAAGAATAATGACGTGGTTAAGACATGCGACGAGTCTGATGTCAAGGCATCGTTATAATCAATGCAAGTAAATAGCCAATTAAATGCTTCGCGTGCAGTTCGCCGATAACTCAATTATAATGAAACTCTAATTGATGAAGAGATAGAGCCTACAGAGGCCTTCTGTCATGATCAATCTGAAATGGTCAATAACTAATAAAAGATATGACATTTACATTTTATAATTTTAATAAGATAAACTCGTGGCACCGTCACATCAACCATCTTTTGCATTTGAAAATCATGAATTTGAAATGAATGCTCTGCCATAAATTGTTATTCTGATATCGCTGTCGTCCGCCAGGGACAACTTTTTTATATTTATACAATCTAATTTTATCGATTTGCATTAATTTAATGCAGACCTGAGCGGTATTGCTAAATGAAATGCATAGTAGGAGATGTAAAACAAAATGCAGCTGCTCAAGATGAATGTAAAATAAAACGAAACTGTTCCGAAAGAACAATCGAAACAACGCAGGCATTGTTTTTATATTCGGAGATAAGCAAGACGGAAATGAGTGAAATGGCAAGAGAGCAAAATGGAGGACAGTCTATTGTTTGGTTCATCTCATCTCATTTATAATATTTCGTAACTTATTGCGCAAATTACAGTTCGCGACAGGAAGCAAGTAATAAATAACGTTGTTATGAGAACTACAAAAGTTAGAGTTCACGAAATTCCGGGGTCACTTGAAAGAGGAAGTGAGTGTATTGTGATAGTTACGGAATGTGGACTAGATTTGGATGTTTTATTAGGTGAGATTACGCGTGAGACGGTTTAAGATTGCCTTTTGTTTGTGTAATATGTTTACTTTTTAGATAATAATGATTTGGTGTTTAGATTTTTAATGTCCAATTTTTAATCCAAAAAGTCATGTTTTTATTGACTGATTTAGACGAATAAGATCTAAGGTAGGTATCATAATTGACATAGTTGTCTTACATCTGACTGATTCCTTTCCCATGATGCTTGACAGACAGTCAATTCCCATTTCGAGAAACAGGTGTGATATTTATTTCTGCGTCTGTTGATTCAATAGTCGTGGCTTTCTAAATGACTCTTTTAATCAAGTTGCGTGCTATTAAATATATGGAAGTGTTTTCCGGCTGCACATTGGGTAAAGTAGTTATTTTTCTAATGTGGCTTTATGTTTGTAGGCTGATTACATATACAAGTGAAGGTGTTATCACCTGTCCATGTAATCAGACTACAAACAAATATCTGTTAATTTTTGATTCTAGGCCACTATACTATTTTCGTACCAAAACTTTTACAATGGATTCTTTACACACGCAAAACGTAATAACTAGATAAATTTATTTAAAAACTAGTTCTTAATATATTCAAATGCCAAACTAACTTGTATTCTAAAAAATGTTACACGTAAATGGCACTCCTAATTTATAAACGTTTGGCATTCGAAATTCAGAATCCATTACACATTCATTGATATTTTACGGTACTTCAGATCTTGGATGTGAATGACGCAAGATCAAACAATGTAGCTCAGAAACCGGCTCCCGGTGTTGGGCCAGCTCAAACAGTTGAATCGAGCCAACATTTAAGGTATGGTCGGATTTAAAACAAAGAGAGAGGACGTCTGTTGACCGGTGACCCACTAAGGTTCTTGAACGATATACAAATAGCAAGCCATATTTGCTTGAGTTTATGATTTGTTGACATTTGTTTTTTGAGTGAGATGATTCATTGGGGTATCCTCAGAGATGTCTCAGAGAGATTTGTTGAGCTTTGGGTAGGTATAGCTAATTAAGTAGTATATGTGAAAATTTTGGAAATGAGTTCTCAAATGCTTTCAAATTTCAACAGTTATCATTGGAAGCACTTATTAATTTCTCGCCGAAGGCCCAGTTCGCGTCATGCGAGTGCATCTGGGTAATTGGCCAAAGTGATTTTCTATATCTGCCGTCTCCGCTAACCGCCCCTAATCGATGCTCTACTTTTCAAGAGGGTGATTTCTAACAGTTATCTTAAAGCGCCATTATCGGAATGGCTGTGTTTAAAGTAAAAACTGCACCGTCGTCGTCTGTTAGAGATGCCACTGCTACTTGCCTAAAATCTTTTTTAGTCAATTCCAACTACAAATGTATTCAGTCTATTGAAACTCGCAACTTGGAACTGCTTTCCTTCTTTTTCGAATTTACCTTATACTTGATTATACATAATATGTAAAAATATGTTTTAAGGATATTTGTCAGCCTACAAAATGTTTTATAATTTTTACTGCTCTGGTATTAAGCCTCCTCCCCAAGCGATTTTGAAGCACGTCTTGAGGCGATTTTTTGCCATTTTGTAGCGTGATATCTTTACTATCTTCTGAAATCTACGATCATACACACTGCTGCAATAAAATACGCTAGAAGTAAATAGCTACGAATACGCGTCTAAGCGCATCTGCGCGTCTAAGCGCATCTGCGCTTAGTATAGAAAACGCGCTAGACGCGCTTCAAATCTCGGCAATGGGGTGGAGACTTTATAATAATAATAATTCATAATAATTCTGGACAGTCCACACAGCATCATCTAGCCCCAAGCTAAGCAGAGCTTGTGTTATGGGTACTAGATGACTGATATACTTAATACAATATACTACATAGATAGATATTTTTTATTATACATATTAAACACCCAGACCAACGAAACAAATTTCTGCAGATCGTGCACAAATTTGTTCCGAGGCGGGAATTTATGTTGTGCCTTTCCGAGCACCGTGATTAAATAAATGAATATCTTGCGAGACCATAAAGCCTCGTATTCACTAGGCGACAAATCGTCGCAGAACCTGTCTAGGCACATGTCGTCTACGTGTCGCCGCGACACGTCGCGCTCTGTTCTGCGACGTCGCACGCGACTATACAGCGACATCTACGTGTCGCAGAACAGGTTCCGTGTTTTGGCTCGCGAGACAGAACTTCCTGCGACATCAGTCCTGCGACCGCTGTTGCAGAGTGTGGACGCGTGCGCGAATTCTAGCATCAACATGCCCGTAGAGTGGGGAAATCAATTAGTTCTAAAACTTATTGAGCTTTACGAAAGCAAAGGATGTTTGTGGGACACGAATAACCGTGAATACAAAAATAAAATAAAGAAAAATGATGCTTGGGAGGGGTTAGCCAATGAACTTCAAATACCAATACCAAGTAATATTGTGTCTTGTTTAGCTATGGCAGGCCCGATCATTTCTAGTAAAACTTCAAAATCAGTCGATGTCATTCGAGTGAAATTTACAAATGATCCATCAAACATTCGAAGATCACGTAAGATATTATCACTGCTTTCTCTTTGTGATAAGTAGTTTCGCACCCACCACCTTTTCTTTTTATAACGTTTCGGTAAACTATTCGATAAAATAAAAATGATATAAATGTACGCAGCACTAACTGCCACGACTTCCTCGGGCGACATCTCGGCGGAGACTGCTGGTGTGGACAAGCAAAATGTATCACGACATGTTACCAAAATGTTCTGAGAACACGCACCGTAGATGTTCTGTAACAGTCTCAGAACTTGTGCCCTAGTGAATTCGAGGCTTAAGTGTCGAGTCTCGGGTCATTGACGTCATCATAATTAGTTACAAAGACCGCTATTGTCTTAAAGCAAAAATGACGTTAGCAAGTCATTTTGCATGTTCAAATATTATAATAAAATATACACTTGAAAGATAAAAGAATTACCGCTTTTATCTTCACTTTAAATGAGTATAGCCAGTCGTATACATAATTTTTGTAGTTAATTCAATGCCAAGCTAATTTAATTATTGTCATCAGGTATACAAATAGGTATAATTGCTCCAATAAAATATTGTAAAATCTAGGCGAAGTCATCCTTTTACCAATTTGACATTTTAGTTTTTGCGTATTATCATTTTTAATCACTTTGCTAAATTAAGTATGCGAGAATTCAATTCGTACCTATAAGATATTTCCTGGTTCTTGAATAATATAGCTGTTTGTAAGATTTACGACGGCCAATTTAGTTTATAACATTATTATCATTGCCATCAATTCATTCGGTACCGGCCTTAACAACATTGAAATTTGTATGTATCTTTTTCCATTGAGAAAATTTGGTATCCAAAGAGCTTAAATGTATCTAATAAAACCTCTATTATTGGACTACAAAAGGAACTCCATTATTTAAGTATCTATTTAAATAAGCGAGGTTATACTGGAGCTGAAATTCTAATTTTATATTTGGACAAGGGCTATCTTCAATCTTAATTTCAAGATCGCTTATTGTTGATAAGTAGGCTCGTGGGAAATACAAAATTGTTAAATGTTAATTGAGTTAATGTTCTTATTTACATATTTATTTATACTGGTTTCTGTATCGGAATTTCGTATTTCAGGTTTATTTGATCAACGTATTTATAAAGATAACTTTGATTTTCCTGCAATTGTTAGTCTACCTCAGTTAGATACATAATCGTCAGATCTTCATAAGCAGTGTAATTTCGTATTTCAGGTATTTGATATTTGATCAACGTATTCATTAAGATAACGTTGATGTTCCTGCAATGGGAAGTCTAACCAGTCTAATCCAGTTAGATACTGCAACAATCATCAATGTGATATATTCGTATAGTAGATTTTCATAAAGTAATATAATCTCTTACCCCAGTATGTTAGGATGTTTGAGTTTATTCATGAGCTGGACCTCCCGAAGCATGTTCGGTCGGTTAGCCCGTTGCTGGTTCATCTTCAACACCATCACTTTGCCGGAGGTTTTGTGTGTAACCTGTAACAAAAAATGTTTACATTATTAACAAAAACAAAAAAAGGCTCGAATAAGAAATACATTTGACGTCTACAACTACGTGGTATGGAAAAATCTCTTAAATAGCTTATTGTCTAACTTGAAAACGATTATCAGTTAAATTCAAATGTCAACCAGTGTTACAATTTACGTCCAAGCTTCCAGGCAGGTTTCAAATGTCAAAAATGAATCGATCTCTATGATCATTTGAGATAGACAGTAAGGCTTCAGGTCCATCTATAAACCAACTGTCAAAAGAACCGGAGAAACTTTTTATAGGTACTAGAAGTAGGTATATGACTGTAACTGATTTATCTTATTTAGTTTACCCGTTACTACTACTGGGCAAATCTGATACTGTGTCAAATTGCGAGGAGTTGAAGTATAAAAGTTCCCAGGCATACTTAATTAAGGTGAACAATTTTTTGCATATGATTTCGTTCCAGGCTGAGGCAGAAAAAAAAATTCATAGGGAAATTGGCATGAAGGACATTAGGGAGTTCGTCATCTTCAGGGTTAGTCATTTTATCTATGCATCAGAGGGTTTGTATTGGGCTTGTGAGTCACCTGTCAAAAGTGTTGTCATTACTATGCGCACGCACGCAAGGGTGGGTGTGACCCGCATGTGTTTATGGCTAGTGGATTTTCATCTCTATTGTTTATTTTGGATTTTGCTGGGTTTCGACTGAGTTCAATGTTTTACGATGAGGATTAAGGATAAAGGTCGTGGAACTGAAATTGAATATCGCAGTCAAAACAGATTAAGCTTTGAGAGAAACCTTTGAATCGTCTTATTCATCGTCTGAAAGATAATTTGATACGTGATAAAAACATTTTTGTTTTATACAAAATGGTGAGAGTTGAACGACATTGAGATTGCCAAAAAATCTGATCATTTTGTACGCATTTTTTCTTATAACATGAGACCTAGAATTACTAGGTACACAATATCGCTCTTTTATTTGAATTTGTATTAATTAGTTAACACTAACATGCTCTTTGAAATTTATCTTACATCGGTTTTACCTAAATGCAACCTTGTTCGTCCCCGATACAACCCGGAAGTCTTCAAACCCCATAAAACAACAAAGTAACAGTAGATCAACAATGTACGCGTCGGAAGCTTCCACAATAGCTTTTAAGCTCTTAAGTTTACAAAGGGCCCGATAACGGGGAGGCTATGCGATATTAAAATGGTGTAATTATGAGAGGAACCATAACTTTACTTTATGAGGCTCAATCTCACGCTGAGGTGCTATTTCAAAGAGATGCTATTATAACATGCAATAGCAAAGTAATTCATCTATAGTGCAGCATTTATCGTTTAGAATTTGAACGCATTGAGGGAAAGCCAAGGTCTTTCTATGAAAAGGAAATTGTGTGCTCTTGTGCAGTATGTTCTCGCGAGCTTTACAAACCACTTCTGAGGTTACGACTTTCTGCGAACATAGAAAATGCTGAAGAAAGCGCCGTTGTCTACAAGTATAGCCAGCTAAAATTATTCATCCAATGCCAAGATACATTTTAAGCATCCTTGATTCCGGCAAACCTCAAGTTCATAACTTGTGAATATTAAATGGCAATTATTCATTCATTCAATGAAAGGGTATGCCGGCGGATGTTTGTTGTTACGCTAAATGCGGGTTGGCTATGTATGAATTAATAAGGATTTTCAACTTCGAGAATGAGCGAGTAAATGATCATCTTAAAGCTCAGTGAGAAATAAGGAACGCCTGCATCATACACTAAACACAAAATACACTACAACATCTAAGTGATACGACGGAGATACGTTCATAGACTTTGAGATGGACTATTTCTGTTAAAAACATGTTATAACTTAGAAGTACTTCAGTAAACTCTAATGTAAATCCTCCCATTAGGGTTTATTATCATATATAACATACTATTTATATATCTGCAGGAGCGTGCTCTAAGTCGATCTGTCTAGTCATTGAAGCTTAGAATAAGATGTTCAAGATCTAAATATATGTCCTTTGAAATTATACATAAACACTATAAGGTACCGAAATAACCAATGCATTTCTCATTAACATGCATGAAGCGTTGAATTTGTTGTTGAACTTTATTTTATCACTACAAAACTAAATTTCAGTTTTATTTGCCTACAAATTTCAGCTTTTACGTCAGTCTAGTGCAGATTGTATACAATGCGAGTGTTTACAGGCACAGTATGTAGGCCGAGACGTGTTCCAGACTCATAACTCTACTTTTTGGACTTTGGTGAGAATTTTATTCAATCAGGTTTAAAGCTCCGCTTTCATCACCACTATTTCAGCATCACTTGTATCATTATTCTTTGGTCTGTGTACATTCGCTGTTGGTCTTCATTTCTGTCTCTTAAGAGCTGTGACCAGTGACACCAAATTATAGACTTGTTATCATCGAACTATTATCATCGGGAAGTTAACAGCATCGCGTTTACCAACTTTCATTTCATTTCAAATTTTTACTAACAAATACAAAGTGATAAATTAATCAGAGACTATAAACGATATCTTATCACAAGGCAATACGCATTACTATCTTTATTTGCCCGCATTGCACTCAATGTACAAGATACTCGTACGTCTGCTTTAAACTATATCTACAGGCAATAAAATATATTTGACATCATTAATATGGAATTCCAAGATAAAGATAAGGATACTTAAATTAAATTACAATCTTACCTGACGTAAAGTACCATCATCAACTATTTAAGAAACTAACTTCAGTAAAACTTTTAGTCAACCAGACAGGCAATTTCGATCCAATTTCCGTCAAATATTTTGTCCATATAAGCTTCCCCCAAGCAACAACGCTCGCGATTTAATTCTATCAAGAAGGGCTCCTGGAGGGGTCTTCCAGGGGACCACTGATGTCGGGAAAGTTGGAAAATGTATTAGGTAGTTAATATTGTGCTGCCAACGCCATGTTCGTTATAGAGGGGGTGCGAGGGAGCAATTATGAATAGGGTAGAAATAACCTTGAAGATTTGGGATGTGTATAACTACGTGTGTTACGCAGAGATAGAGAGGAAATTACACCGGAACAGTAAATATTTGAGCTTGTCCAAAAAGATTCTAAGCAAAATATATAAACAAATATACCTATCGATATCAATTTCAAAGATTTACGAAAAAGTAAAGATATCAAATAATCTTCATTAACAACGAAGATTACAATCAAGGAATAGAAAACATAACAACTAGTATATACAATTGAAACTATTGAGCTAACTGCAGACGGTTGCAAACATTCTAAAGGTAGCTCAATTGATCCATGTCAATACCAGTCGGAAGCGTCCCCAAGACACTGGCTGCATTACCACGCTGTATGGCAATGCTGATGCGCTGAGACAGATACTCACCAGCTCTCGGGTCACGCGTCGCATCGAGCAGAAAAAATTAAATATCTATGACATGACAGGATTTCTACACAAAAAATGTGCCTATTTAAAAGACAATGCACTAGTGGAATTTTAATTGTATTCTTTTTAATAAAGAGAAAAAAGTGCGTATCACACATGAATGAGATGATTTGATATTTCATTGTGAACAAAGAAAAGATCTTTAGAATAAACACAAGTTTCACAAACGAAAAGAAATTCCAAAAGGATGAGTCAAATCATCATTTCCGAGCAAGAATCCTTTTAGATTACAAGACATTAATAGTTTTAAAGATAAATCTAATATTAATACTGATAAGGACGAAGGTGGCACTAAATCTCTTGGCTATATATCATTTGTATGATTTATGGTCATACATGGACTATTGGCAAACACATCAAAGGCTAAGTAGAACTCATTGTGCCAATAGCTGATGCAAGCAGGCTTAGGTATCAAAATAGTGAGTTTTGACAGAGGCTCTAGTGAGGTCAGGGCTTAAGCTAGGTTCATATTGCTGTGTCGGGGTGTGTTGTGGCGCGACAGAACGCTATCGGTCTCATAGATTTAGTATGACTAGATTCACATTAGCGACAGATCGCGCCACACCCAAACACAAGCTACTAATGTGAATCTAGTCATACTAAATCTATGAGAACGATAGCGTTCTGTCGCGCCACAACACACCCCGACACAGCAATATGAAACTAGCTTTACTTGTCTTTTATACACATATCATGTTTTACGCTGATTCATAGTCATAGTATAAAGGAATAACAACACTATGATATAGGTAGCTTTAGATGTTGTAACAGAGACGTTAGCAAAGTAATTACAAGAAATAAATCAAGAATGAAAATTAGAATATGGTGAAAATATTTCAGAATGATCAAGAAAGGTTATTTAGGGATATGTGGTGTGTACCACATGCGTATGAATCATTAAAGGAACATTCGCTTCTTAACCTTTTTAACACTATGACTAACACTAACAATAATAAAAAGGAAAATAAACTAACATTGACATGGAACAGTTTTACAACGCGATACAAATCGTTATGTTGCCTTTTCACAAGTTATAGAGCCTTAACACTCCCACAGGGTCATAAACATGCGAAAGCAAATACCTGTCTAATTCCAAGCACAAACAGTGTTTTTTTAAGTGGCGTCCAGTAACAGTACTCAACGCCTACGGGAATTCTCACTATTCAGCTTCGCACTCGCAATCGAAAATAGGCGGTATACGAAAGGTGCTAAGTTGGAAATTGTCTGGCGTGCAGACTGTGTGAAGAACCATCTTAGCAATGGACTGTCACTGGAATCGACCACTTGACACGGCCTCGCTAACGAACTGATGATGAAGCTTTAGCAGAATCATAAGAGGATAACTAAAGAGCTTTTAGAAATCCTTACGCAGATTTGTTTTTTTTAGAAGTACGTTTTAAGACTATGTACAGGATGAAAAACAAGTGTATCTCAAGCACACCACGGTTAGAATTACAAACTTAGGCAGCTGTAAGGCCTTCTCGTTCCAGCGAATGAAGTACTTACTAAGAACGCATTTCAAGTTTTTTTTAACATGTAAATAAAGGACTTTAAAAAAAAGAAGGACTGGATTGAGTTAAAGCCGGTTGTAATAGAATATACAAAATAAACTTTTTATAGCAACCCTAGGCGATAGGTTGCGTTCAGAACGAAACTAGGTAACTGAATCTACACATTTTCTGGCATTCAGGAACACAATATGTAAATATTTATAGACAAATAATATCACAGGAGAAATACTTGGTAGGAATGATACAAAACACACACTGAACCAATAAGCAAGCAAACTAAATTACTTGCTGATTTCCTTTGAAACAAGCAAGCGTCAGTATCTTCGACAACATTAATAGTCAATATCAACAACCTGGTACCGATAGATCTGAAAACCCGCTTTCTGCATCAAACAGGTCAAGCTGCAGCGTGCGTAGGCAGAATGATAAGATAAAAATGCACACGTCGATGTGACTTACATGATGCTAAAAATACTTTTATCGGAAGTTCACAACGAACTTGGCTTATGCAACTCTGTTCTATTGTTGTAGTAGTGAGACATTGATTTCAGAAAAGTAAACGTAGTCCAGAATTAGTTTGAGGTTGGTTGAGATTTTGTATCGAGACGTCCCCTTTCTATATGGGATTTAGTACAGTAGTGTCTCTACCTTGCGGTTAGGGACTACGCAAATGAGGTACAAAACTAATTTGCGTAATTTCTCGTCATAATCACGTCTCGATAATCTTATGGACTGAACTCGGGGTCTGGTCTATTATAATCTACGTTGCCTAGATGATGGTTACGCTAAATGAGAGTAATGAATTTTAATGAACTAAGATAGATTTTATATGAAGCGAGGGCAACAACTGGTTCGAATTTGTTATGAGAATGATGGGAGGACTGTCAGACCGTTCCCTTGCTTTACATTAATAATAATTTGGTCTAAGAACAAAGAAAATCTTAACACATAGCAATGGATAAAAGACGCCCTCAAATCTGTAAGCACTTTCAAACATTGCGAAAGGTGATACGTTTTATAACCTGCATAACACAATCTGGTTTGGATAGGTTCCAATGATTTCAAAGCTACTGTATTTTACTGAATGTAAATTACGCATTGTGAATGGGAGCAAATAAATCTTCTTATACAAGGAACGCTTCGCGATACTGCTAAACGGATGACTGCTGTAAAATTATATGGAAGTGTCTGTCTATTAGATATTATCAACATCAGTATCACAGTCCTTAAGTCACCTACTGCTGTGGTAAGCCAAGGCATCCTTTTATTCTTTTCAGCTTCAACTGTCCTGTGCTTTTCGCATTCAGATATGCACAGCAACTTTTAAATTGTGTTCATAACGCACTTTCGGATGAACATGACTTCTTTGGCGTGATCTTGGCTACCACGCGGTCAATCTTTTCTCGATTGGCTATCACCACGTCTGGCCGTCTGGGGATATCGGATGTCATACAAGCAGCAGTAGGTATATTGATCGTCTTTTTAATAAAACTCGGGTTCTCATTAAAAGATTTTAATTACTCTTCTCGCTAGGTTCCTGTGTTCTGTTTAAGTCTGTATTCTGGCTTCATAAAAAAGCTAACGAACCAAAAACGAACCACTGCTATTAATCTTTTAGTTTTTATCGTGATTTGCGGAATGTAGCTATCGTTCCGGTTCGATTAATTCACAACTAGAACTCTAATTCTTGTACGCTCTTTTATATTAGACAGCTCTTGCCAAAATGGTTTCACGATCTGGTAATTGTTATTATTTATTAAAGCACCACACGAGCGAATCCAAACGCAGAAGTTAGTAATAGATAATTATAATTTATGAGAGGCATCATAGACTTCATACGTAAGCAATAATGTTAACGTATCTATTGAAATTCAATCAGAAGAAAATGTTTAAGTCGGTAAGAAGGTACATTAATTACGAACATAGTGTTTATCAAGCAAAGATAAGATGCTTCAATGAACTCGTTGATAGGGTTATTAAAACCGGCAAAAGCGAGTCAGAATTTGCGCAGTGAAGGTTTCAGAAACCTCTTCAAATACAGGATCATCATGATAATTAAGGTCCACACACGTACTACACTTCAGGACATTCTTTCTTTCCCGGTAATTTTCATTTAAAACACCAGGGTTGAATCAAGCTAGGCAAGTGGACAAGAATCAGATTACAAAATACGTAATTATATAATAGAATTTGAAAGTAGGTTAATCCTTATAATAATAATTAGTCAGCACAAATTTGGTCTTACACAGAAAATGCAACGTGGTATCGCTATAGATTTCCATAAAGTTAACCGAAAGCCGATAGCAAAACAGCTGTTTATCTACAAAGAGAAATACAATACGACAAAGTGTCACAGATAGCGTATCGTGCCGGGGTCGTTAGCAACACATACATAAACAGCAATAAAAAGTAACGATAATAGAGCTAACAACCTAAAACAATGGACACCATCAAAAGAGGCTTAGCACGACGACGACGCCGTCAGCCTTACTAATATTACGAACGGGAAAGTTTGTATGGATGTTTGTTTCTCTTTCACGTAAAAATACATAACGGATCGGGCTGAAATTTTGAATAGACCTACTTATAGCCCTGGAATAACACATAGACTATTTGCATCCCATAAATCAGTTCCCGTGGGATTGAAATAGCCTTTTATAGACGTTTCCATAAAACCAACGCGTGTGAAGCCGCGGGAGATGCTAGTAATCAATAAGATGCTTGGCAACATGTGTTATTTTCTTGCGGAATAAGAACTTAACAGATTAACGCTTACGCTAGGTACGTAAGGTTATGTTTATTGGCTCATAAGGTCGTGGAAATTGTTATTGGAGGATACAACACAATATTGAACGCACGAGTTGCTAAGCATTTTCTGACACTGAGTGTACTTGTCATAATGCCCCCGCCTGTCACGACTGTATTGTACTAACAACCGAAACGTGGTCATCGCCTGAATTAGGGCCTATTGTTTTGAACTACTTGGCGGAAATCATCTTTGGATTCACTGAAATTGTTTCGTATGCTCATCACGAGCTGATGCTACGTTATTTCGAATAAAAGAACATCATCAGGACTAGGATATCATAAACTTGAGGGGCACGGTTAATCAAGTAAATCAATTGTATGAAGTAAAAAAATTTTGTTTGACAAAAGTATGTTAGAAATAAATGTTGTGCTAAGCTCTCGAAATGTATCTTAAATCGCTTAGATGTAAGTGTATATAGACAAAACATGTAGGATGTAGGTACTTATTAGACGCTTGAGTGATATATGATTTCTACTGATTTTTGTTACGTGTAATGGCTTTCACATGTTCTAGCTATAAAGATCATAATCAAACAAGCACCTAGCACCCTGATAGAGCGCCACATTAGCACCACAAGATCCTCAAAAATTAACATTAATTAAATAAGTATACCACCACATTCAAGCGTTACTTAATAATTAAGCTGGACAATCCACAAAGCAACAAGTAGCCCCAAGCTAAGCAGAGCTTTTATTATGGCTATTTTATACAATGCATTACAAAGATATTTTTATTATGCATAGAAAACACACAGAACTCGGAACAAATATTTGCAAATCGTACAAACATTTAATTTTGTGCGAAGGCGGATTCTAACCCGCAACCTCCTGCGTCGCAGTTTATTAATCTCACGTGTGAATTGTCCATCATTATAAGCTTTTTAAACTTACGCAATCAGAACACATTATCATAAATATTTTATACAGTCATCCCGTGACCACGACAGTGTGTAAACCTGTCGAAACGTCGGGAAAAATAAGTAAATAAATGCGATAAATACCCGTACATAAACATCATTATTTATTTCATGACAATACAATTTAGTGAGAATAAATAACGAAAGCGGAATATCCCGGTCCGAGAGGCTCTCGTCTCTCAAATTGCAGCCATAAATTGTAGCTGATGCCAAAGCGTGCGAAACTCAAGATAGAATCTCCATTGTCCATATTTGCGCACAAGACATAGGGTCAGGGGGACCCTTATTATAAGCAAGAGACCGTGGCGGAACGATTTAACCATGGGTCGGGAGGTTAACAGTCTATGGCAAGTGTCAACTAACTTGGAAATGAGGTTTGCTGGCTGATACGGTGTCTTTACGAATAAGAAGCTAAACATTGAAATAGATATTATTTTTAAGATCTCTGCTGGTAATGGAAAGAGATATTAGATTGATTATCATAGAGGCGAATTCAAGAGATATTAAATTGATTATTATCGAAGAGGCGAATTCAAGAGATATTAAATTGATTATTATCGAAGAGGCGAATTCAAGAGATATTAGATTGATTATTATCGAAGAGGCGAACTCAATAAACAAATAATTTCTTAATTTTCTGCATGATAGGACCGTTCATAAAATATACTGCTTGTAATAAGTTCTGCTAGATGATGCAGTGTGAACTGTCCAGAATTATTTATTTATTCAAATAAAGACCACGAAGAATTATAAAAGTACTACGGCTGTATTCCAGCATGTAAGGCGTGATCCAAACAGTGATAACGACAGCTCTCTGGAGCCCTAAAAGGATTAAGTTGAGATGATCGTAAAAAGTCACTTGTCACGAAACCGCAATTACAAAGTTTTACGTTTATGGCTGCGGCAGGGAATGTATAATATCGTTACGAGCTGAGTATTCTGAATCCCCTAAGATATTGCCAGTACAATCTCATGTTGTTTGGACGAATCTTGGTACAAAACAAACCTACAAGGAATTAGATAAAAGCTTGACACCTGGTTTTCGAAAACTATAGTAAAATTGGGAGAAATTTACCGTACCCCGCACCAAGACGAAAATTTTCCTTATGTATGGTATCTGAACGGTGAACTTTGACATAACTTTTCACATAACATCCAAAAAGGAGGAAGTTCTCAATTCGACTGTATTTTTTACGCGAGGAACTTGAAACTTTTTTTAGATAAACCGATTACGAGACATCATTTGTTATTTGAAGGCTGGTGATTTTTATGTGACCCCATATAAATTTAATCAAAATCTGATAATTTTCGAGTTATCTTTAACAATGCGTAGGTATATTATTGACTTCGACGTTGATGATATGATGTTCTCATTTTTGCTTGGTGTCATAACGTGTTGCTGGTGCTTGTAGTACTGTTTAAGGATCAGTAGTTTTAGAGATATAATAATGCGTGAAATTTGAAGTCCGTAGTTTGTTTTTGTAAAAAGATCATAATAATTGTATTTACAGTAGGTACATTTCACTCTATCCACCTGAGAATATTTAAAATTCACAGCCAAGCAAGTTTTTCCGCAAGTTTACCGTCCATATACGGCGCAAGATGAACCTTAGATTTCGCACGCCTGGATCGTTACCATATACCGAATTGATGCGATCCAAGCACCGTTGAACCGGGATCTAGACTTGGCTTTTATTTTAAACTAGTATCTGCCCGCGGCACACGTCGTTTCTATGGAAACGTATAAACTATTTCTATCTCATGGGAATTGATTTGTGGGATGAAAAGCAGCCAATGTTTTAATACCAGGGTTAGAACGTTCTAACTAATAATGGTCCGATCCGTTCAGTAGTTTTGTCTGAAATAGTAAAAACATCCATACTTTCGCGTTTATAATATTAGTAAGGAGTAGCCGTTTCTCGTGACTGCACTTTTATGCTGTCTTGGAGTTCTAGTTTTATGTTCTGAGAATGGCTTGACATAATCTGTATTGTATAATAAGACGATTTACAGTCGACCTTTACCCATTTGTAAAGGGAACTACTACTTAGGTAATCTGCCGTCCATTGTTATAGATTTAATAGATTATTGAAGATGCAGTAAAACAAGTATTTCTGGTGCATTTTCTGATGGCGATCCGCGTCTAGGTACCATTGTGTAAATTTTGAGACTGTTGTGGCGCGGCGGGACGGCCGCGGCGGTGGGTGGTTGCGGGTTTGATTCCCGCCTTTGATTGTAAGTGAGTACCATTTGTAAATATTTCTTCCAGTATTCTGGATGTCTAATCAAAAAAACTATATATGTACTGTATTCTATTTAGTATATCAGTCATCTATACCCCTAACACAAGCTCTGCTTGGCTTTGGGGTAGATGATGCTGTGGGAATTGACCAACATTATAAAACAAAAAACTACTTCTATAAGACGATATTTTTTAAGATATAGAAGAAGAAATAAAGATTTTATGTTTAAACTCAATAATCTAGGTGTTAATTTAATACCAGTTCGAAATGTCAGTTATACACTAGTAACCGGCGTAAGTATTCCTAGAACGAATAATAGTGTTTATGTTACTGAGATAGCGCTGGCTTGATCTAAATACTTGAACTACTTGCAGAAACTTCAGTTTGAGGTATTTGGAGTGGAAATACACTGATATGATAGATAGTATTAATTAATTATGCACCCATAATGGTGTGATAGTTGTTTTATAACACAACAGAAGGACAGGAGATTAAAAGATAAATTAAGGAGCAAAATTATAATTATATACTGCGGCAACAGAAATTCATAGTTAATCTGTGAAAATTTCGATTGTCTATCTATTATAGTTCATGAGATACAGCCTGGTGACAGACGTTTAGACAGAACGGACATCGTAGTCTTAGTAATTAGGGTCCCGTTCTACCCTAAGGGTACCCTAAGTTAGGGTACAGAACCCTAGAAATGTATAGAAAGAAAAGGCGAGATAGAATACCTAACCTAGAGAAACGCAAGCAATCACTCAATAGATGATGCGGATAGAAGCTCATCGCTAAGCTAATACATTCAGATGGCTCGAAGTAACGGGCTGTGGACAGTTGAATATACTGCCAAGCGCCGAACACGATTGTGGTCGTGCCACGCATTTTACAAATGCTCCTTGGGGCCAGGGATTTCTGCACTGATATTTTTAATAGGGAACTGATACTATACTTATTTAAAGGACAATTGACTAGAGATAATAAATAATACTGGACAATTCACGCAGTATCATCTAGCCCCAAGCTAAGCAGAGCTTGTGTTATGGGTACTAGAACCAATCCATTACATACTTGATTAATTGTATGCAATATAATGTATTGTATATGTGGATAGATCAGGGTTCGAAATTATCAAGATAAATATCCTTCTAAATAATTATCAAAGATAATTATCAGCGATAATTATCGCTTTGAACCCTAATAGATTTTTTTTTAATATAAGTTTATTTAAGTTTTATGAAGCTGTCACATGTGGGTAAAACAAGGTATTTCAGGTAAACAGCGTAAACTTACTAAAGCGCAACAACCACAACACAATAGTGGACTATTCTCGGATAAATCTTTGAAATATTCACAGAATATTTCAAGACACGGTCCGAAATAAACGGTCTTGCTGGAAAATTGTTAGATTTATACCAGTACAGTATTATATTCTCTCGTGATTTTCGTAGCGTAGAAATAGAAATTTCAATTTTGAGCGCAGCTCATCATCTATTCAATGCAAAATTGAAGATACACTCTTCTTTGGAAATAGAAATGATGTTGATGCATTTATTGATATTGTATGTTAGGAAACTTTAAGCAAAGTAGTTAGTAGAAATCAATAACTTTATTTCTTTCGGCTTACAAAATAAACACTTGGGAGTAGTAAAATTTTAAATAGTTAAAATAATTCTAAAAAAAGTAAAATTATTTATTAAAATATTACACAAAATAAAGTGAAAATTATATAAGAAGTAAGGAAATAAGAAAGTAGATATTTTTCAAAATCGATTCGTTACTATCAATTTTTTTGTTAAAAGCTGTTGCAACTGTTATCAAATAAATAAATAAACAATGGTGAACAACGCACAGAGCAAAAACAATATAATAGCAGTTCTTTTAAATCTTGGACACGTCAATACTCTGCAAAGGCATTTGTGTCACCTTTCAGGACACGACACATCATAATGACATATTTGACATTGCTAGAGGCAGGTTACTGGGGTTGAGTTACCTGACCTCTTAAACTAGGGAGACTAGACACATTTGATGAATAAATATTCTCGAAGAGTGGTAAAAGCGAAATAAGGTTTTCCCCTGCAGCTGATGAATTATGATGAACACAATTAATTGGTGTAATTCTATAGATATAGAATTAATTAGTACCGTCTTATCGGAGAATCGAATAAAAAAAATAGAACCGCCCGCGGCTTTGGAAACGTGGAATTTTATTTGTCTAATGTAAAAAAATTGAAATAATTGCACACCCCATAGGCGTAATATTGTAAAATAAAACACGTGATTAACTATTTAGTTTCTAGTTTATTTATAACTAGCGACCCGCCCCGGCTTCGCACTTTGAGTGCGAGTTTTGGTTTTATTATACGTATAAACCTTCCTCTTGAATCACTCTATCTATTAAAAAAAACCGCATCAAAATCCGTTGCGTAGTTTTAAAGATTTAGGCATACAAAGGGACATAAGGACATAGGGACAGAGAAAGCGACTTTGTTTTATACTATGTAGTGAAGCCAATCCAACCATGGAATAGGTTTTTTTTAAAAGAAGTTTTTACCTTTCTTTTTAACCCCCTTAGAGGTTAATTGTTCAAATATAGATATAGGTAAGCCAGTTAAGTTATTCTAGAACCTATGCTATCTACAAACCAAATTTCATTAAATAAGTTAAAAAGTTAAGGAGATATGTAGTAACAAACATTCACTCAGACTTTCACTTTTATTAATATTAGTAGGATCCTGTAAACTCTTCTCCAAGATACTTTGTATTTCATCTCATAAAAAAGAACTACATAACAGAACAACTTGGGAGATCCGAGCTCCCAATAGATATATCAACTTGGTCTTATTTCACAGAATACCCTTCCGTCGGGTTATAATGGCGATGAGTGTATTGGGAACGACACCCATCAGCTATTTCTGACCAACTAAAAATAAGAGACCGAGCCGGCGCCGCGGAAAATGCACTTTTTATGCACCGCGCTCAATCATTTGATGACCGAATGCTTTGCTTCCAGATTATAATATCTTTTTTATGCATAAATCGTGACAAACTTCCGAGAATTTCGTACGATAATAAGCTAGTCTCACTCGACAAGGCAAACGGACAGAATAAACGACAGTGCAAAATCGAGTTCGAATTCTCCAGGCAATAAAATGATTATTAACACGACGCACAAAAATGGCAAGCTATTAATCAAATAAGTTTTTTAACATGTTAATTGTCTCGTAGTACCATAACTTATCGTTGTCCGTGCGTGTCACATACATGCGTATATTTATTTTTTTATAATTATTCACGCATTTCGTAATCTTGGGTACTGCAAGGCCGGACGAAAACAGACTGAGCTACGACATACATAACACGCATTCTTTCTCTATCCAGTTAAGGTATTTAAAAATTTGCAACGTATTTAAGAGTGGCCCAGAAATTTTACATTCGACAAGCCACATCGTGGAATTTGGGTTGGGATGCGTCACTCTTAACATGCTGTTTCAATTTCAAATGATCATTTGTATTTACTTAAATTGGATACATTTTATAAAAAATTTGGAAATAAGTAAAATTTTAGAATTTAGTTAGATTTTATGTCGCTCAGATGTTCACAAATTGCTTTACACAGTACAATATTTTTCAAGAAATTGGAGCCATCCACCATACTATTACGTACTTGTCCTAAGCTCTGTAAATTCCTAGCCACTTGCCATGCTAACACTTGCGACACCTAGTACTTTTACTATCAAGTGAAACCTCAGATATTTCTCCTTTGGTATGCGTGGCCGTAGAGTTTAATTAATTTGATCGGAATCTGCGTTCGCACGGACGGAATGGGCAATGTTTCCATTTGTATACGCCGGGCTGTTTTCATTATGCAAGGCGGTACGTGCAGGTGTTGCGTAAAGACATTTACCAGTTGCACTAGACTCTATTTCAATGAGTTCAATACAAGAGCATTCAAGCAATGAGTTGTGAAGATATTCTTATAACTGCCTAATAATTTCAATGTTGTATGTTGATTCCTTAAGTTGTTCGCAAAGACGACAGACATTCAGCAGGAGACAAATTTGAACACGTTTATTCACTAAACCGAAGCATTCTATTATGTGCCTTTATCTTTGGTTTCTCAGTAAAATAAAAATAGATACTATCAGTTTACCAAAATAGTCAAGACCTCTAGAGATACCTTTCAAATACCAATAGGAAATCATTATCTCACATCCCTTTCGCAACCTACAGCCGCAAAGTCAGATTGAACTCCTTGAATTTCAAAGAGTCACGTAAGGGGGCTGGATAATCACAGAGACGTGTCAGTCAACCTAATCTTGTATTATTTATATTTATTACAGTTAATAAAATGACGAAACTTTGATGGCCTAGACTTTACAAGACGCGAAAGAATTAAACAATCGCAGCCTTAACACAAAAAACAAAATCACGACTTAGACACGTGTTTAACAAATGTTTAGCAAAAGACATCATACAAAACCATGTTAAACAACTGTTAAACACCTGTCTAAATCGAAGCTTTTTTTTGTGTTAAGGCCCTAGATATTTAAAAACTCTTGACACAATAATTTAAACCATAAATGTACAGCATACATGTCAGATCAGAAGAACACGATCATTTAAACGAAGCAAAGAGGGTTCCCTATGATATGAACTGTGCATTAAGGAAGCCATTTCTCGTCTTCCCGTGACTGCAGTAAATAAAGCTAGTCAATATAATATACCTTGGCAGAGAGAATCCAAGAATTCCAAAGATGTTTGCGAGGTGTGGCCGCCACGAACAGACGGCAAAGCAAATGCATTAGCACAAGAAGTGAAGAATGCGTGTCTATTGCCTGAGGTCGCGTGCCAGCATTGGGAATGTGCAACGGGATCTGATGGACTCTTCAGTAATAGAGTTCGTGCAATAAAACAGAATGATATGAAGCACTCAACGTCAGAGGAAATGAATAAACGCAGAACTGTTGCCTCTGGGTATTTCGCTATCATTTTGCGATGGTTTTCAACCATTATGTACAAGTATGTTTATAGGATGATCCAGTTATCTTCTAGGCTAGCGCACTAATTAGTTTTGAAGGAGAATCATCTTACTATTAAACAATGTTATTAAGCTGAAAATAGTTCTATGATCAATTTTAGTTATTTAACTATCAAATTAACTCTTAAAACTAGATTCTCATATTGTAATTGCGCCTTTGCGCCGGCATATATTATGGAATTTTAAAATTGTCGAAAAAAGTTTAATTAAAAATCTTATTCTATGCGGAGGATGTTGCGGGCACTGCTTGTTGAGAATACATCTTTTCAGAAAAAGGATAAGGTACTAACTATTTTACTAATACATATATACTACCAGGAATTCACCAGCTCTTACGAAACCAGACGTTTTCATGAGTATGAAGGAACGACACAGATACACCTTCCGTTAGGACGCCGATATCCGCGGGGGCTAATTTCAGCCAAACGGTAAAGACAAGCGGTACACTAAAGCTGGGACCACTTGATATCTTTTACGATATTTTACTGACAGTTGAAACCATGAACGTAGATATAAATTCCAATTAAGATTTTGACGTACATGTAGTTGATGTCGTAAGTCTTTTCAACTACACATGTACCTGCTTGTCTGACACTCAAGCAAACTAATGCCAACTAAATCATCTTTCGCTGAAAATGATTCCTGCTCAACCAAAGCCTGGACCAACAACGATGAATCGCACAAGATTTCGATACATACTAAACTGTCAGATCGCAATAAATAACCGATTGCGTGGGCGTTAAAACACCCGAAGTAACGAAGGACGTTCGCAACTCAGTATGTAGGTCGATCACCTCAGCGTAAAGTCGCTTAAAAGTGCGCTTTGTAAGCATTTCGGTGGTAAATGGAAAGCTCGTGTCGTGAATAACGATACGATGCCACCAAGATGTGAGTGTACATTGAGATGTCTGAAGCTTTGTTGACCATTGTTGTCTTAATGGATGAGATGCGTGGGCGCAACACGAATTGCCGCATGCCAGACTATGCATAATGATTATACAGCGTCGGATCTAATCCACTCTAAATCGAATATTACTACAAAATGTGCTTTATTTTGAAGACATTAAGTTCTTCGAGGATAGTTTTGAATAAAGGTTCCGAGATACCCGTCTATTTTAGTTTAAACTTCCGTATGTTAATATCATTATACAGAGTCACGGAATTGTCATCAAAATCATGCTCCATTGTTTAGACAGACCTGAACTGGTAAGCGTAATCATTATCGTGGGAGGAAAATAAGCACCGGTCTCATGTTAATTATGTAAACTTTTGGCAACAATAAAGTCACGAAAAGTGTCTGTCACAAACTGCAGACAATTAAGCATGTCGAGGAGAACGTCGTAAGTGGGTTAACAATGACAAATAGACGACGGGAATATGCTCCGATGTTTTAAAATAAGTATGATGATGATAGAGATTTTGTTCAAGCATTCGTAAAGCACATAACAGAACTTCGTGGACATAATGATTGACGATCTGAATGCTTTTATAGTTTCAACAACAACCGTAAATATGGTTTTTAATTGCTATGGCCGTGAAGATTCATTAAAGCAAACAACGCAAACGCCGCAACTCCATATTTTAATAAAAGTCAAACAAGACAATACCTGGCATTTGACTCGAGAAAGCTTGTCCACTTTCCCGTATTCATTCATTAGCAAACAGACAAGTCATGATTTGAAATGGGGTTTATGATTATGGATGACATCTGAGTTTTGTAAATTGCCATCGATTTTGCTAAACAATAGGTAATTCGGTTGTCACTATGAAACCGTTCCTATTGAAAACACATTTAAGTTTGTTTATTGAATCCGCTGCGATTGTAAACAAGCGACGTTAACAATATCAGGCTTGGGATGTTTTAAATTATTGATGTCAGTTGAAACAGATTTTAGACGATTTATATGAAAATTTCCAATGATTAAATTATCTTATGTAAAATGAGTGAGTAAAAGTCTACAAGCTGTCGCAATCAGAAACTGTCGAGTCAGCACAAAAAAAGTAAAATCCGTTTTATTCACAAAATTCTAGGGACAAAAGTTAATTCGCTGTGGACTAAGTGAATTAATCCTCATCCGGGCATCGGGTTTTATTTGTCAGCGGGGAAGGGTTTAATGAAACTGAACCAGACACTTTTTGGTTGTATAACTCCTCGTTGAGTAGTAAAATGCAAATATAAACCAGATATGTATCCACATATAAGATGATAATAAACTAGCCAACACAACGAAAGATGAATGAGTCCAAACACCTCTGAATAAAACTGTATCACCATTTCTGGATCGTGATGTATTTCTCGACAAGCATCTCGCATAGTTGGGATGCCTCACGGCTTAAATTATAAATAAGATGCTTGATAATCCTCGCTGCATCGAGCCGTGTGAAGTGGAACGAATGGAGCAGGCATGTGCGTCAATGGCTTATCCTGCAACACCATGTCCTTCACCACTCGTTAGTTTATAATTATCCCAAACAATTTGTCATGGTTACAGGAATTTCGAACACTAAAACTGTCGATGATATCATCGTGTAAGGACTTACGGGCGCGCTGGTGAAGAGTCAAATCGCATACCTGAAACGAAAACAACAAAGTTAGTCCATGTTTGTGAGAAGTTCACAAAAACAATTAAAAACTTTCAATTAACTTATCAAGTCAATGTTATGAAAAACACTATCAGAAATCGCTAAAATTGGCTTGTTTTGTGTGGAACAATAACGATGCAAACAATAGCCACCTGAATGGACCTAATACATCTTGCAAACGTGAGCAAAAAATCATCTAACTAAGCTGTTTGTTCTATTTTCAGTGTTTTGCTAGAGGGGTTAAGGGTTCCTTTGTTCATTTTTATTGGTCTAATAGCCAAGGAATTATGCCCGGATATTCCACAGCATCCGCAATAAATCAAGCTTTCATGAACGACTGGATGGATATTTAGAGCACACAATTCCTTATACGAAGCTAGAAGCTAAGCAGAAAATATGAGCATCAGTGCGCACTTGGGTGGCCTGGCAATTGGCATATTTGCCTAGGAGGCAAATTTTATTGAAGTTGACCTTTCGTTTCAATACAACTTGAGAGTTCAATGAAAACGCTCATGAATAAACTAAAGATCCCACAGAAATCACAAAACATGGTTGACATTAACAATAATAAGCAGTTTGTCAAGGTAGATGACCTATCTACTAGACGACTTGCGCATTCATTAATCAGCGTTTAATATTCCGAGTCCGTAAGTTAGGCAACACTAATGGTCACTTTTTTGGACGAGATTAATTCAACTTTTTACAAATTACAAAGGCCTACCACGAACAGGGTCTAACAAAGGGCCAATCGCCCACGGAGCCAACGTGGGCTTGCATCGGCAAGGTGCTTCTGATGCAACTTCCTCTGCCCCCACAATGCGTTACTACTTGTTACAAAGAATTCACGACCTGTTCACGACGAATGCTTGTAGTTTTTGGGAAACGTTCCGGAGCGTGAGAATTGTGCAGATGGATTATTTTTAAAGGATTGCAATGCTATTTCTTTTCCCAGGCGTAGAAATGGTCTTTTCTTCAAATATTTCGCGTCATGCTGACACAACGCTGACATAAAATTTAATTACAAAAGGCCAATCAATATTAGAAATTTACTTAGGTAGTTCTATCGACAAAAGAGTATTTCTATAAACGGACTTTAAGTATCAATTATTAAATGTCTACTTGTTTGAAATTTTACTGTACATCTTCTAAAAACTATAATAAAGTAAGACCAATTACTGTTGAAAAGACATTTATTTCCTTTCTAAAGCATAGCTAAGTCCAATTTCCATGCTCCGAGAGGCTTCAATAAATTAACCACGACCACTTAACTGCGCCAAGCTGTATTATTATCACTTTAACGTGAAAATTGCTGGCAACACTGGCTATTACCTACCGCAAGCTGTGTCTTGCCGCAGACAGCGAATTAAGAAGCAAGGGTTCAACCTTTGCCATCATCATCATCAGCAACTCTTATTGATTAGCTTTTGACATCAGTGCAGAGAAGAAAAAAAATATGGCAATACGATCTCTGATCGATGTTACACATTTTTGTCAGGGGTTCCGTTCCGAACAATCAATGATACATTTTCTCTATATTCTGTACTAGCGACCCGCCCCGGCTTCGCACGGTTTTATTATACGTATAAACCTTTCTCTTGAATCACTCTATAAAAAAAACCGCATCACAATCCGTTGCGTAGTTTTAAAGGTTTAAGCAGTCAAAGGGACATAAGGAAATAGGGACAGAAAAAGCGACTTTGTTTTATACTATGTAGTGATAACGATACTTTTTCTGTATATCTAGTTTGCAGAGCATTTGAAACACAAGTATGAAATGTGAGAAGTTGCGTGTTTCATCGTAGTCGTAGATTTAAACGTAGACATTAATTCTAACCTTTGTCAGATAATTACATGAGGTTTTACGTCATATTTAGGTACCTAAGAATAATAACGTAAATCCGTGGAAATTTTTAATTCCTAGTGGTACTTTGTGTCTAAAGTTTTTATACCACGTGGCAGCATAAATTACTCGCGTCGTCGGTCGCTCGCTTTGTTTCGAAATAAAAGGGTTGCATAAGAAGACTTTCTTTGTGAAAGAAATTATTTCACGAAATTCATAGTACAACTCTGGTCATGAAACATTTTCTAAAGGAATTTCCTTCAGATGTGACGCAAGAAGTCGCGTGTTTGATTCCCGCTTTGGGACAAATATTTGCTTAGGGCTTCTGGGTGTTTTCTATGTTAAAAACATAACTATGTAATTGTATTAAAAATATCAGTCATCTAGTACCCATAACAAAAGTTCTTAGCTTAGGGCTAGATGATGTTGTGTGGATTGTCCAGCTTTACTTTATTTGATTTATTTATTTATTGTTGAACTTAAATGTTTATTTTTGTTATTAAATTTCTTTTTACTGCAGTATATTTGCAGCTCATACACAATGTTGGTTAATGAATCATTCCAATCGTTTAATATTACATGTTAGAGAAACGAGGACTGACCTGCTAGTACGCAATAGCAGTAATAGAGGACGATAACAGAATTAGATCACATCCTTTCGTACTGACCTATATGTTCCATCACAATGAACTAGTCACAAATGTTACTATGAATTCTTATACCTAGTTGACAATTTTAGCACGATATGAATCATTTGAGGAAACAGATGTGAATAAAATTTACAGATAAGTAAACGTTAAAGATTAAATAATACTAATAAATCAATTTGCAAGTAGACAGATTAGTAGTATTTGCCATACATTCTAGAAATTACGACACTACAACGTTCTGGAACTCAATAAAGAATTTCAAAATTGATGTTGTAATTGAGTTTTTATTGTTTACTCCATCAGTAGAAGAATTCGACATTACGCAAGTCGAAGTAACAATCTGAGCAGTCATAGTCGCTCCAAAACATGAATTGGCAAGGAATTATTTGTAAGATAGCAGTAATCATACTAGGGTTTGCAGATTGAAACTTACCACGTCCGAGACAATTGTAGCTAAAAAAGGTCGCCAGCCAAATGGTCTTATATCCATTTATGAGCCGGCACCTCCTAAAAAACGAGGTCCGCCAATGCGAGAATGCGAGTGGTGTAATTTTATGAGCCAGGGCCTCAGGTCCGCCTGTCCTAAAAATCTACATTACTCATCTACTAGAGTATAGGATTTGCGAAATCCGGGACAATTAGGCCTAATTACTGGACACGGGACGAGACGCAAAATTCCGGGACAATCCCGGGCATCTGGCAACCCTAAATCATACCCTGATGCAACACACTCGTTCGTAGTAAAAGCGAAGGCGTCGACGACAGCGTCTTTACACCTACGTGGATCCAGGTAATGACAATAATAATTAAGACTATTTGGTATACACGGTTTTGGTTTACACAAACAAGACGAGTTTGTGTATCTTGGCTGCACAATATTTTTTCTTTATTGATAACAATATATAATCTTAAGTCAACAACAAATAAACAAGAAATGTAAAGGTTATATTAGTGTTTTAAAACTTTTAATTTGTATTTTTATTAATTTTCATTTTAAAGTACTTTACTTTGTATAGTTTCTGCCAAACTGTGCAACAGTTTGTACGCACTCCCGATATTATGCCGATTTCAAAATGTCAAAGCAAAAATTAGAACATCATCAATGTAGTCGAGGTCAATAAAATACGCTTTAATAATGATAACTCAAAAGCTACTAGCTACTGGTCAGAGCTTGAGAAAATTTATAGGGACCACAAAGAACCAGCTGTTAAATAAAAACGAATCAAAATCGGTACACACAGTAAAAATAAATGAGGTATCAGACACACAATAAAAATATACATTAAATAATAAATAATAATGCTGGACAATCCACACAGCACCATCTAGCCCCAAAGTAAGCTACTCAAAGCTTGTGTTATGGGTACTAGATAACTGATATATTTAATACATTATATAATATATAGATACATATTTTTTATTATACATATTAAACACCCAGACCAACGAAACAAATTTCTGCAGATCGTGCACAAATTTGTTCCGAGGCGGGAATAAAGAGAACAACCCGCAAACTCCTGCGTCGCAGGCGGACCTTCGCCCACCGCGCCACATCGGTCGTCGACATTCAAATAAGGCATCTCAAAAAAAGTGTGCTAAAAGAGAATCTTACGTAGATTTGCTGCATAAAACACATGGCAATTATTACGTAATTTATAACCAGCAGTTTATTTTACGTTACTAAAACAAACAATCCAATGTTTGGACTGGACTCTGCTTCAGTCAGAACTAAATCTTGAATGATTATTTTCTTTCGTATTCGTAAAGAAGGAACCGAGAACCGACGATTAATGATCCGTTCGGTATTTATAATTGAGGAAGAGATTCTGTCCAGCCGAGATATATAGGCTGGAAAGGAATTTCACTAACAAGATACCAATTGGAATTTTGCTAAGAATAATCATTACCTTTCAAAAGCATACGTTGTACAACAAAATATGTGGAAACAAAAATTATCTGATAAACCATGCCGAGAAATGCTGTACGAGAAAATGACACAAAAGCATCGAAGAGGAAATATTGGCAATTTCACCGTAGACGATAGGGTGAAAACATGATCAACAGATCTGTCCTAAAGAAAATAACATCTAAATTAGAACGAGACGTGGTCTGAGTGTTGCACAAAGCGTACAGATAACAGTGTTGCTAACTTACATGTTCAGTTAATAGCCGCTCTATTGATGAGCGTTTTAGAAGAATCGGTGAACAAAATTAAATCAACAGCTTTTGTTCCGACTTATCCACCTGAACAGATACTTTGGTGGCACGTTAAACACTAATAATATTGCAATGGGAGCTAGCAGGTGCACTGGTTTATTTTCGTTGGCACCTGTGGCTGGAACTGAATGTAATTAGTGTGTCTAAGATCCATACGGATTCCTCGGACACCGCTCGTCAAAGAGAAAGATAAGGTTAATTGTTGGGATATATGCATGCATGGATGGATAAACAACGGCAATAAAAAAGCTTCATGTAGCATAAGAACAGGAATCTAATTCAACCGTTTATAATACTGTAAATAACGTTAAAGGTAAGTGAAAAAGATACCAATTACAGAAAGCTAAATAAAATTTACACGATGCATAAAATAATAGGTAGTAAATAAATAAACAGTATTACGTTATAAGACGACAGAAATGAATAGATCTAACATAACCATCAACAATATTAGTGATCATAAATAAGCGACACAAATAAAAAGCATAATTACGATAGCGCAAAGTTATGAAAACAATATCATGAAGTGAATGTCATCGGGGATAGCAGTCATCATTATTCACAACTCAAAAACATTGAGAGTAATAACATACACCGATTATTTCAGAATAGGTTTACAAAAACAAAAGATCAAGATCTTCAATGTATGCGCATCAACGTAATAAAGCCGTCGACGGGTTTGGCGGCAATAAAAAACTTGTAGAAAGTGCCAGAGGAGTCATCGGCACTTGATGCTGGGCCAAACTGTGGCAAGGTCATTGGCTGTTTGATAAATAGGCGTTATGACATTATGAGGTAATATAGTGTTTGTTTATATTTTTTCAATAATATTCGAAACATTCCAACGTATTAGCGAACATTTGATGTTTTGAAACCTTTAAGATTCCCAATAGTAATTAGTCGCTTCCTGACTTACGGTAGCAATAACGATTTTCATGTCTCGATAAAGAGCCGGAGGTTTGCCAAATGCCGCACCGTTTTGTTTGGCAATTTATTTATTCAGTGGTAAAACTTTGTTTCAATTTAGAGGAGCTTCTGCATTATTGTGTAAATTGCTTGTTTTTGTAGCCGTGTTCGTCTTCCGAAATATTTCGTGTCTATTGTGTTGTGGTGTATATTTCTTTCTACTTTAGTCTCGTATGCGCAATCATTGCTATTGGAGTTCCATTATAAATATGGTTGTTTTACGTACTGAGTTGAGTTGAACTGTTGGTTACAGCCACTGGCGATAACTAACAGTTAGAGACAACTGGAGACTACCACTACGACATATCTGACTATACGATGTACAATTAAATCTAGATTTTGGAAAAAACACTATTTACAAACAACGCTACGATTAGGTCAGTTAGTTAAGTTTTTTTATTAGATCACGAAACGAATATATAAATGAAATTATATTATATTTTTTGTATCCTCTTTTGGTAGTTCTACATTTTAATAATTATATCATAGCTAATTAGTACAAAGCCAAATATGATAAAATTAATAACGCAGAAAGTAAAGGGTCATACATATCACATAACATTAAATTTCTGAAACATAATTAGATCACATAGCTCACTAGTATATACAATTATAACAAACTCTTAAAAATCTAAGCCGTCACCAGAAGGCAAAGTACCCAGAATGCTGGCAGCATTGCCACGTTGAATGGCAATGCTAATTCGTTGACCAAAATAGAAGCCAGCATTCTTATCTCCTGTGGACTCTATGAGAAGTTAAATAACATAAAACATTAACATTAAATTTAATTATTTTTATGATTACTTTCACAGAGACAATCAGATTTTTAATAACAATAACATCTAGAGTATTTTGCGTTAGGTACAGTACTTAGGTGCGAATTACGTCGAAAAAAACGATTTCCGTACATATGTAGTATATTGTATTAAGTATATCAGTCATCTAGTACCCATAACACAAGCTCTGCTTAGCTTGGGGCTAGATGATGCTGTGTGGACTGTCCGGAATTATTTATTTATTTATTTATTACATAGCGAGTTTAATATTATTTAAGACATCATTTAAGACTAGCTGCGCTTTGCGGACCCGTGTGAAAATTGATGAAAGGCAGCCTATGTTTAATTCCAGGCCTAGACTCTGTCAAAAAAGCGTTTTCTTAGATAAAAGAGAAAATAATGCGAATGAAACAGCTCTCCTATCAGTTTAACGAGTATTTAAAACCCGATCTTTCCGATTAGACGACATAGTACTTTCACGTTTTATGTAATCACGCACCTCTTGGCCCGCCCATCCGTCATACCTTTCGGTTGTTATCTTGATCCAACCACGAAAGTGTACACGTCTCTGCTCTTCTTTATAGAAAGGGGAGATAGCGTACTTCGCGTCCATTACAATTTAAACCACTACAATTACAGGGTTTGCCGTCTTATCTAGATTCTAGAATGGTCGTGCTTACAAATGGTAGGTACTTGACATTGACATAGGGTAATAAAGGGTGATTTTCCTCAATCAAAATAATTTTACATTCAATCGTGGCCGTGACGGTGCAAAGTTTGCCCTCGGAAGCGTGCGCCGAGCACAAAAAGACGAATGGGCATCGCTTGCGGAAAGGCGTGACGAAAATTTGATGAGCTATAAACCTTTGTTTTGGACCTTCTACTCTGGCGAGTGAATCATCATGATAGGAAATAAAAGTAATATAAAGCCAGACTTTGTCAAGGTTTTGTTATCAGCCCGGATAAAGTAATACTTTAGGTAGGTATTTATTGAAAATGAATATGGAGAAGCGTCTCGGAAAATATGATGAACTATAAACCTTGGTTTTGGACCTTCTACTCAAACGAGTTTTTTATTAGCCTGGAGAAAATAGTAAGTAAGTACCTATGAGTACTTTAGATATTTATTGAAAATTTAAATACAGATTAATGTTGAATTAGCACATCATCCACTCTTTAGGAATGAAAATGTCCAAACCTAGCTCATACAGTTCTCATTCCACAATGCTATTATTCCTACATTTTATAAACACGCCACTTCCATCATACAATTAAACAAACGTGTGTGTCGGCAACGTGTCCCGTATAAAAGAGAATCGAATGAAACTCGACAAAATCCTTTTCAATCGGATTACGGAGTACTCGATACTGCGAAGCCTTAGCAGGCTTGTGACTGGGTCAAAGCCAGTAGATTAATATTACTTTATGGACACACATTTGGTTTGGTTCTGGCTAGTTTAAACTTGGATAGGGATAGATGGGATGATCAGAAATGTGACTCTTAAGAGTGCAGTGTAGTACAGCAATTTGTGCGAATAGGATTTCACAGGATTTTCTTATGAGTGGGACAGAGCAAACCTTTTTGAAAAGGCATAAGCGTAAAAATTAGAATGATTGAAAACGACCATAGCGTTACTTTAAACTGGGCTACATATGTTATTTTGTTTTTCTTGGGATACTACTATACTAGTAACGTTACTGGTAAAGAGCGCCTTCCTTCTCACTAAAGTGAAATAAAAATGTCTCGCGAACCTTATAAACTAATCATATACCTAGTATTTCTGTTATCAAACCGAAAGATACGATTATATTATTTTAATTACCAAGTTCTCCGAAAATTATGGTTTTCGTGAAACACTGGTTTAGTCTTGTAACATCTCAATCAAATATTAATTTCTATGTAAACTTTGTTCAGGATCAATAATCTTACGACCTACATTTGCACCCAAGTATAAGACGTTTGATTTAATTTCTCATTGCGAAGAAAATATATACCACTTTTATTTATAAAGAGTGGTTTACTGTAAGGATAGCTTTCCTTTTCTCTGACGAAAAATATAATACCTTTTGGTATTATATTTTCGTCGTCAGACATTTATTTATTTTGATCCCTTTATAAACAGTTTTGTTTTTTACATTAAAGGTCTCATATTTTTTCTGTGTAGGTACTTTACTTGCATTTTATCATGATGATGTGTCCTATACATAGTAGTATGCTAACTGAGGATCCATCGATTCGTCCTTGTCGTAATGGAGTTGGCTTGACATTGAAATCGATGATTGGAACATCTAATGGTATCTGTGCGTTTATGGTTCTATTCATTAGCTTGTAGATCGTCGTTTGTTTTTGCCTCTGTCTACGGCTGACTGGTTTTAGGATTTATAAGATCCATGTTCCAGGCTTTTAAAGATCATCGATTACCGTTGCTGAGGGCGTAGGATTAGGACCAAATCTGAAGTCACTCGGGTGCGGTCTGTGAGCAACTTTATAATGTTCAATTCGATAACTGTAAAGAAGAAGATTTTGTCGTGACGACCGCACCAGTTAGTCTAAGCTAAGGGCAGGGAATAAACAGTTTTCTTGTCCTGTTTTTAACTGACTTAATAAAAAGGAGGAGATTCTATGTTAGACTGTTAATTTTTTTATGAAGGTTAGTTTTTTCCATACAATCAAGAAACATATTTTAAAATTGATCACGTAAGCAACCCCACAAATGACGGAGGCTGCTTCCTAGTAGTTTACACAGTCGAAGAGTACGCAGGCCTATATATCATCTCCACGGTCAGAGTCAATGCCATTGATCACTTGCCTGCAATGCGATCCGATGAATCATTTGTATCATTGACTAGCTTTCATCCACGTTATCTGATGCTCATCGTTCGTTCAGTCAGTAGAGGGGCGAAGTCCAATCGAGGTCAACACTTTTACTGATAAAATTACCAAAAATACCTAAGACTTTCCAAAGTCAGAGAGCCCCAAGAGAAATGGGTCATAAGGCCAGAACACAGAAGAAGAGTACTCATACTCGGAAGAGTACTCATACTCAGAAGAGTATACCTATGAGTACTGAAAAGTTGACAATGATCTCCTTTCGGCGGGTTTTTTCGATTACGAAATGAATTTCTTAATGAAATCTGCTCACATTATCAACTTTTCAGACGGAAAATAAGGTAAAAGCAAACTATTAAAGTTTGAAATTGGAAAAGGAGTTGCCAAATTAACTTTTTACTTTTTGCTAGGGTTATTTGCAAAGTTGACGGGAGAACTTAAGTGTTGGATGGAATATAGGTATAAGTAGATTATCTACAAGATGACAAATCGATGAAAACAGTAAAATTAGAAACGGCCATACTGAATCTTCATGAGCGTTGAGTCGATGAAGCATAGTCGGTTTCTGATCTTTGGAGCAACAACAACTTTTATGCCACGAACTTTTTAGGTAACAATAACAATAAGAATTACATCAACATTGTTTTATTGACGAGGCAATAGAATCCCGATTTTCCGTACAAAATATGCAGGCATTGATGGGAAAAACAATTACATTAATAGGAACATTTACCGTAAATCTTCTATAAACTATAGGGAAGAAAGCATTATCAGATAAATTTAAACACCGTAAAAGTTTGCTATGAAAAGAGTTTCGCATTGCACCAGTAACCTTGAAATTGTAAGTAAGTGATCGAAAGTCTGCAATTATTGTGGGTTACTTTGCATATCTTCAAAAATCTGTAACAATTGAACTATAAGAACCCAGATCTTAAAGATCTTCTGGTATTAATATCAGTAATAAAATCAGCCGTGCGAATCTACCACAGTTAAATGGACTGTAAAGTAGATTGTACATTTTATACTGCTATAATTTATAAATGCTGGATTGTCTTTCTATTACTCTATACTTATATTAAATTCATTGTACAGAGGTTAATGCCATTCTAATTTCTCGTTTTAACTTCAGTATACATACATACAGTATTAATTACAGTATTTTACATATATACAGTATTGAAATAACTGCGATCCACATAACGCCTTAGGTTTGTAAAATCATTATTAGTGTTCAACGTCAGCCGCATCTGTGTAACCTAAGTGAGAATGTTAGGTTATTTATATAAATGGGTATAAGATTAAATAAATTTTCATGTCAGAAAATATATCGTGTAATCTGTGTAGCTAACTATTGAGAAAGATTTGTATGTAGGACAGCCTACACGCGTCAAAAATATGTATATTGTATTACTTAAAATGTGTAGAGCCGGCTCCAATTTTTTTACTCACAACAATGATCCATTTCACGCATTACCTGAAAAATAGAGATACGATTTATAAAGAAGTCGAATAAACGCAAAGATATAAATAAATATCAACACTAAGATCCATAAAGAAAACCTTGAAACCAAAATAGCTACTGTTATCGTGCACAGGAAGTGCAAATATTTTTTATTATCGTATACCAACAAATCATGTGATAATATTTTACGCTTTTAATAACATTTCACTGGTTCATCACTACATAGTATAAAACAAAGTAGCTTTTTCTGTCCCTATGTCCTTATGTCCCTTTGAATGCTTAAATCTTTAAAACTACGCAACGGATTTTGATGCGGTTTTTTTAATAGATAGAGTGATTCGAGAGGAAGGTATAATACTTATAATACAACCGTGCGAAGCTAGGGCGGGTCGCTAGTGAGGATACATTTTTCACAGGCGGCAATATATCATGCATCTCAATTTACAATTACATGGTGCGAACAGTAAGACATAGAATCTAAGGAAGCAAAAACTTGCGCACAAGTTTATCGTTTAAATGTATGTACTCCAAGTGGAATAACCATAATAATAAACTCGTTGACACTGACACTTCACATGGTGCCGTTGAATTAAAGGCGATGTATGTACCTATGCTATGCCAAAGGTGTGTAGTTGGCGCCGGGTGGGTGTCCACGCCATC
Organism: Eupithecia centaureata; assembly: GCA_944547425.1. NCBI lineage: Eukaryota > Metazoa > Arthropoda > Insecta > Lepidoptera > Geometridae > Eupithecia > Eupithecia centaureata. Next base: position 3,130,801 of record OX155681.1, on the reverse strand, counting down.
TGTCGCTGTAGCAAGCTTTACACAACTGGGTGATAGATAATGTTGTAAAACTTCTTTATGGAAGAGAACATAAAATTATAATAATAATGAAGTCAAACCGGTAGGTCGAACCAGAAAATCTGGGGACCAAGAAAAGAGGTTGTTCAAACATTGAGATTGTTTTTATAGTTGAGTAGGTAGGTCATCGTAGGCGAAGAATGTGTAGGGCTAGAAATTAAAATAAACCTGATTAACATACGACTATTTAGTGTCAACAGAGAGTCAAAATAGGAATGAAAATCTAATAACTGTTAAATGAAATCACAAAAATGATTTGCAACACTTTCTGTGTTGCAAACAAATGACCATAAAAGATATTTAGAAAACGTAATTAGTCGAGCAGCTCTTACGAGTTGTTTCACTTCCAATAGATTTTCCCATCATGAAAATTTCTCTCACGATGTGCCAGTCATGGTTGCAATATTTCAATGACAGATGTTTATTATTATTTACGGTAAAATACAATAAATTAAATGAAGGCAGGATAGACTCACGTTGAGTAGCATAGATAACCATACCGTTCCAGAGCATAGTAAAACTGAATGGCGAAGCTCCATTAACCTTGTACTTATATCGTCCACGTCTAGCCAGTGCGTGCAAGATGGCTGAATAACGGAAGGGCAAGGTAGCTTCGTGAATGATGTGACATTGAGGAAATGCGGTCATCGAGTTGATATACAAAACCTCACACAATGATGATCTACCCATATAATACAATCACTGTCCTGGTTACGTGAGATTAATACGACAATGATGCAACGGACACAAAAACCTTGCCGTAACGGCTTCAATCGCACTCACTTCCGCTAAGCCCCATGGCTAATCAACTTAAATATTCTAGCATATCATTCCTAGAAATCCAAAGCATCCTTTAATGTCGAACCATCACGCAACTGCACTCCCGCCTACTTAGCTTAATTAAACGATTTCATAAAACCAGGCTAGTGATTAAGCAATAGTGACATATCAAATTAGACAAGCGAATTGTAAAGGCTTCCAACGGCCATTACAGGAGTATGATCGGTGGCCACGCGATGGGTGGCCGCGCCTCCCTTCCTTGAAGACCACCTGCTCCAACAGACGATGTTTGTACACGCTCCGTTGACTGAGGGGCTCCGTATAACAAAACAAGAACGCAAGGAAATTTAACCTTGAAAGTAAAGAAATTCTCGTTTTATAAACCGATGATGTAGGTAGGTACTTAACCATAAATCTTCAATGTTATAAATGGCGCTATGAAAGCTATGATTGTTATTAATATGTGCTATCACGACCACGTCGAGTTTGAAGACATATAATTTAATGAGCAAATGAATGCATTCAACGATCTAAAGAAAATTATTGCTAACGCTTTCTAGTGTTATTAAATGGAAGTAAAATACCAGTAGCCCGCGCGATCATTATTATTAATACAAACGATGTTTATATTAGTTCGAAATGATCGCATCTTTATGTCGGAGGACCATAATTTCGTCATTTCACTTTCGATCCAAGAAGATATTATACATACATATTATGTAGATTGCGTTCCGGATTCGGTAATATAACAGTAAAATCATTTAACGGTTATGTAAAGGATTAAATATTTAAGTATAAATACGTTGAAAGTGTGTTAATGCAAAATATGCAATTCAAGGAAATTAAGTGTAAATATATATACTGTTACGCAATTAATAGGGGAGTGGAGCACAGGACTTGTTAATCGAACTAGCTTCGACAGTAGGTATGTGTGGTATTACTTAATTTTGTAATAGCATAGTAGCCAATATGACGTGTAATGACAGCGGAAGCGAGTTCATCACACTGGACGCTGGCATAAGAGCATGGAGTTATAAAAAAGATAAGGTGACGGTGCGAGTCAATATTTGGATAGCTTACTGAAAATTGCTCACACCAAAAGTTTAAATGCCAGAATATCTATTGACTACGAACTTTAGAAAAACGGGAACGGATATGTGGAGCTTAAAAAGGAAATGATAAAAAAATTACAACATATCGAGACATGCACGAGGTGCCCCCTCATGACTCTTGAAAAATTTAGCGATGCCGTATCAAACCCATTTTCCGGGCTCATAGGAGCCGCCGGACGACCCACGACGATCTATTTTAGGTAGATGTTAACCCACTTTTGCGCACACCCAGTATTACAAATTAACAGAGTTTACGCGACCGGTGATTGCTCGTTGAAAATTTTACACATTTTCAACTGCAACACTAATGTTGGAATTCAGGCCGTCAACGTATGAATTGTTATTCAATTGGCAGTATGAAATAAATTCTCATAGATTTTAATGAAGTGCAACCGAGGAATTCGCATAAACTACTTAGATGATACAAGTGTATTTAGAGGTGTCCAAGGCGTTACACGGCAACATGTTTTAACACAGATTTCACAGAGATCGAATGGAACTCAAGCTAACGGACGGATGTTACAATTATAACAATGAAGCCTATCATACTTATGGCAAAACAAAAAATAATATTCCGTGACCGATTGACTAGAATGTAATAATTACAATAAGCGTCATTGAAATCAATTTCTAAGTGAACCGTGTAGAATAATAGCAACGATCAGAAAGCACCGAACAACAATATAATTGGCGGAAGCACGCGTTGCATGCTAAGAACGATCAGTATTGCTGCATAGATGGTAAGGACAGTGACTGCGTCCAGGTGAGTACTATGATAGGGCTGCCACTGTTTGGCAATCAATAATATTGAAAGTCTTCTTTTATAGCTTAAGATGAGAAAGGGAGTGATGGTCCAGAAATTGTATCATCATCAACCTAAAAAAACTGAATTATATAGATTAAATCAACTGATGCTGAAAGATGGATTCAGTCGAAAAAGCAAACCCTAGGTAGAGTAGTCCGCGAAAGATGCAGGATGTCCAGTGTCAGCCCTAGCCATTTCCCGTATTGCTGTTTCCGAGCAAAGTTGCGCAAGCGTGTGCCATCTGAGCACGCGACCGCAGACGAACCGGAAACTGTACTGTATTTTGGATCTTTTAAATTCTTAGAAACTGATGGAATTTTAAATTAATTTAAATGACCATTTTTTTGTTACGATGTATATAAAGATAAAGTTGAGATTTGTGAATGTGAGAAGTTAGATAATATATGATTATTGTAGAAAAGTTTTTTGTAGATTTGAAAATTTAAATTTTTGTATTCATCCCTTACGAATGAGGATGATGATTATGATTTTCATTAGTAGATTGAAAGAAGTCGATGGATCAAACGTAACATGTTCGCATTCAACACCAAGATCATCATCATAAGCTTATATTAGTCTACTGCTGGGCGCAGAATTTTAACCTTGACATTGGCTACCACGGTCTGGTAGTTGAATTGACAGTAACCAAGCAGTGTCACTAAATGTGATAAAAACCATAAGTTATGATTTTTATCAAATTTAGTGACACTTCTCGATCAACGATAGACTTTTTACGACTATGGACGGGGAAGTATTAATTTTAATAGTATTCAACCAACTTTTTGTTACTAGTCTGAGAGTTTCTAGAAGCAAAAAGTGTCTACGAAGAGACACGAGTAGGTACGCTTTAACTTACTTTCTAGGTCACAAACTATTTTTTATTAGAACGCATAATTTAGTCTCAACTCGATAATGTAGCACGCCCTACTAACGGTTTTTAGATTTATTCTCGGACATGCCGCCGTTGTCATTCCAATGGTTCTTTTTCTCCGAAGGCTCCCCTTATGTTATAGTAGTTTCGTATTTTAATAAGGAAAAATGAGTATCTTCATGGCTATTACCAAGCGTCCCTAACACAAGTGGGTCGTTGAGGGCTTTCGACTGTAACGCGTTACGTTTTTACAACGTTACCACACCTGACACGTTGCAACTGTTTCGTTCGGCGCGTTTGGAGTTGTTTCACTTCAACAGAAATAAGTTCTTGTTCTCAGAGGCCATCCCAATTAGACGTTCGTTTCATTGAAAGTTTTCTTTTCAAGTTGGGAATAGGTTCATTTGAATATTACTCGTAAGATAATTGACTCGGTAGCTTAGCTTCTCAATTGCACAGCAATGCCCACCAAATTATTGACATAACTCCTGTCATAAAAAGTAACAGTACATAACGTAACCCAACGGTTACGTTATGGGTTTAAAATAACTCAAAAACCAGTTAAGGCCACGATAATATTGCTGAATTCCTTATGAACATTTCACTGCAACTTTGAGTAAAGAGGTTTATTTTCAATAATCAACCGGATTCGTAGTTGTAAAAAGAAGGAAAAGAGATTCAATTTAATTGAAATTAAAGCCTTTGGCTGTAGCAAGGAATTCCAATTAACAAAACAGCTTTAAGTTATGCAGTATCTTCCACCTGCCTGATTTTTATTTGGTTTGTTTTATATCGCCTTCGGGATTACGAGTATATCAAGAATTAATTTTACACTACATATTTGCAACTTTGTTTTATACGGTTATTGCTAAAGGTGGCCTTTTTATCCATTGGAATAAATAATAAGACTTACGGCTAGATGTAATTCATAATAAACGATCTCTTCCTCGCTCGGACGAACCATAGATATTCAATTTGTTCAAAAATTGAACAAAAGTTTGACGAGACCATAAACAAAAACTTTCTTAGTTTGACGAATTTATGAATGTAAGTCTAGAACCGCATTCACCCTGAAGAAGTCCTTTGGGATGAAACTTGGTGTTCTTTGAACACAAACTAGGTTAGTAGTTAACCCGCTTAAATTCGCTTAAACTTTAACCTAGCTTACTTAACTCAAAGTTTAAAAGTGTAATAGATCTTTTGATCTTCAAGAATCCTAACTTTCAAGTTCAGTTTTAACAGTTAAGTCAATCAAATTAATGATCATTCTCATTGAGGACAAACGTATCAGAGAAACTAATCACCTATCGAAAAACCAATTAGCTACGGGATGGCTTCAATCGTTTAAAACTCATTTGTGTCCAGTCTTACAATAAGACGGATACATCTATCTATGTAGTATATTGTATTAAGTATATCAGTCATCTAGTACCCATAACACAAGCTCTGCTTAGCTTGGGGCTAGATGATGCTGTGTGGACTGTCCGGAATTATTTATTATTTATTATTATTATTATCTAGATTTGGTGACATTGCATTCGATTGTGAAATAAATGTTTGATTACCACGTTTATCAATATTTGTGACTCGCATCTAATTTTAATGTGGATGAGAAGGCACAGGAAGTCATGTTTTCATTTCATCATTTTCTTTGGGGCTGTGTGAAAAATTCAGCATATTTTATTTATCAAAGAGAAGAGTATAAATTAATATTGCGGGACAGACTCTTTAACGTTACCATAACATGCACTCTGCTCAAATAACCGCATTTGGACGGTCAGCGTTTACCCCCGAAAACTTTGAAAGTGAAAATGGCAGATTCCCAAGACATTTCCGTATTTTTATATTTGTGTACCTACTAATCAAATGTTTAAGGTTTATCTGGATGGTTTTAGAAGAAAGCATTTCAGTGAAGCTAGTTCGTTATTCCTAAATAAGAATTTAAAGTTGATCTCGTGCAACACACGATACATGAAGTAAGACAAGAAAATGACAAGGACAATAAGTATTTCAGAAAACTTTTGAAAGGAATGATTGAGTTAAATGAAGCTGTAAATTTTATACATTCTCTGAACGCAGGCAACTCGCAATCTTTCTGTCCAATGTTGATATTTTTGTTGCAAACCTCAGTACAGTGAAAAATTCTAGGATAAAACCGTCTGTATAGTGTTATTGCCTACTATTCGAGGTCCATTCATTTCATACTATTATCTATGCTGTGCGTAGAAAGAAAGCGCATATAATTTTATTGGTTGATTTTAATTAACATACTCCGCTATGGCAGTCGCTATGCCGACTTGCACTTTCTACATTTCAAGCACGCGACTTCCTTGCGTTTATTTAATACATAGGTACAAAGGTACAATAACCAGCCCAAAAAATTCATACCAGGATACGGGCCTCCCAGTAAAAGTGCTACATAGTATAAAACAAAGTCGCTTTCTCTGTCCCTCTCTATGCTTAAATTTTTAAAACTTCGAAATGGATTTTGATGCGGTTTTTTTTAATAGATAGAGGGGTTCAAGAGGACGGTTTATAGGCATAATAAAACGGTGCGAAGCCGGGGCGGGTCGCTAGTGTTTAATAAGCAATTTCTTTGACCTTGGAAACAAGAAACAGATGTTGTGACTTTAAACATAAGTTCAATAACCAGCCCAAGAAGTTCATAGAGTCTGTCAAATTTAGCAGGATACCGGTCTCCCACTAAGAGTGCTAGATGAAGGATTGATCAATTTGCTTGGTGATCGCTGTATTGGTTATGCGTACTCAGGTATACATAAAATGTTAATGTTTCATGAGCGATTTCCTTGACCTTGCGAACAGTTGTTGTGACTATATTCTGACCTGACCCTACCCAAACATATACATAAGGTATGTAGGTACGGTGATTCATGCCCATTGAGCTTCAGTAGGATGATTCATTTGTTCAAATACATGGGCTTGTTTACACATAATAAGGAAACGGAGTAAAGAATAGTAAAATACCATTGCTTAATTAATTACTAAGGTATGAAAATTTAAATAAAATACTAAGCTATATCGCAATATCGTCATATAATATTAGTCATTTAATCAATAAAATATCGCTGTCACGTATCCACATATATACTCGTAAAAATGGCTAATTAGTACTAAACTTACAAGAACCTAGAAACATTAATATTTTTTTGAATAAATTCAACATCTTCTCAAGTGATTGATCAAAACTACGAACAACTTTGACAGGCAGTAGCTAGCTGCCAATATTATTTCAACCATGTGTAGCAAACAGCTCCAAAGCCCTAGGCGATGGTAGTTAATCAATCAGAGCTCCAATCTCTAATGTGCAAAGGCACGAAGCTCAGGGAAACCTAATATATCATCGCAGCCATCGATTCTGGCTACGATTTATTTGCCGCCTTTTATTTTTGCTCTGTAGTGTATTTTTTTTTTTTTTATCTAAACGTGTTTTTATTTTTGAAGCACTGAGAGTAGGTGCAATTTTGTTAGTTCAGATTAGATTGGAACAGGAATAACCTTCCTATTCGGATTATAAATAGAAATAGATTTTTCTTTCCTAACTTCTAAGATTTGAAAACCAGAGAAATCTATACCTAAGGGATCCATCGAGGAACTATCCGGAGAAATGGTGTATTTTTTTTCCCTTTTCCTAACCACAAAATAATAATTCTTATTGGTCGCTGAAATAGCATTTGTTATGTTGATTTTGTCTCAACCCTTTGTTTTTGTTAAAGAGTGCGTTGTGTTTCGAGTCTTCGGTATTTTTGATAGAAAAGCATAACTAGGTATAAAGTGCTTAAAGAAATAATATTATGGTGTCAAGATGGTCTTTAAAATTGGGGTTTCCAGGATTATCGGTCTTTAACTTGGGATTTGTGTTCGTTTCTTGGACTTACACCGAGTTAATAGATATCTAGTGCAAGCTGATCACGTGGATAACAAGATTAAAGATTAGTGTACCTACGGTAGGGGCGATCAATTAGCCACATTTAAATTGGATTAGTAACTGCCTTTCTACACTATTTTCTTTAGAGAAAAAACAGAGTTTTTGAGGTTATTTTAATATTGAAGAGCGTCGTCTAAGCTCTGAAGTACTAAAAATACAACTGCGTCTATATTGGTATATTAATTATGCCAACCACGTAGGTAATGGTAACGTCTATGAGCGATAGAAATAAGCTATATGTTAAAATTTTGAATGAAAAGACACAAATAAAAAAATGAACCGAGAAAGTTACATGCAAAAGGTGCTATTATTTATCTATAAAACGGTGCAAGTGACTGAAACTGTAAACTACCAATAGCTCTGAAGTAAACATTCTGAGCACGAAACGTAGTTCCGGCCCAAACAATTAGTAAAACCATAACAAAACAGCCTAGTCTTACATAAATTCGCACACGCAAGCGCGTAGATAACACCCATAAAAGCGAGTCTCTTGCACACGAAACTTATATTGAAAAAAGACATCCATTAATGAAAGAGAAAGAATTTATGAAAGCGGGGTTATCATCTCGCTAAATTAAAAATAACGCAAAGGAATGCGGTAATGGAAATCATAAGTAAAATAATCATCAATATAACACTATAGCTGGTCATCTTTTTTATGTTTATCTTATAAATTCACACACATGCTGTGTGTGAATTTACATATTAATCAGATGTTACCGTGGTATGTAAGAGACCCGGCTCCAGCTAGCAATGGTGGAACAGTTTCGGAGATTTTATCACGAAATTATGCATCAGCGTGAACAACTAGCCGGAACTCATTTGTTGAGGAAGTAACGTTGAAACTTGTACGTATACTAAGAATACGTTCTCAAAGGTAATGGTTATTTCTTGAGCCGTTTCGCAGCGCTTTAGAACTATGAATAGGATATACATATATTTGCAAGAAGGTATATATAGTAGGTACTATATCTACTAGCAAATCTTGAAAATCGACGATTTAAATAAAAATGAAGATAAGCAAAACTTTTTTTAAAAATGCGATAAAATACATAGGTAATTTAAAAACATGTGAGACTAGTCGATAAACAATTTGAATTTAGAGCAGAAAATAATCCGAAAGTTGATCAAAACGATGATAAAGAAATGACTATATCAGTGAAGGGTGCAGTACAAGTGTGAGAAATCTAAACATTTATCTAACGAAAAGCAAGAGGCTTATTCCATTTTATATTTCAACATTCCTACGTATGACGTTTAAGTTAACACAAGCAAGATTCTAAAATGCTTTCCATTCATTAACCGCGTTACATGGCACCTTAACGAACCGCATACCGCGGAAATAGTATTGATATCAACACTAGTGGAATGTCCATGACTAAATCGGAACTGGCATTTTTACTCAAACTTCAGGATATCAGGGTGATCAAGCATTGTGAGCCTTTACTGAATGACTTGGTATTTACGTAAAATATGTTTTAAGAGGCGGTTCACAATACTACGTTATGCTGATTTAGGTATTTCGACACCGAGTGGGCGGGGCATCGTGCTACAGAAGCGAGTATTGCTATAAAATCTTGATCCACCAGTAATTTTTACAAAGTTTTCTTAGGATTGATTTCGGTAGATGATTTTTTTATGTGAATCAAATATCGCTTCCATAGATTTATAAATAATTTAATAGTATCTGTTTGTCTTATCGTTTTTATGTAGGTAATTTTATTTATACTTTACTTTACGTTTATTTATACTACTATGTTACTATTACATTAAAAGTGAAAGTCTGTGTGAATTTTTGTTATAATTATTGCAGTAGGAACTACTAATTTATTTTACCTAGAATAACACATATGAAGTATTATTTTGAAAATTAACCTTTGAAGGGGTTAAATAGGGTGGTAAATTTTGTATGGGAAATTATTATTCCTTGGTTCGAAACAATCAAAACTCAGTGCAAATAAATTTTCAAGTGAATAATTAAATACGTATTTTTATGTTTTACAATATAACCCCTAGGGCTTTTGCAAAAAATTTTTAGGAAAAGAAAAATAACTTTTCCTTTTTCTCTCATTCACTCAAAACATGATACCATTACCTGAAAACCATTACGTATGTAAATAATAGATAAGCGCATCCGCTCTCCGCGTCGGCTCTAAATTCCAAAACGTGGCCTACCCACCAAAGAATCAAACGTAGTGATTATTCTCAGCCTTGGACATCGATATAGTTCTCAATTTGACAAATAAATTTACAAGCGGGCGAAGCCGTGGGGCGCAACTAGTAATATTATAATGTGAAAGATTTGTATGTATGTAACGAATAAACTCACAAAGTGACCAATTTTGAAGACTCTTTCACCATTTGAATGCTACTTATCCTTCAGCAACCAACATAGACTATATTTATTAGTAAAAAAAAGGATCCCTACTAAAACTTAAATTATCTAAAACAAGGTGTAAAAAAGTAAGTCACAAAATGTCTTTCGGCGCGTGCGCTACGAAAACTATTGATGATAGAACAAAACAATTTACTACGACTTTGCAGAACACATTATTATCTACAAAAAACATCGCTACAATATATATCTAACTATTACAGTGACGTCATAATAAATATTCATTTAAAAAACGCCGTCATTAATGCGGTCGTCGCAAGAAGAGGCTCTTTATTTGTACCCTGGTATAATAATAATAATAATGCAGGACAATCCACACAGCACCATCTAGCCCTAAAATTAGCTACTCAAAGCTTGTGTTATGGGTACTAGAAAACTATTATAATTATATAATACGATATGTATATGTATAGATTTTTTTTATTACACATTATATTTATAACTATGCGTCACGAAGGGTTCCGTAATAATTAATAAGACTGTTACAATAAAAAAAACGTATGCGACTAAATTTTTTTTTAACCGTATTGAAATACATGTTGAATTGATTAATTGATTCCAAACAATAAAATTGTTTTAATTTAAATATCGTTATTAATAAAATAAGTGAAACGATACCAAAGATCAATTTTAGGGACATAAATAAGGCGTACTGGAATAAAAAATTTCTGAAATTCGTAATTTATATCCTCAGTTTATACGAAAATAAAAAAAATCGCCTTTAAAGAAAAATAAACTTATAAAAATTAAAAACACACCTCAAATTCGTAGCAACATACCCTGGGTTTAGTCGCAAACGATCACGTGATCGAAATTTGTCTGGGTGTTTTTATAATAAGAAACTAGTTTTTAGCTGCAAGCAGCTCGCGTCGGTTGTGTAGGCTGTTTTTTTTATTTAGAACCCCTTTTCGTAATCTACACTCCTGAATTGGTGCGTTACCCACACCCCCCTACACGTTTCCGTAAAAAAACATACCTTCCCCTCCACCATCAAGGAGAACAATTATGTCAATCAGTGAGTCAGTGAGTCAGTGAGTGAGTGGTAGCCGTTCGGGAGATACGAAGGGGGGTTTTAAAAAGGGGTCATGAGAGGGGTCGAATTTTTTTTCCTTCCTTTTAAGGACTTAACCCTCTATACGATCCCGTCATCCAAAATCCTCTATCGGTACGCTATCCGGTAGCAATTCAAAAGCGGGGGGTGTTGGGGGGTCTTGTGGGTCAAAAAAATTTCACCCCCCAAAACGAATTCTAACCCTCCATACGACCCCACAAAAAAATCTGACCCACCCCCCCACACGGCCGAAGAACCCCCGGGGGGTCCTAGAGGGGGTTGTCCTGGGGGTCGTGGGGGGAATGCAGCACGGTTCGCTTCGCTCGCCGTGCTGGTTCCCAGTGTCGCATCTCGGCTCGCTTCGCTCGCCTCGATGCTCCACCCTAAAAAAAAACCCTTAAAATTGGCCAAAAAACGGTTTTTTTTTAAAAAGAGGGTCTGGGTGTGCAAAGGGGTCAAACTTTTTTTGGCTTCCGCAACTATTCGACCTCCTCTACGCGACTGAGAAAAGACTTTTTTTCCATCGCGAGTTGTTTGGGAGATACGAAGGGGGTTCTAAAAAGGGGTCATGAGAGGGGTCGATTTTTTTTTCCTTCCTTTTAAGGACTTAACCCTCTATACGATCCCGTCATCCAAAATCCTCTATCGGTACGCTATCCGGTAGCAAGTCAAAAGCGGGGGGTGTTGGGGGGTCTTGTGGGTCAAAATATTTCTTCCCCCAAAACGAATTCTAACCCTCCATACGACCCCACAAAAAAATCTGACCCACCCCCCCACACGGCCGAAGAACCCCCGGGGGGTCCTAGAGGGGGTTGTCCTGGGGGTCGTGGGGGAAATGCAGCACGGCTCGCTTCGCTCGCCGTGCTGGTTCCCAGTGTCGCATCTCGGCTCGCTTCGCTCGCCTCGATGCTCCACCCTAAAAAAAACCCTTAAAATTGGCCAAAAACGGTTGATTTAAAAAAAGAGGGTCTGGGGGTGCAAAGGGGTCAAACTTTTTTTGGCTTCCGCAACTATTCGATCTCCTCTACGCGACTGCGAAAAGACTTTTTTTCCATCGCGAGCCGTTCGGGAGATACGAAGGGGGGTTCTAAAAAGGGGTCATGAGAGGGGTCGATTTTTTTTTCCTTCCTTTTAAGGACTTAACCCTCTATACGATCCCGCCATCCAAAATCCTCTATCGGTACGCTATCCAGTAGCAAGTCAAAAGCGGGGGGTGTTGGGGGGTCTTGGGGGTCAAAAAAATTTCACCCCCCAAAACGAATTCTAACCCTCCATACGACCCCATAAAAAAATCTGACCCACCCCCCCACACGACCGAAGAACCCCCGGGGGGGTTCGAAATTAAAAAAAGTCGAAATTTTCCCAAACTTTTACCCCATTTCGGCTTGTGATAAACCTCAGTTATAATAAAAATAACTATCTATATATATATATATATATAGGTATAATATGTAATAATAATGTTCGAATTTAAAAATTATTGAAATATACTATGCGAATGTAAATATTTACAACGATCAAAACGTTCCAACTCGCTCATAAACGCAGCATTTTTTGGGCGTTTCGTCCGACGGAGAGTGCGAGCAAAAGTAACATAGGTCCACCTTCGACAAGCGCTCGCGCGGTACTGAGGGCAGATTGCCGGCACAATGAAATATATACCTTTTTTAATAAATTCATAAAAAAAAATTAGTTGGGATTTAAAACGTAAAATTAATATTGTAGTTTAAGAAAACAATGAAGATTATTTTGGTATAAATTTTATGTCAAAATCATGTAAAATTTTGAAGATATTAGGGTTTGTTTCGAAGCCTTTTCGATCGATAGTTAACCTCGGTTCAGATTTTTTTCCCTTCATATAAAGGCATATAACGAAAATGTATTTAATTATTATTGAAGAATGGGATATTTGTTACCTTAAAAAAAATAGTTTTATGGTCTATATTCAATGGAATCTTCAAATTAGAGCTCCCAAAACAGGTCTCCGAGCGTTTTTGCCTAAACTTGCATCGGGAGAATGATTATAACTAAATAACCAAATAAGTTATCTAAAATCTGTTTAATTATTACTGAAGTTGAGGAAACAATCTACTATTAACAAGGAATTGTTATTTCAAGCAGCGAACGTAAGCTATAGAATTTGGACGACGAATAAGTGCATTTTCGCGTTTTTTCGTAATAGGGGCCTTAACCAGGGTTTGCGTAGATTTATAGGCTGTTGAATCAGTAACTGACCATCGCAAGCTTTTCATTATTTAGATTCAAAACACACGTGAAGTAAACCGCGTTTCAGCAATATTATGAGTTACGAAATCAAACACATCATTCAGTACAATTGTAAACCTTTACGTAAGATATACGTAAAGGTACCTACACGAATTAACGGCTATTGTGCTTATTGAATAAACAGAGAATGTTACTGCAGTCGGTATATAATAACATATTATACAATCGCAACGAATTAAGGAGTCTCTATTTCAAATCTGCGCATTACGAGGAATTGCAAAAGTTGTGGAAGGTGTTGTAGAAAATTGCATTTTATTGCAAATATTCACTTAATTTATCATTACATATCATATAGTTCTTCTACATAGGTAGGATGATGCTTATGGCAAGCAACAGGTACCCGGTTTTTCTCACCTGAATAATAAAAGGTGGGCAGAACTAGACATCGATAAAGAAAGTGCTATTTTGCAGCCATTGCCATTTTCATGCACGCACAATTACATTCACGGAATGCTGTACGTAAGCATGCATCAATATAATGACAGCTTTGATACATCCCAATCGAAACTAACATAAGTACTAAACTAACAAACACTTTTGCTTTACCTGAATCAACCCCACCATCAAATTCTTAAAAAAAACAGACAACAACAATGTAGTTGAAGCACGGCTCAAAGAAGAGGAATTATATCAGTCAGCTAAAAAAATCTCCGAGCCCAATTCCGGCAACCAAGTCGTTAAGGCGATTGACTCTCAGTTTCGTTACGCGGAATGTCACCGGACTCGACCCGTATCCAGCGACTACAAAAATGTGGAAATGACATGTGGACAAGAATCACCGCTTTGGGGTTATGCATAATCAATTTCAATGAAATCACCTTTTTATGTCGACGAATATAGGGGAGGCCAATTCAACCATAGTGTTAAATTTAAACACCAATTTAGATCTAAAATGTTTCCATTTGGTTGATTCCTCTAAAACCTTTTTGCTATGGTTTGAGAAAGTAATGTAGTTTATTTTTCATTCTGTGGAAATGATAGCTTTATTATCCGCATATTGTAGTATATATGTTATTCGTGCTGTCGCTTCCACTATCTTCCTTATCTGGCGAATGTCATCAGCTTCCATTGGATCGCAAGACGCGAGCATAACTGGCTGCGGATACCATCACATAACCGCGAAAAAAGAATTCCTTGCTTCATTGTGAAATTGCGAAACTGGTTTTTCTTTTTATGGTGTAGTTAATTTTGGATCAAAAAGTTACCGACAACTCCAGCGAGAATAATTTAGTTTCTGCTTTTTTAAATTCCTGTGTCGGCATAAGGTTGGTTTAGGCACGTTCGTTTTTTTTTTAAATTCGAAAACGGATTTCTAGTTGCAAATTGCAACGAATACTTGTACGAAAATATACTCAAGTTACGACGTGATAATGGATTAACCTTGTCGTAAAATGAAAATAAAAGGTCCAATAACGTCGACGCCAATATATTGTAATTGCATAACGGAGCTGCAAAAGGCATTATAAGCCCCAACCGAATGTTCGTGATGCGGACCGATATACGAGGTTTTGATTACAGCTGATGATAAATAGTTTACTGCCTTTAAGCCACCATTTGATAGGTATGCGATGTCTCAATTTATTGCGCGTGGGTTGTCTGATCGTTGGGCCTGCTGAGGCGTCTCAACCAGTTCCGAGCATGCGCTTGTGTCTCCAGTAGAAATTCTTGTATTTTCATTCAATAAATAAATTTGCTATGATCTTCTTGGACGTAAATAAAAATATGACTTAAGAAACATAAAATCTAGCAGGGCAAAGTGAGTTAAAACCCTTTTTGTACGGATTTTTTCTCTATCGCTATACAGATTTAGTCTGGTAGTAAACTGGAGGGAAGTTATCCTAACTTCCCTCCTTGGGAAGTTATCCTGTTTACTACCATATTAGTATTTTTTGTGAGGTCTTCGAATAAAACATAGGTTTTTATAGAATCCCACAATCCTATGTATGCAATGTTAAAAGGAATAAGTTAGAGGGACTAGGACATCAAAAGGTAGACACAAATTGGCATTTCTACACACATTTTAAAAATTTCAGTAAGATAGAAAGGGTAGTTCTGTCTGTAATGTAATGGCTTCAGTTTCCGATCTTATCATTAAGTAATTACATTCATTCGTTTTGACTTGCGTTATTAACTTCGTATCTTGCAATCACTACGGTAAAATTGCAGGGCTAGGTTCTCTTTATTGTTGAGGACAAGATAAAAATGTGCATAATATTGATACCAAGACAATAGAGGCACATAAAATAAGTAGAATAAGCTTCGATTGCTTATCTATTCTTTGTTTCGCGATTGTAATATTATATTGCGTTACTGCAGTATACATGAAGTTTACATCTGTAATCTTTGTATGAGTCTAGTATCTCGAGTCCTTGATCATGAAATCAATACATCTTTATTTATAGGTTAGATCTTTTCGCTCTCTTTTTATTTACTTATTTATGGCTCCTTACTAGTTTCTAAGAATACTTACTCTGTCAGTTACTTTAACGCATTCACTGCCTAGCCTCTGCGGAGTGCCCCGAAGGGGTGCGCTTCATTTTTATCTACACGAAATGCTTAATGTGCGTCTTTTGCAATGTTAGTGTGAAAAGTCTACTCATGATTTCTTTCTAGCTAAAGACCAGAAAATAAAAGAAAATTTAATCCATGTTAAGATCAAAGGAACATCCAAATCTAAAAACTATCACGTAAACAGCACTATTATCGCCAGTGCCAAACACTCGTCGGCAATAAATAATCATCAACTAGGTGTTAGAATCACCGCGTCTTTGTTCGTGGTTCGTTGACCTGAGACTTAGGGACAATAGATGGCTCGGACTCAGATGCAAAAGGGTCTTAGGAAGTGACGGTGACTCCAATGTATAGATTTTGTAATGTATGCATTTTGTTTAATCTGTGATTTCATTTCTTGAGGTGTACGTCATACGACATGATGCATATTAGGGATATTTATATAACATTGGTAACAAAATGGAGTATATGTTATGCCAGTTATTTGTTGATAGAAGGCTAAATGAATACCAACTCAAATTCTAGCGAACTAAAAACAACAAGAGAGACTGTATCTCTAAATATTTAGTAACACGGTCTCATTGGATTAAGAATTTCAATACATGGTGCATCAGAACATGTCTTTTAGCCTAAGTTTTCTGAAACTCAACTCCTTTGGTATTGGTACACCCCTAAACCAAATCCCTACTCCGATTGTCTTATAGCAGGGCCCAGCCGGCCGTAGTGATCGTATTGGAGACGGATTGGTAGTGATTTGGTTGGAGGCGATTTTTTTTACGAGAATTCCGGTTAGCTCTTACTGATTAATCTGTTTATGCGTGTAAGAAAAAAAATTGCTAAAATGCGAGTGAAAATAATAATAAATTTAAATAACAGAGGAAGGACTAATATATAGAGATTGATTGAGCCAGGCGGTAAGGATAGCAAATGTTGACGTCCAATGAAATCTACTCAAGATGAGTGGGCAAGATGCAATATGATTATGTAATATAGGTACCTAGTTGTTACTAGGTAGTATATTTCATGGTGTTATATATTTCAAGTGACGTCAGTGGATACGATTTGTTCGAGTCAAAAAGGATTCAAGCTGATGATGATGTTAGTCTTTCATCATCATCATCATCATCAACCTATATTAGTCCACTGCTGGACATAGGCCTCCCCCAATGAGCGCCATTGCGCCCTGTCTTCAGCTTGACGCATCCAGCATCTGCCAGCAGTCTTTCGCAGATCGTCATCCCACCTGGCCGGAGGGCGTCCTACGCTACGTTTACCGAGTCGCGGTCTCCACTCAAGAACACGTTTACCCCAACGGTTGTCGGTTCTTCGCGAGATATGGCCGGCCCATTGCCACTTCAGCTTGCTAATTCTTTGAGCTATGTCGATAACTGATGTTAGTCTTTGGAAAATTGAAAAAAGAAATTTGTTGGTAAGAGATAAAGTTGCACTTGCACAACAGAGAACTCCTCAAACATAAAAACAATTTCTCAAGTACAGACAGCGCACGAAAAACATCCCATACCTTAAATAGATCCAGCTTCTCAGCAAGGTACACAAAAGTGCGCACACAGTATATAGAATACCTAATAAGCGGATCGGTTTAAAGCACGAGGTTTCTTAACCCGTGGTGCAGGGTCAACGACCTGCACCGGCTAAGCGCCAGCGCAGGCCTTATTGTTGTATAAAGAATAGTTTAGACTAGCTTTGAGCCCATGTTTTGTTTCAAGGCCAGCTAGCTAGAACCATTATTTTGCTTTAATGAGTAGGTACAATTTTCTTTATTATTTGATTTATATACCTAATAGGTTCAAACAATGCTATAGCATATCACGTTCACGTTCCTGAATTACTCAAATGTAATGCCATCAATAGGTAATGGCAAAAATGCTTTTATGTAAAGCAGAACTGTAACTTTCGACAGAAGTCTGGAGATCGTTTTTGTCAGTAAAGAATTAATTCGCAACGCTCTTCTCCTGGCCTCACTCACGTCTGGTTTTGGTTCACGGTTTGATCTTGGAACACCAAATATTGGATACGGTGCCGATTCGAATGTCGCTGATAGCTGTTCCAATAAAACCAAAAGTATAATTAAGGTTAACAGATTGTCGTACGATCTGTTCCCAAGAAGCTCGTGAGAATATAAAGTTTCATCATGTGGACAAGGATGAACAAATATAACGTAATCTAATGGAAGATCCATTACCAATTACATGTTTGTTAATAGTAGACAAGTAATTTAATATCTCAAATGATGCAACTGAACACACCAATAAAGGAAGATACTGCGGTAGAAATATTTATTTTGTCATCTCTCACGTTTAACAATAAAATTGTAGGTCTAGGCTTAGTATATAGGCTTAGTGCTCATTTTTTAAGCCTAAAGAAATAAAGTTATTGATTTTTGATTTATAACCTACGTGATGCAGACTTATAAAAGAAGAAAAGAAAGAACCACTAATAATCATCAAAATAAATACCTACTGCGCTGAATTTACAACCCATCAATAACAATGATGATTCATTTGTCAATAATAAACCCAAACGAAGATGGATGTCAGAAACGAGATAAAATATTGCACCCAGTCAAGATTACGAGAGATTCCGTAATCAGAAATGATGATGAGGTTACATCTGAACAAGCAGAAAGTGATATAATCGACCGCAAGTCAATTGCTGTTGACGTTATTCCAGTTGAAGATTGTAGAGTAATTTGATCGTCATGTTTACTTTATCATTCATGTTGTTGTGACTTCTACTAATATGGCATTATGAAAGTCCTAGCATCGTTGGAATTGTCGTGTGTTTATTATCTTTTAGGAAGAAAATGAAAGCTTTCAGTAAAGTATCCTTTTTAAATAAACTTTGTGGTTTTGCTGGGGCCATGCACAGTATCTGTTCATATCATGTTTCAGGTACCCATTAAACATATTCTGCTTACTTTCAGTCTAAATGATGCTGAGAAATATTCATCATTCTACAGTGGCATGATTTGTCAATCAGTTATTGCAACTGTTTTACAAGTAATGATAATGAATTAATGACACAACCACCATTTGCTTCTTCTTCTTCATGTATATGAAGATGCTCAATATTTTATGTAACGATCATTACAAATAACTGTTGGTCTCGACACTGCATTACGTTGTTTCACCGTTGTGACATCATTAATATAACTTATCTAAACTAGATCTATTACATTTTATGTTCAATCATTATAATTATGTTACGTCTATCTCCTCTGGAAGGCTATCAACAAAATTGCTCATTACTTACGGGTAATGATTTTGATTATAATGTAAGATTCTTATTAGGAAGTGCACATGTGGAGATAAATTATATTGATCCTTAAGCCTCCAAGATAAAATTGAATTTCAATGCAACATTGCACCTTTATTCTGCGAATACAGCAAAAGCCGACAAAGCCATCCAAACGAGCATTCCCGCACTCACAAATATGCGATACCTTGGGATTAAAGTTTCACTTCAGAACAAGCTGCCACCGTTCAATAAAAAACTTCGATTCACGAGTTAAATTGGCCATTGTATCGGACTACATACCATAAACCTTAATCTTTAGCGTGCAAACACTTTCTACGGACCTTGGGCAAAAAGCACTTCCATTGTTACATGTGAGCACGTAGTCTGCTCGTTCACTTGATTTTTTCACGTCACCTGCGCTGCTGGAGTCTGCAGTCTTGGCCATAGAATATGTAATATTGCGTATACAATCCCGAACATACTGTTTATAATCTGTGGTCCCACGGGCAAAGCGAGTCAGACAGTACATATTTTGCAATTTCGAGTTTAAGTCTTAAGCAGTACAGTTCAATTTACAAATAACTGGACTTTGTTAATCAGGTGTACAGTGGTACAGGCCAGCAACAGTCCACCGTCCGTGATCTCGACTACATCGGTCTCATTATAAATTCCAACATTGTTGTTATTGGTGCGGTTTCTAGAGCGAAAATCGAGTGAGTTTACGTACATGGTACGTTAGAAAGCGTGGGGCGAGCCGATCGGCAATTATTGGCAACACAGTGTACATTCGAGATCTTCAGCTTCTTGCTTCTATTGTTCTATTGCCTGTTTAATTACCGGCGAAAGTCTAACGAGAGTGGCGTGAAAGTTTGATACACACGGTCCCACGTGTATTGTCATTACGCTTTTTTGTTGGCAACCGTTTTGTGCAGTAATTTGTTGTTCGAGGTGCGTTGTAAAATTATGCAAGGCGTTATTCAATTCTTTGCAGACACAGGTCCAAGTGAGTGGATTTAGTACGGAGCGAGCTCTAGATAGATAAAGAGTTTTGCAAGCTTATTTGTTCACACCAACCGCTTACCGCTCGACGGAGAAATGTTAGCTCGGTCAGCGGGTAGGAAGAAATTAGGTCACTGATACGCATTGTTATTTCTGCTCTGACGCTTGTGCACAATTTTATTTTACGGTCACTTCGTCTTTATTCCTACCTGGTCACTCTGACCGTCGTCGGAAGACTCGGAAGTATTAAATTCAAGTCCTTATTTAATTCCCTTTATCTTTAGCATTAGCGACCTTATTCACAAAGATAGAATTTGATAATTCGATATGATTATCTGCATGTTGATTATGATTAGCAAATTCAATTACACAGACAGACAGATATGGACATTATTTTCGTATCGTTTGAGCGGCATTTGATTTCATATCTTGAAATCAAATACCGTTCAAACGGGAGCAGTAAACCGCCAGATACCAACCTAACGCGATTATAACTTGAGACGCCCATTCGAAGCTCATTGAAAGTCGGTTGGTACTTGACGAGACTGCCTTGCGGTTTTGACGCCGCAATTTGTTTAATTTAATATCATCTCTCAAATAGCTAGCGATTTTCCTTGATTTTTGTCATTACCTAAGTCTCTTTTACAGGCACCAGATTATTATAATTCAGTCTTCGTCTTTCCCATTAAACAAAGTTTTAATGATTCCTAATTACAAAGCAAATATTTACATTATATTCAGTTTTATTATTTAAATACAGCCCGGGCACATTACCTCTGCTGTAAATATGCTCACATATTACTTTCCGACAATCGTAAATTTACGGAAACGCACGAAGCAATTACAGATAGTAAATTTCAGCTCATCTTGCAAAGCAATTAGGCAGTAACTGAGTAATGATGAATGCCATTGTTGGTTACTTCTCACGAGTTTCTTGTATTCATGGTAGCATCTACACTGTAACTAGGAAATTGATGTTACAAGTGCGTAGACAATTGATGAGTAATTAAGTTTTACAATGTATTTTTTGTGTTTCAGTTGACATAGGTGCAAGAAGATATCCATTATTTTCTGGTAAGTTCATTCCAGTTGATACCAGTCATATGAAAATCTTCAAACTTCTATCTACTTAACGCAGGGAACATTAAACAACTGTAAGGAGACTATTTTGTGAAAAACATGTATGGTTCTTATAAAGCTGCCTCACATGAAAATGGTTCTCTGACATTCTGGAAACTAGAGAATTATCAGAGACAAACAGTGAGAGACAGATCAGAGTCAACGTGTCTTAAGAAGTCTAGCATCGAAGGCATAAAGTTGCTTGATGTTGCTCAGCCTCAATTATGTATAAGACAATAGTTAACACAGATTTGCGGTCTGGTACATGATCTAGTTATCCTCCGAAGCCTGTGATGTGACCAGATGAGAAAAATGCGCCCAATTACATCGTCTGACTTATTGTCTTGTTTGAGATAACAAAATAATTATGCAATTACAGAGCAACGTAGACGCAATTAGACGGGTACTTAGATACGGAATCAACTTCTGGAAACCGGTTCTGGTGATGCTATTTTAAGGGCAACCTTCAGCTGGTCAGTGGGGCTCTAAAAATAATCTGACTTCAGTGTGTATTTTTATTAGATTTGAACCACACGCTATAAACTAAAAGATGGACATCTTTTTGTACGTGTAACATATATAACTATAACTTTCCACAGAAGAAGCCTTATTAGATGAAAATAAATGCTCATGAAATGATCAGTAAGAGATGTTAAGAGAGATTTTATAATTTTACGGTATAAGAATAAAATTCATTCATCAGTCCTTGCTAATAAAATAAAGCGTCGTTCAGAGCTCACGTATGCAATGCGGCGGAATTGATTGAATTAAGGCACAGGCCCCTCTGGTTCGTTTGACAGGATCCATGTGCAGTGCACACATCAATTTGGGTAATTGGTGCTCAGACTCCTTGTTGAGACTCTTTTGATCGCTTGGAAAAGATTTAACCTTTTTCGGTTTACATATAAGACTGATTATGCAAACTCAAACCTGTTGAGTGAGGGACGAATACGAAATGAATTTACATTTATTGTTTAGGCAACGGTACGTAAATTTGTAGGAATAGGAAGTGTTTGGGTCAATTGAAAGCGCAATTGAATTTATGAGTCAGCGTAACTATGAAACGCTCAATGGTTGGGCGTATTCAAAACAGCATTACATAAGCTCATTACAAAGCAGAAGCTTAGCAAACTCATGCCAATGAAACCGTTTCGGATCGCAATAAACAAAACTAACTAGACCTACACGTAACAGACTTGGAAATTAAAATGCGTAAGTGTATTTAAATTATTCAATTGCAAAGCAAAATGGGCGCATACAATCAAAAAGGTTTCCCTCTGCATTCCGTATTTAAAATATAATATAACCTGCAGAGGAAAACCTGTCAAGTGCTTGTAAACATTAGAATCAGTTAGGTACTAGGTAATCACAGCGAATAACTGAGAGCTTTTTGTCTAAAAGGTTAGAAAGAGAATGTTAGTACAAAAACACACGGTGAAAATTAAAAGCAGCCACGTTGAACGAACTAACTGCTTCAGATAAATATCTTTGTGCGTCTGATAACCAGACAGACAACAGGCCTTTTGGAACGGAACCCCAATAAGGAAACTATGAGAAACCCCCTTTTTAAAGCACCCAGCGTTAACCGCGATATGTTTTACTTTCACTGGTGAGATTTCCATCATCGCACTGACAACTTTCCAATACAGATGTGCTGAGGGTGATGACCATTCTGAGCAAGTGAGTTGGTACCGAGCGTGTCATGCATAAGTCGCACCATCACGCTGTTTTATCGGGAAAGTTTTTATGGATTTAATTTGCTTCGGCTATTGTATCGGTCTCGTGTCAAAAACGAACTTTTCTTGTTTTGTCTATTTATTGATTTGCAGGAAAATCTCTCACTCAGCAGAAAAAAATTAAAAGTGAGATTGTTAAAAGTAATCTGCCTAACAAATCGATACTGCTAGATTTGGACAAGTAATTTCGTTTTTCTGCCAGACTATCATAGTTGATGGTTACAGTTCTAGTAAAACTGGCGGTCATTACACTCAAGAACTGAGATGGGTTATCTAATTAAGTTGTTACATCAAACGTGTACCGTAAACATGCGTAAACGTAATAAGAATTTGTTTGTACACCACTTTCGATTTCAACCAACAATGGAGGAAGAAAAGTGCACGTTTGGATCAGTTTCGTAATCGATAACGTGTTTCTCTTCGGGGCATTATCATCCTGTGGTTATAGGCGATTATGGGATTGCATCAGTAGAGCTGTTTCAATTCATTGTACACATAAACCAACATAACATGAAAACAATGCCTACAAAATACAGAGAGTAAGCAAATGCTTGGGTTCTATGCTGAGGTTTTAATGATTTTAGCTAAATTCATGGAGTATTATGGTTGTAATTAAAAAAAGGTCTTCAGGCAAGAAACAAGAACTGTAGATGGAATTGACAACGTTGCCAAGAATGTGACGATATGATGAACGGCATGAGAGCAAGACCTTTGCCCGCAGCCATCCCATAATCTAATCAAGTCGAACTAATCAGCCACCTGAGCGTTGACAGTGAATCAAGAGTGTTTTACGATTGTCCGTCTACAAGCCAGATGGAACAACGCCAGCGAAGATTTACCTAAAAACTGTTGCATTATTGAAGCGATTTTAATGGAATAAGTTACAAGCAAATGCTTTCTAAGTGTCTCTCTATCTAATCTACACAATACGCTCTAGGTCGTAAATCGTAATGAGATGCTACGCGCTTTGTAAGGAGAAATCGCCCAAGGCTAAAGGAAGTCTTATCAGCAGCCCCTCCCTTCTATGTCTGATCCATACTTCGCACAACACTCTGCCTGTTCGGTTTATTTTCGCATACCTTAAACAGTCAGGAGCTTTACAACTGTCTAGACTATTTATCCCCAGGTTTATTCCGAGGCGGAGATTAATCATTAACTATTTACGAGATAGAAGACAAACTAGGGGTTTCAGAGGATGCTTGAATAATTTCTCGGTAATATAGCTGCGGTCACCCTACTATGGAACATTTGATTTCACGGTAGCATTACATTTAGCAAGCAGTTCATGTGTGCAATAAGTTGCATCAAAACAGTTTGAAAACCATTACAGATTTTTCCTCGGGTAATAAATTGCAACAAACCAATCAGTCCTTTCGGAATGTCAAGGTTTACGCACAGAGTTGTAATTTAATGATGACAGTTTAAACGTTTTGTAGTCCCAAATGAAAGGTATTTTTTCCATACAGTAAAAAGTACAGTGTAAGAAATATAGCTCATTTAAACAAACAGCATTAAGTCGTTCGAACGCACAGATAAGAAACAGCCTTCAGGCAAGGCTGTGCCGATATCACCGGCACAACATTAACCTACAAAAACAAACCGGTCAAAACAATTAATGTCCCAAAGAGTCAGCAGTAAAATAAATATCGAGCCAAATTAAACAAGTACCGAAAAGGTATTGGTGCAGGACATAAAAGTACAAGACGCAGCAAGATAATCTTCGCAGCTGGAGACGGTCCCAGTCCTAATAATAATAGTAGGGTCAGTAATACTGTTACAATGGAATCAATTGAATTAATCAACAATGTAAATAAATTACCGCAGCTAAGCGCTGATAAGCAAAAGGCCAAAGCAACTAATCACAGACTCAGCAAAGTCGAAATTAAAGGCCACATTGTACAAGTTGGACTTGGCTTTCGCAAAGTTCGCGACTATTTATAAACTTTGAACTTCATTGTGGTGGTTGCAATCTAAGCCTTATAAGAAGCAATTTTGGCTTGCTAGAGTTAAATTCGGCGCATTGGGAGTAGGTGGTTTATTTTGTTTCATTTTCACTGTGGCTTCATGGACCTCTGTGTTACGCTTATGACTACGCGTCTTGACGAAGGAAAAATTAGATTGGTTTATTTAGCTTTAACTCGTAACTCCCAATAAGTCGAAACTGTGCAAGAGAGCGTGTCATAGCCCTGCAATGAAATGTCAGTGCAATTAATAACGTCCTCATAACGCTTGCCGGCCGTAAATAACCCGTTCCGGCGAAGGTGTCCTATGAGGAATTCTACTTATGCACCGAGGATTTCTCAGTGGCAAGCTGGCAGGATTTGTTGGGCCCGTGTCACTTTTTTCAATATTTTTTCTCTAATCGTGCTGTGTATTGTGTAGCCTGCCTCTATTTTTCAAACCAAAACTAATCATTTGTTACAAAAATAGTCACAATAATCAATTGAGAACATTTTCTACAGGAAAATATACCTTCAGCTTAGTTCCAAGTTCTGTTACTTGCAAAATAATCAATCAACCCTTGATAAATCCTCGATTCCCAGAGAAATGAGAATGAAACAAATTAAATTACGTAAAATAAAACTGGCAAGATCTATCTCGTTCCACCGCAATTAAACGAGTAAAGAAAGCCGAACTGCTGACATTTGCAAGGCCTCTTCACCGAATCAGAGATTTGCGTGATCCAGACGCTCTCTCATTAGTAAGGCAGGCAGTGCCACTGATTGTTACCGTAAAAGCTTTGTGCACTAGACAGGGATCCACGTTAAATTTGAAAATAGTTACAATATCGCGAAGGAATTTGTTCGATGTTTTACGTTTTTACTAACTCTCTTTGGAGTCTAAACTAAACCGCAGTATTTTACGAATAATTGACCTTCTTGATGTTGAATTTTAAAACAATTCAAAGTACTAGTCGATTTGAGGCCTTCTCTTCAAGAGTAGAAAAATATATCTTAGCTATACTGCGATTCAAAAACGTAGATATTTTTTGTATACAAACGAGATACAAAATCAAAGGAATATTGATGGAACATTATTTTACGATTCTGGTATCATCAGAGCAAGCTGCAGGAGCTCCAAACAATTCGTGGTTTGACAGTTTTCATTCATCATTGCATTGGTCTCTCATTCTTTATCGAACCCGAAGTTGCATCTTTTTCGGTGTGATTGAGCAATTTTGCAATGTTGAACTTTTTGTTTTGGTTTTTAGTCGTTAGCTTGCTGTTATACTTATCAATATTAGTTAAGTTTTCATTCGTAAATGTCATTGTTTACAAAAATATCTATGATTCTAAATCAGAGTATAACTAACATGAAGCTCGACTATACATGTTATTAGGGTGCCGAGGTTTTACGAGTTAGATTTACAAAATTTTATGCGACCGTTAGATCGAAACGACGTGTGGCTTACGATTGGTACCTATTGATTTGGATCAGTTGGTCTGCAGTCTAGTGTCTAGACTATTTTAAATAGTATGCGGTGCAGTAAGCTTAACTGTTTCATTTCTAAATTAGATACATGATTATTTTGTTGTGATTAGAAGAGTCTGTTAAACGGAGTTTTCTTTTAATCATAAGCTGATGTAAAAATTGCAGTCAGGCAAACATACAGTTTAAACCTATGCAAGCGTATAATTGAGATCGTAACTTGGTAGAATTTGGTAAAACTCTACTTTTTGCTCGGCTTCGTTTGGAATCAACGATTTCCGTTTGAAGCGTGTATGACGGTAACTGAAGTTATTGAAATCACGATTGATTTAAGAGTACCAAATAATCATTAGGGGTAAAAGGTGTGTAAGTAAGCTGGAATCCCTATCAAGTACCAGAGGCACAAATTATGAATAAGTTCAGAGATGGCAGGCTTCCTAAAGGGAATTTTGGCTTTTACTCGTTAAGACGAGACAAACTAATCAAAGTATCGGATGAATGTAAATATGCAGTAAAGTATGTTTAGTTGTCGTTTAGTTTAGTATGTCGTATCAGCCTACAGACTGATACAATGATGACAAATCATTTTGTTAAATTGGTCTACAACTCTAGACCGAACATGATAAAATTAAATTGGTAATATGTCTTTTCTATTTTTCGTATACATTTAATAATTTGCTGTAAACTAATTAAATAGTGGCACTGGAGATAAAATACGACAAAACCAAAGCACGTGCTAAGATATAAATGATTTACTGCGACTGTGAACCTTGCTGCGAAGGTTACATCCTGCCTATGAATCATAACTTCCTCGGTTAATAGGAAAGCTACCTATTGCGAATTGACGGCCGAGCTAAGCAAATTAAATGAACACAAACATTGTGGGAACAAACTTAGGTACTTTTTTTTAAATGTTTAAAAGTGGACGATTACAGGTTTTCGGCTAATTACATCGTGTGTTGACAACCATCAGTATACCTCAAAAATGTGAGCAGGTTGCCAAGGTTATTTGTGTTGAAAGAACAAGAAACTTCCGAAAACTGGTTGATATTTTTTCAACGTTGTTGTGGAAAAAAATTCAACCTTTTTTGACAAATAGGATTCGTAGTACATGTTGAATTTGCGAAACTACGAAATTTTAGTAAAAATAATAATGTTTGAATATTATCAAAGATTATGTAAATGATACGGCTAGGCTAAGCCTGTAGGTTAGAATATTTTACCAACGATTTAAAGCTCTAATTCACTTTAGTCTCATGATCATTAAACTACCCTGTAAACCCTCTAACCAAAAAGTTTGCCGAGACAAAAAAATTATGTACATACAAATTTTTATATGCAAACCGGCTTATCAACGAAAACTACCTACGTCAATCAAATGCCTTTTTATGTGTTGTCAAGGTGTCCTTTTTACAAAAAAACAACTTTATCTTCAAACAGCTGTGAGCGAATGTGACTCAGAAGTAATCTTTCATCTCGAGAAGCGTTGGCTGATACGAGCCGGTTGATAAGAATCTGTATAGCACAATGGTAATAGCAATGTATAAAATAACACCAAAATGTATATTTCTGCTGCGTGGAAAACTAAAACATTTAATACTGTGTTGAGTAGATGGCATAGGACACAATTAGGCCCAGCCTAGTGAGGAAACCCAAGAAACAGTGAAAATTCGCTCAGCAAATTACAAAATGTCCCCTTTTCATATATAGTATTGGTTAAGTTCTTATGTATGTCTTATGTTCTTATAAAAATATTCAAGAGCAGTAGAAAAGCCAGATTAGGCGAAGATTTAAGTACAACACAACGGGCTGGTTTTCGCGTATAGAATCCCATTAACATGTCTGCTCAATTTGACAGTATCAGCGAGTAGCCCATTGTGCTACCGAAACTAGTTCGATGCCGTCATGCCATCCATCAAACAGCCCATCGTGACAACCTTCAGCGCACAATAGACTGTCTTGCAAGATGCTAACTCGTTTCCTGTTGCCATTTCCTTTGCCAAACGATGCTAGTCTAGCGTAGTAAATCCGTAAATCAATAACTTTGTTTCTTTAGGCTTACAAAATAAGCACTTAATAGACAAGTAATTTTTTTTTGTCGAGCAATGACTAGCATGCGCTAGAAATGCTTTCTACCAGACGCATAGAATCAGTTAAGCATGATGTTGTAGATTCTACACAAAAAAAAATGCAGAGCTTCTCATTCTATCATTGATTGACAGAGGGACCAACGAAAATTATGAAAGAAGCCTTGATGGTTCTGTTTCAAGTGCAGTAAAAATGTACTAATCCGTTAAGGTTTTACTTAACACTGTTTTATTAAAACACTTGCGACCGCCCCGGCTTCGCACGGCTGTATTATATAAATAAGCCTTCGTCTTGAATCACTCTATCTATTAAATAAAACCGCATCAAAATACGTCCCGTAGTTTCAAAGATCTAAGCATACATAGGGACGGATAGACAGCGGGAAGCTAATTTGTTTTACTATGTAGTGATAAGTAAGAACAAAGCCCGAGTCCGGTTGACGATAGTATCGAGACGTGATCATGACACGTCTCATTTTTGTATGGCATTTGCATAGTTTTCTATCCGCACGACAGAGGCATTTGATTGTACCAACACACATAGAAAAAGGAGACGTCTCGACCACGTTCCGATATCGTCAGACAGACTCAGGGCTCTGTAAAGTAGTAGATAAATGCTTATCTGGAATCTCCGACTGTGGTGTTTTATATACCTATGTGAGAGTGCACTCATTGTAGTGTAATTGTATGTCAGTAAAATAACAAATTATATGCGGGTACTTGGATAAAGATGCTGTGGCCTACCAAAAGAACTACACACAATCTTGAGTCCTGATTTACCAAGTAAGTTCAAACACCGACTGTAGTCGTAACTTGCAGATTTATCCGGCTATATTACAACCAGACAACTGTTATATTAGCACAGGAAATAGCATGATTCATACGTATGATATTGATATGAGTTTAACGGTGTATGGGCCTGACCTTTGCTTCAAATCGTACCATATTATATAAACTGTGGCTCTTTGATATAGGGTTTAGTTTACAACGTTTTAGCGTTAGGAATTTGCTGTTACACAATATGAATTTTAACAAATTTTGGAGCATAATTGACAAATTATGATGGATTGAATGAATTTATTATATTGGATATGTTTCCTAACTTATTACGTATACATATTTGATAAAATTTATATTACTATTGAAATTTGTACGAATAAAACACTCTGGTTCGCGGGCGAAGACGCGAGGCGCATCTAGTAGATAAATATTTAAAATACCTGCCTTTACAAACAGGATTCGATTTTAATTGAAGATGTAATAAATGGGCATGGGAATGGCGAATCAAGTTCAAACTAACAGGTTTAATTCCGTAATTTTATCGAACCAAATAATGCGAAGAATGGACGGCAAGGCAATATGGGCCATTTATTAGATTAGATTCTAATGCTACGTAACGTAGCAGTTTATGTATAATATTTCAGTTTATGTTATATATTTTTAGTTTTAATTATTAAAAAGATTTTTATCAGTTTTCTGGTCCCTATCATTAGTTATTTTTTTATGCATCTGTTTTAGTTTCATTTTGTCTAGTTTAGGAAGAAATACGAAGTTGCTTGTTTAAAAAGACCGCATCAAAATCCGTTGCGTAGTTTTTAAGATTAAAGCAGTCAAAGGGAAATAGGAAAATAGGGACAGAAAAAGCGACTTTGTTTTATACTATGTAGTGATATTGTGCTGACAGAAAGAGAGAAATTGCTGACTATTATTTGTATTTTGCAATAAAAATAAAAAACAATATAAACCTTATAGCTGTTTAAACAGTGTTCAATCCAGTAGAATACTTCAAACAGTAGATAACCGAGATACCATTACAGAATGGTAAACATCAGTTAATTATTTACTTTCCACATTCCGCCTGCAAATGCTTTAGTTTTCATAGTCACGCGATATCGTGTTTGTTATGAAAAACAAAAATTCATTTGTTCTGTAAATCGAAGGGTTATGCTAGTAGTATATGCCATACGCTATAAATAAATAAATGAAAAAATAACATTTTTATTTCGGATTACTGAACTGAATCCATAGTTTGTCAATGTTTAATCATGTTTACAATAAAATAGGAACCAACAATTATCAATATATAAATAACTTATTTTAATCCTTTGTAACAAACCAGTTTTTGTCCGCGGTAATTGTTTTGATTGTTACCTTTTTGCTAGGCCATCTAAAATTAAGATTTTTTAGATTCTGCTGATGTATTATCAATCGTTTTATATAATATATAAAACGATTACTTATCTTACCGTACCTCCTAACAAAAGCTCTACTTAGCTTGGGGCTAGATGATGCATTGCGGATTGTCCAGCAAAATTATTATTTTCAATAAATAAATAATCCATCATTAAGTCCCAAGCATAGCGGAGCTTGTATACTTTAAACTAGCTACTTGGCTAATATGCTAGTATTTATTTTTAAAGTACAATAAAACCTGGTCTACTTGCCAGTAGCCAAGCATGATGTCAGGTCGCCGGTATGTGCAGTTGTGTTAACAATGAGGCTTGGATGTCTGCAGCGAATTTGTTTAGCCACGGTCGGAATCCGTAGGTAAAACGAACGTTATATTAACTGACAATGGATTGTTAAAGTGAATTAATGAGATAAGTTAATACCTATAATTTCTCAGTACGATGTCAGCTGAATTCTTCATTAAAATCTTTGATTTGACGTGTTTCAGATACAATCAGAATTCAAATCAATTTCTTAAAAAACCTCCCGCAGTAATAAGATAAGTAAACGCCTATAATTTCTCAGTGGGAGGTCTGCTAAATTCTGCGTAAAGATATTTGATTTGTCGTAGTACTGTGGTACAGATCCATTCGATCCAGCGAATTTTTTTTATTTGTATGGATGTTTATTCCTCTTTCACGCAAAAACTAGTGAACGGATCGGGCTGAAATTTTGAATAGACGTAGTTCTAGCCCTGGAATAACAGATAGGCAACTTAGTTATGAATATTGCCAACAAAACCTGGAGGCGATTACGCTAAGACCGATGTGAATGGCAAAGGATGAGGCCTACGCCAATCAGAAATCAATATCTTTATTTCTTTAGGCTTACAAATAATAGACAAGTCAAATTAAGTATATAAAGTAATAATAGTCAGTAGATCCCTATGTAAATATCATTGTCAGCCCGTGCTGATGATGATGATGATTATAAGTAAAGGGTTATGAGTTGTTCTTGAGTGTGAATGAGTTTGTCTTTAGCTTATAGACAAGTAGCAGGCAGACAACAAAACAATGCAACTCGAATTCGTTCCCCGATACAAATGCGTACAAGTTTACGAGCATTTCCTAAGTAACAATGTAAATACCTTGAAGGTCAATGCCAAGGCGAAAACACGCAATAGAATTTGAATAAATCTTATTGTCAAAGCCTTAACGCCTAGATTTATTCAGCACACAAAATGTAAACACATAAAAGTTAGTAGGGATGTCATCGGTTCCGGCAGTCGACTTTTTAGTGTTCAACCCTAAATAGAAACTCTTTTAAATTCAATGTGTGAGTTCCAAATACAAAAAAATGCAGAAGCACGAGGTATGTGTGATGCCTGGTTATAAATGGCTGTCTTATTGGAATGCTTATCATAATAAACATTGATAATAAATAAAATATTGTTCAAACTATGATAGTGGCGGAAGATACTTAATTACAAATTGATATCAAGTCAATATGTCCCTGTAAAAGCAGAGTACATTTTCCAGCAAAACTTTTAGCTGACGCCGTCGATCACAACACTATTACGGAATTACGTGTTAAGGAATGCGAGGTAAAAAAGGTTGGTCTAATTTAACCATTTTAAAGGTAAATATGGTAAATAGTTGGACAGGTGTTTACCAGCGTCTGATTCACTGATTACACCTGCTAGATAACAGCTTATTAGTATTCAAGGGATGCTTTTAATTTATCAGTATCTAATTATTGTTGAAATGCGGCAAAACATTTTACTGTGTAACACATTGTGTTTTTATTTTTTGTCCACTTAAGGCGCTACCCAAAGAGCGACACCGTAAAAAGTACAATTTTTCGTCGCACAGTTAGCCGTACTGCGACATATTACAAGCCCAAAAAAAATTCAGTGTATAGTCAAATGTATCGAAAAAAGACTTATACAAAAAAAATCATAAATACGATCTAGGATCGTGAAAAAAAAATCACAAAAAAGAACAAAAAAAAACTTTTTCGTCTCGAAATGCTCAATATTTTGAGTGACAACCATTAATAGTTTTAATACCACATAAAAGGAAATTTTATCAACTAAAGACATATGTAAAAAAGTCTTAACAAACACGCATCGCCATTTTCAACCTTATTTGTATAACGCGACGAACTCCCTAAAATATCTAAATATTGTCTTCATACCGCGCCTTAAGGTGTAATTAATGAAGAACTAAGATCAAAATATTCTAAGTACTAAGTATTAGTTAATATCAAGAAAGGCAAAGTTAATCTAAATATTTTAAAGCTTGAATTTAAATACAGATTAATTATTAAAAAGAATGCAACATCATTACCAAAGCTCTGAATCTACATTTTAAAATACAGATTTGTAACATTTAAACTATAACATTTACAATTAATTAGAATGATTTCTAAATGTGAAGGAAATCATCTGATATTATTCAACAGATGACATGATGCAACTTATACTAAAACTTCCTTCAATATTAAAATTTAATAGATTTATATTATAACTAGCGACCCACCTCGGCTTCGCACGGTTTTATTATAAGTATATAAACCTTCCTCTTGAATCACTCTATCAATTTAAAAAAGCCGCATCAAAATCCGTTACATAGTTTTAAAGATTTAAGCATACATAGAGACATAGGGATATAGGGACAGAGAAAACGACTTTGTTTTATACTATGTAGTGATACCTAGTTATGTTCATTTATGAGTTATAAAGCACCAACATTTTAATGATAATTAAAATGATATTATCATAGAAATTTAAAGCGATCCTCTCAGTCAATACAAATGCAGTAAAATGCTGATAAAATCTTGTAGTATTACTATCAATATAACTACCAAGTTAACTAGTGGCTAGTCTTGTAATACAGCTTAGGCTATTTAAGGATCTTGCTTACTTTGAAAACATTTTATCACCTCAGAAATGTTTTTTACTTTATTTGTGTTGCAGGGAAAGCATGCAGCATGCAGCTGTCAAAAGTTACCTACATGGATTCCTAAAATAATACTATTTAGGCGTTGTGCCAAATAGAGAAATGCAGATAGCAGTCAAGCGAAAAGGTGGGTATAAGCCAAATGACAATTTAAATTGTTTAACATTTGTTAAATAACAATTATTTATAGTTTGTTTTATTACTGATATGTTTACAATCGCAATGATTGCTAGCGAGTCACATGAAAAACATAAATTGAAGCCTAGCCATTTCTAGATTTAACTTTCTTATCTTGATTTTAAAGATTTTCTTACAGATTAGATGTTTTGCAAGCAATGTTTTTCTGTACCAAGAAGGTTATTGAGGCAATATTCTGATTATGGAAGTTGTAAGATTATAAATTGAGTTGAGATGATTCCGAGCTAGGTATAAAGGAAATTTCTAAAAGTTGGGGTAACATAATTTTTAAATAAATCTACCTACATAGTAGGTACATATTTTTTTAAAGAAATAAGTACCGACACTAATATACAAAATTGTTTTGTTGACATTCCAAAATAGATCATCAAACATAGGTAGATAATAAACAAAGCTTACCTTGAACACTTCAGAGAAGAAGCCAGCTCCTATCTTGACAGGCACAAAGTCATCGAAGGGGTAGAGGGCTGCGACGGCGGTTCGCAGCGCCGTGCACGAGGACCCTGTCACCCTCCGGTCTCCGATCCTCTCACAATCCTCACTAACACCTGACTCCTTGTCGCACTCATCATCACAACACACGCGCTTTGTCCTCTCCCCATCGCGGAACCTCCGCCCGATCCTCGAGTGAGGACCCCTCACGAATCTACCACTCTTAGCAGTCTCATCCAAGTTCGTGAAACTCTCGGCGATCTTCAAAACCTTGCTCGGCTTCCGCCGCTCGTGTCTACTCCCCGCAGAAGAATCGTCTTGCATTCTCACTGTTGAGGGCTATCCTGTGTCGAACATCGTTCAAGTGTCCTCCACAATACACGGACCCTTCGCGTTTACCATCACCAAGATAAACGAAGGTACTTGATGGATGAATTATCCATTATATTCACACAAAACTGATTTGATTTTGTGACTGTCACTTTCACAACATCTTTTGTTATGTCCGTCCGGTTTTGATGATAAATTTACGAATTCATTCAATTTCTATGTGATGAGACTATTGTTTTTTTCTGATAAACAATCCTATTGAGTACCTACAACGACGCGCGTTCACGATCGGGCAAAGTAAAGAAAGCGAGAAGCAAGCAAGCAGCAAGCCAAGCAACACCCACATGACAGTTCTTTCGCTTTTTCAATGTTGGCTAAACTGACTCCCTCGATCTTTGGTTCGAAGTTTGTCAAGACTGATTTTATAGATGCGTTCAGAAAAATTAAATACGGTGTGGTTTTAAGGTCTCCACGCACTGATGCCGGAGGCGGAGCGGAGGCGAAGGCGTGCGAGTTGTATTTTATTGAATCATACATTATTATGAAACACCGCAGGCCACAGTGGTCCCAAATCGCTAAAAAGAGGACATAGGATTTTTTTTTCGAATTTCGTTATTCTGATTTTGGAATTCGATAACTCTATCAAAACTAATAAACATTTGTTCTATTTAACTTTTAGCTAGGCTTTATAGTTCAGGAGTTAAAGACAAAAAACTGTTTTTTTTGTATGGGAGGCAACCTTAAAAGTTGAATAAGTACCCGTGTTTCGTCTTGTTTCGACCTGAATTTTATATAGTTTGTTTATGGCGTTATTTATCATCAACGAGTCATAAAAAGAAGGGTGCCAAATGTTGCCATTTTGAGTTAGAGCTTCAAAAGCGAAAAAAAAATTTTTTTTTCTCTGTAAGCTTCATTTGATATTTTTTTGTTTTATTTTCGATAATTCTATTAAAAGTACATATATTACGTTCTGTAACTTTTTTAGCCTAGACTTATAGTTTAGGAGTAAAAGGTAATTAACTGATCTTACTTAACGAGAGCCAATATTAAAACTGCTATAGAAGGCGCGGTTTTCCTTTATACGGTCTGAGACTTATATGAGATGATTGTGGCATGGTGCCGCATCATATACTTTAAGAAACATGCAAGCTACACTGTGTACTTTTCAGGCTATAGCGTTAAAGTAAAAAAAAAAGTTTTTCAGTACAAAAATAATTTTCTGTATTTGTTGGGAGCAACCTTTCTACCTTTGCGTTTTGTCTCAGGTAGCTCAAAAAATATATTGGCACGTGTTTTGCACTGTTTGCAACGCTTTTTTTGTACTTTATAAAATGGGCACCAATTGCATGCACCTTTCTCTGTAGGTATATAAATAGGATATATACTATGCCATAACCGTACCATATTAGCCCAAGGGTCTGGGGAGACAATTCCTAAAATTTTTGGAATATACAGGTAGGTACTCAGGTAAATTCCTTAAAAAACTTCTATAAAATTGGAGTTAATCCCAAGGGTTTTGGTCTTATCTATTAATTACAGGTACAAGTAACTCAGGTAGGTACATTCCTTAAAACACATCAATAAAAAAGGAATTTTGGTCTTATTTATTAATTGTACCTACCTGCAGAGGGTTGTTTTGTACATTAACAAATCGCAGGTAGCAGTATAGTAGCCGGGGTAAAATCGGGTCAGTTAAAATTACAATCTCATAACGATAAGTTGTCACTATGTCTAACAGTGGATTCGTCACAAATTTAGATCTTTATGTTGCCTTAGAGCAGCATAATGATATACAAGACTTTGAATTTTTATTCAACACTTTAAAGTCAAACAACATTAAAGATTAGAAGATTTAACTAATCGACATAAACGAAGACGCATGGATGAGGTGAATAGTAGTTTTAGTGAGGACGAACTGATATATACTACTGAGCGGACACTGAAAAATAGTGGTAAAGGAGATGTAGCTACTGTTATGAAATGTCTTATTGAAAATCCACAAGAGGTATCAAAAGTGCTCAGTGTGATAAGAGGCCAAAACTCATCTATGAGAGAGATACCTCATGAGAAAGCACTTGCCTTGTATGTCAGTATGAGATTATCCAAGTGGCGCTACAAAACACTTAGACAATTCAGTTTAAAAGAAGGTTCAAAATACCCCAGTTATCAAAAATTGCTTATGGAGAAGAAAAAATGTTATCCACCTAAAGAAGCCATGACCATTACCGAAGTCTCAGCAAAAATAAAAATTCAAGCTCTCCTTGATTTGACTATCAAAAGACTCTTTGATTCATTATCATTGAGCAGTGAATCATCAGAATTAGGTGAACAACAGCTTGTGTTACACAGTAAGTGGGGCTTTGATGGTGCATCGAGTCAAAGCGTATACCACCAGAAGAGCTCACCAAGTGACCAGGACTTTTCGACAGTTTTTATGGCAAGCCTCGTCCCCATAAAACTCTGCGAAGCAGTAAGTGGAAAAACTGTGTGGGTAAATGACCGACCTTCCTCGCCTTTTTATTGTCGCCCAATATCTTTTCATTTTATGAAAGAAACAGAAGCGATAGTAAAAGCGCAGTTAGCAGCTTTTGAATCAGAGATCTCAGAACTGATCCCAACTGATTGTGGGGGTGTAATGGTTAAACATAATTTACTTTTAACGATGATAGATGGAAAAGTCCATTCATATATCTCTGATTCATCAGCCGCTGTCTGCGATCTTTGCAAAGCTCGTCCCGTTGAAATGAATAAATTAGATATTGTAAGGGGCAAAGAAGTAAATGAAAATATGTATAAATATGGATTGAGTTCTTTACATGCTTGGATTCGTTCAATGGAGTGCCTGTTACATATAGCCTATAAATTAGAAATTAAAACATGGCAAGCAAAAGGCGAGGAAATGAAGCAAAAGGTCCAGGAGAGAAAACAAGCAATACAAAATTCCTTCCGAACAGAAACTGGTTTATTGTTAGATGTAGTCAAGCAAGGCAGTGGTAACACGAATACTGGTAATGCAGCCAGAAGGTTTTTTGGAGATGCAGAAACCACAGCTCGTATCACAGGATTGAATGAAATGCTTATTCGTAAAATTGCGGTAATTCTTCAGTGTATTTCATCAGGTCAACATATTAACATTGAAAAATTTCAACAATTCTGTGATACGACAGCTGACCTTTATGTAGAGCTGTATCCATGGTACTACATGCCTGCGAGCTTGCACAAGCTATTGATCCATGGAGCGAAAATAATTCAAAATTTATCAATCGTACCCATAGGTTTTTTGTCAGAAGAAGCTTCAGAAGCAAGGAACAAAGATTTTCGAAAGTTTAGGAGCGATCTTAGTAGAAAATTTTGTTCCATTGCTACGAATGAAGACATACTTCATAATCTTCTTTTATCTTCGGATCCATTGCTAAGTAGCATACGTCCGAAGATGAAAAAACCATTTAAATCTTCACTAAAAGAAATTGATGAACTGCTTCTTCCTGACAAAAACAATGAAATTGCTTTCGTTGATGTCTCTTCGATACCTGATTCAGATTGTAGTGACAATGAATCAGAGGATGACAGCGACGAGGATGACGATTGATGTATTTTAATTATTATTTGTGGATAATTTGTAAACAAGTTTTTTTTCAGAATAGATTTTGTATGGCTTATTATTTTGTACCTACTCATTATTTTCTAAATAGATTAAGTTTTTATGTTAATGCATGATATAATAATGTATATAAATTCTTTTTTATGTTTTTAGTTATTAAGATGTAAAAAAATGTTGATTTTAAAATGTTCATGTATGTATATTAGGTATGTCTCATTATATAGGTGTTGTACAGAAAATATAGAATTAATTTTGATGGCATATTTGACTATTTTATTTACCACTACCATTAATAACTGGCTAGACGTTTAGACCAAAACAATCCTCTTCAGGTAGGTAAAATAATAAGATAAGACAAAAACCTATGGGATTAACTCCAATTTTATAAAAATAATCTTTTAGGATACATACATGTCAAAAAAGCGTCAAAACACGTGCTAACATATTTTTTGTGCAACCTGAGACAAAACGCAAAGGTTGTAGGTTGCTCCCCAACAAATACAGAAAATTATTTTTGTACTGAAAAACTTCTTTTTTTTTACCTTTAACGCTATATCCTGAAAAGTACACAGTGTAGCTTGCATGTTTCTTCAAGTATATGATGCGGCACCATGCCACAATCATCTTATATAAGTTTCAGACCGTATAAAGGAAAATCGCGCCTTCTATAGCAGTTTTAATATTGGCTCTCGTTAAGTAAGATCAGTTAATTGCCTTTTACTCCTAAACTATAAGTCTAGGCTAAAAAAGTTACAGAACGTAATTTATGTATTTTTAATAGAATTATCGAAAAGAAAACAAAAAACTATCAAATTAAGGTTACCGAGAAAAAAAAAATTTTTTTCGCTTTTGAAGCTCTAACTCAAAATGGCAACATTTGGCACCCTTCTTTTTGTGACTCGTTGATGCTAAATAATGCCATAAACAAACTATAAAAAATTCAGGTCAAAACAAGACGAAACACGGGTACATATCCAACTTTTAAGGTTGCCTCCCATACAAAAAAAACAGTTTTTTGTCTTTAACTCCTGAACTATAAAGCCTAGCTAAAAGTTAAATAGAACAAATGTTTATTAGTTTTGATAGAGTTATCGAATTCCAAAATCAGAATTACGAAATTTGAAAAAAAAATCCTATGTCCTCTTTTTAGCGATTTGGGACCACCGGCGGTGGCAGAGCGGTGCCATAGGAAAAACCGGCACGCCTTCGCCTCCGCTCCGCCTCCGGCTTCAGTGTGTGGAGACTTTTATTCTCTTTGATTGAATTGAATGCCTGACCGACATAGGCGCAACAAAAAATATTAATAGTTATAGATAGATGATGTTTTTTTTATTTAGTTTGGAAAATAACGTTATTTCGCGATGCTTGCCAATCAACATTTATCTTTGTTTTCTGTTTTTTATGATATTGTGGTTATCGAAATCCATACAACCTAATCCAGTAGGTAGGTAACTACCTTCCTAGCTGTTATTTACAATTTTAATAATTTAATAGTTTATGCACCATTTTCTACCTAAACGTGCCAAAGGTAACAGAGAAGCTAGTGGTCCAGGCTAAGAATTGAGTTTTTGCCCAGCAGCCATTGGCGGTTACGTACTACCTACGTTACGATATCAGCTTATCTCTTTTCTTCTGTAGGTGAGTCCTCAAGGCTCAGGGGGTCTACTCGGGCTGCCAAAAATCGAAGATTCGCTTTCGTTTTCCTCAAGGTAAGTTTGCGGTCCAAGTACATTTCAAGGTACCTACCTATTTGACTGACTCATTGTGATTGTATGGAAGTGTGTGCTCTTCCAAGATGACAGGTGGACAATTGCCTTTGCAGTTAGTGGAATGCGCAT
Organism: Eupithecia centaureata; assembly: GCA_944547425.1. Classification (NCBI taxonomy): domain Eukaryota; kingdom Metazoa; phylum Arthropoda; class Insecta; order Lepidoptera; family Geometridae; genus Eupithecia; species Eupithecia centaureata. Next base: position 3,090,831 of record OX155681.1, on the reverse strand, counting down.
GTTGCGGGGATTGAATTTTAAGGTACCTAAGTTTAGATCTGTTCAACATTCGTTGAAGCAACGGATTGTCGCACGCAACACTGTTCCACAATGTTGTATGTTCAACAATGATCAACATCTGTTGCAGCAACTGATTCGACAGTTTCATTTTACATACGTTCTACAGTTGCCAATAATGTTGAATGAATCCATCAAATATGGGTACAAGAGCAACACGTTTCAACAAGGCGTATTTTGCAGAACGGTCGACGTTCTGTTGAAAGACTCATTCCACAAACGGCAACAGTGTTGCTTTCAACATGTTGCTTTCCACAAAATCGCCCGATGTTGAACAGATCTAAAAGTACCTAGGCACTAGCTGTTGTGATTGCGACTCTCCACTCCACTTGAAAAAAAGAAAAGCACTCGCTGATCTATTCTGTCTTGTTCAGTTTGTAGATTTGGAGGCGGTTTCTCGTCTTTTTAATAATTTTAGAGGATTGGTAGTAAACTTATCTATGAGACGACCTCGTTGGCAGGTTTCCCCTCTTTGTGGACCTTGGTTATTTGCGACGTTTTCTTAATATTTGGCTCATCGCTTCATTTCCCTAGCCTCGCTCAGCGCAGCTCCCTTTATCGGTTCTTAAAAAACACATCTCTCGATACGCATCCTCGCTTAGGTATATCTAAAGGAAACGCAGCCGGTCGCAGCCTTATGGTGGATTTGCAATTAAAACCCAACCCACGACTGGTGGGTCGTAGAAGATAGCTGCTACTTTTCTTCCGGAAGATTATAATTCTTATGATTCTGTTACCTACCTATAGTACCTATAGCGTTGTAAGAAAGACTATTCCATTACTTGGAATTTTTTTCAGGGTTTATACAGTTATTTAGTCAAACCCGGGGGCCTTTTTATTGCCCAGTTTCAGACCTGTCTCAAAAATCGCATGAAGAAAATCTTGATAATTTTTATCTTACAAGTTTGAGTGGTGGGAGGTGCGACACAGTTTGAAACTCTTTCCAGTACCTATTCCATTGTATTATATTTCTATTCATTCTATATTTAGATGTTTTTTGAGATGTTTTTCACATCTCAACACTTCTCTGGGTTTGATAGGTTATTCAAAGTCTTGGATTAGATTAGCTTCAATCTCATCATTGCCTGTGCCATCAATTTGCTTGAACACTTCAGCGAAGTTTTATGAAATATAAAAAAATCTGTATTGTAGGTATTAAGTATAATCAGTTATTTATTATGGGTGCCCATTACACAAACTGCTTAGGTATCTTGGGACTTAATGATGCTTTCGAATTATTGTTCAATACCTACTAATTATTTATTCTTAATCATAAGGGTTAAATGAAATCCAGCTTTTACTTTCAATTTAATTTTATGTTATGCTGACGACTATGTATGTACTTAATCTCAATGTAAGTATAGCTATATCACACAATGGAAACTTAACGGTGATGAACTGATAAAACCACGCTATAAAATCGTTAAGCGTTTTATATTTGTTTAGTTCAGTTAGGTGTCCATAGTGAACATTCTCTCTGATTAATTAAAACCAACAATCCTAGCCTCCATTATTCACAAATGTCTACTCACTAATCAAATGTAACGCTCACTATCTTTAAATATACAAATCAAGTTATTGCTGTTGCGGTCTTTATCCTATCTTACTTTAACACTCCGTCAATTTAACATTGATCCAAATGAGTTTTCTTTATTTTTCTTATCTAAATTCATTATTAACTATTTATAATCTTAATGATAGTATTGCTTGATCTGAGAAAACATAGCTTTCTCGTAAAAATGTCGTAAAATACTTACGTACATACACTGCTACCTACTTAAATATTTTAAAGCAACCATTAAATGGTGCAATCGATTCAACTACTAAAATGCATTTTAATTTATAGTAGTTAGGTACACTCTACACGTGTACCTTATGTCAATATGCTAAGCTATTGTAAAAATATGAAGTAGGTATGTAAAACTAAGAAAAGTGGGTTGAATCAGAATAAATAAAGTTCAAAATATACACTAATAAAAAAGTCTATAGTTATTTACCTGCATGCAAAAAAACATACAAACAAATACTTAACTTAAAATGCATAGAAAGATTGTAACTGGTACAAAATAAAACCGGGATGTCATCAGCTCAATTTATCGATAAGAAAATAATTTACACAATCAATAATGAAGATTTTTAACTACAGTGAATTGAGCTTTACTGGTAAATTATAAGTATAACATTTATAACAAAAAAAAATGTAAAATAAAAGGAAATCAGTTATTTAGTTACCTACATTTCGTAAATAACTGATTCCCTTTTTATGTTCCATAAAAATTAACCATACTTGAAAATGAGGATACCTAATACAGTTAAATATCTTTGAACTGTAGCAATTTCTATTTTAATAACCATTATACATCAGGTATTTATCGCATGGGATATAAAACACAAGGTACACAACACCTATGCGATAAATACCCGATAAATAATCGTTATTACTATAATGCTAGGTAAATTATTTCAAAAAATTAATCTAGCTACAAAATAACAGCTTAAAGATTAAATTTGTACATATATTTATGGTAAATAAACCTAATTTCTCTTCAGCAATATTTTTGCGCGAATACTTGATAATAAGATTGAACGTACATCTTGTATTATTACTTTAATGTTATTAAGACAGTGCAGTCTATAAAAACGTAACTAGCTTAATATAATTCTTATGTGTCTACTTATTTTGTAAATCACAAATTTCCTAAATGATAGATGTGTTGAACACCTATCTTGAATTTTGTGCATTTTGTATGTAGGTTTAATATTTTAGGGATAAACTAAAGTTCGTATGGCAGTTTATTGCAGTGTTAAATTATGAGTATCTACCTATATGTGTAAATTTTGAACTTAATTATTAAAAAAGGAGGATAAAATTTTAAACAGCATAATTAGACAAAGCAATAACTATTTTTAGAAATTTGTATAAATTCATAACTTACTTGTGCTTGAATTGAAGTCTTGAAAACTATATAGATTTCTGATAATTACTAATTATACAACTGCTGTAACAAGAACCATTGATTCACAACCATTCTCAACTCTATCAACCTTCTTGATCTAAGTAGTATTTCCAATATCCTAAAACACTCCATTTCTACGATAAACTATAAACAAACTACACAAGAGATTACGTTCTCCAAATATGAAGAAAGTGCCTTTCCACTCAGAATTGTGACCTGGAACTTTCATCAGCTATAGAATCAAACAGTCACCGTAATAGTACCGTGACTAAATAACAGATTAATAGTTTATTTAAAAAGTTTTAAGGCATGAATATGTTTCGATGTAATGAAAAGTTTATAAGTAGATAGGTAGATATCTAGATAAATTTACAAACAGTGATATCTCTGTATATGCATTCGCTTAATTTGGGAAGGTATTTCACTAGTATTTACAAATTATCATAAGTTAAGATGAACAATCATGCTTAAGAGGCGCACATAACAGGTTTGGTTTATTAAATTAGGCCTAGACCTCAGTACCAACTCATGGGACCCCCTGTTAACAAACTCGAATTATATGAAAATCACCATTTTTATTCTATGATTGAAAACACGGTTGAGATAAACAGAAAGAGAAAAGTAGTTAGGTGTAGAAGTTTATTTCGCACATAATTTGGTCGAGATAACAAGAACTTTGCGGTCTATCGAAATGACTTGTGTTTTGATTCGTAGGTTATTATTAATTAAGTATTTGGTTACTATAAATCTTTTTATTAAGTTGTGTACATTTTTTGTTATATAAAATAAACAATATTTTAGTTTTTTGCGACCTTTTCAAAATTGAATGCTCTGTTCTGTCTTGCTCTTTTCCTATCATGTTTATGCTTAAACGGCTGTAAAGTGCCCTGTTAATCAAATTGTTCAAAATAAATTTAAGTAAAATGGAAACTAACATGCAAGATTCATACAATAATTGAATAATCCTGGAAATATCATTGAGATCACAGGTAGGTAAGTTTGTCTCTACCTTTTGCAAATACAGACAGGGCTCTTATAAGTTCTGTGTGCATATTTTGGGCAAATGTATCTATCTATGAATTTCGTAATTGATTTAGCTATTTTCCTTCCTATAATAGAGTCAAACTTGCACCTAATCCTGCGCTTGACACAAATTTGAAAGCTACAATTAAGGTGCAAGCGCAACTCCATGTGACATTAATCTAAATATACAACAAATTCTTAAAATGTTACAAGTGTGTAGTTACAAAAATAAAGCACGATTACAAAAGTGCCTTAAAATCTAGAGTCCTATATTTTGTTTTAAGCTTCTTATGAAATAGCTATACAAGGATAAGGGGTTAAACGATTGAATTTATTCAACTCGGAATCATCTTGGTATGATATAGTGGATTATAAGTAGATGTACGACCAGATGTAACGGTATTCGTAGCACGTGTTGACTGTTTGTTAAATCTTGACACTCGCCTGAAACAAAAAACAATGCGTTAAATGTTTCAATAATAAGGTGCCGACTTCCCTGAGAGCTTAAGCTTACGTAAAACCTAATCACTTATTTGATAAATTTAGGTCTCGGAAAACTATAGGAGTAATAGGAGTAATAAATCATTTACTCAGTTGTTTCATGTTGTTACAAGGGTTTGAGGTAAAAGTAAAGTAACGAACATGAACCCTGTTGAGACTACAACATAACTTAAAACTAGGTAAAACTACGATTGGTTAGCTTAGAAAAGTCTAAAATTTATCTATTTTGTATTACCTCAGGTAACAAAGTGTGACTTAATTTACTATAATTTTAGACTAAACCCTTTATCATCGAAGTAATTCTGTAGTTTAAAAATAAAATAAAAATCTGTCTTTTTGGATTTGGCGATTTAGCATAGTTACATACTTTATTAGACATGATGATGATGTTATGTGGATTGTCCAGCATTATTTACTTATTTATAAGGCTAAAGATGAGATTTTACCTGTAGCAACAGCATCAAACATGAGCTCAGCCTGATCGGATGTCCGCTCGCAGTTGGTAGCGGAGCGAGTAACTGTGAGCGCACCACCGCGCGCTTCCTTCGACATGAAGCAATACCGACGGGCTGCGGTACTGTCCCGTGTCACTGGGGTAGTCACTACGAAGGAGACGCCGTTCTCGTACCACCCGCCGTGACAGGTGTAAGCTGTAATAGAAAAAAAATCCTCACTAAGTATAATATAAAACGCTATAGTTTGTTTGCATGGTATGTAGTTCTTGCGTGAAAGAGTACCCAACAATTGATTTCTTTTAAACTTTAGCTACCTATTTGTTAACTTCCGGAAATAAAAAAAAAAATAGTTAGGTATCTACACCTACGCCAATAACATTTAAGTATGATATCTTTTTGTAAGTACTAAAGTAGGTACGTGCATTTGTGCATTAGTTCTAATAAACCGAAAATAAATATTCAATAATAATTCACCTGTGATATAATCCTTGTTCTGACACGCAGAGTGAAACTCCATATTCTTGACAGAGTTACAGCCCACTTCAAGTTTATTGTAGTTATTTCCAATACAGCTGACTTCGCTTCCGTCCGACTGCCTTTTACTCCTTAGCATAGGAGCATCGGACATGTTCCTTACGTTAAAATTGAACCATCTAGTGCTATTAACTCTAAGATTATGTTCCGTTGATTTATCTTTCCTTCTTACACTTTCTTGGTCAGATTCTAATGATCTTCTTCTTCTGCCGTGCTGGTTGTTCTCTATCGTGTATTTTCCGGAATAGGGGCATTCTTTTGATTCTGGATTACTCGCTGAAAAAAAATCATTAAATTTGTTTTTATTCCATAGTAATTGTATTTTTTTAAAGTAGGTTTGGATAAAACTATGAAATATGTTTTTTTAAATAACTTGTAGGCAACCATCGTAAAACATGTAAAAAAAAACCACTAATACACCGTAAAATTTTATGAACGCATTTTATAATTTGAGAGCTGATGCTATTAGCGGTGTAGAGTAGACGTCTTTGACAAGCAACTTTTGAATTGTGCTAGTTTCAAGTAAACGGTGGGAAATTTATCAAATTCTGATGTAGATAAAATACCTAGATTTCGCTTTAGAATAACTAAGTTGGCACTATTGACGAAGAACAAACAAGATATTGGCATTTGAACCTAAGTATGAAAAGTTGACATTCAAATAAGTAAAAATAAGACAAAACCTAAATAAATTGTCTATGTTAGAAATAACACAGTGCACGAGACTGTACTTTTTGGTGGGACTCGATATATATCGAAGGCTTGATGATATTTATCACATGATATTTTATCGAAGGATACGCAGAATGGCCCCCGTACCACAGGGTCACCATTGACTAGTGTTGCCATCAACAAAGAAGTTTGATGGCAACACTAGCGGCAGTACGTTAGGTAAAATACCTACTAAATTCGTTACTACTCGATGCAACTTACCAACTAAGGTAACATAGGGCGCAGTGACCGCGTTGAAGTGCCTCGGCGAGCAAGCCTCATCGGGGCGCGCGGTGGGCGTTCCCCGCTGCAGCTCAGCTATGAACGCGTCCCGACGGTACAGAACCACGCACACGTAGCGGGAGGCGCTGGAATACGGAAGTAGAGTCGTATTATATTATTTAACTCTTTTTTATCTTTTTATTGAAAATCGTCGAGCGTTTGGCTACTAATCTATATCACACGTAAGTGAAGATGTGGCCTAAGATCCCAGAAGGAACTTATTCAGTCTTGATCCCAGATCGTATTTTGGTGGAAAACAGAAGCAGGAAGCTCATTCCACTCTCTGCCTACGTCCTAAATGCATGCAAAATTTCAGCTTCGTAGCTTTTGTAGTTGCTGTTTTGATGACTCAAGTTACCCAGTTTTCTCTTTTATAAATAAACATTAGGTACCTTTAAAATTTAAAGGTTATGTTTATAAGAAAAGTTCACGGACGTCAACAATGTTTATTTAATAAACATAGTTGACGTCCGTGAACTTTTCTCACGGCTTCTACATTATAAGCTAATACGTTTGAATGAATTACTCAGCAAATAAATCTTGCACTCATCTTACCAATGATGCTGCCAATGAGCTACCAGCGCCACCGAGTTCCCGCTCGGCGAACTAGCTTTGACATTGACACAGTAGACTTTTATATCCGCGCCCGTATTGTTCGCAATGCGTAAGGTCGCATTCTTCTGGTAGAATGTGTAGTTGCTGCTGAAGTCCAGGGTGTGCCAGGTGTGCGTAAACGTCATCCATGGCGGGAATTTGCAGTTGAAGCGGACTGACACTGGAAAATATAAGGGATTAAAGGATGCCTGAAAATAAATAGATGGCGATTTAAAAGTTTTCCGGTTCATTATCACAGCTAGTAATTTCCTATCATGTGTAAGCTGGACATTTTAGAAGAGGATGTTACAGTGCCCGACTTTACTACTTTACTGACTGTACTGCTGCCAGCATATATTTACTATGTCCATCTTTGTAGGGTCTAACGGCTATCCATGACTGGTGTAAAAATCTTAAGAAAGTGCTAGATATCGGCGCTTCTATCGACTTTTGAACGCCATAATACTGGCGTTCGTAAGTATTATGATACGAGATTTTATCAGAAAAAAAAACTTGAAGGCTCTAGATATGGATACTCACCTCGTTTCAAAGACATGGTCCTCGAGCCCTCTGTAGCACTGAACAGTCCATTGCAGGTGGCGTCTCCAGATTGTGCTACCCTGTACTCCACACCAGCGGCCGAGGCCGGACCTTCCTTCATATTGGCTCCAGAAGCTGGAAATTAAAATATAAGAGGATAAAGTTTATTCACACGCATGACGAAAAAGGTTTAGATACAACAAAATATCAGTGCTACTTTACTTTTTACATAGGTACCTACATTCTCACGTCAATTTAATGAGCTACATAAGGATGATGGCAGACTCGATATATTTGTTCCAAGATTAGGTCAATTTATTAAAATCATTAAAGAGATCCTCCACTTCAATATCAAAGAAGCGAAACCGAGTTCAAGTACATAAATCAATACTAATTGTTAATTGTTCTTACTTGTAAGGAATATAATTTAAAAAGCCTAGCCTGTAATCAAATTTTTACACCTTAGTTAAGTACTTAGTTAGTTAGTATTTAATATTTTTTTTTCATTTAACATTATGTTTAAACAACCTAGCATATAGTTATAATATAGATAGTAATATAATAACTCTACCTACCCGATAAATATTTATATTTTAGCAGCACGTAGGTACATATGTTTATGTTGCAATCAAGTTCTGATTTAGCTTTAAATAACCTCATAAAAGTAAGTGATTGTGATGTGTTTTGTACGTTAAATAAATAAATAGATAAAGATTCTAGATAGATAAAGATGTTTACCCTCCAAATAAATGCCTCTGGGTTTTGTTCCAGTAAAGTAACAACTTGACAAGGTAGTTTGGTCTTTGTTCACCTCTTTGCATAAGGTAAAAAAATATTGAATATTGAAAAATTTAAGTGAACACGATTTATACGTGTCTAAAACTCAAGAAGTGTCCTAGAAGTTATGTAAGGTCTACATAATAAAGGAAATAAAGCACTCAGTTTTTATGCATTGCTAACTGTAGCCTACCAAAATCTAAAAAGATGAGACAGGAGTGGACAATGAACTACATAGATACGATTTTAACAACCAACGGCGTTTAAATCAACTCCATAAATTTTGTGGCCCGTATAACGAAACTAACTTATGAATCGAACGCTTAACTAAACAGTACGATACACCTAGATACCAACTTATGTCCTGACAAAATAGGGTGAAATGAAGAGACAGGTGTGCTTATACTCTACAAAAGCTAATTGGTTATTAGGTAAATTGCTAAGATAAAAATAAAAGAGAAAACTGTTAAATTAGCAATGACTGTAATGAAAAGTTTGAATTTCGATCTCGCGTTTTTTGTTTTTGCGGTCGAGTTTAACATCGAAAATTTTGGAAAAACGAAAGAAAGAAAACTAAATCGAAGTCTTACCAATACCATTTGTCTTCTCGTAAACGAAGCAGCGGTAGCGGTCCTCGTTGCTAGTCGCATGGTTGTGATGTAGCTTCCCGACCAGGAATCGCAGGCTGCCTTCCTTCCACGTGGCCAGGCACTCCAGCTCCTCAACTGGAATACATATTTGGATATAGGATAAATAAGGTAGGTTAGCATTTAGCATAAACTAGCTGTGCTTACAGCTTCGCCCGCGTAGAATGTTAATTTTTGGCGCGAAACCCTGTTAGATTATTCTGCTATTCGGGATGGGAAGGAGACGAAGCCAACAAAAAGATCATTAAAATCGGTGCAACCGTTCATTTTTTAAGAGGTGTAATTGATGACCCGACTTTGTTTTATAGAATACCTTGGTAGGTATATGGTTTTCTTCCCAATTTAAACATATCTATTTCATCAGCATACGCACACAGGACGTGTTCATCAGTGGACCAGCGGCCATAGGTGTGTATGCCTCCTTGTTTGGGAAGGTCCTCAAATCCTCCAATAAAAGGTGCTTCGCAGACAGAAGATAGTGATGTCTTCACTATCCTCTTTATCACTTTTTTTCACTAGGTTCATATTAAAAGTCGTTTTCCCTCACGAGCAATTTGTTCTTATCTTTATATCCTACCTAAAATTCTATTAATTATTTCACCTCGCTTCTGCATTACAGAATAGACGACGCAGCTGAACTTCGAGCTTTGGAAATCGTCAGCTTGTCATGCTGATCCATTACCTACTTAAACTTAGAGCAAAATCTAAAATTTCGAAGAAAGGTTCAGATATTTTATGTCCTCGATACGTTGGCCGGCTGCCCAACTCATTTGTGACCGATTTTATAACGGCCTTGTACTTCCATTCAATTTTAGACCATAAAGGTTTGTTTATTGGAGAGTATAGGATAAACAGATTAAAGTGTTGACTGTAGGCCCCGTTTGATATAGTAGAGTACAGAAAATGGAATCTCCGTGAGCTGAACTTACAAAGGTAGGCGTTATATGTATCGTACAGAAGGTACAGTCAAGATTGATGACCTAGGAGGGATTCGTGCCCCACTGCCAAAAATCCTCTCAACTAAAAATATCAATGAAGTGTTTATTGCTTCAAAATTTTGGTTCTTTTCTAGGCTACAAATTAAGACTATCAAACTATCAAAAGTTGATTGCGATTGCAGGAAGATGGATTTTAAAGGAAGGAAACACTGCCAGTGTTTCTATCCTTTAATATCAGATGATATGTTACCGGGAAAAAAATATTTTAGATGATAATTAGGTATGTTACCTGGAAAAAAGTTATCCTTCCGATTGAGATTTTTGATCGGTATCGTTAAATTAAGAGAGTTCTTGAATTTGGCGGGTTCGATCCCCGGTTCAGACATTCAGTTTAAATTGTTTTCAAAATCAAAATGAAGTCTTCTTTTAGTAATATTTCCTATGTACAATATTTTAGCCATCTTCATCCTAGAGATATATAACCTGACCAACTTACCAGTGCTCTCAGAAGCGTGGACGTCAGGGCAGGCCTGGTAGTTGAGGAGTAGCCTCGAGTCCTCAGTGCAGCTCTCGATAGAAGACACTGGGCTCTTGCATTCGCCATGACCTCTGCAAAGGAAGAAATAAAACTTTCAAGTCCATAAATAAGCTTGAGCTTTCACAAATTTAATAAATTTGTGGGATTTGTCACCCTTGATACGTAGATAGATAAATCTATTTTACATTTTTGACCGATTTAAAAAAGGAAGTTCTCAATTCGACTGTTTTTATGTATACCTTTTCTAGGTAATTTTAAATCTTTTTATTTGATAGCCGGTGCTTCTCATGTGTTGCAATATGAATTTCATCAAGATCTGACCCGAAGTTTTTGAGTTATCCTTAGTAATTAATATATAATTAAATTCGATTTCATTGACGATATCCTCATTGTTGCTTTAAAGAATATGAAGACGGTTTATAGCTTTTTAAAATGCGCCAAATTATAGGTGTCTTTACCTCTCACCACACAACAGAAGCATAAAATCATCAAATATTCGGCACCACCAACCGAAGCTCATTACTACAAAACACTGCAGTGCTGTCCCGTCCTGTCTGTTAGCATCATGGATTCGGGACAGGCATTACCCGACAGATGTTCTCCACAGTCGGGTAATTAAGACGACTGACATGCGTCAACGCGCATGGCAGTTGGTTCCAAATGAATTGGTGATTACACAGAAATTAAGCTTTGCCTATCGAGCGGATAAAGCAAGCCTGCCAATTTGTGAGTTCGGCTTAAAATTAATAGCTTTCGCTAAGGGATTTTCAGAATTGCGGAAAACTGACTAAGCAGCCAATAGTCTGCTAAGTCAGTAAAATTGTTTGTACAATGTATATTTTAAGGGATACATTTATAGAGTACTCAATCGTTTATTTATTTAGAAAATTGTACTCATTCCTTTGTGTTGTAACAAAGTTTGTTTACACGAAGTGTTTATATGGAGGTTTATACGTGATTTTTAGTTAATAATGACAAAATAGAGGTACCTTTTAACTCTTAACAAGTTATCAATGATTACATCTCTTTGTTTTTGATTAGTTCATCGGCGTAAGAGCTATTAAGGTCCCACTCGAAGGCGCAACAATAGATTAAATGATAATTTGAATGGATTTTTATGGATTTGAATAAATACGGATAATTCAAAAACTACTAATCAGATCTAGACCAAATTTATTTCAGACCGCATGATTTCTAATAAAAAAGAATCATCAAAATCGGTTCACCTTAAAAAGTTCGCATAAATTGCGAATCTTCTCCTTTTATTAAAGTCGATTGAAAAGAAAATTACCGCAGTCCCGCCTCTACTACCAAAATAAACATAGCCTGATTCCATATGAGGGTAAACAAAGAAATATCGTATTCAACGCATTTACTACAGAGCGTTGGCGGTGCGATCCGCAGAGACGCACGCTGAGGTGCACGGAGTTGAATGTGATGTGCCTCGTGGGCAAAGAATGTATTAAATTACTCACAGCCTTAACCAGAGCCAGACTGAACTAAACCCCTAACCTCAAGAATAACCTAGCTATAACTGATGTAAGCGGCTTTCCGCTTGCAGTCGAGTCCGTTTTATGAACATTCCTAGAACCTTTACGGACCATCGATCAATTGATCGGCAGTCATTTGATTGGAACGTTGGATCATTTAAATCGAACTGAGATAGCGTCCAAAGCGTTTAATCAAAAAACGAGATACCGTTATGAAATCAAGTAGGTATTCAAAAAGTTGTTCAAACAGACTGGCATAGAAATTTTATAGACAATGCTTTTTGGGTACTTATTATAATATATCCCATTGCATTACCTCGACATATCCTGCTATCTATTGAATATAATAAATAAATCAAGTGTTGCCATCCTAGGCTCCTTTCTTTTAATCTTTGGTTGCCTGGAAGAAATATCTTTAAGTCAGAAGTAAGATTTGTTTGTTACTTCACTACAGCTTGCAACAGTTGCAACAAAAGCGACAAGACTGCCAATTAATTTATTAGGATGTAACTTATTAACGCAACTACTGTTTTAGATGAAACTGGTTTATTAACAAAGACTATAAATATGTCTATTTATAGAGATAAAAAAGAAGAAGTTTTTATGCTTCGTATTTAGTTAATTAATGTAACCTAACCTAAATAGAACAATACAGTAAAAACGAGAAAAAAAGGTAAAAAGAGTTACAAGGGTCCCTACCTTAGCACGGCTTGACCTAATGCGATGCTGATTTTAAGGTAGTGCCCAGGCCACAGCCCAGGCGATGATTGCATAACTGGCTAATTTGAACAACTAGCTTGTAGGGAAACGCCTCATTTTACATGTGTGGGGCTTTGATTATATACTTGTCTAGATAGATAGTTCGAGCGTCAAAACGCCAAAAAATATATCAGCCAACTGTTGGCTCATAAGCAGATCCCGCCTCGACAGTGGCGACTCTGACTTTGTGCGGCGCACACGCGTTTCGTGACAAATAAAGATGACGATTTGCGCTATAAAAGTGAGCAGGAATTACAAAGGACGATTGAAAACAACTAAAGAAATTACTTATCATCGGTAAGTACACTTTGAATCACTGTAAGTTAACGAAACAATTTAATAATAAAGTTTTAATGTTGTCCTTAAATACGATGCCATTTGACGCCATGTTAACTGGGTTGCCTGCTCTATGAATACAACATTTCCATAGTGAATAATAGCTAATATGAAAAAAGTATTTAATCACGACCCAACAAATGTTTTTCGAGATTTTGCCGGCGCCGTAGATTGAGTCGAAACTGCTAAATACCCCCTGCCCCCCATAAGACTGCCCCTATTGAGGTTGCAACTAGGTACATGCCATAGAGATAGGGCGTTTCTGATTGCGGGATCGCTTTTATACGAACCCGTTTTCGTTTCTTATTCATCGTCATCATAATCGTGATCAGCCTATATTAGTCCACTGCTGGACATAGGCCTCCCCTAATGAGCGCCATAGCGCCCTGTCTTCAGCTTGCCGCATCCAGCATCTGCCAGCAGTCCTTCGCAGATCGTCATCCCACCTGGCCGGAGGGCGTCCTACTACACTACGTTTGCCGAGTGGCGGTCTCCACTCAAGAACATGTTTACCCCAACGCCCCGCGCCACAACGGTCGTCAAATGTATCTATATGTAAATAATCCAATTGTAAGCATGATTTTATGACTTGTATAAATATAATTAAGAACTACAATATTATAAATGAACTTTAATTTTCAGTAATATTTTTACTTTTCCTTACACATATATTTTACTTAGTAATCCATATGTACAACATTCTAAAAAGTAAATTAAAATTTAAAATCAAATAATTATAGATGATCAAAATCTAAACATTTTTTCCCTATTATTATGGGAAATATTCAAGAGCTGGTATCACTCAGTACAGTCACATGTGACGTAGCACGCTTGTAGTTACACATACTTGTGTGCGTAATTCGCACACAAGCGCTTCAATTCTGGCCTATTGTTTTTGTTGCGATTGCAGCGCAACACTCCATCTAGACAAGTATATAATCAAAGGTGTGGGGATAGTAAAAAGAGTTACCTGTTGTATGTAAAAGAGAAAGGTCCCTTCAGAGGACAGTCAACGGCTTCAGCGTTTTCCCTGAACATGGAGTAGAGCAGGGCATCGCCTGTGATCAGGGAACAGAGGTGCGGTAGGGCGTCCCGGCGGTGGCAGAATGCTGGAACAAATTATAAATACTGATGCTAAGTGTTCACAACTTAATTGATTGCTCACCAAAATATATAAAAACAGGACAGGAAATAAACCAAATATGGACGGCTTATGATAATGATGTTCTAATTTTTGCTCTAAAGAATGCTGGAATAAATAACAAATACTGATGCTTAGTGTTTCTAACTACTGATTGAGAATATATCTCTATAGTGGCAAGACAGTATTACATTGACGACTAGGGTGTTTATCTACCTCTATTTTTATTTTTTATCTACATCTAGTTCTTTTTTTTCGTGTTTGTTGAAGCGCAATTTAAATGGTGTATCGTATATTATTTGTTACTTATGTACCTACTCCTTCTTTAATGTAAGTTTTTATGTAAAATCAATCTGAAATCAGAGGCATATTGCTGAGATAGGGACCTTTTTGGCCCCTTATGTAATTAATTTCAATCTTTATGGTTTTTTATGTGTAGGTACTACCTACCTATCTTGTTTCATGTTATATATCTATGTAGTTTTTTATTCTTCTTTCTATCCGCTTCTTAAATTCGATAATGCATCAAAGAGGTCGTAGTGCAAAAATAGCTCTACAAGCATGCCTATTTGTTACTGTTGTTGGCAGTCCAATAACGACAAATCAAAATATTGTTTTGATTCCTTTGCGAAGCGCAGATGAAGTGGAAATCACTGGCTATATTTTCTATTCACGTAAAAACATTCTAACCGCGAAGTACCTACCACTAACGAAAAGCTGAAAAACATTTCCGTTCAACATTGTCTGAAACGTGAAGCCACAGACAACTCGAAATAAGAGAAAAGTTTTCAAATGCAGATTAGTTTATTTACAAAGCTTTCTCGTCTGGTTTTTCATTAAATTTGACTGCAGTAGTACCATTCGTCAGATTTGGAACGAGATGCATTTTGGCGGAGCTTTGGCATCGGCCGTGGTATGCTGATACTGCGAACTAGGCACGACTATTATTAAAAACCCTGATGGGCCAGGAATTTTGGCACCACGTTGGGCGCCAAACTCTAATTTACCGCCGTTTTAATATTCAACTACTGGAACAAGAATTTGAAACAGCTATTACAGTGAAGTTTATTTAAATTTAAAACACAAAAACATTATGGGTTCCAATAACATTATGGTAGTTCGTATAAGTATAATATATTATCTTATTTAGATCTGGTGATTTTAACCCGTGTTCGACTGACTGTCTTCCGAACTATATAACTATAACAGGTAGCTATTCCTTGTCGTCTTATTAGAAGAGAATCTAAAAGTATTATGGCTCAAATCATAACTGACTTTGTAACAAGTTAATATTTTACTATAAACGCTTTTATAGTTTGACGTTTCACTATCACTGCTATCGGGTACTACGAACCTAAGTTTGTAATTGTATTCCTTTAACTTGTTGTACATAAATATTATAATAATGTGTTCTGATCGCTTAAGTTTAAAAAACTTTGTCATACATAGTCTCCTTCGATAAATACCTAGCCTAGTTATAACATTATTATTTATCTACTAGCTGGTGCCCGCGACTTCGTCTGCGCATGATTAGTATTTCGAGTACTCGCGATTTTACTTGCGTAATTCCCTTTCATCATTTAGTAACAAACATCCATCCATCTATCAATCTATCCATTCATACTTACAAACTTTCGCGTTTATCAGTTCAATTCAGTTTGGTTCCCCTGGGCTATACGGGTTTTAAAAAATTTCTCACAGCATCTGAACGACGCGTGTGTACGCGTCTTTCATATGCTGTGAGTAATTTTTGGATCCCAGGGGAACCAAACTGAATTCCGGGATAAAATGTATCCCATGTCCAATCGTCCCGAGTTCCATTCGAATTCATTCAATTCCGTCGTGATGCGTGGTTAAAGAATTTTTCTTTCACCCTCTCTCCCAGGGGAACCTTACCGAATTCCGGGATAAAAAGTGTCCTATGTCCTTCCTTGTAGTATGAACTCAAATCGTCCCGAGTTTCATTCCAGCTCATTAAGCAGTTTCGGCGTGATGCGCGTTAAAGGAATTTTACTTTCATACCCTCTCCCATGAGAACCTTACTGAAATCCGGGATAAAAAGTATCCTATGTC
The DNA here is from genome assembly GCA_944547425.1 of Eupithecia centaureata. Taxonomy (NCBI): domain Eukaryota; kingdom Metazoa; phylum Arthropoda; class Insecta; order Lepidoptera; family Geometridae; genus Eupithecia; species Eupithecia centaureata. The sequence continues at coordinate 3,074,478 of OX155681.1, read as the reverse complement.
CTTCCTCGTAGTATGGCCTATAATCATGCCGAGTTTCATTTCAATCCATCAAGTAGTTTCGGCGTGATGCGCGTTTACGATACAGACAGACAGACAGACAGACAGACAGACAGACAGACAGACAGACATGAATGAAAAAATTACAGTTTTGGCTTGAGAATCGATAATAAAGTGCCCTCCAATATATATATTTTGAAAATTTTTTTTGGAGGGCACTCTATTATCGATACTTAAGCCAAAACTGTAATTTTTTTCATTCATGTCTGTCTGTCTGTCTGTCTGTCTGTCTGTCTGTATCGTAAACGCGCATCACGCCGAAACTACTTGATGGATTGAAATGAAACTAGGCATAATTATAGGTCATTCTACGAGGAAGGACATAGGATACTTTTTATCCCGGAATTCAGTAAGGTTCTCATGGGAGAGGGTATGAAAGTAAAATTCCTTTACCGCGCATCACGCCGAAACTGCTGAATGAGTTGGAATGAAACTCGGGACGATTTGAGTTCATACTACAAGAAAGGACATGGGATACTTTTTATCCCGGAATTCGGTAAGGTTCCCGTGGGAGAGAGGGTGAAAGAATTCTTTAACCACGCATCACGACGGAAGTGAATGATTTCGAATGAACTCGGGACGATTGGACACGGGATACATTTTATCCCGGAATTCAAAAATTTCTCACAGCATCTGAACGACGCGTGTGTACGCGTCGTTCAGATGCTGTGAAAAATTTTTGAAAACCCGTATAGCCCAGGGGAACCAAACTGAATTTAACTGATAAACGCGTAAGTTTGTAAGTATGAGTGGATCCATCTAGGATGGATAGATTGATAGATGGATGGATGTTTGTTACTCTTTCACGACAAAACAAAAAAAAGGCTTATTTTTTATATATTTTATATATGAATAATGAAGGTGAGAAGAGCTTTGGAATATTCAAATCTTTGTTTCAAAACTGCTGAACGGATCTGGATGAAATTTGAAGCTGGAATAACACATAGGCTTTATTTTATCCCGAGAAAGGGAATTACGCAAGTAAAATAGCGAGTACTCGAAATACTAATCATGCGCAGACGAAGTCGCGGGCACCAGCTAGTGTTAATAATAATGCTGTAGATATTTACGTCTAGGCAATAACAGAATATAGGATTACCCTGTAGGTACTAGTAATAAGTTTGGTGTATTTGTATTAGTGTTGCTGTAAATAAATGATTTTATTTTTTTATCTTATCATCCCTTAGCGAGGGGACTCTTCAGGATGGTGCGGTTCTAAACACGCTAGTTCGCTCGCCCCTCTTAAGGGATGAAACGTAGGTATTCGACAAATGCAAACTAGGTTCGTAGCTAACCCACTCACAGTCATAATGAAGTTAATATGAATGGTCGAATTGAAAGTAATTTTTGACCCTCGGCAAACGGTGGCTTATCAAACGACCTCCGGACACGTGCGCTTGAATTATTTATTATTGTGTCATCAGGTGGACAGGTCAGCCAACATTATATCAATATTTAAGTGGTTACTCTACTGATGGATTCATTATAATGCCGACGGCACTTAAGAATGATTGTCTACAAAAAATATAGAAAATATCTTACCAATCATTATTTTTTTTATAATAGCCTGCTGCATTTTCGAATTAAATTCTACCAAACTGGTTGTAACTGTGTTTATAAACACGGATATAAATGGTTTAAGCAATCATAGCAGGATTAAGCAGAAATAATTATTCAGGGTATTAGTCCTCTGCCAACAAATATACGTAACACTAGTTCGGGGAACTAAAGCAATTTTTTATCCGCTAAGTATTCAAGTAAAACTAATGGCTCCTAGGCTGAAAACGAGACGGCTGGGACCAACTTAGGCCGTGCCGTGGCTAATGCTGACAACACAACAAATCAACTTAGATACAATATTTATTGCAAGGGTTTTTAGAAGTAGGTAACATTATTGATAGAATGGAGTTTTTGAAATTATTTAAGTAGCATCTTAGATACAACACAGTTTAAATATAAGTAACTGATTGAATTGATAGATTTTGATTTATTATCCAGAAAATTCCACTGAATTGAGCGAATACTTTTAATACCATTCTTTATACTTAATTATAGTCTTCATTTTGATTTTTGGGCACAACATGCGGATTGTTGATTGCCCCAAAATCAAAATGGCGACCAAAGATGGAGTCATCGGGCATGCGGAGTTAAATTATGAAAACCTAGGTAGGTACATGGAACGAACAATCTACTTTATACTGAGGATTTAAATTTGGAAACGCGAGAAAAATAAAATGCAGAGACTTTATAAAATGTCTATGCTGAAAGCGCATTGCGCATTCATGATTATAAACCATTTTATTACACTCACGTAGCGTAGTACTCACTTTCTTTATACTGCAGCACGTTTTTGTGTTTCTCGTGCATAACCACGCATCGGTAACAGCCTTTCCTGCAATGAAAATTACAAATTGAGTTGAAAAACATAGTAATTTTACGATAAAAGCTACTATGTGGTTCAACTTGAATTCAGTTGCTGTAAAAATGTAAGGCACCACGTTGGACGCCAATTTATATTCAAGTAATTTATAAATTCGAAATTAGTTTAAAGGCAATATTTTTTTTTATGTTGTTAATATAAACATTATATATATACATTACATATACATTACATTGGATGTCATTAAGACGAATTGACTGAACATGATATACTTATGATTTATGTTACATTTTCAAGACAATGATGATTTCTTTTAGTACCCCATAGAGTTGAAAATCCTTTAGAAGTAACATTTTATCGAAATCATTAATCAAATCTTAATTTCTATAGGATTCGAAAATAAGCACATAGACAAGTCAAATAACAAATGAAGTATAAATTGATTTTCTCTTTACTTCAAAATTAATTCGTCTTGACCAACTCTTACGATTCTAAATATCTAAATTTAAAAGCCTTCACACACAGAAGCCGTGGCCAGGCTGGAGGCGAAGGCGTGCGAGCTGTATCCTATTGAATCATATGAAAGACTACCTACACACACATTCACCGCAAGCGGTGGCGGTGGCGGTCCGGTACCAATAGGAAACACCCGCACGCCTTCGTCTCCGGCCCGGCCACGGCTTCAGTGTGTAGCAGCTTTTAATGATAGTTGTGCTTACTCGTCAACAATCATAAACTTGTCTCCCTCTGAAGACAGGCACTTCCCCTTGTTGGAGAGGCGATCCCCGTCGATCACGATCGGCTGGATGACCCCCGACTGGAACCAGCGGCCTTGCCATCGAGAGGGGAAAGCGCAACCTGAGGACAATGACAAAAGTAAGGGTTAGCCCTATTTTAAATTTTAAGGTTTTTGATCTACAAGATTATGGACCTTAAGATTCCCGCCCCAGGGTAAATGTTTTATATAAAAAATCTGTGCATTTTCAATAGATACTTATTATCAAATAAAGAACTCTATGTAATGTTTTAAGAAGGCACAAGCTCTGCACAAGGCACAAGCTCTGCTTAGGTTGGAGCTAAATGATGTTGTGTAAATTATCCAGCAATAATCCAGCTAGATGAACAAAACATAATAATACTGGTTGAAGACATAAAAAACTCAATGCTCATTTTGCACAATCCAGCACGCTTAAAAATTCTTTACCAAAGCAACATTCATTAAATCTAACGCTCGCTTCCAAAAAAATTACGCTATTAAAAACCCCATGAAAGCAGCAATATGTTGCCTAACGTTGTTTACCAACGCAAGCATGCGCTACCTACTCCAACCCGGCCAGTTTCAGAAGGGCCCTTGTTACTCGGCAGCTCAAATACCGCGGTTATATTACACTTTGCCGACTAGTTTAAGGAGCTGACGCAAAATTAGTTATCAACTCTAGCTACATTCAATATTTAACCCTAATGCGTTAAACTTCAATATATAACTACATATTGGATATAAGATAAAATGCAAAAACTCCATCATATCTGTTTTTTGTGTCCCTACTCCATCTTTTCAAACCACTTTGCTACCATTTCTGTTGATTGTCTCTGCCTTGTTTTCTGCTATTTGTCATACCTAAACGATCCCAAGTACTACTTCGATTTCAAAATGCACAAAACACTATAACACTCTGTTTTTGTATCATATGCTTGCATATATCCCCTTAAACATAACCCGGCTAGTTTTAAAAGGGTGCTCGAGAACTGGGTGCTTCCAACAACCCGAGTGTGTTACATTCCGGCGGGTTAAGTTAATTACTTAATTTCTGTTATGAGCCATTTTACTGGTGATTTATTAGAGTAATTCACTGATTATAGCGGCGCGACATTACATGCGTGGCGTTGCCAACCAAGTCCGTTATTGATATTGTATGTTTATTGTGAACATACATGAAATATAAGAATGTTTAAAATAATACCTAGCAATTCTTAGGTGCGTTTTCACTAAGCGGAAGCGAAAGCGATATATGTATGGTTGATTATTATTGACTGACTTCAATGTAACTTTTGCTTGCAAACCCTGTAATTGAATGCGATAGATCTATCCAGAATAAAATAGAACTGATATAATAGATAACTGATATAATATAGAGAAACTCAAACTAAAACTTATAAAAAAATTCGGGTTTGATTTTTTTAAAGAGTGTTTTTTTTTTAAGAGTTTTCTTAAATGACATGGTGTTGTCATTATTCATTATGTTTGATCCTTTGTATTTATGTATATAAGAATTCTCTGGGAACCATATAACCTATAGAAGTTTGAACTCGCATTTTCTAGGGAACCGATTGATATATTTACGAGTTTACAATAAGTTTTCATAAATTTATTGACTTTATTACTTCATTAGTTTTTTTCTTTGAATTTATCATACAGGGATTCACTCTGGGACCCATATTATATAAGTTTGAACTTATCCAGAGAGTGGGCGGTGCAATTACGAAGTCTCTTAAATGTATTACTAAATTGGGAGTCTTGGTATCAACATCACCTAAGTCTTAAATTGTTCTCTCCTGGGACAAACAAGCCCCTTCGGTTAAGAACACGTTAACAGTGTACCAACTTGTAATGGCATACAACTTATAACTGAATGACTCATTGCCAGACGCATAAGGGCATTGTAGTGTAGTCCCCTTACAGTCTAATGAGGAATAATACTTCAATCACTTTACAATGCCAACTATATCAACGACTTGATGAATAAAAATTACTCTTTTGTGTGTGAATGAACCTTAAGTCATCGTGAGATTAGCGTGAGAAGAAAGTGTGGTAAAAGAATCGACTGCCATACCGTAGCAGAGATATAAAAACTTATACCACCAATTGTCACCAAAATTTTTTTTTTAATACATTAGGAAATCCAGAAGTTATAGTTAGTTAGCTAGAAGTTATAATTAAGTACTGATTAAATTAATTAATACATACCAGAAAACTTATCAAAGATTTTCAGGGATAATAATTAAAATCAAACAATAGAAAATACTAAAGACTAGTTTCCACAATAATTGAAACAACTGACTTATCTATAGACGGTTGCAAACAGTCTAGTAGATAACTGATCCATATCAATACAAGTCGGAAGCGTCTTTAACACGAATGAACATAATTAAAATGAATTTTAATTATGAATTTAAAATTAATCTTAATATTTCGCAGAAAATATGTTTAGGATTAAATGATGCAAAATCAAATACACACTGATAAATAAAGCGCCTGAAAACAAACTCCCACTGATTATTGACACATTTTTTTTTAAAAGTGTGAAACAGGTTTAAAATCATGCGCTATAAAACATCAACATGAAATTATAATCAGCGGTAAAAATAAAATGATTTTAAAATGTCGAAACGATGAATGCGGTGTGCCATTTATGCAAACTACGGCACAAAAGTCTTTTTAAAAATGTAAATCGCCTCATTGTCATTTTGCATGTACACAAAAATATGACATCCTGCCTTTGTGTATTCAATTACTTATCTCTAGATGGTAAAGAAGGGACTGTAATAATACTTATCACTGGTTATCTCGATGATGGATCTGCATTTATTTGAATCGTTGAAACTTTAAATCGCATCCTGTCTCGTATTTTTGAATGCGTAATTTCTGTATATTTGTTTTTAACGTAGAAATTATGGAGTACTAGCGACCCACCCCGGCTTCGTACGGTTTTATTATACGTACATATATCCCTTCCTCTTGAAACACTATACCTATCTATTAAAAAAACCGCATCAAAATCCGTTGCGTAGATTTAAAGATTTAAGCAGTCAAAGGGACATATCACATACGGAACTAGGGACAGAAAAAGCGACTTTGTTTTATACTATGTAGTGATTGACTGCTGTACTTTGCTGGTGTTTCCATGTTGCCGTACTATACCGTATTTGCCTTGCCAACTCATTATTATTTTATGTGCTAGATGTAACTACCTGTAATTGGGAGATCACGACTGGTTATACATTTATATTCTCTCTAATTTGTGTTTATTGTGTATTTTCTGTTGGCAGTTCTAAATAAACAAAAAGGAAAATAATAATTAGCCTAACCAACGTTCGTAACCTATTTCTTGGTAGATTTGTGATGTAAGCCTTTAAATTATTTCCAACGAACAACATTTGACTGTTAATCTAACCGCAGACTACGGTTAGGTAAATCACTAATCTAAATTTTTTGGAAATAAATTAGCTTGGATCTATAGATTTTCAAGTCGAGTGAAGTTATAAATATTAATCTTTACTGGAATCTATTATTGAGCCATGATAAGGCACAACACTGTAACTTAGTTAAGAGATAGTCTAAAGATACAATGTATTGTCTTAAAATATAGTTTTATGTTTCTATTCACCACACTAATATTATAAAATGAACGTTTGGATGGATGTATGTTTGTTATCTTTTCGCGAAAACCACTAGGTACACCGATCAGGTTGAAATTTAGCGTAGAAGTAGTTCTTTTCGTAGTTTTTTTAATAGTGGCATTTCCCATGTTTTTTTTTGCTCCTTTCAATCACTACATAGTACCTATGTCCCTTTGACTGCTTAAATTTTTAAAACTACTCAACGGAATTTGATGCTTTTTTTAAATAAATAGAGTGATTCAAGAGGAAGGTTTATACGTATAATAAAACCGTGCGAAGCCGGGGCGGATCGCTAGTAACTTATAAAATTCACTATAATTTAGATAGATACCTACCTGTCTACCACTAGAGTATAGTTTAGTGATCATTTGTCATCGAAACACAATCGGTTGCTTTCCCTGGATCAATAAACAGTGTGGGGTCTTTCATTTGAACAACAATGCGGGTTTTTAGGGCCAGACGTGAGACGATAGTATTTGTCACTGTTTTCCAACAAGTGAATGTGCTTTTATACAGGGCATAGTGGTTTTATTTAAAGATAAACATCAGAAGCGTAGCGTGCCTTGGCGGGGCCCCGTATAAAATTTGTTTGGGGGCCCTTAGGAAAAGTAAAGATAGACAGAAAAACTACAGAATAAAAAATATTTGTATAAATTTCCAAATTTTTTACAAACAATTCAAATTAAATATACCCTCTCATACACACTCTCTCCCTCTATACACTATCTCCGTGCCTTTTTTTCGACAAGCTGATGTATTTAATCATTTATAGCTGAGCTTTAGTTATTCGAAAGTTTCTGCCTCTATGAAAAACAGTGACAGGTCTGACAGGTGTTGCTATTCCATCGAAGCTCTCAAAGATTTATCAGTTTTTTTTTGTAATACTTTTTTCAGCAGTTGCTGTTGTAACTGCTGAAAGAACAGAAGTTGTTACCTCCGGGAAACTGTATGCAAAACAATTGAATTTTATCAGCAATAATTCAATGAGTTCCATTTCCATCCGCTCTCTGAGGCTTGACCATCATTTAGCGCAGTTGGAAGTGGAGTTAGAGAACATTAAATGGCATGTTCTCGGGTTATGTGAAGTCCGTAGAGAGGGGGAGGACACCGTAACCCTAGACTCAGGCCATCTTCTCTACTTTCGTGAGGGTGATAAAACATCCCAGGGTGGAGTAGGTTTCCTCGTCAATAAGGCCCTCTCTAGCAACGTTCAAGAAATCTCCAGTGTGTCGACCAGGGTAGCGTACCTGATCCTTCGGCTTTCCAAGCGGTATAGCATGAAGGTAATTCAGGTCTACGCACCGACCTCGGCACACTCGGACGATGAAGTGGAGGATATGTACGAAGACATATCCAAAGCCTTACACAACACCACTAAGGCTCACTTCAACGTTGTTATGGGGGACTTTAACGGCAAGGTGGGAATCCAGACTGGCAATGAATCCCGAATAGGCCCGCATGGTTATGGAATCAGGAATCACAGGGGGCAAATGCTTGTCAACTTCCTTGAGAAAGAGGGACTGTTCTTAATGAACTCCTTCTTTAAGAAACAGCCTCAAAGGAAGTGGACGTGGCAAAGCCCCGACACTGTGACTAAAAATGAGATCGACTTCATCATGACGGATAGCAAGCACATATTCAGAGATGTCTCAGTGATCAACAGGTTCAATACCGGATCTGATCACCGAATGCTCCGAGGCACTCTGAATATCAACTTGAAGCTTGAAAGACACCGTCTGATGAAGTCCACGCTCCGACCAAATCCAATCCAAATCATGGCGGGCACCGAGAAGTTCGAGCAGCTACTCGGAGACAGATTTGTTGCCTTGGAACCCACTGATGACGCTGACGAGAGCCTACACAATCTGGTCAAAACGTTGAGGGATGAGGGCATCAAGTTCTGCAAAAAACAGCGAACTGGCAAGAAGTCCAAACTCTCGGATGAGACTCTGGATCTGATGACAAGAAGACGGGAAACCACCCAAGTGTCTTCGGCAGAGAGGTCAGACCTGAACAAGCGAATTGCGAAGATGGTACGGCGCGACCTTCGGAGCTCCAACACACGCCTCATTGAAGAGGCGATAGAGCGAAACCGAGGGTCCAAAGTATTCACTCAGCAGCTTGGCAGGAGCCACCTGACGAAGCTTAAAACGCACGATGGGAGGACCGTACTGTCGAAACCGGAGATTTCAGCCGAGATAGAGGATTTTTATGGCCGTCTGTACACTGCACATGCCCCTCGTTCCCGACGAGATGACCTTGATTCTAGAGCCACCCTGACACGCCACTACACCGACGAACTGCCAGACATCAGTCAAGACGAAATCGTGTTAGCTTTGAGGCAGCTTAAAAATGGAAAAGCCCCCGGTGAGGACGGTATAACTTCAGAGCTTCTGAAGGCAGGAGGAGCCTCCGTTATACAGGAGCTACAACACCTCTTCAATACCGTCCTCCACAGTGGGAGAACTCCTAAGGCGTGGAGCGGGAGTTTGGTGGTGCTCTTTTTTAAGAAGGGTGATAAAACTCTCCTTAAAAATTACAGACCCATCACACTCCTGAGCCACATCTATAAGCTGTTCTCACGAGTGATCACGAATCGTCTCGCCAGGAGACTTGACGAGTTCCAGCCACCGGAACAGGCCGGGTTCCGCGGAGGATATGGCACCATAGACCACATACACACAGTGAGGCAGATTATACAGAAGTCCGAAGAGTATAATCAGCCCCTGTGTCTCGCTTTTGTGGACTATGAGAAAGCCTTTGACTCCGTCGAAATCTGGGCTGTTCTGGAATCCTTGCAGCGATGCCAAGTAGACTATCGTTACATCGAAGTGCTGAGGTGTCTCTATGAAGCTGCCACTATGAGTGTCCAAGTACAGGACCAGCAGTCTAAACCTATCCAATTGCGCAGAGGAGTGAGACAGGGGGATGTCATATCCCCGAAACTGTTCACGAGCGCATTGGAAGATATGTTTAAGACGCTGGACTGGAAAGGTAAGGGCATTAACATAAACGGCGATTACATCTCACACCTGCGATTCGTTGATGACATAGTCGTAATGGCGGAGTCGCTAGAGGAGCTGACCCACATGCTGGACGGCCTAGCTTCAGCCTCGCGATGTATCGGTCTTGGCATGAATTTGGATAAAACCAAAGTCATGATCAATGGCCACATGGTTCCGGGACCGATCGTCGTAGATGGTCACCTTCTTGAAATTGTTTCCGAGTATACTTACCTTGGGCAGATTGTACAGCTAGGTAAAAACAATTTTGAGAAGGAGGCCAAGAGGAGGATCCAGCTAGGCTGGGCAGCATTTGGGAAACTACGTTAAGTCTTCTCTTCATCCATACCGCAATGTTTGAAAACGAAAGTTTTCAATCAGTGCGTCCTACCCGTAATGACCTACGGAGCTGAGACGTGGACACTCACGGTAGGGCTGGTCCACCAGTTCAAAGTCGCCCAGCGAGCTATGGAAAGAGCTATGCTCGGAGTCTCTCTGAAGGATAGAATTCGTAACGAATACATCCGACAGAGAACCAAAGTTATCGACATAGCTCAAAGAATTAGCAAGCTGAAGTGGCAATGGGCCGGCCATATCTCGCGAAAAACCGACAACCGTTGGGGTAAACGTGTTCTTGAGTGGAGACCGCGACTCGGTAAACGTAGCGTAGGACGCCCTCCGGCCAGGTGGGATGACGATCTGCGAAAGACTGCTGGCAGATGCTGGATGCGTCAAGCTGAAGACAGGGCGCTATGGCGCTCATTGGGGGAGGCCTATGTCCAGCAGTGGACTAATATAGGTTGATGATGATGATGATGAATTCAATGAGTTCCATAATGTTAAGAACCCAAGGAAGGAGGTGATGATGTAATTTTAAGTTTTAAAGTTTTTATAAATAAACATTATTATTATTTTAATGGAATGGTTTACAACAGCATTCGTAGACATTGACTTTGAAATAGGAATACGGGTCTAAATTCATCGAATTCATGTAATTTCTCTCTTGTTGTGATAACTCAACAAAAAACGCTTCGTTATGTACCGCCTTTAATGAGTCCAAAGGAATTTTGATATCTCCATTCGCATTCTATTCAAAAGATTACTTAACTTAATACTAGTTTTCTATAAGTCATTATTTAAGCTTCAGGATTAATGATTTCAAAAAGTGTAGAAAAAAATGTGACAAGCACTAAGAAATCATAACACTCTAAAATGTTTAATTTTATTTTTTCAGTCTTCACATTCATTTTTATTTTCGATATAAAATTTTTAAAGACTTGGTAAGGCTTTTAAACTATTACATAGTTTTTTGACATTTTGCATGTCTTAAAAAAATGTGTTTTTTTTTTTGCTTACGCACTTTGGGGGCCCCCGTTGCCCGGGGGCCCCGTATAATTGATACGGCTGATACGGCAGTAGCTACGCCCCTGATAAACATGCAAGTAGGTAATTTTATTTACCTGAAAGTCAGTATGTCGTTTTGCCTCTTGTTATTCTTTTCGAGACGTCTTATAGGTAATAAATAACGCTGCTGGATAATCCACACAGCATAAACTAGCCCCAAGCTAAGCAGAGCGTGTTTTATGGGTGCAAGATGACTAATATACTTTACACAGATATATATTTTTACCTAGACACTTAGGATCTCTATGTGAGATCAGGATATCAGTATTTTTTTCTAGGAAATCAGATCAAGCCGTATGCAGAAGCTTGTCTCGCTGTCACAGTAGAACACAATCATATGATAAATACGAAAGTTTTTAAACTTGAAACTGGTTTTATTTATAACTAGCTTATCCGATAGACTCTTTCCTAGCTAGAATAGTTTTGAGTTTTTTCAATTCATAAAATTTTCGTAGCTTTTCTTTCCGTTAGTTAACTTTCGACATAGTACTTTAACTATAAAGATAAGATGGATGAAATTGGTTCACTTGTTCACAAGTTACTCTGAGCCCAAGGGAAACCGGAATTCATGTTTTTTTACTTACGTAAGAAGAAAGATTTAAATTACTTATGTGATATTCGCGAACGAGATATTTCACACCGTACTTTATTTCTATTTTATAACAAAACTAGGCGTGCCTACGGTATCGCCCGCGTAGAAATTATTTTTTGTGTACGTAAGTCAAACAGTCATAATTCCCATAACTGTAAATCCAAGGAACGAAGTATCATTTAAATCGGTTCAGTTGTTCTAAATGGTGTAGCTAACCCGAATTTGTTTTTGAAAGTTCTTAAAAAATAAAGGGTTTGTAGCTCCGCGCCTTTAATTTACTGACCTATACATTGATGTACTTTTAAGACGGGAATCATAAAGAGGGTATTTTTTCGCAGAAAAATGCATGCAAAAACGTGGGTAAAAGCTATTGCCACAATAATTACCCGCGTTGTCAAAGCAGCCCCACGTTGGGTGCCACTTTGTATAATTTTCAACATTATTACATTAATTTTAGCCGGTTTTTATTTCAGCATCAAAACGGTGCAGATAGCGTTTTTAATAAAAGCAAATGAATTTTAATAAAACTCGATCGATGGGAAAAATTATTTTCCATTATCACGACATTTAACATAATAATTCAAAGTGCCATTAATCCGCAGTGTCTATAGCTTTTTCCACGTTCATTATTAAGGTTGCCTGGAAGAAATTGCTTTCAGCAATAAGGCCGCCTGTTGTACCGTTCTATTATTTATAAGTTTAGATATAATTTAATTTAAGTATTGTTTTATTTTCAAAAAGGTACAATAAAGTGTTAATTCATTCATTCATTCATTATTTTACATTATGAAAGACCACAAACGAACAGTAGTGTTTGAATTATTTCGATAAATATAATTTTTGGTATAAGCTTTAAGTATCATTAATAATGTAGGGATTTATTTTTGCGGGTTTCTGACTCGGTTATTGATAAAATGGAGTTCAGAAGTAAATATCACTGAATTTAAATGTATTAGCAGTCAGGTAACATACATATAATTATAGGTTTACTTTTACTAAAACTATTGAGCAGATTGGACTTAAATTTTGGATAGACTTAGTTCTCGGCCTGAAATAGAACAAAGTTACTTTTTACTATTTTTCACGAGGATGATGCCGACGAAGGAAAAACAGCTATCTGCGATAAGACCGCCTTTTGTTCTATGTTTTATATTTTATTTAGAAAGAATTTTATCATTGCATGTTACTTTCTAGTCCAACAAAGTGTTCATTCTTTCACTCATTCATAAGTACCTAGGTTTTTTAGATAATCACGTTCCTTTTCAGAAGCTAAATCGATATGGCCAATTTAGCCCATTCAAAATATGAGAACACATGCCTCCACCGACCTTTTCTAAGATAATTGATATAGCAGATAGCCCGACAAACCAATGGTATCTTTCATGAGAAATAATCATTCGTCCCCGATCTGGGCCGAACTAATCAAGAAATGGACTCCTAGATAATAAGGCAATGAATCACAACATAGGTTTCGTATGAGAGATAATAATTATAGTAACTGGCGCCCAACATGGGGCAAACAAAGCCCCATGTTGGACGCCAAAATTTAACGCATTCACTATCCAACCTTATCGGTATGACCTGGAAGGTTGAGCTGCTACTGCAGAGAACTGTACTAGCAGTTCTCATTTTATAAATAAATAACTGGCATTATCCCACACAGCATCATCTATCCCCAAGCTAAGCAGGCTTATGTTATGTGTACTTGATGACTGATATAGGTACTCAAAGCAATAGATTACTAGATAGATATTTTTATTTTACATAGAAAACACCCAGAACTCTAGAAAAAACATTTGCAGATCGTACAAACATTTGCCCTAAGGCGGCAACATATCTTTGGAAAGGCCAAGGCATTACCAATGATAGATCACGCTCAAAATACTTAAATATTATGTTGGTATACACGGACAAGAAATAATCTATCGCGCCCCCATCTTACGCGTCCAATCACGAAATGGAACTCTCTGAGATAATAATGGAATGTACACAACTGCCAGCAATTCGCAAACTTGGCTATTTTTCTGTGTTAATCACAATATTAATGTTAACTGTAATAATATGCTCCATTAACTTACTACATTAATACCATGTCATACTAATGTGCACTTATTTTCAGATTTAGCATAGTCTTTGAGTAGAGAGATAAGTTCAGTTTGAAATATAAAACTCGAAATCACTACATAGTATAAAAAGTCACTTTTTCTGTCCCTATGTCCCTATATCCCCTTGAATGCTTTAATCTTTAAAACTACTCAACAGATTTTGATGCGGTTTTTTGAATAGATGGAGTGATTCTAGAGGAAGGTTTATACGTATAATAAAATCGTGCGAAGCCGGGGCGGGTCGCTATTAAAATGTAAAGTCAAAAATAATATAACTTAAAAGTCTGTACTTTAATACATACTTCCATTGTGAAAGTGTAACAGATTAGAGTATTTTAACTTATGTATTATTTTTGACTACTACCTGATCCAAGAGAGATTTTCTGTCTTAGATATGAAAATCATAATATATTTTTGATACAAAAAAAAACTATAACAGCTGTCTCGTAAATTCACATTTGTCTCCAAATTTCACCTTCTAAGTCACACGCAAACTATCAAACTTGCGTAGTATGCTTCTTTACGAGTTTTCTTCCCGTAAGAACCTTTACAAAATTATTAAAAAAAGTATTAGAAAAATTCAAAAAAGAAGGAAAACGAAATCGGTAAAGTCGTCCACAATGTATGTCGTGACCGAGGGAAACCATTTACTAAATATACCTAATATTAAAACACTAAAAAATATGTTTTAAATAAAATATCTATGATTTAAACGCGGGCGCAGCTTATCATGGAGATATTACATGTCGTTTGCACATTTTTTTAATCAAAAGAAGGCCTTGTCTTCCGCCAAATGATTTATGTTCCAAAATATATCCCCTCCCTTTCCTTTCTCCCCTTTCCTTTCCTAAGAGCTCCGAAGGGCCTAAAAAGTTTCGAGCTTTTTATAAGGTCATGCCTAAAAGATTTATATTTGGAAAGTTGTTAAAAAAGTTTGTGAAATGTTTATGATATTCTAAGAGATAAATAATGGTTTGATTTTAGTATAGATTCTACTTACATCGGTCAGTTTCGTTTTAATTTAGATTGGGAACTCAATAGGTCATGGTGGAAAAATAGAGAAATGACATGTCCAACTCTAGGCACTTGGGTTACTATGTGGCTTAGTACTTAGGTCACTATGTACGGTCAATGCCATTAAAATGTATGGTGTCGTATAGACAGAAAAGACGTAAGAAAAGGAGTCAGCGCCTTTTTAGTTTACTTTCATACAAAATGTATAGTATAGAAAGGTCGCTATGCAACACAGATAGAAATGACGCGGCGCAGTTAGGTCGCTTATTTGTCTGCGCCCTATTGCATTTAGAAAATGCGGGACACGGGTGCGGATAAGGTGGGAGCATTCCTGCGAAC
This sequence comes from Eupithecia centaureata, assembly GCA_944547425.1. Lineage (NCBI taxonomy): Eukaryota > Metazoa > Arthropoda > Insecta > Lepidoptera > Geometridae > Eupithecia > Eupithecia centaureata. The sequence continues at coordinate 3,059,187 of OX155681.1, read as the reverse complement.
CAGTTACTCTACTCCAGTTAGTCTACCCCTCTGCAGTCTGCATATTAGCGAAAGCGTTAGTTTATCAGTGCTAATACATTAATCTTTAAAATTGATGCGTCAGTGTCAAGTCCACGTTTTTCTTTCTGGCCAAAGCCTTATCGAGAGATACAATACAAAGTGATAGCCTCCTCTTTAAATATTTTTCAATTAAGTATATTGAACAATTTTTTTTAAGGGATAAGTCTATTAGTGTTAAATAATTTGACAGAAGAAGAAGTTGAGAAGTTTCGGGATATATTCAGGCTGGTGGTTTGTTTCGATAAGTTTCACAAGTTTGAATCCAAATGCAGTGTTGTTCCCTTCAGTAGCGGCGACAAGAGTTCCAGTCACTAGTAAAGAATTTTCAGTAGAAGTTTTAGGTAGGTTTTTAGGTTGATTGTTTTTGTTTTTGAAAATAAATAATTTTAAATAAAACTATTTAGAATTTGCGGGACTTATATCAACAATTGTCGGAAAAATTGTCCAATATACACTTCAGCCGAATACAATACCTCGTCCTGTTTTCAAATTCGGTTAAAAACTAATAACATACTTTCTGCTTCTCGCTTCAGTTAGGTTGGTAAGTGAATTTTGTTCAAGTGGTAATAACGTACCTAATTACCAAATAACTGTTGTTACCAACTGTATTTCAACACAACTGATACTTCCAATGAAAAAAGCCATTTCAAATTTCAGAACAATGAAGACAACAAAACACAGGATGGCATTATACCGAAACTCGTAAACCACTCAAAAGGCCTCTACAGAAAAAGAAAAAAGAAAATGGCGGCCCACTTTCGCGAAGTCAGGTGGTTGGGCGCCGCCAGCCATCATTAATTTCCATTCAGTGTCGAATGGCGCGAATATATCGTGCTGGAATCGTTATGGTACGTACCAGGGAATGTACTTAAGGGTATAATCTAAGGCGGTTCCTAACTGCGGCCCTGGCCCGAGGTGCTCGTATTTTTGGCACTCGATAGTGACCCAAAAAGCTGAGTTTGAAAATATGTAGCCGCTAGCACTCTTGTGACCTCGATCCGGTTAACGTTGATATTGAGATGATCGTGACGAATTGAAAGGGTTGACAAGCTGAAGAGGCAGTGGGCCGGCCATATAGAAGAACACCATGCGAACGCCTAGCGACAACCGCTGGAGTAAAACGTGTCCTTGAGTGGAGTACCTTACTAATATTATAAAGGCGAAAGTTTGTTTGAATATCTGGATGGTTTGTTCCTCTTTCACGCATAAACTACTGAACAGATCGGTCTCAAATGTTGACTAGACGTGGTTCTAGCTCTGGAATAACACATGGGCTTACTTTTCTCCCATAAATCAGTTCCCATGGGATCTAACGACCTTGAGACGTTTCTAGCCGCGAGCAGATACTAGTTAAATCATAATATCAACCGATTCATAAACATTGATTTGATCAATTATCTATATAATATTTACCTATGTATACATGGTGTAACAATATACATGTGCTAAGCGAAAAGCTGGGTATTTCTACCCCCCCGGGGAACAACTTTTGTTCAACGACTTTTCTAATTTCGATTGGTATCTCTGAAAAAACTAAAACAAAGTTTTCACATGGCCAGCTGATTTTTTACGAAGTGACAACCCTAAAATCTGCTGTTTCTTATACTTGCGACGATGACCTCAGTATGGTCACAGAATAGATGTAGAAAAGAGTGACAGATTCATATTCTTGAAATAGAAAAACGCCTACAGCATCATTGAGGCAAATTGTCGTAAGTCATGGCTAAAATCACATTTCAATTTGAAGGTTGAGTTACGTGTAGTTAAACATACGAACTAAACTACGCTAACACAGTTATGTCTTTTTCTAACTGTTTGTTCTTTCTTGTGTGTTGATCTAATCATAATAACCTACTGACTGAATACACATTGATGTCCACTACTGAAAAGAGCTGTGAATCTGGCGGGTATTGCCATAATCACTTGGCTGGGGATTGCTGATCAAAGAAACGGTATAAGTAATTCACACAATAAAAATGCTGCCTTTCATTTGGCGAAGCCCCTTGGTCGACTTTTACGACATCCGACATACGACGAGCTGAGTCGCATGGGTCGGTTAACTTAATTAAAAACTTTACCAAATGACTCTTTCCGTCATTATGTAGTTTATCTGTCCGTTCTGTATCTACATTAATCTTTGACACTTGTATTTCCACAAAGGAACGCGACTAAATTTTATTGGCTGTAGCACTATGCAAAACCATGGCAACCAGCCAACCGCCAATCATAGACAAGTTAGAGAACCATTCATTCATTCATTGACTGTCGGCATCTATCAACATGCGATACACCCAGTGATGCCAGATCTACCGATTTAGCAGTAGATCTACCTGCTTTTTTAGGCGTCTACCGATCTACTGATTTATTTCAAAAATTTAGTGAAAACTAACCGGATTTTCCCGAGCGCCTTCTAAAATTTAGTGAAATCTACCTGATTTTCCCGAGCGCCTTCTAAAATTTCGTGAAATCTACCTGATTTTCCCGCGCCTATAGCTCCGTGACTAAATAACCACTTGGCGACCTTTTTTTTTTTTTAGCTGCAATTGTCTGCAAAAATGCAAAGAATCGCTTCCTTTTTACGAATGCACCTAAAAAAAAAAAAGGTCGCCAGCCAAAATGCGAGTCAAAATACTCGCGAAACACAAATACATATGGTACCTCTAGAATTTTCAGTCGTTAATTTCTACCTACTGATTTTTTTTCTAATCTACTGATTTTTTACTGAACTTTCTACTGTTTTTTTCAAATTCCATCTGGCAACACTGGATACACCACATGGCGGTGCTGTATTTGCCAAGCGGGCCGAAATATTTTTTAATACGGGTTCCGTAATTTTTTTAATACCAAAATTTAAAGAAGTTCGTTTGTTTAAAATCATAAAATCAAAAAAAAAAAAGCTTAAATCCGTTTTCTACGGGATTTTGTATTAGGTATACCAAATATCAGAATTCACGCAAAGTGTATGTGTGTGTAGCAGGTAGGTACCTACATTGTGAAATACCTATGTAAAATAAGACCAGTACCTACCTACGTATTCATACAATTTTCTACCACATACCTATTATTTCACGACTGTGATCCTAATACCTCCTACTCATGTAGCCAACTAGGGATTTATTAAAATTGAAAATGAACCCTAAAAATTATCCATCTTTTCGGCGAACGAAATCAAAAGAATGAATGATGAATTATTTTAGTGTGACCTTCGTCGCGGTGCCGTGTAGTGCTATAATTACATTTTTTATCTTTCGTGCCTAAAAAACAAGTAACTAGGACTTAAGAATACCTTAAGGGTGTGGTGTATGCATCGGAGTATCACAGAGCTGAAGAGATGAAGAGGCGTGTGTTGGAAGCGTGTGCTTACTTCCATAAAATGTGTGTTGTTTGGAAGAAGGGAGGCATATCGAACCTTACTTACATGCATAGGTATCGATACCTACGTCATGCATGTGTAACTTACTAACTAACTAACCTAACTAGTGCTAAAGTGAGTGAGACATGTTAATGCCTAAAAAGAAACCTACCTTGTGCTGAAGTGTGTGAATTGTCTGTGACTGTGTACCAACAAGTGACCTACCAAAACATACATAAATCCCTGCGTAAGAAGCCATCTAGACAGCTGACAAGCGAGAAAATATGAGGTTTGTAACTTGTACCTACACTTACAACTTTCCTAACTCAGCATTTTAAGATTTTCTCAACACTACCTAGGAACTTACATACTAGCATCTTATTATTATCACGAATTTATTAGGTCCTCTAGTAATCTCCCGCCATAGCTGAAATCTACGAAGTAAAATACCTACCTACATACCTGTAAAGTTAGTAGGTAAGTACAGGTTGCGCGAATAGGGTTGTCACTTTATTTTGGCACTAGGAAATGAAAACTTTTTGTATGGGAAACTGAAAATAGGAATTTTTAATTATCTCCCCCCCACAACTGATCACCATGGGTTCCTGAAACCCCCCCCTTCGGCTTAGTAGGGGTAATATGTTATACCTTGTATAATTGGCTATAGCACCGACAGAGCAGAGACAAAATAAAGCAAAAACACGGATAAAATAAAACCCGAGCTGAGTTAGCGATAAATCAATACAAGACTATATCTACCTACTTCCTATTCCAACCAATCGTCTTAGTTCTTTATCTTTGGTGTAAATAACGGATGTTCATATGGCGCTTAAAAATCTAAAGGGCCTTCAAGTAATGTTGGTCCCACCAGTGTATGGATCAATGACAATGGGGTCACAGGGTCAGATGGATGGAAGTGGATGGGGACCGCTATTTCTGGCGTCGTTTGCAGGAGGCCTATGTCCAGTAGTGGACATGGTTGTTCTGATATGAATTGCAACATAAGATTGGTGATGCTACCAATTTTACAGCAATTTGCTTAGGTATTACAGTTAGGTACAGAAAATCATGGTTAGAAAGGTTATTAGTGAGTGCATTCTTCTAAAGAACTAATATGGCTACTGCTACCCGTGTAAAACACAATTTAAACAAGTAATTCTTTGTAAACAAACTTTATTATGTAATAATTTTCCATGCCTGGACAACGCAGAATATATTGGAGCTACTACTTTTTGATTAAGAAGATCTGTTGTACCGACATTCCTACAAATAAATGATTTATGATTAGATATTGCAAATTCATCCCAACTTATCGGTTTTCGGCAAACAGTGCCATAGCAATATCCGGCCTCTACAAACACTGATTCATCTCGGAGATCTTATCAAACGGAAGCGTTTCCCTTTGTCTAGCCAGAGACTAGACTATAGATTGATATACAATGTGATTTTTCGAACCTTGATCAAACGAAATGTGCGGATACACGACACATATTTATCGATAAAAACCGAGATAAAAAAAATTAATGTTATTTTTTTTAAACACAAGTCAAGTACAGATATCAACAGGAATCTCAACTGATTTAATCTAAATGGCAGAAAGTACCTAATTTAAATGGTGAATAACATGACAACGGAAAGAGATAGACCCCCAGTTTTTGAAGGATTTGTAGAATAAATTATGAAGTTTAATACAACATGCAAAAAAGTAAACCTTAATTACCCAGTTTTAAAGTTACAGAGAAAAAATAAAATAAAAATCTTTTTTTTTTGTCTTATTTCTAAAAAAATACTGTTTTTACTACGCTTATGTATCGTATTTGTATTTTTTATTAGCTAGGTAAACTATCTAGCTTTCAAATGAGACTACTTCGAATAAAATACACCATTTGCTCAAAAAGAAACGAAGAAAAAACGAGATGAAGTAGTCTTCATTTTAAAAATTATTAAAACTGCTTTGTTTTTGAGATAAATAGCATATAATTTTTTTTATCTTGATTTTTACCGATAAATATGTGTCGTGTATCCGCACATTTCTTTTGATCAAGGTTCGAAGAATCACATTGTTTATTGCATTAAGTATTTTCACGCTATCAGCACTATTCTGAGCTTTCTATAAACGTAACGTATATAATTTTAAAAAAGCGTGCAAAGCCGTAGTTAAAAGTTGCAGTACAATCAAATTAGTCTAAGATATAATAAACCATTGAATAAGATTTAGTTCAAAACAATTTTGCGACATAAATAGGTTACATCTGCCAAGCAAGTTGCATCCCTAGAGGTAGTGATAGATCAGGCACTCGAGGTAAAAAATTGCGTGCATTTCACTCGGTGCCTTCTTCTAGTAGGTACCTATACCTACTATAGAGAGTTGTATTGCATAGATATAGTAGTTTGAAGAAAAAAAACGGTAATTGCGTCATATTAGATTATTATTTGATATTTTTTTAAGCAGACCTAAGAAGCAACTTAAGTTTCTGAATATTGAATGCTGATTTTTAAGGTAAATTTGTTTTAGGATAAATAGTGTCTAATCCCTCAGCATCGCTTTTTATGCGCCCACTGCGAGCAAAAAAAATTTGTTTAATCTATATCAATTGAAGTAAACCCAAGGTAAGTACCCAAGGTAAAAGGAAGGCATCTATCCTATCTGCCAATGAATCATGTAAAGCTTCACTTATAATAGTCTTAAAAATAAAAGTTGTAGAGACCACCTGCTTTCAAAATATTATATACAAATGTCCTAAAGCCATAACCCATAAATTTCAAAAGGAAGTAATATAATAATAACATCAAATTATTAAAATAGGTTTCAATTATCGAGTATCGGGTATACATCATGCCACCTACGTAGAAAATAACATGTTACCGGCACTTAAGCCTCAATAGTGATCAATAAATACCCTTCAGGGGGTCTAAGAATTCTAGGGCTGCCTCTAAAAGTTTTGGAGTCTGCTAAATCGCTATGACGAAATCGGGTAATCTCTATTTCAATAATTTAAAGTAAAAAATACAAGCGCTATTCCCATCTTTCATAGACTTCTCTTGATTTGTTCACAAGTAAAACGGTTTTCTGGAAAATTTATTTATATAATAAAATAATAAAATAGATACCTATAATTTTATTAATTTAATAAACTTAGTTAAGTACTATCATAACGAAGATTTTCAGGAATAAATTGTTATTATATAGTTAGCAATTTGCTTGAAACGTCTAAGTTAATTACAGGCAAAACACAAAAGTGACAATTACCATTACGTGCGTATTATTTAAATTACAAACCAATTTCGGTAAACTACTGTCCCTGGAAACATAACCATCATTTAGTCATTTAAATATTTACCCAAAAACCGTTCCCAAAATATCGGTATAGTTTCAAAACATCTAAATCGTACCCTCCAAATAGTTTTATGGCTGTACGTATCAATATGCATTTTGCGATCCCCTGGCGTCGGGCCACCCCTGTTCATATAATATTAATACCCACTGGGTTCTGCGGTACCGATACTATACCCGGGTTGAAGATGGCCGCCTTGACCTTGGATATTCTTTAGTTTTTCGCTTCTTTTCAATAGACTTAAAAAACGGAGGAGTTTATCAGTGCTTACCTATTTTTTTATTTCTTTATGTGTACAGGTACTAACATATCTTTTTCTGGGTCGATTTTGTTGATTCGTTTTGGGGTTCCGTACCTAAAGGGTAAAACGTCTTTCCGTCCGTTGGTCTGTCACTAAGCTGTATCTCAAGAACCACGATAGCTAGACAGTTGAAATTTTCACAAATTACGAGTATGTATGTATTTCTGTTGCCGCTATAACAACAAATACTAAAAATAAAATAAAATAAATATTTATGGGGGATCTCAGACAAAAAATATGATTTTTGTGCCGTTTTATAGATACGGAACCCTTCGCGCGCGAGTCCAACACGCACTTGGCCGGTTTTATTTTAAATTTGTTGCTTTTCTTGTGGTGCCATAAACTTAATTCAAAATCTGACCAGTAGTTTTTGATTTTTTATTTATAATACGTGAAATCTAAAATAATGTTTTTGTAAATAACATCATGTTATGTACATTGTAATAGGCATGTGTATGACATACCACTGAGATCTATTATACAGATTATACAGAGTGACGTCACGACTGTTGGCCAGTGCACAACTTCGTCCTAGGATTTTTACGCGAATAAAAAAAGTTTTAGAACTTCCGAAACCCGAGACTAGTTATTATAACGTTCTTTACAGTGCAGTGAATCTAGTAAATAAAGATATGGGACCAACTCTATCAGTGAACAAGTTTATATCGATATAAACAATATTAAGAACTCGCAGTGAATAAAAACTACCCTCTTTATTTCTGGATTGAAAAATTATCATATTTTATGTGCGTATATTTTTTAACTTCATAAAACTATCAGTGAATTTATGCGAGTGCGTGCAGTTCTATTCTTCCAGCCGAAGTTAACTGTTCAAATAAAAGCACTAAGCTAGATTTACTAACGCTCAACAAGCAAGCGCCATCTAGTAGTGAGTAGCGGAACTACACATCGAATGCTATTTAGCTCCTATCACTGAAATCAATTAGCGACATCTATTATAAATTGCCTGAACTCCATTACCAGCAAGTATCGATCATGGTTCAGAAGTGTGCAGCATGCGGCAAATTTCTAAAAGGGGGCGTTACTTGTCCGAAGTGCTCGTCATGTTCACATTACGAATGTGTTAGAGTCCCAGTCGGCAGCGAGGTGAGGAGCGACTGGCGTTGCGGTGAATGTCAGGCAAGCACACCCAAAGGTAGAAACCCCGCCACGCCGGTGCGTGTTACAGAGACCTTCACACACGTCCCTCTGTCGCGGTGCCAGGACCGGGGAGCCTCTGTCACACAGGAAGACTCTTTGCCGCGGCCATCAAACACAGAGCCTATGAATCTTGGACAGTCGGGCTTCGATATTACAGCAGAGGTCTGCGAATATGAGAAACTCGCAGTAAAATCGAATACGGAGGAGATTCTCGCTGGGTTTCGCAAGATGCAGGATGACATTTTGAAAGATATCAAGTCACTTAGGACGGATATGACCAATCTATTCTCCGAGTTCCGAGAGGTGAGACAAGAGATGGCGGATTTGCGTGTCTGCCTCTCAGGAGTCTCAGCTCGCGTAGAGGTGCTGGAGCAGCGTCTCGAGACGATGGAGAAAGAGAGCGCTGTAGCGGCAGCGGCGCCTGCGCCACACTCGCCTGCCATCGCCCATCTGCAAACCGTCGTCGGGTTGCTGCAGCAGGAAGTCGCCGACCGCGACCAGGAGGCGCTTCTTTCCGACCTCGAGATAAGCCACCTTCCTGAGGAGCGCGGCGAGAGCGAGCTGCAGGCCATCACTATATTGGCTGCTAAACTGGGAGTCGAGCTTGAGCCGCGCGACATCGTTTACGCGGAGCGCGCGGGCTTGCGGCAGGGTGCTGCGGCGGGCGGTGAACAGCCGCGCACACGCCGCCTGGTAGTGCGGCTGGCGCGCCGCGATCTACGGGACAGGCTGCTGGCGGCGGCCCGTGTGCGCCGCACGCTTACTACTGCAGATGCTGACCGCCTCCCGGCCGGAGGCGCGCACGCTCGCATCTACATCAACGAGCGGCTGACGCGCGCTAACCGTGTGCTCTTCGCACGTACCCGCGAGCTGGCCCGCAAGCACCAGTGGCGCTATGTCTGGACCAAGCGGGGGCGTGTTAACGTGCGCGAGGCGGACGGAAAGCAGGCCTTTCAGATCCGTTCTCAGGCTGACCTTGATCGGATTTTTGGTACAGGACCCGTTTGAGCATGAGGCTGAGTGAACGAACTATTTTAGTACTAAAAAATTGTAACTATAAACAGTTAATATATCTTTTTATTAGTGCCTGTATAATAAATCTTTGTTATCGTTATGTTAAAACAGGTTCTTTTTGTTGTTTGAAAATAGATCTGATCTATATTCTGTACTTACGTTCCATTTTAGTGATAATTATTGTTCTGGTTGCTAAAGTATATCTCACTGTAACTCTACTACTAAATATCCAGTTTAGTGTTTTACTTTATTTTGTATTTGTATATCCTATAATAGACTATTCTAGGTTGTTCATTGTTATCAATTTTAGAACATTCAGGAAATTAAATAATTTTTTCTATGTTGCGAGGTTTATGTGTGCTGATCGATGTTTTGTTGCTTTTGCTATAAATCAGGAGATTCCACCGGTTACCATGTTATTTATCATTTATTTATATGTTGTACTTCAATTGCAATTTTTTTTCTTACTCGGTGTATGGAGCCTTTTCAATTTTTCCTGTATTTATTGTTTGCTAGTATTCTTATTTTATTTTATGTTATCTGTAGAAAACACGTATTCACCACCACCATCGATTGAAGTTATAGCAATAATAGTTTTTCATAATGGGTAACGACAAATTCCTTAATGTTGGTCTGTATAACGCCGGCTCACTAGGAACTGATCATGATAATTTTATTGCAGCCTTGGAGAGATATTCAGTAGACGTTATGGCTGTAAATGAAACCTGGCTGAAGCCTGGGGAAGAGGGCCGCGCTCCTATTGTACCTAACTACCGGCTTCGACATATCCCACGTCCAGCTAGCATTCGCGGCGGAAGAGGAGGCGGCGTAGGTTTTTATATTAGACGTGGTGTTAGAGCACGTATTTGCCCTCACCCCATAAATGATAATGTAGAGCAGATGTGGATCAAATTGAATATCAAATCTACCGAACTACTTATTGGGACTGCGTATCGCCCGCCCTGGCTTAGTGTTAATATTTTCTTTGATGCGATCGCAGACACCATAGCTTCTTTCTCAGAATGCGACAAGGTAATTCTTGTTGGGGATTTTAATATCAACCTCATGAATACTGGTGACAATAGAGTACGGATTTTTAATGACTTTCTGAACTGTTTTGAGTTGAGTCAAATAATTGATAGAGCTACACATTTTACCGATAATAGTGAAACATTAATTGATGTCGTGTGTTCTAATGCGCGTACGCAAAATATACGCGTTGACCGGATCGGTTCTCACATTGGTCACGCGTTTATTACATGTGAATTTAAATTTAAAAAACCCAAAATCAAACCAAGGCAAATCATCTTCAGACCAATTCGTGATATCTCAATCGAGCTGTTCAATAATGATTTAAATTCAATAAATTGGAAACTGATATGCTCTGGTAATAATGTTAACACTATGGTTAATGATTTTAGTGATGTTGTTACGTTATTATTTGACTTACATGCTCCATTAAAAAATATTTATATCAGAGACACGCCATGCCCATGGCTAACTGAAAATGTGAAGTATATGATGCGTCTTCGAGATGAAGCTCTCGAAAGATACCGTAAAACAAAAAAAGAGAGTCATAAAATCTATTATAAAGAACTTAAACAACAAGTTAACTTTGCATTGAACAGTGAAAAGAAAGCATTTTTCAAACAAAATATTAATTGTCACAAGAATAACTCAAAGGCTCTATGGAAAAATCTAAAATCCAAAATTCTCCCTCCCAAATCCAGTGAGCTGCCAGTCCATTTTGATAACCCTAATGCAATTAATGATCATTTTTTAAATATACCTGGTAATTCAGCAATTAGTATTTCTATAATAACGTATTTCGAATTCAATAGATACACAGAGACTTGTTTTTCTCTGAAACCCACTGACCCAATATGTGTACTCAAATACTTAAGAGAAATAAAATCAAATGCTTCTGGCATTGACAGAATCTCTCTTGAAATGTTAACATTGACACTTCCTCAAAGCCTCGATACATTAACCACGATTATTAATACATCAATTTGTTCAGCAGTATTTCCAAAGGCTTGGAAAACTGCTATTATTAAACCTATTCCTAAAGTTCAAAATCCACTTGAAATTAAAGACTTAAGACCTATCAGTCTTCTACCTTGCCTATCTAAGGTATTAGAGAAGGTGGTATGTTCCCAGCTTAGCGACTATTTGGAAAAGCACAATATTTTACCGGAATTCCAATCAGGTTTCAGGAAAAATAGAGGCACTAATACGGCTCTACTCGATGTTACAGACAATATTATTGAAGCTCAAGACAGAGGAATGGGAACGATACTTATCCTTTTAGATTTTTCACGAGCGTTCGACGCAATAAATACCTCACTTCTATTAGCCAAACTTAGTTTCTATGGATTTGACCATCAAGCTATTAAATGGTTTGATTCCTATCTTAAAAATCGGGATCAATTCGTTGAGATTTCTAGAGACGATGGAAATCCGCTAATTTCAGAAAAGCAGGTTGTAAATAGAGGCGTGCCGCAGGGGTCAATCCTAGGACCCTTGTTATTTATTCTCTACAGTGCCGATGTCATTAACTGTATAAAACATTGTAAGTTCCATATATACGCGGATGACATACAAATATACTTTTCTTTCAAACCTGACCATATACGTTTTGCTGAGTCTCGAATCAATGAAGACCTGGCGCGGATACAAGAATGGGCGCAATCAAACTCTTTGCTCTTGAATGCTAATAAGACAAAGTATATGATTTTAGGCACACAAACTCAGGTTCATAAAATAAGCCTGGAAGTCCCTCAGCTGGTCATTAACAATATTAAAATTGAGCGAGTGACAGAGGCGAGAAATCTAGGTCTAATTGTTGATGAGCAGTTGAAGTTTGAACGTCACGTTTCAGAAATAGTTAGGAACTGTTTCTATAGGTTAAAAATTTTATACAGGATTAGAAATTATCTAACCACGGAAATCAGAGTAATGTTGGTTGACTCTCTTGTACTATCCAGGTTCAATTATGTCGATGCGGTCTACGGACCCCGACTTCTTTGTAGAACCTCTAAGCTTGTACAGAGAGTCCAAAATGCTTGCACTCGATTTTGTTTCAACGTCCCTCCGCGTAGTCACATAACACCATTTCTAAACCAGCACGGTATTCTTAACATGAAACATAGGAGAGATCTTCATCTTGCAATTTTAATGTTTGGAGTGGTTAAAACTGGTAAACCAAAGTATTTAAGTGATAAATTCGATTGGGCTAGAGACCACAACAGAAACCCACCTCGCGCATGCTCCTTTGTGCTGCGAACCCCGCGTCACGGTACAGCTGCTTTTCGTGGTAGCTTTCGATTCAGCGCTACTAAGTGTTGGAACTCACTTCCTCCACCTCTACGTGAGCTTAAAAATAAGTGCACCTTTAGAATGAAGTTCAGGCATCATTTACTTGAACTTCAAAGTGATTCTCGGTAAGGTAGAGCATACATTTGCACGTATTTGGTACTTACCAATATCCTTTTATATGCTCTATCTTAAAATATTCTATTTTGTATCTCTATATTATACATGCACTCTGCACGCTTAGTGGCGCATGGATCCTAAACGTGCGCGCGGAGGCCTTGTTGCTGGTAGAGTGGGTCTTTTGTAATCAAAGTCGGAAGGTCTATGGGTGGAGGTAAATTAGTTTCAGTATATACATATTTTTAGTTAAAGAGTTTTATATTTTACATTGTATACATTTTTGAACCCAAATCAGCAGCTCGTACGTCAACTCTACTTTGGTGCATGCTGAAAATCAGCGTTGTGGGCTATTCACCTACTCACAACATTTTAGCTGAGCATGGACCTGTTCTGATAGCGCAGTACACTCTGCATCGATCAACCATAGAAATACACGCATCTATTTTATATAACTTAGAACTGATATATATTTAAATACTTTTATTACATTTATATTTGCATGTTAGTATTAAGTTTTTTGCGGTGTGTGTAGTTTGTCTATATTCTATAAGCTCTTATTTTTATGTGTACCTACTAAACTATCAGAATAAACGTTTCATTCATTCATTCATTCATATACAAGTATTTATTTTTACGTAAATGAGGTATCTAGTATCTACAAAAAAATAACGTTCGTAGAAATATAAATTCATAAAGGTACTTAAAAAAGCGTTTTATTTTTTGAAATTATGAATAAAACGACTTAAATAAAAAAAATTAATAGGTACTTAGGTAACTAGTTAATAGCTACTTACGGATTCAAAAATATTTACTCTTCTAAATTAATTCCAAAGTAATGAGACAAACTTGAACGAAATTCCTAAAATTAGTCTGAAAGGAACGCAAACAAGATTAAATTCAATTATAATTTAAAAACTCACTACCTAAACCATCCTTTCACGTCTCGAGTGACGAACATTTTGAAGATTTTTATTAAAAATTGGCCTTAAAATGGCGATGTGTTCTTAAATTTTAGTTGCCGTCGTGTAGGTACATATTCGGGGATAGGTGAAGCAATAACTTAGCAAAAATTTAATAGTTTATTTCTTAAGGCTTACAAAATAAGCACTTGGACTTGGTCAAATTTCAAACTTTATTACCTTCATATCATCATCATCATCATCATCACCAGCCTATAATAGTCCACTGCTGGACATAGGCCTCTCCTAATGAGCGCCATATATGGCATCATTATGTGGGGGTTATTGCCCATAATCCCCACGCTACCTTCATATGGTAATTTACAAAATAATATAAGAAATAAGGTGTTAGATAATTGGTTTACGCTTTAGTTTTTTGCATACTAGTAGAAGAAACGAATCAATCCTCAAAAAAAAAAGCCCTGGTTCCGCGCCGCAGAAGTCCATCACAACCTCGTAAAAATCGAAGCAGTATGTAAGATCGTATGCGTCTTAGTGCAAATGTATTGCAAAAACACACAAAACGCGCCTAAGAATCGCGACTGACAAAACTTACCAATTTAAAAGAACTCAACATTCAACTAAAAAAAACCAATTGACCAAGTGAATTAATATGACAAGTTTCAAGTGAATGGTTCAACAGCCAAAAGTGTCCTCTATAAGCAAAACTTCCTAAGCATCAAAGTGACAAATCAGGACAGTCGGACACGGAAAACATTTTAGCACTTCAGGAGGTGTGGTCACCGGCAACCACCTAGGTAAATTGATGGAAGGTTGCCTGCCACTGCTGCCAGAAATAGCCCCACCCGATTTAGAACGTGGTGAATGATTTACGTTTGCGGAAAGATAATATAGAAACGATAACTTTATTAAAATAAGAAGAAGAAATATATTTTATTTCTTCCTATACAGAACTTATATATAGGTAACTTACACTTAACAATTTTTTTGATTTAAAATAAATAAAAAAACAAGGGATTAGTTTGTTATGAAGGGTCCCTGTGTCAGCATTGTGTAGCATTTGGCTAAGCCGAATGCTACGCTGGTTTTCAGGTACAAGTAGAAATAAAAACATGATTCTTTCACATTATTTAACAGGTCTTAGAAGAGGGTCTGAACAATTCTAATTTATTCGTGAGCCGGTCAATTTCGGCCATACTTTTTCGCTGCTCATTGGCTGAATTTTCATTACGAATGATAAATGGAGCAGCGAAAATAGATAAATAATTCTGGATAATTCCCAAAGCATTATCTAGCCCCAAGCTAAGCATCACTTGACTTGTGTTATGGGGAGATACTAGATGAAAAACTGTTATACCTACTTTAAGAAGTGATATGATCATCACAGATAAAATCAATTAGTAACAACTATGGAGTTGATATGCTCTGTGGTAACAAACAACATTGCCAATAAAAAATCTGAATCAATCTTGCAAGAAGTCTAAACTCAGCACTGGGTATCCACGTGCGAATGATGATGATGAATGAGGACCTACAGCTACACTTTATCTGGTAAACGAATGGAATAAATATAAGTTGTGGCTTGTACCAGCACGATTTGAGTACTTGTCGGACGTTATTATTAAAACTGGCAACCCTATAAATAGGACGCAATTTGCAATAAGCTACAACCTGTTTCACTCAGGGTATTTGATGGGGAAGTATTATTTTTTATTATATTAATGTTAAATGGCAGAATGGTGGTGGTGAATGGCAGACTTGTAATTTTTCAACTTCACTATTTTTTTTAAATACCTCAGTACCTAAGTACATACTGTAGTAAGTTTTTAAAATTGACTGTTTAGTGACCAAGCCCTGGACTGCGGGATTTTTTATAATTATTATTTACGTTATTCAGAATATGTTTAGTTACTCATAATTATTTATTACTATAGAATAATCAGGAAATAAGAAGGTGACATTTAACGAAATGAAATCGATGAGAAATTGTTAAAAACCAATATGGTTGCCATTTTAAGTAAAATACGTTTTATGATTTTTATTTCGCAGTGAATCTTTGTAAGTGATTTCCATTGAATCTGTGACTAAACTACGGTTTTTGGTCTGCGGTCAGTGTAATGATTTCGGATTGGGCATTCTGTTATTTGATATTTGAGCGATTTCGCTCGTTATTGCTATTCGAATTTGATTATCTGCTGCCGGATTTGTTATATTATCGGGCTATTTGCATAATAAATAAATGGGTATAACATTTTCGCTCGTATTTACAATTAGTTAGGCACAATAGGTACAAGCCGACCAAGCAAAAGCTCCATTTGCACTATCACCCGTCGCATTCAGACGTGTTGACGGCTGACACGACCCCATAAAGTTGACATACATGGGTGATGGTTGATATTAAGCATCATTAGACAATTATTTGATTGCTGTATCATATAAAAAAGGTCTACTAGGTAGAGTTCTAGAAAGTCTAAAAACGCATAAAACTGCCTAAAGACCTAAAATGTACCCAAGTGATAAGCAAGATAGTAATTCTACCAAAAAGCTCTTCGCCATGCGACCCTAAGAATTATTGCATACTCCCTGCATTGCGCGAGTTAAGTTTAAATAAATAAATAAAAATGTTGAAAAATTTATTACCTACCATATATTTGAACATCATACATACATAAATTAATAATAGTAAAAATGAAATAATTTAAATAAGAATAAAATTCTGAAGCACTTTAGTTTTCGTCGGTACTTTATGCAAATTACGGTAAAACTGACAAAAAACATTGATATAAAATTTGTTAAAATCGGGGGCTAACGAACC
The DNA here is from genome assembly GCA_944547425.1 of Eupithecia centaureata. Classification (NCBI taxonomy): domain Eukaryota; kingdom Metazoa; phylum Arthropoda; class Insecta; order Lepidoptera; family Geometridae; genus Eupithecia; species Eupithecia centaureata. The sequence continues at coordinate 3,042,794 of OX155681.1, read as the reverse complement.
GGGGGGAAACGGGATCGGGGGCTTACGAACCGAACCCGACAATCCATACCGCGTCATGTTATACATAGCTTGTGTTATATGAATATCAGATGACTAATATACACTGAGCACTTGGAATTGAATAATGTAACGTATTTGTATTGAGTAAATTATCTATCTCTATCCATCTAATAAATTATTAATTTTGATGGATACCAAATAGTGTTTTCTCTGATCGCAGTAGCAATCTGAACGAGGACGACTAGCACCAGAATGCACTCAAAATGTAGTAACAAATCACATGGAGACAGAAAAGTTCGATGGTTAGAACTTGTTTATAAACGTTGCTGAGCTAACTGTGACTGTCGTCCTTCACTTTTAAGGCCGGTTCAAACATATCAGTGAAGTCTCTGTTCAGTATCAGTGAATCTCAAATTCGGTTCGGACCGTTGACGGATCGACAATGTTCTGTTTTCACCCAATGACAAATATCAGTAAAGTCATAGTGAATCTTTTATTCGGGTCAAATTATTGACGTTCCATTGACGGAACGTAACGAATTGGAGATTCACTGTACAGTGATACTAAACTGTGATTCACTGATATGTGTAAGTCGGACTTTATGGATGTTTTAAACTCGTCTGTATTTTTATCGAATACAAAAGTATTGAAGGAAATTTAATTTAGTAATAGTTCTGTAAATTAACTTTGGTTTGGGCTGTCAGTTACAGTTTGCTGTTTTGAATTTAAGAGATGTGGATTTTGTTTGCAAAATTAATTGGATAAGATTTAAACAGTCTTTCAAAATGAGAATATCGTTTCTTCTTAAAACTGTATCTCGATTAAAACAACTTGGTTTTTTAATTAATTGATAATCTGAACTGAACTATAAGAAGCTGAAGTAAGTTTACAAATAAGACAAGAATATATGAAAGTAATCCCCGTTTCCTCTGTATTTTTTTGAGTTAAAAATAGACTACTTAAGAACAAACACATGTAAACGGATATGGGAATATCACTACATAGTATAAAATAAAGTCGCTTCCTCTGTCCCTATGTCATTATGTCCCTTTGAACGCTTAAATCTTTAAAACTACGCAACGGATTTTGATGCGGTTTTTTTTAATATATAGAGTGATTCAAGAGGAAGGTTTATACGTATAATAAAACCGTGCGAAGCTGGGGCGGGTCGCTAGTTAAGAATAATCCTTGAAAATTTAAAACGATAATATTATGTTAAAATTTACCCTACATTTTATTGTGTTAGGGCTTTAAAACATTTGCATTATGTTTTACTAGCTTTTTGAAGATAACTTTTAGTTCTAAGAGACATTATTCGTCTTCTTAAAGTAGACTTTTATGACGTTTATTAACTTTAACACGAACTCGCGACAGTAATTATTATTATCCCTGGAGTAAAAAACTATCATTTTTATCTTCATCATCATCATCATCAGCCTATATTAGTCCACTGCTGGACATAGGCCTCCCCTAATGAGCGCCATAGCGCCCTGTCTTCAGCTTGACGCATCCAGCATCTGCCAGCAGTCCTTCGCAGATCGTCATCCCACCTGGCCGGAGGGCGTCCTACACTACGTTTGCCGAGTCGCGGTCTCCACTCAAGAACACGTTTACCCCAACGGTGGTCGGTTCTTCGCACGATATGGCCGGCCCACTGCCACTTCAACTTGCTAATTCTTTGAGCTATGTCGATAACTTTGGTTCTCTGTCGGATGTTTTCATTACGAATCCTATCCTTCAGAGAAACTCCGAGCATAGCTCTTTCCATAGCTCGCTGAGCGACTTTGAACTGGTGGACCAGCCCTACCGTAAGTGTCCACGTCTCAGCTCCGTAGGTCATTACGGGTAGGACGCACTGATTGAAAACTTTCGTTTTCAAACATTGCGGTATGGATGACGAGAAGACTCGACGTAGTTTTCCAAACGCTGCCCAGCCCAGCTGAATCCTCCTCTTGGCCTCCTTTTCAAAATTGTTTTTACCTAACTGCACAATCTGCCCAAGGTAAGTGTACTCGGAAACAATTTCGAGAAGGTGGCCTTCTACGACGATCGGTCCTGGATTAATGTGGTTATTGGTCATGACTTTGGTTTTATCCAAATTCATGCCAAGACCGATGCGTCGTGAGGCTGAGGCTAGGCCGTCCAGCATGTGGGTCAGCTCCTCTAGCGACTCCGCCATTAAGACTATGTCATCAGCGAATCGTAGGTGTGAGATGTAGTAGCCGTTTATGTTTATGCCCTTACCTTTCCAGTCCAGCGTCTTAAACATATCTTCCAATGCGCTCGTGAACAGTTTCGGGGATATGACATCCCCCTGTCTCACTCCTCTGCGCAATTGGATGGGTTTAGACTGCTGGTCCTGTACTTGGACACTCATAGTAGCGGCATCGTAAAGACATCTCAGCACCTCGATATACCGATAGTCTACTTGGCATCGCTGTAAGGATTCCAGAACAGCCCAGGTTTCGACAGAGTCAAAGGCTTTCTCATAGTCCACAAAGGCGAGACACAGGGGCTGATTATACTCTTCGGACTTCTGTATAATCTGCCGCACTGTGTGAATGTGGTCTATGGTGCCATATCCTCCGCGGAACCCGGCCTGTTCCGGTGGCTGAAACTCGTCGAGTCTCCTGGCGAGACGATTCGTGACCACTCGCGAGAATAGCTTATAGACGTGGCTCAGGACTGTGATGGGTCTATAGTTTTTAAGGAGGGTTTTATCGCCCTTCTTAAAAAAGAGCACCACCAAACCCCCGCTCCACGCCTTAGGAGTTCTCCCACTGTGAAGGACGGCATTAAAGAGGCTCTGTAGCTCCTGTATAACGGGAGCTCCTCCTGCCTTCAGAAGCTCTGAAGTAATACCGTCCTCACCCGGGGCTTTTCCATTTTTAAGCTGCCTCAGAGCTAACACGATTTCATCTTGACTGATATCTGGCAGTTCGTCGGTATAGTGGCGTGTCAGGGTGGCTCTGGAATCATGGTCATCTCGCCGGGAACGAGGGGCATGTGCAGTGTACAAACGGCCATAGAAATCCTCTATCTCGGCCAAGATCTCCGGCTTCGACAAAACGGTCCTCCCATCGTGCGTTTTAAGCTTCGTCAGGTGGCTCCTGCCAAGCTGCTGAGTGAATACTTTGGACCCTCGGTTGCGCTCTATCGCCTCTTCAATGAGGCGTGTGTTGGAGCTCCGAAGGTCGCGCCGTACCATCTTCGCGATTCGCTTGTTCAGGTCTGACCTCTCTGACGAAGTCACTTGGGTGGTTTCCCGTCTTCTTGTCATCAGATCCAGAGTCTCATCCGAGAGTTTGGACTTCCTGCCAGTACCTTGTTTTCTGCAGAATTTAATGCCCTCATCCCTCAACGTTTCGACCAGATTGTGTAGGTTCTCGTCAGCGTCATCAGTGGGTTCCAGAGCAACAAATCTATCCCCGAGAAGCTGCTGAAACTTCTCGGTGCCCGCCATGATTTGGATTGAATTAGGTCGGAGCGTGGACTTCATCAGACGGTTTCTTTCAAGCTTTAAGTTGATATTCAGAGTGCCTCGGAGCAGTCGGTGATCAGATCCGGTATTGAACCTGTTGATCACTGAGACATCTCTGAATATGTGCTTGCTATCCGTCATGATGAAGTCGATCTCATTTTTAGTCACAGTGTCGGGACTTCGCCATGTCCACTTCCTTTGGGGCTGCTTCTTAAAGAAAGAGTTCATTAAGAACAACCCCTCTTTCTCAAGGAAGTTGACAAGCATTTGCCCCCTGTGATTCCTAACTCCATAACCATGCGGGCCTATTCGGGATTCGTTGCCAGTTTGGATTCCCACCTTGCCGTTAAAGTCCCCCATAACAACGTTGAAGTGAGCCTTAGTGGTGTTGTGTAAGGCTTTGGATATGTCATCATACATATCCTCCACTTCTTCATCCGAGTGTGCCGAGGTCGGTGCGTAAACCTGAATTACCTTCATGCTATACCGCTTGGATAGCCGAAGGATCAGGTACGCTACCCTGGTCGACACACTGGAGATTTCTTGAACGTTGCTAGAGAGAGCCTTATTGACGAGGAAACCTACGCCACCCTGGGATGTTTTGTCACCCTCGCGAAAGTAGAGAAGATGGCCCGAGTCTAGGGTTATGGTGTCCTCCCCCTCTCTACGGACTTCACATAACCCTAGAACATGCCATTTAATGTTCTCTAACTCCACTTCCAACTGCGCTAGGTGATGGTCAAGCCTCAGAGTGCGTCCGTTAAACGTAGCCAGGGTCAAATTTGAAAGTGTGTGGTAGCCTAATGTAGCCCGGGGATTCTTAGCACCCCCAGCCCCGCCGTTACCATGACCGCCACCATAGCCAGGAATAGCGAGGCGACCGGGAACTGGGGGCCATTTTCTGGCTGTAATATTCATTGAGGGGGTAATGCCCGTAATCCCCACGCTGGGCATGCGGGTTGGGGATCGCAGTTAGGTGATGGTGTTGGTTCTGCAGGGGCGCTGCTGCCCGCCCCCGGTGTGTCCCTTAGTCGCCTCTTACGACACCCACGGGAGGAGTTGGGGTGGTGCAATTCTATGCCGGCACCACACGGCACCACACGGCATTTTTATCTTAGCTAAGCATAAATGAAGACGCGGCGCCATTGTTCTCAGGATACAGGGATGCACTCAGCGTCATCCCGGCTCTATTTTGGGCCAATAAGTTGTTTAACATCATAACTGCGCCTGGTATTTTTGAAAAGCAAACATGTAAGTTCATTAATTAAGTTATATTGTATGTATTTGTCATATAACATCTACTAAGCCGAACGGAGGTACGAATACTGAATTCTGTTAAATAATAATGAAAAATAAATATTTTTCATTATAATTTCATTAAAAATTTGATTCTTTTCGACAAATATTTACAAATACTTAAATTAATTATAGTGATGCAGGTATATAGTGATGCTAGGGCGCTTTGGCACTCATTAGGGGAGGCCTATGATGATGTAGGATGTATTTCATGTAGGCGCTTCCGCGACTGAGTGATCAATGTGATTTTGTCTTCGCATCTATGTTGAAACCTAACCAAAGCCCCTTTAATTCCGTCCTCAATCCGTCCCTATCTGAAACTGAGACAGTTATCACGAGTTATTAATCTATAGCGGTTAGAGTGCACTTGATAAGTCACTTTAAGTGCTGTTTCAAATACTGAATTAATCTTAGGATTTTATTATTAAGCTGACGCTAGTATAAAAGAGCTAATTTGGTGCTTTTAAATGAGTGTATAAGCTATATTATAAGATGGCGGTATTTTTTCAATTTATGTCTGTTTGAAAAGGTACCTAGGTCGCCTTAAACTGGATGTGAATCCAATGAAAGCATAAACAGATGGTCTAGAATTAACTAGACTACCCATGTGTCGATATAGCTCAAATAATTAGCTAGCTGAAATGGCAGTGAATCGGCCACATTTCGCGAAGTATCAAAAACCGCTAAGTAAAACGTGTTCTACGAAGACTGCAGGCAGATGCTGGATGCGGCAAGCTGGAGATATGGCGCTATGGTGCACATTAGGGAAGGCCTATGTCCAGTAGTGGACTAATATAGGTTGATGATGAGGTTGAGTACCAAATCATCATTGCTTGGGGGAGGTGCGCCCGGCAGTAGACGTCTAAATACATACATACTATATACCTAATGATAATAACCTAAGACACCTATAAAGAATCGGATTTGAAAGGTATGTCTATTATACCTACCGATGAGAGTATTGTTCTACGGTTTTGCTGGATTTCACATAATACCTCAACATTTGTCTCAAGGCGGGAATCGAACCCGAAACCTCCTGCGTTGTAAGCAGACCTTCACCCGCCGTGCCATGGTCGTAATTTTAATCGGTTTACTTTATGTCGGTAACACTTTTTCTTATCAGGCAATACAAAGTGTTTATTGTGCGGCATGTATTTGCTAGCGTTTACTTAATTTGTGCTTTATTGTTGAATGAAGAAAAACAATAAAGGAATTTAGTTTGCTATAAATTAAAATAGCCACAAACCACTAATCATCGGATTATGCCACAGCACAAGGAAAAAGGCTAGGTCAACGATTGTGCACTGCCAGGGTTCGATGCGACGTTTTATTGTTTTCGTATTCCAAATTTAAATTAATTTAAAATGAGTAAACTGATATATTAAAAAAGGAATTCTGTCTGTCTTTAACCCTTAACTATTGAACGGATATTAATGAAACTTGACAGGGGCGTAGGTAGACGTTATCTTGGGGACGGACATGGGTGATGTTTTATCCAGGAAAAGAGCGTGTGAAACAGGTAAGAACTGGAGTAAAAAAAATTAAGGTAGAGCTCCCAATGAAGACTGTGAATATAAAAATGGTGCTAGGAAAAAAACGTGAATGTGATTTTCATTTCTAAATTATCAGTATAAGTATTTAGTCAGTAAAATTATTATTCAGTTTGTAATACCATTTTTAGGAAATAAATAAATAATTCCGGACAGTCCACACAGCATCATCTAGCCCCAAGCTAAGGAGAGCTTGTAAATAGACTTGTTATGATATTTTTTACCAATAAGATGACTAACTATCTGACCCAGCTTATCCCAACTTCCCTATTGCCTTGCGTGCTCTACCAACTACCAGTTAATCTGTGCGATCGCGTGCTAACCGTCGAATTACTTTCTAGGTCATGCAATAAGTTCCAGAACTTAATCCTGGAGGAAACACGAAATGAACCTTCTTACGGTTACTTAACTTTGATTATTGCTTGTGCGTTCACCCGAACCGGTGGGAGTTGGGTATCTACGTAGTTTATTAAGTTTGTTGAAGGTTTTTTGGTTTTAAAACTTATTTTCTGCAAAAACATGAGTAAGAGAAGAATCTGCCTGCAGATGGGCACTACACAGTATAAAACAAAGTCGCTTTCTCTGTACCCTATGTCCCTTTGTATGCTTAAATCTTTAAAATTTTGCAACGGATTTTGATGCGGTTTTTTTAATCGATACAGTGATTCAAAAGGAAGGTTTGTACGTATAATAAAACCGCGCGAAGCCGGCGCGGGTCGCTAGTTAATAGTAAACTACAGAAGTACCTACTAATAAAAAGATCCCTCAAGTGCGATTGGGAATCGGGCGCTGAGGGTTTCGAGTTTTTGTAATGTACCTACATAATTATAATATTAAGTCTTTAGTTAGAGACTTCGTTATCTGATGAATATCTAAAAACAGATTGCTACGAAGATCTGAATCACATTCATTTAATAAGTGCGCAAGTTTGGATAAATTAAAGGTTTTTGTGAAATATATTATCACTACATAGTATAAAACAAAGTTGCTTTTTCTATCCCTATGTCCCTATATCCTTATGTCCCTTTGACTGCTTAAATCTTTAAAACTACGCAACGGATTTTGACGCGGTTTTTTTAATATATAAGTAGAGTGATTCAAGAGGAAGGTTTATACGTATCATAAAACTGTGCGAAGCCGGGGCGGGTCGCTAGTATCGTAATAAATCGCAATATAACAATTTCATGCGTCTGACGCAGTCAGAACACATTTTCATGTGTTGCCTTTTAACATTGTTTTTTAGGGTTCCGTACCCAAAGGGACTCTATTACTAAGATTCCGTTGTCCGTCTGTCACTGCCTGATAGTAAGACGGTTGAAATTTTCACAAATATTGTATTTCTGTTGCCTTTATAACAACAAATACAATACAAAACTAAAATTAAACGAAATATATGTATATGAGGAGGATACAACAGACATGATTTTTGTGCTGTTTTTATAGTTAATGGTACGGAACCCTTCGTTAGCGAGGCCGACTCACACTTGCCCTTTTTATATTCGTTGTGATGTTCGTATGTCGTATCGTACAATGTGTAACGCCTTCTACAAAGTTATCGATTGAAACTTCAGGAAAGTTTCGTAAAGTTGCGGCGCTGGAAAGAATGTGGGGAATAAATTGTGCAAAGTGGATTAGGATTACGGATTATTTATATTGCGGAATCTAAGGTAACGAACGTGGCCCAGTCTTTACCTCTGACTCTGATTTTCAAAATGACAATACGTGGCGAAACATTGGCTAAATTGACTCCCCGTATGTCTTATGTGTTACTGTTACCAATCAATTGATTATTTTTAAGTATATCTCTATTTTTTATATAAAAAGTAGAATAGTTATAAAAACTTGTTTTTTTTTCTTATAATTTCTGGAACTCACTTGAATTTTTGCGGTAGGCCCTTTAACAGATACATAATCTTGTTTAGTCTACTTGTAGGCAACACCTCCGCAGCGAGTCAAGCGGTGGAAAAATCACTCTTATTTGAGGGAAGTATAATTAGGAAGTAAGCATTTAGCAAGTGAGTACATAGGTTGAAGTGCTGATGAGTCAAAAAATAATGATGCTGGTCTCGATAGAACCTACGCGTATGCTCTCCTTGGAGTCTAGACGCTAGGTCCATGGATACCGAGGCTCTCCGCGTTTAAAAAATATCTGAGTGTCTGGCGTGGCACGCGTGACCCGAGAGTTGGTATTTGGCGCAGCGCATCAGCATTGCCATACAGCGTGGTAATGTAGCCAGTGTCTTGAGGATGCTACCGACTGGTATTAACATGGATCAGTTGATTTACAACTAAACTGTTTGCGGCCGTCAGCAGTTAGTTAAATTTTTATACTAATTTTAATTAGGTGCTATTCCTTTAATGTAATTTTCGTTCTATATAAACTATTTATTACATTAAAAAAGTAAAAGAAAAGTCAAATATAGTCGTCATAGTTAATAAACACCAAACATCAAAACCAAGGTCTAGCCAGATTCAATCGTCTCCATAAAGCGAAATTCCACCGATTACGATCGTCAAATCGAGTAAAAGGAATCATGTTTCGTGACTAATTTTATTTATCACCCCCGCCCCCACCCCTCACATTTATAACCGCGAAACGGACCGCCAATAAAACCACTGAATCAAAGAGAAAAAGTGCTCTCCGTTCTATAAATATTTTATTTCGGATAGTGAGAGGTAATGTGGCCATGCGTTTGGGGAAATGGTGAATTTTTATCGGTGGTGAACTGGACAGTCTACTAATTGCAGTTCCACCGCAAGGTTTGCAGTCAAGGTGTTATTTTTATCCCTTAGGACCATTTTGTTAGGAAATTTGATGAAGTCAAATTATTCAAAGTACGATTACTTCAGTATTTAATAATAGTCGTCTGTAGCAGTTACCAATCGCAAAATTAAACCTGGTTAGACTTTTTATTTAAATCTTTTTTATTATATAGGCCTCTCCTAGTTAGTGCCAAAGCGCCCTATCTTCAGCTTGCCTTATATTAATGTAAGCAGTCATCTATTATCAATAATACAAGCTCTGTTTAGCTTGAGGTTAGATGGTGCTGTGTAAATTGTTCTGCACTATTTATTTAACTTTTAAGGAAAATTAATAAGTAAGTTTGCTGCATGGTAATCCCATTTTGTATTCTGTGACTAAACCGCCCTTGCTTCCGGCCCTGTTAGCCTTGTATCCAAAAAATAAAGGAATTGTGTCGTGTTCTCACTTTCCAACAATAACAGACACCCTACGCCGGGAGCTGGGGAACTTTTACTAATGTGTGCTAGTCAAATGGACTCTCGAGAGTTCATCCATTGAATAAACCGTTCTATACCCGTCGTATAGAGTGCAGAATAGATTAGCACAGCTATATATAAATAATACGACCGTGTATATCTGCCTCTGCCACTCATGCATATGGAAATGGGACTTAGGTCATAGTGTACCGACCACATAGTGGTTTTTCAGTGTTATGTGGATTGCCGCATCTTTTGATTGAATTTGAAATGGAGTGTGTCTGAGGGTACAAAGATGTGTGTTTTTAACTGTGGACGAAAGGATAATGTTTTTACCGCTGTTTGGAATTGTAAATTAATAATGCAACCCACAAAGCAATATATGGTGCTAGCACCAAGCGAAGAAGAGCATGTATTGTGACACAAGCTCGGCACTGGATTCTAGGTAACTGTTATTTCTATAAAACATTGAAAAAATGAGTTTATTAATTTTTTATCTACAATAGACCTTCGTTTGACTACAATCTCACCTGATTTTAAGTGACGACATGGCCGAAGATTTATCACGAATGTTCCTTCTTGATTCGAAAAAAGAACTAAGAAGGTAATGAAAAACGAGTTCAAATCCCCGAGATCATCTTTGCAGGGTGCAAAGATGATTTTTGGTCAAAACCCAGTCATTCTCAATCTGAGATCTTTACAGGACAAAGCTAGTAAACAACAGTAAAATAAAGCTCAACATAAGTATTTAACTTAATTTCCGTGTGAAAGCAAAAACGCAACAAAAGCTTTTAAAATGAGTAACGCTATAAATAACCCGTTACATCATCATCATCATCATCACCAGCCTATAATAGTCCACTGCTGGACATAGGCCTCTCCTAATGAGCGCCATATATGGCATCATTATGTGGGGGTTATTGCCCATAATCATCCGTTACATACAGGGTGTAAAATATGTAAATATACAGTGTGTTCAGAACTTACGGGAGCGAGTAGAACAATGAAGTGCAAACTCTACAAAGTCACGGCTTTCATTACGGAGTGATTAACCAACGTGCGTATTGCGTCCCTTATTGGCGAGGAGCTACTGTGAAACTTATTATTGACTACTACTAGTATGTGCTCGCGGTTTCGCACCCGTTGTATTTTTATTTCATGGGAACTGATTTATGGGATGAAAAGAAGCTTAAGTGCTATTGAAGCGCTAGATCTACGTATATTAAAAATTAAGCCCGATCCGTTTAGAAGTTTTCGCATGAAAGAGGAACAAACATCCATCTATAGTTACATCCATATAAACTAGTCCCGTTTCCTGTTTATAATATTAGTAAGGATGGTGTTAACGTAAGCCCGGTATCAAAACAATAAATTATTTAAGTGTAATTTATCGAGTGTGTTGTCTCGCAAACTAACCGGCGGTCAATGTTTTTAAAAAAATATACAACATCATCCTAATCTAAAAGAAATAAGAACCCACCCACACTTTAAAATAAAAACAACTCAGTTCGTAAAACAAATATACTTCTTAATACCCATTGGTATACCAATACCACACGTGTTCGAAAAAGAAAACTTTTCATCCAATCCACTCTGCTTATGAAAACTTTAAGTCGACGCAATCAAAACACCTCAAACTCATGCTACAAGTGAGCGCACTCCGCAACTTTCAACAGTCAGTCAATATTCCAGTAAACTGGAAAAGCTCTTCTCAAAGTAGAATATAAAAAATGTAACTGAATGGAAAAGAACCGATGGAATAGGATTTGAAAGTGTATTGCATCGGAAATTATCGTTAGCCTAGATTACTAGTTAGCTGGCTGGTTACAAGCACCTTAATTATAGCATTCATCTTGCCGCTTTCAGCATCTGCCGACGGCTTTTCGCCACCCCACCTGGCCACAGGGCATCCTGCAATACGTTTACCGTGGACAAAAATCACTGGTGGGTAATCAATAAAATAACGATTATTGACGACGACCGATGTGGGGCTGTGAGCGAAGATTCGCCTGCGACGCAGGAAGTCACGGGTTCGATTCCCGCCTTACGAAATTGTTTCTACGATTTGCAATTTATTCCAGGATTCTGGGTTTTATATACTTATCTATAGTAAAAAAAACGTACATTGCATATAAGTCATCTAGTGCCCATATCACAAGCTCTGCTTAGCTTGGGGCTAGATGATGCTCTGTGGATTGTCCAGTTCGTTTATTATTTATTGATTCATCTTGCAAAAAATTCTCATTATTATGTTAATAAATCAGACAGACAGACAGAGAACCAAAATTATCGACATAGCTCAAAGAATTAGCAAGCTGAAGTGGCAATGGGCCGGCCATATCTCGCGAAGAACCGACAACCGTTGGGTTATAACGTGTTCTTGAGTGGAGACCGCGACTCGGTAAACGTAGCGTAGGACGCCCTCCGGCCAGGTGGGATGACGGTCTGCGAAAGAATGCTGGCAGATGCTGGATGCGTCAAGCTGAAGACAGGGCGCTATGGCGCTCATTGGGGGAGGCCTATGTCCAGCTGTGGACTAATATAGGTTGATGATGATGATGATGTTAATAAATCACGCAAGTTTCATAAGTTTTAATAGTGATCAAGTTAGAGGTCAAACTAGAGACCGATATCTTTGCAATATGATGCTGAAACAGTTTCAGAGTAGCGCGTGTTCGCCGATAATTAGTGGTGCGTACCATGTGCGAATTTAATAACTCGTCGGGCTTAGCTTACGTTTTACACCATACGACACGATTCCATAAGACAATGAGGTATATAACAAAAGAGAAAAACAACCCTTATTTGTCTAACAACGCAATAGAACGCAGGGATCTTTCTCGGAGGAATAGAGATTGTTCTTTGGATGTTTTATCAAAGAAAGCAAGGGTAAGATCTATGGTTTTTTTGACAGACCCAAACTCGAGCATCCACTTTTCAGCCTGATCAATCTGTTATTAATTTTTGTTACAAAGCCTCATTACACTACATAATGACGTACACCTGTTTATAATAACACTGTATACGAACTTTAATATGGTTATAATCTTTACCTACTTAACCTTTAATAATCATTCGTATATTGAATGCTAGATAATTTAAATAAAATGTGTAAAATGAGCCCTATTAGATTATCAAAGTATTGAGAACTAAGCAACAAGCTTTTATTAGGCACATTTCTTATCTCCCTGATTAAACTAAGATCGTGATTAGACACTTCAAGTAAAATCCTACGAAACCTCAGGGTTGTCACTACTAGAATTCAAATTATGCTTTCACTCTGCAGAAAAAGGTTGGATTTTTTAATAATCCAAAACAAAACTCATTGTGCCTAGACTTTTTACATGCAGCCATTTTAGTTCTAAAGTGCCTGGATTAAAAGTTTTAATGAAAAACTTACTCCCAAAGAAGTGCTTAAGGCAGTAAATAACTTTTTCAGGTACCTAGTTGTAAAAATGGCATGTTTCGCTACTGACCCATTTGTGCAATATTCAAAAAGTGTTACCCTGCCACCGGAACTGTAGACTTACCTAACACGGTAAAGGTAAGGTTTCGAGTTTAAAAAAGATTGAAGTGAGCATCAAAGTGATGACTTTGTTTTCTAGTTTTACTCTATATAATTGTAATTTGAATTTTGTGACGTGTCCGTAAGTCTTATAAGATCTAAAAAAGCTCTTCGAATATTGTAATTGATTGTGTAAGAAATAAAATCCTTAGACCTTCCATATGCCTGTTACCATATTTAGTATTATATTTTAATTAATTTAGTACTTAACGCACCACCACAAACGGTCGTGGCGTATGTACCAAGCTCATGGCCTTCACTGAAAGCCCAGCGCTGGGTGGACACACAAGTGTTCATCCAGCACAATGCTGAGGGAAGGCCATGTTTGCCCTGAACTCTGATGCGCATAAAATATTCTTACTTTGGTTTAACAGTGTGCGGTAGATTTTAGAGTAAATAAAATATTTCATTTCATTTGAGTTTGACAGTAAAGATCCTTGACTATTGTATCTGCTCGAGCAAATGAATTTTTCCATGACTAAGTTTGTACATCTCTTTTTTCTATTAAGTTCATCCCATTAAAATCTGTTGCTGATTATGGGCCTCCTCTTTATTGCACAATTCCACTACATTGCCGTTTTCCGACCATCGTGTTGGGTGGTCTTCAACCTCTTCTCTTCAAAATATCTACCGTCAGTTCGTCGTTTCGACCTTTCGATAATGCAGCCTCAACATTCGTTTATCCTTCTGCCCTTTTAGCAGAGGCAACCCTGCCACACAAGTAAAGACTGGGAAACAAAGTTAGCCTCTAAATCAAATAGTGGAGCGAATAAACGTATCGATGTAAGTTGGCCCTCGCTTCCTATCTCCGACTTCGAGTGGATGCTTTGGAAGTCTGCAGTTCAGGACTGAGTAACATTGTCTTTTGGGTCAATTTTGTGTGTGGCCTTTTTATTATTTGGTAATGGAAATCAAATCTGTCTTGCAACAACAGGAGTACCTAGAAGATAGCTGCAGGAGTATTCTGAAACTGCGATTCCTAGTCACGAAGATGGAATCTGACACAGATTCACGCGCAATTAAAATATTTCAAATAGTGCGTTAATTGCGAATTAGATAGCGCTTGGACAAAAGTGAAACGAATCACTTTCTTAGAAACTATCATATTTAGTCTACTCCTACCAGCTATGCAACGAAAACTATGCATGAAAAAAGTACTAAAATATCATTCAGCACCACCTAGCCAATAGGTGTCTCTTTATTTCATTTTCGTGCCTTTGGGTACTCTTATGCATTGATTCTCTCAGTTTACGTTTTCACTTCGTTTTTCCAAAAAGATCTCCATCAAGTTCACTCAAAATGCTACCACATCCCGGTCGTGACGTCATGTTGTAAATCCTATTGGGTATCGTATTTGCTTACCGCGGCCGCTCGTCAATCACCCGCGCTGACTGTGCATTTCAATTTAAACCGTGTGTTACACTTCGTGCTACGCTATTGCCTCTCTTTACTGCTGAGGGAGTGGAAGGAATCGAATGAGACTTTTTCCAAATTAGAACTGTAGATTTCGAAATTAGAACACGAGAAAAGAGAGTGCCTTTTATTGGGATATGTCACGCCAAAAGACTACACGCACGGACTATGCTACATTATCTTGGAACCCCGGAATTAGCTACCCACAGCTTAAGAGAGTACTGTGAATCTGTGAGTAGGAAATACCATGCTGTGTAGCTATTAGATTTTACTTCGTCCTAGAATGCGACCATAAGTATATTATAGCATTGCCATCGCTCTGCTATCACTGCTCACAAGCACGTTTGGCAACTCAAATTAAGACTAACGATTCAACAAGCCCAGACGGTTTTAATTTTAATTTGGAAACTGAATCGCCTTAACGGCTGCCGAAATGTTTCCACCGTTCTCAATCATCATTACAATTATGACGTTGCTTTACATTTATATCGTTGGGTAAAGTGATTTTTGCAGTAGAAAGTTTGGGGTGAAATCATTTTGAGGCCGTATAATATTGGTCAGACTTTTCAGAGGTAGGTATTTATCTGGATAAAAATTAATGAGCTCCATTATCCATGAGCGGTCAAGTTATAATGTAGGTGTTCTTATTCAAACCAGCACTGCACAACACGGCTTACCTGAAAAAAAGAGGAAAACTGTTTGAGTCAAGTGTTTTCATACTTATTTCTAGAAACAAAGTTTGCATCATCAGTTTTAAATGGCTAACAAAGCTACACAGCACCAATATTTTTTAGACAGCGCAGCGTTACTATACTCGTTTGCTGACAAGAAATCCATTTCGACATTCCGCAATCCACACACACGGCAAACCCCACCCTAAATTCTTTAAACTGCCATAATTTCTCGATCAATTTGGACTTTTATCTCCCCCAAATGCAATTCAAAGATAATTTAGCCGAAACAAAACCACAAAGTTCTGAAATCGTTTTTGAGATATGTTACGTCGACACGAACAAAGATATCTGTACCTCAGCAAATCGCAAAGCAAGAATATGGAATACTGAGAGAAAATTGTGTTTTGTAGGGGAAAATCAGCGATCTCTAGGAAAAAAATATTTTTTAGGTGTTTCATTGAGGAATATTTAAGTTGGGTTAGTACCGATTTTACCGCATTTTTGAGGAGATACTTATTTTTTTTCCATTATCTTTGTAGAATATTATTTGTTTTCGTTGCCTAGTAAAATATTTTACATGATTGATTTTTAAATTTCATTGTCCCAACTTAAATGAGATCATCAAATCAGACGGAAATTAGCTGTAGTATTTATTATTTATTTGTGAAGCTTTGTGGGTATCTATCTTGTGATGATGTAATCAAATAGAGTCATTCGGGGTATAAGGACGCATTGGGTAAAAGTACGCACTGCCTTTTTCTCGGATTGGGGGGGAGTGACTGGGGGAGTTTGTTCGGCGAAAATGAGTGACTTC
The DNA here is from genome assembly GCA_944547425.1 of Eupithecia centaureata. Taxonomy (NCBI): domain Eukaryota; kingdom Metazoa; phylum Arthropoda; class Insecta; order Lepidoptera; family Geometridae; genus Eupithecia; species Eupithecia centaureata. The sequence goes on along the minus strand of OX155681.1, from coordinate 3,026,782 downwards.
GAACCGTCTTTATGGGTCAATGTCAGTTGAGCAGCCAATGGCGTGCTGTACGCGTTACAAATAAAACAATCAAATTCATGTTACATTTGGTGTGTTGTGAAGTAAAAGAAAAGTGTATTGTTCGGCTGACTCTGTTTTTATGAGGTAAGTGGCTTTAATTGATTTAATATAGTTTTTGAACATTCAGTTAGCCATATTTTTTTAACTTAATCTATATTATTTCTAAACTAAGTGTGAATTATTTCAAATACTGGCTGAACGGGGTAAAATGACGGGGGTAATAGTTCGCACGCGTACTTTTACCCTTATTTAATATAAATACTATTTTAAAAATTCGATTCTTTTTTTTAAGATTTCATGTGTTCCCTACTGTTTCAGAATGCATAAAAACGCCGAGTCATTACAAAAAAAAAATATTTGCAGCGGGCTCTGTGGGCATTAATGGCATTTAACTACCCTCAGAAAGAGGTTTAAGTTGGATCATCAGCTTTGGGCCGGTGAAACAGACTTTTATAAAAAAAACAAAAAGCACAATTTGCGGTGAAAATATGGATAACAGATTTTTTGGCATTAAGATCAATGATTTAAGGTTATTAATTATCACTCCCTTGGTTTAATACTACCTTGCGATTTCTTAAAGTTTATGGTGTAATTGGATTACATCTAGTAGGTACTTGGTTGTTTATATGTTTGATTTCAATAAAGATTGGTTAATTACACCATATTTCGTTAATTTTCCTATTGCGTACTTTTACCCTACATGCGAACTTTTTCCCAAATTGCTGCGTATTTTTACCCCCATGAAGGGGTAAAAATACGCACTCCGACCTGGTCACAGTTTTCTTCAAATTCACAAAAACTATTTTAGTTATCGCCAAAAACTTTATGCACCTTGGAAGTTTAATAAATTTGCTTTACGAAACGCATAAATGTTTTCCTTATATCGCGACAGTTTAAGTGTTATCGACAACAGAAGACAAAAGTGCGTCACATTACCCCGAATGACTCTATAACGAAAAAATAATAGCGTGAAAAGGAATGTGATGAGAACACCAGAAGACACAATGAGTGTGTTTGTACGTGCATTTGTTAGTAACAATGGTGTTCTTAATAAACCATAAAACAACTGCCTGACCTAAATGCAGGCTATTTCTATATAATAGTACCTGTATTATGTACTAATAGACCTAGCCAACCAGCATTTGCTACGAAGCGATTCTATTTCTACAACCTTCATCGCTCAACCGCTAGTGATGTTCGATTGGAAGACAAGCGTCTTAGCGAAATTGCTTGTCAAAAGTGCTATGTGGTGTAACAAGTAAATCTATTTGGTGACGTTTAGGGCCATCTACCGATGCATAGATACACAAATCAATAACGAGCTGGAACCATAATTTCAAGTTCAGAATAAGGTCAGCGCCATCTGTCGTCGAGTGGTGTATAAAAATGACGGGCGTTGAGTTGTTTAGCGAAAGCGCAGTTAGAAAATTAATTCTGTCTGTTGGAAAGGGAAGACACGCAAGAATCCTGCATCCTTACGAAAGAAGAAGTAAGGAGGCACTCGTCACGTCGCAGGAGAATTTTAGGTATCACAGACCGGTTACCGCGCCATCTATTAGTAACTGGAGATACCACTAATGGCTAACTTGTACAGGATGATGCAGCAAATGCACTAATAAATTCGTGAAGGACAGGTCAGGGTCAAGAAGAATTGCAAAGTGATTTTTGAGTCTTAGGATTTTCAACAGGATCGAAAGGGATAAGGTACGGTTTTTTATTGGTATTGATTTGGAGAGGGAGCCACAATACGTTATGATTTTAGCATTTATAGAAAGAAAATGAACGTATAATTTTTTTTATAAAAAAATTATGATCACTAAATTCGGGATCGGGAATTGAACTCGGGAAAGGATTTTATCGATGGTAAGTTGACTTGAGGTCAGACGAAGAAATGGTGACCTCAAAGAAAAAAATAGAACACCCTGCTTCGGGTTTAAGGTCGCCCTAGCGTCGAGTAGCGGAACGAAACGAGACGTTGTTTCTAGAACATTCTTTTGAAATTTAGTATAAATAGGGCCACACCCGAAGATCCTGGCATTCTGGAAAAATTATTGCGAGGGGTAACTTTGCCTGTGTGGAGTCAGTAGTTTGTCGAGTCAGTGCTGCGTGATCCCTGCCGTCGCTGCCGTTTTGGAGCCGCCTATCCCGAAAAATCTCTGCCGCACGAATAACAGCGAATCGACACGATCTTTTGCAAAATAGCGGGAAGGCGCGGGATTCAAGGAGTGACGAGCATCGGTGATCCTGGAACGTTTGGCTGCCAGCGCGGGACCCCAAATCCAAAATAAGCGACGGGAATATAAAATTCAGGTACCAAGCGATTGAGAGAGGGGTTTTTCTCGGTGGAAAGGGGGTTTCACGGCAAGTTCCAATTCGGGAACACCGCCAGGATATAATGAACTAATGGGATTTCTTTTCGGGGAATTTCAGGATTCCAAAGGGGATAAAAATCCCAAGAACTCGAGCGCCGATAGACGGCGAGGCCAACTCTCAAAGCAGGGCGAGCTGCGTGAGAGGAGTTCACCCCGGTCGAAGAGCGAGCGCCGGGTTCGGGAGCACCGAGCGACAGGAGCGGTTCCAGGACTCGAGGGGCGAACGTGTTCGGCGACCGTTGAATACGGCGCGGCGACACGTCTTTCTAGAACAAGGTGTGTTCTTTCTAGTTGTTCGGGGGTCGGTTCCCCCCTTTCCTTTTTCCAGAATACCTAGGGTGTGTTTGTATTGGTCGGTCATATTTCTTTTGTGTCTTTTGAGTCTATAAATCGGAAGTTTCACAATATCGTGTTAGGGAAGTTACGGTTTAGGGAATTATACGGAAGGATTAGGCGAATAGGTTGGCAACTAGTTAGGGTTACAATTTTATACACATATAACTTATTTATATCTTTGTCGATAACGGCAACTACATTCTAGATAACTGACTAGTAAACTAAGCTACAGCAATTCTCTGCAAAACTCTAGCCTAAACGCCACCGTCAGACATTTTAATCTAAGTAAATTTAACTTTACCTATTTTCAGTACCTTTTTGTAATGCATCTTTCGTCCAGTGGTTTTCCCCGTTGAATTCTAGTATTTATTATTAACGATTTTATTATTGAGGAGTAAGAAACTTTAATCAAAAGAACAGAACTGAGAAAGCCATTGAGAGCTCGGTGACATAAGTAATAATTTTGGATATTTAGTTAAGGTGATTGAAGTTACAAGGAAACTCGTAAATTACAGGGTAATTCGTAAATTACAGGGTATTGAAGAATTTGTTAGTTAATAATCTACATATTAAGTTTATTTCAAAATATAAGGTTTGTAAATGAAACTTTTCTCTTTTTATTTATTAGCGTTAATTCCCTGTTAGCGAAATAGGAGTAACTTATCACGGTTTCCCGTTTTCTCAATTTGCTAGCCTGGCTGAGCGGGAACCCGTGACAGTGGCCAAGAATTTGTACGAAAGTAAAATTGGTCGATACCATCAAACGAATATATCATAATCGTTTGATGGCATCGAAAATTATGTACATTGTTCCTATAGATCACGTGATAAATTTTTGGACTTTTCTACTATAGCTATCGTTAATTGAGATAATCGAGTGAAACCGCAGGCAGTAGCTCCAAAATCCAAGTAACGAGATAGGAACTCGCAGAAAATATAAAATGACGCGGAAACGACCAGTCGTGTTCGTGTCAATCGAGTTTTACTTGGCTGTGCTTATACAAGAAGGGTGTTGGTACAAATTATGAGAAACAAGCAGTATCTCGTGGTTTCACCCGCGAAATTCCCGTTCCCGCGGGAATTCCAGGATAAAATATGGCCCATGTGTTATTCCAGACTATAATCTATCTCTGTGCCAAATTTCATTCATATTCGTTCAGTAGTTTTTGCGTGAAGAGTAACAAACATCCATCCATCCGTAATTACAAACTTATGCGTTTATAATATTAGTAGGATGGAGCAAAATACGAGAGCCTTAAAAATTGTCTCAAATCCTGAACAAAGTCAGGTAGGCCACAAATAGAGTTTTATTTTGATAGAAATAAGGTCGACTAAAAAAAAATTCAATCGCCTTTCAGTCTAAAGTATGTATGCACATTGTATCCAATAAGGCAAACTTGACACTCTATCAAGAACGTTTGTTAGAAGGTAACTTAACACATTGTATATTTTATACATGTATTGTTTGTTAGAAACATATTGTTATATACATATAACAATATGTTTCTAACAAACAATGTATTGTTACAAACAATAGAATTGCATAAACAAATGGCAGTTTTTCTACCGCCTTCTCTCCTCACTTGGGCCATACCACGTCTCACGTTGGTATGACAGCTTTTATCAGGTATTGTTTGGCTTCACGATTGATGGCTCGAGAGGGTAGTGAATCCCCTGGCAACAGTGAAATTTAGAGGTACTGGCAACAGAATATAGTAACTTAATACTGAGTTTAGTGAATATAAGCCCTTAGCTAAGCCAGTGTTGGTTGTTTATATGGTCTATAGTCAATGTAAGCTCTTTTGCTAAGCTAGTGTTGGTTGTTTATACCGTCTGTGCCTTCCTATTCTATTCAAGATCTGCTTAGCAAGAGAAACGAAAAGATGAAAGGAACGTAGCTCCCCGCCTGACGGTTGTTAACAGTCTAAGGATAGCTAAAGAATTCAGTTTTTGTGTAGACTTTTTTATGTAGTGTAATTACCTTTCTAAGTCTAGTTTAGAGTCTAGACTGTAGAATTGTTAATGAATGCTAAGTGTGAGCTTGACTCATCCATCACGAGTTCTGTGAAAAACCATGATAAGATTGGTAACCTACAGGTTTTTCACACGTATTTGCTTTCATAGACTGATTTCGGTGGCTTGCGTGCTAAAAGTGGCCAGAAACGATAATAGGTTTTTAACAAGTTTTCCAGGAAATAACAGGGAAAAGTTCCACTGAAAATTAAAAAGCTACTGCTGCCATAAATAATACGGTATGTTTTAAAAACTTTAGACTGACTTCAAGTCTTAAAAGCAAAAATGAGAAAATAATCAACATGGTCGAACTCAATAAAATACTCATTAATAAGGATAACTTTAAAATGACAGGTCAGATCTTGATCAATATTATATAGTTATACTTTACAAGTACCAGCATTTTTTTTTGAATCATCAAAAGTTTAAAGATGACCCGAAAACGACTGATCATAAAATTGATCAACTTTATAAAATAGGACCACATTAGATGCGTCTGCTTTCAGTTTTTGAATCATCAAAAGTTATCCTACAAAAAGTCACCTAAAACACAAAGAAATACATACGGTTGAATTGAGAACCGCCATGTTTCGAAGTCTGTTAAAAATCCCACCTATTCGGTTAAACCATCTTTAGGTTCAAGAATACGTGCTGAGGTTGGAAATGTTCAAACTAAACTCAGAGAAGTGTCGTGTTGGTTTATATGACTGTTTGTCATCAAACGAGCTCGTAAATAATGAAACAAAAAGCCCCCAGGGTTGGCAGACGTTGTTCGAACCCGGAAACTGGCAAGTTGGGTACATAAAATCTACATCGATACAACTCATTTCTTCTCGAATATATTGTGATAGCCGTATTATGTTTTTCAAATGACTTAAAAAGGACGAGGTTTTCAATTTGGTTGTTTGGTTTCTTTAAGGATCTACTTTTACTTCCTAACTTTGTCATTATTTTCGTCGAAGTCTCATAAATACCATTCGATCGTGGTATTTAGGAGAATTCGACGAAACTTAGGAGCTTCGTCCAGTAGTAGTAGTGACAATAGGACCTTTTTTAGGAAAAATTTCCTATTGTCAGACTTATAACAATTAGTATTGCCCCGCTGCATTGCCTAACACGGCGCTCATCTCTTAGCTTGGAGCTAGATGACGCTGAGCGAATTAATAAATAATAAATAATAAATAAATAATGCTGGACAATCCACACAGCATCATCTAGCCCCAAAGTAAGCTACTCAAAGCTTGTGTTATGGGTACTAGATAACTGATATATTTAATACAGTATATACATAGATAGATATTTTTTTTTTATTATACATATAAAACACCCAGACCAACGGAACAAATTTCTGCAGATCGTACACAAATTTGTTCCGAGGCGGGAATCGAACCCGCAACCTCCTGCGTCGCAGGCGGACCTTCGCCCACCGCGCCACATCGGTCGTCGAATTGTCAGCATTATTCGTTTTTTGTTTTTATATATTAAAAACACCCCACTTTTCATAGAACCCAAACATTCTATTACGGGTTCTATGAAAAGATATGAAATCGATTCGATGATTGGTCATTGATTGAACTCATTTGTTAAGCTCGGGTTTGATAGATACATGAATGCACTGAGGTGTCCCTTTGCAGGGCTGAGGACAATGACCCGGAAGGTCTGGGCTTAGGCGATTAGATAACAAAGTTAAAAAGGACGTCTGGTTAATGTTGTAACAGTTGATTTGCTTATGGAAAATTTTTGACTGAATCTATCTGGCATGCAAAACTTAGTCTGTAACTAAGTAACTATTTTAACATTTAGATACGGGCTAGATGATGCTGTGTGGACTGTCCAGAATTATTTATTTATTATTATTTGAAAAAAGCAAATTTTGACAGCTTTCTTTGAAAGTACTATACTTTACTTTAGTATCATGTTTTATTAAAAAAAAATAACAGAACGATAAATTAGCTATTTTAGCTTATTTTGAATTTACTTAATATAAATAGGCTTTGCATGTTAATTATCACATTGAAATTATAAATTTGAATGTTATTATGAATTCATATTTGTTACCTCTTCACGCAAAAACTAGGTACTAAACTGTTAGCATTAGATTTATTTGAGTTTGATATAAGTGTATATACAATTCTTTTTTTTTATTTAAATTGTAAATTTAAATAAAATTTTATAGTTTTTTAATACATCTTACGATAAGTTTTTGTAAGAATTCAAGACACCTTTCAACTTTGAATCCGAATAAGTAAGCAAGATCTAGTATTCAATAAAACAGCTCAGGAATTTGTCTAAAAAGTGGCGTCTCACTAAAAGCCAGTTTATTCAGCTAACGAGGCAACTAATTAAGGGGAATCTTTTATGTCTACAATGAAGTGCCCTTCGACCCTCCTGTTTCGTTGATTTTTGAATGCGAATGAAATTTAATTAGAAGTTTATTGCAGTTATGATTATTTAAGGGAAGAAAACGTTTTTTTGGAAAAGGGTGTAAGGTAGTGTAAGGGTAAATTATTTTCTTTTTGATGCCAGTTAAAAAGCTGAACATTATTCCTATTGCAAGCTTTGTGTACGCATTTAAATTATGATTGGTAAGTTGGCAATATAATTGTCAAACTTGAACTTAGCGAACAACAATCAACAATCAGTATATTATACCTAGACTAGTTATTTCTTAGGCTTACAAAATAAGCACTTAGACAAGTCAAATTTTGGCTACTTCCCATTACATCCAAAACCATTGTTCTCGAAAAATTTAACTTTCATACATTAGTTCCCAACCACATCCAAGGACCTTTTTAATAATAATTTTAAAAATATTTTCGTTCATACATTAGTTCCCACTCACATCCATGCAAAGTTGAGGTACCGTCAGCGCGAGAATCTTCTGATAGTAGGATACTTAAACCTAGTAGGTAAGCTAATACGGATACTGAACATGTTTGAGAAGAAAAAAAGTAATATAAAAATAACTAGTGTATTTTGTAATAATTGGGGTACGATAAAGCTACTTACATGATAGGATTTGTGAATTTCGTTGCATTTTTCTTGTTTTGAACCCAAAAGTCGGCCACAAGCTTACCGCCGTTTTCATTAAATTCCGAAGAATTTTACTTAGAACTAGTAATGAAATGAAATACTGTTATAAAATATGATTATAAATAGATTATTTTGTTTATTTTTCAAACGTGCATCGAAACAAAAAATATCGATAAAATAGTAAAAGCACCTCATTACAGCACGTCGTGAACACGTGAGTGGTAATTTTCATTTCGAAAATTTTTAATATTTTTTCATAGCACAGCTCTTATTTATCATTGAAATATTATTTATAGATTGTCTTCATGCTATTCTTTTATATTTCCATGCAGGCCCGGATTAGCGCCTAGGCCCACAAGGCCCGGGCCTAGGGGCCCTGCAAGCCTAGGGGCCCTCATGCCGGAAAATTCATACCCCTAAAGTCTGGTTTGCCCGAAAAAATGTATATTTAAATTTTAAATTATAATTAAATAGTAGGTAGAAATAAAAATGCATGATAGATCGAATCGCCCTCTTCTCGTTGTAGGTACCTATCTGTTTGATATTTTATTGTCGAATTTTATAAAACAAAGTACCTATTTGCACATACACAATCCATACTAGCTATTGAAATTTTTGTCTTTATTGCTCGAATAATAAGGTCTCCAGCATTTAATAAATTTGTATTTACAACTTTAACGCGAATGTCAAGTCAAATGAAGCACAGATGCTCGTTGTCTATCTCGAAATTGATAAAACTCCAGCACCAATAAGACCAAATTTAGTCAATCGATTTTTTTTACTCCGGTACTTATAATGAAGAATCAATTATGAAAACAGCTATTTCTCCGCTTGCGGCTTCGCTTTTGTAGACTTTACTTTTTGTGGTGCACTTCAACCTAATAGAACTAAGTACAACTTTACCGTGTAAGTTTCAAGCAAATCGAACAAAATATCCTCAATATTTTCAAACCAATTTTACCGTTCTGGGTTTTTTAAAACTTCCTGAAATATATAATTTATTTTATGGTTATATCGGGACATACTGAATTTAAGCATCGTAAATTATAAAGTCACAGCCATATAAATACAAGAGCCAAACAACGAATCTCAAACTTTAATAATCCCGATTACCCCATTGTCAGGTGTTTTTTGAAAAATCCTGAAACAAGCATTCAATAATTTTATATTTTTTGTATTTTCTGTTAATTCAAACAAATCGGGGCACTTGGTTAGGGAGTTATATAAAGCACCAAAAAAACTACAACCGTTTTCACCCCCTTTAGACCAGGGTAGATAGGTTTTTGAAACAAATAAAATAATAGTAGGATCTCCTCATTTTCCAATGGATTTCGGAAAATGAGGAGAATGTAGTATAAATTTAAGGAAAAATACTTTATCTACGGGCGATCTGAGGAGGAAAGATAAAAATAAAAACCAAAAACTTGGTTTTTTGAATTTTTCTCATTTATTTTGAGGTTATGTGAAAAAAATGTGCATACAAAAATTGTAGATCTTTTTATTACCTACAACTTTGCCATTTGACTATTTCCATAGGACTTGTAGTTCTGCCTGAAATCGAGTTTAACTATTTTTTACCCTAAAACACTGACTAAAACACTGATCCTACTATTATTTTATTTCTTTTTTCATCATTTTGAAAGGCCCTGGTCTACTTAATTAGTGGTGGAATTTCCAATACATAATCCTTTCTTACCGGATGTATAAATGGTATAGGCTAAAAGGGGTAGGTATTACACTACACTTATTCAGGGACCCTAACCCTAACTAAGAGTGGTGTAATAAGATTTAGGGTCCCTTAGGGACGGACCCGGACCCGGACGATATTCAAGGCCCAGTAGTCAGGGTCCCTGAATAAGTGTAGTGTAATACCCCTTTAAGTGTTGTCTCCTAAAATTTTATTGAATTCACTGAATTGAATTGAGATAAGAAAGATAAACGTCATCTGTAAGTAGGTATTTAACTAAAGTTTATTGTATTTTTTCTGATGTTTTTTTCTTACGTGCAATATTTTTTTTATATTTTTTCATATTTTATTTTCATTTATATTTGAAAATGAAAAATGGATTTTGTGTCTGGAATAGACGTGCGCGCCGCGCCGGCGCCGCCACGCCACGCCGCGGTTTTCACGCGCCGCCGCCGCCGGGTTCACAAGTCGGCGCGCCGACTAGCCCTGACCCGCGCGAGCGGGCGGCGGCGGCGTCAGCCGGGGTGCGGCGAGAGGATAGAGGTAATCCTCTCTCTCCGCTCTCCGTATCCCGGCTGTTGTTTAGACAGTCATTGAAGTTGAATTTGGAAGTTCATGATGGCCGTAAATATAAACAACTGCTGGACATAGGTCTCCCCTAATGAGCGCCATTAGCGCCCTGTCTTCAGTCAGCTTGTTGCATTCAGCATCTCCTAGGAGTCTTTCGTATATCGTCATCCATCCTGGCCGGAAGGCGTGCTACACTACGTTTGCCAAGTCGCGGTCTTCACTCAAGAACACGTTTACCCAACGGTTGTCGGTTCTTCGAGAGATACGTCCAGTCCACTGCCACTTCACCTTGCTAATTCTTTGAGCTATGTCGATAGCTTTGGTTCTCTGTCGGATGTATTCGTTACGAATTCTATCCTTCAGAGAGACTCCGAGCATAGCTCTTTCCATAGCTCGCTGAGCGACTTTGAACTGGTGGACCAGCCCTACCGTGAGTGTCCGTCTCAGCTCCGTAGGTCATTAGCCTACGGATAGGAGGCACTGATTGAATGAAGTGTTGTATTTATCTTGAGGGCTACATGTTAGATGAAAGATGAAAAGAAACAACCTTATTTGTTCATGGTTTTATATTGACTGAATATAGGTAAAGACAAAGTGCTATGTCTGCACAATGACATAGATTACATACTACTTACTACTAACTCGTACATGCTAGCTTATGTTATAGTATGTACTTAGGATACGTACTTCACATAGGTACTTCACGTACTTCACGTACTTCACGTACTTCACCTCCGAAGGCAAAGAGAAAAAAAAAATTAAGATAGTAAATTTTTTTTTTTTTAGGTTCATAATAAACCTTTTACAATCTTATTGGTAAAAAGGTCTAGTTCTATTCTTATGTACTAATTCAATCTTATTATTATAGCTTATCTTAACATTACAACCTAAATCTTCTAATACTACGTAAGGACCCTTATATAATGTGTCCAATTTACGGCCAGTTTCATTTTTTAACAAAATTAAATCATCTTTATTGTATCTAATAGGGTTAATAGATTTATCATAAGTTTCTTTTCTTTTATATTTACAAGATAGTAAGTTTTTCTTAGCGTCAGCATTTGCTATCTGTAATCTATATTTAAGTAATAAAGGATAATCATCAATATTGTACAATGGTTCTACTGTTTCACTAATGTTAGAAGGTATGCGACAGAGTTTTCCAAAAACTAATTCATACGGGGTGTAATTAGTTCCACTATGAACTGTGTTATTAAAACTAAAGCACCAAAATGGAAGCCAATAGCTCCATGTATCAGTGTAGTTCTCACACTGAATCCTCAAAAATGCTCCAAGATTTTTATGCGTATTCTCTAGGGCTCCTATAGATTGGTGATGGTGGGCTGTTGAAGATAGTTTTTCAATATTTAAATTTTTACATACCTGTTCCATAGTTGAAGAAATAAACTCTGCGCCTCGATCTGTGCCAATTGTTTCAGGAACTCCGAATCTTAAAATAAAATGTGTCACAAATGCATCGGCAATAGTAACGGTTTCTTTATTTTTCATAGGAATAGCCTGGATAAATTTTGTTAGTTCGCATTGTACAGTCAAAATATAGCAGTTTCCATTTACATCCAAGATAAAGGTCCAACTACATCTAAATATATTTTTTGAAATGCTGAAGAAGCCGTTGTGGTTATTTCCATAGGCTCCTTAATGTATCGTCCATATTTCATTTTTTGGCATTTAGTACATTTTTTGACATATTCAGAGACCTGGCCAGTAGTACCGTCTTTTTATTGTGTTAATCATTCTTCTAATGCCTGCATGCCCACTGGATGGTAATAAATGAAAATCGTTCATTATAATTGTCTTTTCTTTTTGTTCTTTTATTCTTTTTATTCCTCTCAATATACATACTCGTGGTCCGGACCAGTCCTTTTGTAATTTTATTTCATCACAAATATTCTTTATTATATTAATATTTAATTCATCTTTTATAACGCATATTTCATTTATATTCATTTCTTTACAAAATAAACTTAATTTTTGCACAAATTCGACTCGCGTATAATGCGCCTTAAAATCAAGATTAATGTATAACATTTTCTTTTTCGATGCGTATGAAAAACATTCACGCTCATGATTTATAACATTGTCTTTTCTTAGTTTCTATATCTTACTTCCTTCCACAAAAGTCATTTCAACAGATTCACTCGGTTTTCTTAATAAATCTACAATTCTTGGTTGATCAGGCCAATCATCAGTAGGTTTACTAAGATCCGTAGATTCACTATCGTTTTCATTGTCATTTAACTCATTCATTCTTTTCTTCTGCGCTCTTGTCATCACATTCACTACTTTCTCTTGCATACTTTTAAGTTCATCAGATGTTATATTTATTCTTGATAAGAAATCTGCAACTGGATTGTCTTTTCCTTTTATGTAAATTACTTTAAAATTGTACTCTTCTAAAGTTAATCTGAATTTTAATAGTCTAGTCGAAGGATCTTTCATTCCAAAAAGGTATATTAATGGTTTATGATCTGTTAATATAGTAAAAGTTCTACCATAAACATACGGTCTAAAATATTTAACTGCCCAAACAATAGCAAGAAGCTCCTTTTGAATCGTAGGGTAGTTTCTTTCCGCTTTATTTAAAGGCCTACTAGCATAAGCTACGGGTCTAAGATCTTTGTTACATAATACAGCACCAATAGCGTTTCCTGATGCATCTGTCTGTATAATAAATTCGTTTTCTTCTGAAAAGTCTGGGTACTGTAAAATAGGTGAGGAAATTAATTTTTTCTTTAAATTTTAAAAATAAGCGTTTTGGGATACGTAAACTTATTCTTTTTTAATGCTTGAACGGCACATTTTGGTACGACTGAACTTTCACGGTTAAGACGACGTTTTTGGCAGGGTCGCCATGAAGTGTTGTATTTATCTTGAGGGCTACATGTTAGATGAAAGATGAAAAGAAACAACCTTATTTGTTCATGGTTTTATATTGACTGAATATAGGTAAAGACAAAGTGCTATGTCTGCACAATGACATAGATTACATACTACTTACTACTAACTCGTACATGCTAGCTTATGTTATAGTATGTACTTAGGATACGTACTTCACATAGGTACTTCACGTACTTCACGTACTTCACGTACTTCATGAAAACTTTCGTTTTCAAACATTGCGGTATGGATGACGAGAAGACTTGACGCAGTTTCTTAAATGCTGCCCAGCCCAGCTGGATCCTCTTCTTGGCCTCTTTCTCAAAATTGTTTTTACCTTACTGCACAATCTGCCCAAGTTAAGTGTACTCGGAAACAATCTCAAGGATGAGGCTAGGCCGTCTAGCATGAGGTTCAGCTCCTCTAGCGACTCCGCCATTACGACTATGTCAACAGTGAATCGCATGCGCGAGATGTAATCGCCGTTCATGTTAATAACCTTCCCAGTAAAGCGTCTTAAATATATCTTCCAATGCACTCGTGTACAGTTTCGGGGATATCACATCCCCCTGTCTCACTCCATACGCAATTGGATACGTTTAGACTGCTGGTCCTGTACTTGGACACTCATAGTGGCAGCTTCGTAAAGACATCTCAGCACTTCGATATAACGATAGTCGACTTGGCATCGCTGTAAGTATTCCAGAACCGCCCAAGTTTCGACGGATTCAAAGGCTTTCTCATAGTCCACAAAGACTGAGAAGACAAGGGCTGATTATACTCTTTGGAGTTCTGTATAATCTGCCTCACTGTGTGAATCTGGTATGTGATGCCATATCCGTCACCGCCATGGCTGGCTGTATCTCGTCAAGTCTCCTGGCGAGACGATTCATGACCATTTGTAAAAACAGCTTATAGATGTGGCTCAGGAGTGTGATGGTTCTGTAATTTTTAAGGAGTGTTTTATCACCCTTCTTAAAAAAGAGCACCACCAAACTCCCTCTCTACGCCTAAGGATAGGAGTTCTCCGGGCGGCTCTGGAATCATGGTCGTCTCGTCGGGACGAGGGGCATGTGCAGTGTACAGACGGCCATAAAAATCCTCTATCTCAGCCGAAATCTCCGGTTTCGATAATATCCTCGATAAGGTCGATATTTCGATAAGGTCCTCCCATCGTGCGTTTTAAGCTTCGTCAGGTGGCTCCTGCCAAGCTGCTGAGTGAATACTTTGGACCCTCGGTTTCGCTCTATTCTCTCTTCAATGATGCTTGTGTTGAAGCTCCGAAGGTCACGTCGTACCATCTTCGCAATTTGATTGTTCAGGTCTGACCTTTCTGACGAAGTTGCTTGGATGATTTCCCATCTTCTTGTCATCAGCCCCAGAGTCTCATTCGAAATTTTGGACTTTTTGCCAGTTCGCTGTTTTTTGCAGAACTTCATGCCCTCATCCCTCAACGTTTCACGGTCTTAAACATATCTTCCAATGCGCTTGTGAATAGTTTCCGGGATATGACATCGCCTTCTCACTCCTCTGCGCAATTGGATGGGTTTAGACTGCTGTCCCTGTACTTGGACACTCATAGTAGCGGCTTCGTAGAGACATCTCAGCGCCTCGCTGTATGGATTCCAGAACAGCCCAAGTTTCGACTCAGTCCAAAGGCCTTCTCATAGTCCACAAAAGCGAAACAGAGGCTGATTTTACGCCTTCGGACTTCTGTATAATCTGCCTCACTGTGTGAATGTGGACTATGGTGTCTGCTATCTTGCCACCTGCCATCATCAACACTTTTACGCCAACCCGCTGGCATAGCGTGTTAACTAAGCGGGGTTAGCATGTTGTTGTTTGTATTTCTGTTACAAAAGTGGCTCTTAAGCGTGAATAGAAAGATATAGACGAAATACTAGAACAAAACATCCTTTTGCAGAAGTCAGATCGACTCACACAGGTGAAAAGTCAAGGATTAAGAAGACATCCACTGCTACTAGCCAGGTGACGTCTTGCTCCAGAATTTCGTTCATTTCTATTCAATCTGGAGTACCTGTTTACCCCGTTTTACGGTACCTACTTAAAAAATTGAAAAAAATGAAGCCACGCCGGCGCGGCGGCGCCGCGCCGGGCGTGGGGGTCGGCGCGCCGCCGCCGGCAAATTTGATATCGGCGCGCACGTCTAGTCTGGAATAAAGATTATTATTATTAATATCTAATCTTATGTCTATATTGACGTATTCGTCATAATATATGTATGTATAGTTAACTAATATGTGTAATTTTTTTCTTTAATTCGCTAATTTTCCACACCATAAAGGCCTCGAGGAGAGGGCCCCAGAGCAGTAACTAAAATAATACTTGATCGGCTGTGGGGGAGGGTAGAAATATTGTAAGGCAGGGGGGCCCTCCCAACACCAAGTGCCTAGGGGCCCTGGATCCCTTAATCCGGGCCTGTTTCCATGTAAATAAGATTAGTTTTGTTGCCAAAATATGGTTCTGAAAAAGTCGCGCATTTATTATGTTTTTTTGTTATTGTTAGTAAATATAAGCTTACAAAAGTAATAAACACAAAGATATATTGTTTAGGAAGCTAAAACCGTTTACAGAACTTAGATAGGGGGCCTAGTTATTTTTTTATGAGCATTTCTCTGAAGCGAGCCGCAATTTTTAAGACCGCGCGGTGCGGCCGGGTGATATTATTTCGTCCGTATTTTCTACCCCTGATTTGACGTGGAAGTGACGGGTATGTATTTATTTTGTGATTAAATATCAAGGTAAAACAGGAAATCAGATATTTATAATCAAAACGTTAATAAATATTTTAGGACTAAAAAATTATAGATTATCACAGTTAATCAGCCCTAAGTATGTTAAATAATTAAAAAATACAGTATAATCGACCCTTAACTAATATTATTTTTACATTTCATAAGGTAGATTGGCGTTGTTGAGCCAGGTGTCTACAAAATAGTTGTTAAAATTTGTAATGTTTTCGGTGGTTGCACATCATAATAACCAACCACCCATCTTCAACATCCTCAATAGGCAAGTAAGCCAAAGCGGCACATAATCCCACATGTTGTTTTTGGTCAGACCTATTGCTTTTGCTAAATTTAAAAAAATTAAATTGGAGCACAGGTACACAGTAGCAGGTAGATGCAGCTCATTTGCACTTAGCGTCACAATAGATAAAGGTTAATTGGCCGATTAACTAATAAAAAGCTGCATTTTTGTTTAATGCAACAGAAAGAGAGAGGTGGAGAAAGAGGGGTATAAGTTGCTCTCTGATTGGATAAACAAATATTTCTGTTTTGCTAGTAAGCTTGACTAGTAAACTATGAATATTATCTACTTACCTATTTGCTGATTTTTTATTTATAATATGCATCGAATTTATTGATATTTTCATATTAAGGTAGCATTATATTATTAAGGTATCATTATAAGTAGTACAAAGCTAACATTAGATATTTTGGTAGAATCAAGAAAAATAAAAACCAGAAGACAGAAGCCGTGCGTATGTTGACTGTACTTAAACTTTTTGTGGATGTGAGTGGGAATAAAATTTTATTATTAAAAATGAGCGTGGATGTGGTTGGGAAACTTTTTTGGATGTAATGGGAAGTAGCCCAAATTTTGTACTATAGGTACATACATAATCATCAAAGAAATAAAGTGGAATAACAGTGAATTTATTATTATCCTTACTAATGTTATAAATGAGAAAGTTTGTATGAATGTTTGGATGTTTGTTCCTCTTTCATGCAAAAACTACTAAACGGATCAACCTAATTAATAAAATAAAATTAATAAACTAAAATTTTAATAGACATAATTCTAGCCATGGAATAACACACAGGCTGCTTTTTATCCCATAAATCAATTCCCATGGGACAGAAATAGCCTTGAAACGTTTCCATAGAAATAACGCGTGCGAAGCCGCGGGTAGATGCTAGTATTAGATATTTCTGTCTCGGAAAAACAGCTGCATCTTAACAGACACCCGTTTGTTCCCTCAGGCCAAGGTACGGTAAAAACAGACACGCAAAAGGTGTGTTTAGATTCATAATAACAATAAATTTGAGTCGTAATTCGTGTACCTACTATTACAGTAGAGTATTTATTTATTTATTTATTTATTAAAAATATAGTACAGCTACCGTTACAGGCACACCTAATGCGATAGCGTACTTGTCAAATTCTTCATAATTATTGAGCTACTCTTTAAACTAGGTAATAAACTAAATGTAGCCCCTAATGGTGCGAGCGTGTTGAAACATCCACTTCTTTTGTCATTACGGTAGCTATCAAATCTGTAAATACTTTTTGATTTGTAATTATGTGTTTTTCTCTAGAATTTTGACGGTGAATACTGTGAAATGTTTGTTGATGAGTGTTTTTACAGCCGTCTACAATTTTCAATTATCATTTGGGTTGTTTTAGTGTGACTAATCATTTTGTGTAACAACTGACTTCGAATTTCACGTATTTTTAGATAATTTATAAATTATTCTACCCTCTACACCTCTACAAAAATTGGCATGCACGAGACTAGGATCGACCAGCATTTGGATGTCATTCTTGTTTTCTCCTTAATACCCATGTGGTATTGCTTTATTCTTGCATAAGTTTACAAACATTATAAGTAAATAATAATGCTGGATCTGCAGCAACATTTAGCTTTACGCTCGGAGCTTGTGTTATGGATACTAGAAAACTGAAATACTGAACACAATACATTAAAATATATGTAACTTTTTATGAAAATAGATGAGACCTGTAACAAATATCAGCAGATTGTACAAATATTTGTCGCGAGGAGGGAATCGAACCCACAATCACCTACTTTGTAAACGAAACTTTGCCTCCTGCACCTTAGAGGTGGTTAAAGAAACCTATGGATATAATTCAACAAAAAAATGTACTTAACCTCGACGTTACTATAACCTAGAAAGTTTTTAACATTAACCCGCAAAAGCCAAACTTAGACTATTTTTTACATAAATTCTGGAAAATGATTTTATAACGTAGTCAATCTATGGAGATCTTAAATTTTCGGAGTAGTGCTATTTTTAATTAAGTCAAGTCAGTTATGAAAACACAAATGATAAAGCTAGCCGATAAGTATAATTCAACCTCGTCTCCAAAACATACGTAGCTACCCTCCTTACGTTGTAATTTCTCTTCTAATTGATGGATGCGAGTTGAAACGTTCGCAACTACCTGTGGTAATTTTAGGACTGACTGATTAGACGTTCCGAATTGGGCTCTTTGAGATAATGCCGGGGAGCTAAATGGTAATAAGGACTAAACTTTGTGGTGGGTGATGGTTTTTACTGACTGCAATTTTGCATTTACACGTAGAATTGAGAATGAACGAAGCTGCAGCGTCTTTTAGGTACCTTTGTAATCTTTATCGGAGTCCTGAGATCACGATAAAAGTTTTCGTCTTTTTCCATAGGTGTCTTGTAGTGCCTATACCAGATAGATAAAATTATAAATACATTAAATATAGGTTATATATTAAATTTATATTCATAGATCTCCTCCCTCATGGATTCCGATGATGGCGATAATATAGAGATAATATACCTAATGTATAAAGATATCGCGAGACCGAACTTGGTCTTGAATACCCTAGGACACGTATGACAGTAGAGTTAGCTAGCTGAGAGTATATAGAGTCCGTTTCATGAAAAAAGTCCCACGGAACTAATCCCAGTGGAACTAAATTTGACAGATTGCCATATGCTTGCTGGCTTCATTCGGTAGCACTACTACAGCGCCGCGTCTAGGGGACTTCTTTTATGAAAATCACTCTACGCGTAGGACTGCTTAGGTCTCTTTTACACGGTAGTTAGGGTAAATAAGCTACTTTGTGGCAAGTAAGCTACTAAAGTTTTGAAATTAATAAGAATTTGTTTTTTTTGCTTAGGGTAGACACCCCGTAGTCCTTGGGGTCCTTCAGTACACTCAATTAATAAAGATGTAATCAATTTCCGCGGTTTTTAGGTGATCAGAATACTGGCCTGTATTTCTATATTTTATAAACAAATAAAATTTTGGAACACCATTATGAGCGTACTCTAGCGAAGCCGGGTTTTCATCTAGCAAATAAAATTCACGGTCACATGAAAAAATAAATTTTGACTTTCACTCTAATAGAAGTCGATCGCTAACTTCATCATCGATCGCTAACTTAATGCTCGCCGTGTAAACTACCTACTATAAAATGAACGTGACAAAATGTGTAATAGATATCGATTGTAGTCCACACTCGGCTGCGAACTGATGTATACGGCCCGAGGGAGCTTCCCAACACATAGAGATTGAGAATAATATACCCGGCTACCCCAAACATTCAACTTTGTCGCATTTAGTTGGTCACACTTCTATCTGAACCGTAGAAGGAACCCAGTTTTACGTTTAGTTAAGTTACGTTACGTTTAGTTTCGTTGGTTCACTTCTATCTGAACCGAAGAAGGAACTGTATATTCCTTTATCATCATCAGCCTATATTAGTCCACAGCTGGGCATAGGGCGCCCATGTTGAGCGTCATATCGCCCTGTCTCCAGCTTGCCTCATCTAGCATCTGCCAGTTGTCTTTCGCAGATTCCTTTATAACCAGTAGAATTTGTCTATTTTTGATTGACCCGGTAGGTAGGTTAATAAAAATAATAAGTTAAGGTCTGAGCTCATCAACTCACAACATCATCAGTCCACAGCTGGACATAGGCCTCCCCTAAAGAGCGCCCTGGCTTCAACTAGTCAGCTGCCGCATCCAACCATCCACCTGACCGGAAGGTATCCTCTACTACGTTTGCCGAGTCGCAGTCTCACTAAGAACACGTTTTCCTCAGTTGTCATGATTTGAAATAAATAAATAATACTGAAAAATCAAATGTAGGCCTATTGTATGAAATGTGTGGACATTAAAATTAGATTTTTCATTAGTGTTGCTAATGAAAACGTAAACCAAAAGTAAATCGAATCCGTAAATCAGGGGCATACTCAGAAATTGCTATTAATTTAACAAACTTCCAGAACTGTTCATTTTGTATTCTAAGAACGTTTGTACCTCGCTGCTTTTTAATTGTCTTCGGCTGGAAGTTCGCGCGACAACTTCAAGTTTATTAAGTTGTATTACTTTATTATTTCTTGTTCGTGGTCTGGGATGGGAAGTGTAAACTGTTGTTTCACTAGCTTCATTTCCCGATTTTGCACGCTTTCTTAGTTATAAAAATCCATGGGTAGAAATTTATTTTAAAAATACAAAAATAATTTATTTTAAATAGATTACAAAGATAAAGTAGGGTATAGCAATGGACGATGAGTCCGCAAAAGTTAAAAACTGTAAATATATAACATAAATTATGGGGTGAAATGTTACAGGTATTAAAGAAAAAACTAATAAATTAATTAAATTGTTTGTACACCTATTTTTCCCGACGTTTCTACAGGTTACTCTGTCGCTTCTTTTGCTGAGTAAAAGTAGCCTTTTCTTGTAATATTATTGTAATCAAGAAATCGATTAAAAATGTCTTATAGTCCTATCCGTGCTGCTTTAGCATTTTTAAATAATTATAAATTTATACAGTCTCTCGAATATTTAATGTTAATGTATTGAATTTGAATTGAAGAAATTGATGAATTCTTGGTAAGCTCGTTCAATTACGTTTGACTCTATCCACAAAACAGATTTTAATCTACATAAAATGTGTTATTGTATTTTGATTGAAGAATTCTTGGTAAGACCAATTTGCTTTTCTTGTCTCAGCCCAGCCATCACAGATTTTGAGAACAATATTTAAATACCTACACGTAAAATCTAACTAATGTAATGCTAAATAAAATAATGCTCAATTTGCACCTGTTATATTCAGTAATAAATCGAACATTGTAACATTTTTAATATGGTCGCAAATACGAAAACTTGAAACTTAATCAACTGCCACCTAGTTAAATTGGTTGGAACTATAGCTTACACTAATAGACGGTAGCTTTCAGAAATCAATTATTATAGAGGGTAGATTTGCAAGTACCGTGCACAATTTAGTATTAGCACTATGTAACAGATGGCGCTTCTCGTTTCGATTAAAACCCTCTGTGCTTGTTTACCAATTAAATAAACTATAATGTAACGTACATAAAGCAGATAAGATGGATAAATCCTTATTGTAATTTAGGAATACTTCTGTATACCTAGAGTCTATTTTAATATTAGCTTAGAACATCACCTCTGAGATTGTTTAGCAATTGAATAAACTATAATGTAACGTACATATTGAAGATAAGATGAATAAATCCTTATTGTAATTTAGTAATACTTTTGTATACCTAGAACCTATTTAAGTATATCGCAAATAATGATGCTTGTTCAGCAAAATCGTTAATATAACAATAATAATTTAAGGAATTGAATTAAGCTATTTTGATGAATTGTATTAGTCTAAGAATAAGTTTCAACACATGTTTATACTGTTATTTGGTAGAAAAATACTGCTATGAGATAGATATATAAGACTGTAATCCGATTGGCTGTTGCATTTTAGCCAACATTACCTTATTTGGTATTAACGGCAATTTGCAGGGGCTCTGAGAAAGCTTTATAAGCAAAAGAATACCTGATACGGGGTTCAGTTTGTGTTGTGCAACCTCGATGTCAAAGTTAAGTAAACCATTGTTATTATATACCCTTTCATGTGTATTTCCATGTGTATGTGTATTTCATGTGTATTTCCTACAAATAAGTAGGGTATTTTACCTGTAATTTACCTTCAGAGTAGAAACTTAACCAAATCGTTGATAAGCTGGGTTACGTACAGTTTGCCTTTATTATTTTAAAATATGTTGATTTATCTTTATAGCTAAAAACCTGTCGAAATAGTAATGGTGTTCATTGTTATTTATCAAGTACCTTCATATGTCTTTCTTTGTGCGTGATGATAATGTATACTTCAGTACTTAGTAGTTATGTACTTTATGTATAATTTGGAGAAGTGCTTTGAGATGATACAATATAGCCAAGGTACTTAAAGTTAGCATGAAGTGTTTTCTTCCTACTACCCAACTTAGGTACCCATTGTAGGTTATTATATCTTGTAGATTAGATCAGTTATGGATGGTGGTTCTTCTACAAGGTCGCAGAACCCTCTTGTATTACATATTCAGCTGATGTGTTACTTTATTAGGTGTTGGTGGATGACTACCCGAATCTTTACGAACCTAAGAATCTAGAGTTGTCTTAGCCACTTCTGTTAATGTAGTTTATACACCAATAGCTACGCATTTGATATATAGATTAGCACTCTATCTAGGGAACTCTCTTAATTATTTAACACACCCAATTTATGCTGTTGAGAGTACAATATTTTAACCATATTAGTTCTATTATGCCTATACATACTTAAAAAAGCTTTCAAATACTACGAACTTTTAAAAGACCTTTCACTTATTCATTACTTTTATTTTATTTCTATAAGTAGTTCAATTTGTACATTAATATTTTCGTTTTACTATCAGAGTATAAATCCACCATAGTCCATCCAAAGGTGGAGATCCATGGAAGAGATTTATGCGATTTTAGCGAGAGAAGGCCGCCGATTGTGCCACTTTAGATGTAATTATAAGTATTAAGCTTCTCTGGTACTACAAATTTTGATAGTGCAATAAAGAAGTTATCTGTCTATCTATCTATAAACATTACAAACCTTATTTTTCACATGAAAATCATTTATCTATTGATAAGTCTAACCAGGAATAAGTCACTGCAGATAATGATGACGCACGGACGAGTAAGTGAAGATCGATGGATAAGTCTATCCTCCCATCGGGTCAGATGTTGTTTGAATAATGGTTTGTTTTGAATCTCAGCAACTTATTTCGAGTTGCAAACTTTTAACGATGGTTTGAACTAGGACTGTGTGTCGGGTGCCCTTATCTCGTTGAATATTGATAGGATCGAGACTTCCTGCTAAGTTTGTTCTATATTGGCGCTTCTATTTATTTACTTTATACAGAGTGTATCCTTTTCAGTAGTGGGTGGGTCAAGTTAAACACAGACTGTATTATAAATACGAAAATTCGTACGTTTGGAATTTAAGACGAAAGAACCGAAAAAAATAAAATGATGCTTGAAAATCGACACAGCATTATCGATACTGTGTGATTGCTGTGTCAATTATTTCAACTAGATAATACTGTGTCGATTGTGTCAACAAGATAATGCTGTACAAATTGACATGCATCAGTTGTTCAGACATGCATTATTTAATTTATTATTTCATCCACAATCTGTGTTTGAAAAATTAAAAGCTTATCACGAAAATTAAGAATAATTTGGTTTTGTAGATTTAGAAATTTACAAAACCAAATTATTATAAATTATATAAAGGGATAAAGTGTCTTGGGGACGCTTCCGACTGGTATTGACATGGATCAATTGAGCTACCTTTAGACTGTTTGCAACCGTCTGCAGTTAGCTCAATGGTTTCAATTGTAAATACTAGTTGTAATTTTTCTATTCCTTGCTTGTAATTTTCGTTGTTAATAAAGATTATAAAGGGATGGTCTAAGTTCAGCTGTGAATATCAGTGGGCTGAAATGACGATGGTGGGATGTGGAGAAATAGTTACAAGTAAATAAACTCAGACTCAGACGTGTATGACGTAATAGGCTACTTAGTACTTACATGTTATAGTAAATTCACACTCCTAAGCACTTCAAAGTTGGAGCTCTAAAGTGGCACCAGATGGATTCAGTAAATGATCCAGTTATATACAGTATAGCTATTTAAGTTAGCTAACTCGCTAACTTACTCGCATTTAGTGAAACTAGGGTTTGACAGAACATTTCACACTTAATACTTAAACTAGCCTTTGATAATGGTCGATGGATATTAAAAATATTATATCTCGTCAAGGATTCTTAGTAAGACAGCTTATTACATACACATAAAAAGTAACTATGTTTTTTTCATGGTATTTAAATTATATTTTAATATAAATATTCCCGATAGAAAATGGATCAATTCAATCCAATTTCGCCAATATCCTTAGCTACGCTTTGCGCCATACTGAATTCCTTCATTTTTAATTTCTTTTTTGCTATAAAAATTGTAATTTAACTGCTTTATATGAATTTTAGAAAATTTATGGAAAACAAAGCAAACTGCTACTATCTCTTAAACAAAGTAGATCCTTCCTTTGAACGTAATAGAACCTCTTTAAAATCAATACCTACGCAGTTGACAGAAACAGTTGACAGACTTTGTTTAAATCGGAACGTACTTAATGCTAGATCAAGATAAACACAAGTGAATAAATAAAGCTTTAATCAGTCGATACATACAAAATTCCGATTCCTTTGCCCACATCCGATCAATACAAAACTTTATTTTAACTACCTATTGGTTTATAACTCAACTAACTTTGATCGAAACTGTTTAGATATTTGGTTTGAGGACAAGTTAAATCTATCAGTGAAACCCTGATTCAATCTGTCCTAATAGTAACCAGCTTGGTAAGGGTAAAACTATTTTCAAATTAAATTATATTTCGTTCAACTATTTTAGTCGTCTAGAGATGTTTGTCGAAAAGGTTATCAGGATTTTGGATTTGGTTGGGTTTAAAATTTGAACCTTATTCACACTTTTAAAATTCATTTGTGATCTTTCAAAAAATATTTTATATAATTACTAGCGATCCGCCCCGGCTTCGCACGGTTTTATTATACGTATACCTTCCTCTTGAATCACTCTTATCTATTAAAAAACCGCATCAAACTCTATGCGTAGTTTTAAAGATTTAAGCATTCAAAGGGACATAGGGATATAGGGACATAGGGACGGAGAAAGTGACTTTGTTTTATACTACGTAGTGATTTCATTTTTAAATACAATGGCACAATGCAACTTGCTTCCTGGGGACGCCTCCGATTGGTATTGGTATGAATCGGTTGAGCAACGACTAGATTGTTTGCAACAGTCTTAGGTACCTAATTAATTGTATGTAAGTGAGTTATCTACAAACATTGTGTTGGTAGAACACCAATCTAGCTCTATTGTTTCAATTGTATATTATTGTATGTATATTAGTCAAAATAATTTTATACTAAATTTAAGTCTAAAAATAAATATGTACCTACTCTCATTTAATCGGTCTTGTAAAGTAAGTTTTTAAGGTACGTTTAAAAAGTCAAAGTTATTCCATAAGATATGTTATATAAAAGTGATTATAAAACCCATAATTCGGTTACCTATCCAACTTAATATAATTTTTCCACCAGCCAAGCTCGTCTGCATCTTTCCATCCCATCCCTTGGGTGAAATCCGTCAGATTTCTGGATCGATTCAGCGCTGGCTTCATACTACTTTGTAAGCTACTTTTTCATCTCGCGAGAGTTAAATAAACATCCGTTGGTTCATTTTTAACCCTTCTCCGTCTTTCTTCTTGTACTTTTTTTGATTTCTTTTTAACTGAAGAACTGGACTTTTATTAATCTCTTATGCACGTTGGGCATTCTTTTTTCGTTGATCTTTGAGTTTTTATTAGGTACATGTTTTATTAGGTACATACTGTTGGGTTCATTTTTATGAATGGCCTTAATATGTGTAATGAAACGCAACCTTTGGAAGCATAACGATGATGAAGAGTGATGGCAGACTTCTAGACGCCGAAAAAAGGTGAATGTATGAAAATTCACGCGTTTTGGAAAGTTAAGCATTACATTACATATGAAATCTATAGAAAAAATCTTTGTATCTACTCATTGTCTAGCTGTAAGTTTTCCAATGATTGTAAAAATAAAATAAACACTGGCCACCGTGGACGACTATTCAGCTTGGACATAATTTTCAGACTATTTGTGGCAGTCAAATGGTTTCGTAACGGTATCATTCCCCATTTACAATTACTTTATTTACAATACAATTCAGTGTTCGAAACCTTTTCAAAATTAACGTATTCATAAGGTTTACCAATACACACAAGTTCTGCTTTGCTTGGGGCTGGATGAAACTGTGTGAATTGTCCAGCTTTCTGTTCCCATATTTCCCGTCCTAAATCGGAATAGATCCTCAAAGACGGCCAACCGACCGTAGCGCCTCCATTGTTTCGTCCTACATAATCTCGACCGTTACTGATACATTTTGTTATGCAGATCTGAATCCGGAACGCCAATGGCCGGACACCAATTGCCGGACCCGGTTCAGTGCAGGTAGGAAGGGGTTGTTGGCAATTTGCTAGACATTTTTACCTCTAGCGTAAAAAAGTGACAATTTCAATTTGTATACTTACGTGTCTGAAAACGTAATCCAATTTGGATTGAATTTTTGTCGTTAGAAAACTAATTTATCATTCGTTCAACATCTGTCTGTAGACGTAACTAAAATAAGGTGCGTCTTTGTGCTTTGTTCACACTCGTGTAAATACGAGGAACTTTTCAGATTAATTAAAACTTTTGTATATAAAACTTTCTTTTAAAACTTTAGAGCATGATGAAAATGATTAAATACGCGTTGATTTGAGAGACGCTGACGTTATCAACTCAAACATGACTTAATGTGATTGTGTGAAGAGACCCTTATTTATCTGCCATGTACTCAGTTCTAAGCCAGCGCAGCCGGGCACCCATTCCATGAATGCGTCACATCGTCGATAGGATAATGCCATGAGGTTGCCTGCACCAATACTGTCCGATGGCAGTTGCTAGTTTAGAGCTGTTTGCAAAAATTGCAGCTTGAATTATTGGGACAGTTTCTGTGGAAACTCGGGAAATAGTTGTAAGGTTTTTGAAAATATTTCGATAACGGTATTTGCTATATTTACTCGGTACCGATAGTTTTTTAGAACCTTATTACTTTGCAGCTTAAGAAGGTTCTTTTTAATCTTACGTGATTTTAACATGAATAAAGTTTCATTGTAATTCTAATGTTTTTAAGACGAATGAAAGTGTTATAGAAAAAGGGTAGATAGGTTCGTGTTATGAGATCTTCTACAGCATTCCATCACCCGATTACATAGATCCCATACTTTATACACATTTTATCACTTCCTATGGTCAATTTATTATCAATAAAACTTTTTTATATTTGACCACACTTTACGACAGCTATAAAAAGTTGACTCGGG
Organism: Eupithecia centaureata; assembly: GCA_944547425.1. Classification (NCBI taxonomy): domain Eukaryota; kingdom Metazoa; phylum Arthropoda; class Insecta; order Lepidoptera; family Geometridae; genus Eupithecia; species Eupithecia centaureata. The sequence goes on along the minus strand of OX155681.1, from coordinate 2,999,695 downwards.
AGTCGGTGCCGTCGACGTATCGAGCACCGAGGCTGGCTCGGCCCTGATAACGTAATCCTAGGCTTTTTATCTCATGTGTCCCACACGGAGTAACCTATCTTGCAACGGACAATTGGATTATTTGGGTTTAGACTTGTGCTGGCCGTAAAAGTCTTTGATACTTTGATACGGGGTGTTAGTTGCTGAAAGTGAAAGGTGCCAATTACGCAATTGTCTAGCTGAGTTTTCAGACCTAAAGCCAAGTTAAACGGGAGGTGACGGTGAAATTATGGTTCTGACGTCAGAGAGCTTTGTTTTTTGGCAAGAATGCTGTCGGTAAGGTTACAGTACCTACATAAGATGATCAGGTTGAAGTTACACGAGGGCGAAGTCGCAGGGTACTGCTATTACTTAGGTAAGGCGCTATCTAGAGATACACTTATTATATGACCGTAAAGGAATTTCCAAGTAGTTTAATTTTGTCCGGAGAAGAAGAGAATGAAAAAGAGTTTGGTGGCCACTTCGAGCAACTTTGTATCTCTTCCTATAGACAAATAATAACTACTAGGTACAGATATAAAAAAAACTTATGATAGAGTATAACAAACTGAACGTCCGTTTTTTTAGATATTTCTTTGTTTTTAGGTAGCGCCTTTATAATGCGTGAATATTTGAAGTTATTGGTTGAAATAAACCTTGTATTTCAATGTGTATGCGCTATGATGGCTATGTTTCAAGTCATGAGAATTCATGGGACACGTTCCGTTCGTTCATGTTTCATGCGTGATCTTCGAGATGCTGTGTTATAGTCTAATCTAACTTGTCAGTATGCAGATGTGCATTCCGTGCTTATGATGCCAATGTAGCCGGCTCCCATTGGGCTTTAGTTCAACTATCACCAGTTTCGTCCGTTACTATGTGATGGCCTCGATTAATTTGTGACATGGCAGAGTTATTCCAAACATCTCGCCTATTCTTATCATTACATGCATGACTATTCCCAAAATCATGCCAAGATCTCACGGAGCAAATTAGCTTCAGATTTATTGATAATCATTCAAATTTACAACGAAAATTACAATCAAGGAATATAATTTAAAAAAAACATAAACTTAACAAAGAAAATTACACTCAAGGAATAGAAAAAATTACAACTAGTATATACAATTGAAACCATTGTGCTAACTGCAGACGGTTGAAAACAGTCTAAAGGTAGCTCAATTGATCCATGTCAATACCAGTCGGAAGCGTCCCCAAGACACTGTATTACCACGCTGTATGGCAATGTTGATGCGCTGAGCCAGATACTCACCAGTTCTCGGGTCACGCGTCGCATCAGCCAGACGCTCAGATAATTTAAACATAATAAAACTAGTATACAATAGATCCATGAGCAACTTGAGTACCTAAACGTAATTAACGTATACATTAATCTGTATGCCCAAAGTCATAGACTTTTATGCACATAAGTAGGTATTGCAAATGTGCCCAAAAACATCTGAGCGTCTGGTCAATGCGACCCGAGAGCTGGTGAGTATCTGGCACATCAGCTTCGCCGACTTGTATTGATATGGGTCAGTCGGGCTACATCTAGACTGTTTTCAACCAGTTAGCTCAATTGTTTCAATTGTAAATACTTACTCTTTAAATTTCTTCCCAATAAAATGAGTTTTGTTAATACGCACCCAATAAATTGGGTAAGATATTGGGTGCGTATAGGGACAATATGTAGGCAATAGGAACGACAGATTTCTAGGAAACTTTGAACTGCGTGATATTAAATTCCCTTTGAAAACGTTCAAATATCCGCCCCATACATACCCTAGATGCTTCCTTGTTGTATCGTTTTCAGTTTCCATATTTACTGCAAGTGAAAAGTGACGACATTATCCCTTGGAGGGTTGAGATGTCATGGAAATGGAAGCAAATGTTTGCATTATGTGTAGGATGGACATACACTGGTCATCATAAAAATCGGCCCACCTGTACTTTTGCCAGAATATTCATTTTTTTAATTGTGAATGTATCAAGTTGTTTTGGAATTCTATTTTCTTTGTTAAATTGTTTATTTTTAACATTTTAAATCGAAAATTATGTATACATTTTTGAAAACTTGCTCATTATGAGGAAAAATGGAAAATCTTTAATTTTACCCTATTTTTAGGTTTATATTGAACAAGCTGTAATTTTACACCCTTTGCACTTAAGCCGATGAATCCTTGAAATCAATATTTGATATTTCCTCCTCTTGCTTTAATTGCAGCCTCCATTATCCTTTTAAAGACCTTATCAAAACTGCAATGGCTCCTTGAGGTACTCGTTCCCATTCTTTTTTGATGGCGGTTTCCAGTTCTGCTACGGTGGTAAGGGCGGGATTTCGAGCTCTAACCTTTTGTTTTAGGGTGTCCCAAATGTGCTCTATTGGGTCAAGGTCAGGACTCCTTGCTGGCCACTGCATAACTTGCATACCGACCTCTTCCTGGTACTGAGTCACGATACGCGCTACGTGTGGCCGTGCGTTGTCTTGCTTTAACTGGAAGTGTTCTCCGATATAACCCGCAAAGGGCATCACGTGATCTTCTAAGATCTCTGTTATGTAACGTGCAGCAGTTAGTGAACCCCTCCTGATGAATACCAGTTCCGTGCACGCTGTCAAAGAAATCCCAGCCCGAAACATTACAGAGCCTCCACCATAACTGACTGTTTCGCTCATGCATTGGGCATAACGCGTACCTGGCCGTCTCATAACGTTACGGTGCCCGTCTAGACCGTATAACGTCATTCGGTTTTCATTACTAAAAAGAACTGACGCCCATTGGTCCATAGTCCAGTTCAGGTGATTTCGTGCAAATTGTATTCTTGCTTGCCGATGAGCTGCGGTCAGTTGTGGTCCCGTTGCTGGCTTGTGAGGTCTTAAATCTTGTTCACGGAGTCTCCTTCTCACTGTACTGTCACTTACAGCCACACCCCGCACTTCTTGTAAGCGTCGCTGAAGATCAACCCCAGAAAGGTGCCGATTTCTTAATGCTGAGGTCACAATAAAGCGGTCATCTTGTTCAGAAGTGACCCTTTGTCTTCCAGATCCTGATCTTTTTCGATACTCTCCAGTCTCCAGAAACCTCTGGTAAACTCTTCTAACCGCAGATCGACTGAGATTCAATCTTCGCGCCACAACACGTTGACTGAAGCCTTGTTGCAGCAAGGCTACAACTTGGGCTGCCTCTGCCTCAGTAGTGTGCATAATTTCAGATGAACTCTTGAAAAACTATAGCCTTAGTGAATAAAGATATCGTTAATTATCGAGCGCACTGTTTAAATGTTCCGTTTCACAAAGGGAATTGGGTTCAACTGAATCTCGACGTTAACAATGAAATCGACACTAATCAGTGTAAGCGTTAAAAAGTTTGTTAAGTACCCTCAAGCAGGCCGTAATTTATGGTAGACAGATGTCAAACATCATAACGAACCCTAGTAATAAAAAAAAATATTCAAAACCACTCATCTCCGAAGTTATAAAAAAGAATAGTGAAAAAAGAGGGTGGGCCGATTTTTTTGATGACCAGTGTATTACTTTCAGTATTTGTTTACGATCTAATAAGCCACCGTGTATGTAAACGGTGGTAGAGTATTTAAGGTGTGCCTGGAAGAAATCGCTCATAGAGATATAAGGCCGCTCATTGTACAACTTAATCTATATTTGTTTTTTCCTGTCCTGAATTTATATTTTTGTGGTGTGCGATGAAGAGTTACTAATATTATATAATCATATCTAGCTCGTAAACTGTACCATTTTATGTAAACTACTAGCTGGTGCCCGCGACTTCGTCTACGCATGATTAGTATTTCGAGTACTCGCGATTTTACTTGCGTAATTCCCTTTTCCGTGGGATTTTCGGGATAAAATAAGCATATGTGTTATTCCAGCTTATAATCTATCTCTGTGCCAAAATTCATCCGTTCAGCAGTTTTTGCGTGAAAGAATAACAAACATCCATCCATCTATCAATCTATCCATTCATACTTACAAACTTTCGCGTCTATCAGTTCAATTCAGTTTGGTTCCCCTAGGCTATACGGGTTTTCAAAAATTTCTCACAGCATCTGAACGACGCGTACACACGCGTCGTTCAGATGCTGTGAGAAATTTTAGAAAACCCGTATAGCCCAGGGGAACCAAACTGAATTCCGGGATAAAATGTATCCCATGTCCAATCGTCCCGAGTTCCATTCGAATTCATTCACTTCCGTCGTGATGCGTGGTTAAAGAATTCTTCTTTCACCCTCTCTCCCAGGGGAACCTTACCGAATTCCGGGATAAAAAGTATCCCATGTCCGTCCTTGTAGTATGAACTCAAATAGTCCCGAGTTTACGATACAGACAGACAGACAGACAGACAGACATGAATGAAAAAAATTACAGTTTTGGCTTGAGTATCGATAATAGAGTGCCCTCCAAAAAAAATTTTCAAAATATCTTCAATGTACAGAATTGGACCTGTTACAGTTTTATTATAAGTATAGATTATAATAAAGTGAAACTTTAATAATAAAGATATATTTCGAAAAGGATTTCATAGCTCACTAGTATATACAATTATAACAAACTCTTAAAAATCTAAGCCGTCACCAGAAGGCAAAGTACCCAGATTGCTGGCAGCATTGCCACGTTGAATGGCAATGCTAATTCGTTGACCAAAATAGAAGCCAGTATTCTTATCTCCTGTGGACTCTATGAGAAGTTTCGTGAGATCTTTAGGATTTCAAAAATCAAAAGGATTTCTATAAAATGAAGTAGTTATTGACTTTCGTAATCGTAAGCTCTCTTCGATTTTTATCCCATTTATTGGGAAAATTGAAACAAAAAGCATTTTTTTTGCATTTTGCAATTCCTAAATTTTTAATCTAATCTAATGTATTTTATTTTTTATTTATTAAATAGCAGCTACAAAAGTTATTATTGTACCTAACTTGTAGGTATCTTTAGTATGTGTTGTGCATAATTTACGATAACTTTTTATTTTTCCGTTTGTCATAAAAATTTTGCTCTACCTTTATAATAAGCATGGTCAGTGAGTGGAATGAGCTTCTTTGGTCTGTTTTCCCGCTAGAGTACAATCTACGAGTCTTCAAATCAGAGTGAATTCCTTCCTTGCAAATAGAGGAACTATTTTCCATTGTTTGATAGCGATCCGATAGTTTCATACGAACTCGATTATAGTTTACAAATGATTGGTTCGTTGCATATTTGACTGACTTCAGAAAATGAGGTGGTGTGGTACTCAATGCAAATGGTTTTTTTTTGTGTTATTTTATAATAATATTTCTAGATCAAGATCTCCACACAGACAGACGGACAGACAGCGAAGTCCCTGATAAGTAAGGTAATAGTAATAAGGTCCCGTTTTTACCCTTTAGGTACGGAACCCTAAAAATGATCCTGAGTGGTCGAGGTGACTCAATAACTACTTGGTCACCTCCTTTATAATGCGTGCAGCAATTTGAAGTATGTTGTTAGTTTGTAAAAACATCAAATTATTGCAAAAAACAAACATTTAATCATATCATTTGAATATGGTATCACAGCAGAACAAATACTTCTTTGACAGGTTAGTAAAATAAAACTTTTGATCAATCAAATCAAATCATTTATTCGCAGAAATGTAGGTACATAAGTTCTTATTAATAACTAGCTGGTGCCCGCGACTTCGTCTGCGCATGATTAGTATTTGGAGTACTCGCGACTTAACTTGCGTAATTCCCTTTCCCGTGGGATTTTCGGGATAAAATAAAGCCTATTTCTTATTCCAGCTTATAATCTATCTCTGTGCCAAATTTCATCCAGATCCGTTCAGTTTTTGCGTGAAAGAGTAAAATCCATCCATCTATCAATCTATCCATTCATACGTACAAACTTTTGCGTTTATCAGTTCAATTCAGTTTGGTTCAGATGCTTTGAGAAATTTTTGAAAACCCGTATAGCCCAGGGGAACCAAACTGAATTCCGGGATAAAATGTATCCCATGTCCAATCGTCCCGAGTTCCATTCGAATTCATTCAATTCCGTCGTGATGCGTGGTTAAAGAATTTTTCTTTCACCCTCTCTCCCAGGGGAACCTTACCGAATTCCGGGATAAAAAGTATCCCATGTCCTTCCTTGTACTAAGAACTCAAATCGTCCCGAGTTTCATTCCAACTCATTCAGCAGTTTCGGCGTGATGCGCGTTTACGATACAGACAGACAGACAGACAGACATGAATGAAAAAAAATACAGTTTTGGCTTGAGTATCGATAATAGAGTGCCATCCAAAAAAAAATTTCAAAATATCTTCAATGTACAGAATTGGACCTGTTACAGTTTTATTATATGTATAGATGATAGCTCCTAATACATTCTGCCTCGTCGAGGCGTGCAAATTTTAAATATAAGGCTTTGTTAAATACAAAAAGATTTTCAGAAAATTAATTTGTCAAATATTCAGGTTATAGCTGATACATAGAGGTATATTATACAATTCAAAAAGTGTGTTCAAATTATGTTATAGGTACTTACAAGAAAGACAAAAAAAGTTTTTAAGTCAAAATATTCTTCAATATCATAAAAACAATAGGAATTTTGGTATTCTGCAATTTAAAACCGTACTACCCACACCATAGGTAAGGTACAAACTGACGAGCTGTACCAACTGTACAATCCTCCAGTTTAATTATCACCCTCGTTACTCACTTGTGATTACCCCAATCAATTTGTCAGGGCAGTTCGCAGCCTTATTCACAGCGAGGTTTCACAAGATTATTGTGATGGGCGTCGAGCTTATTACAAGAACGGAGGGCTTTAGTACTGTTTGTAGCTTATTCACTTTTGTTCATGTTGTTTCATATGCTTTTAAAGTAAGTTTTTATTTACTGTGATGAGATGCAGAGAAACTTTTATCGAAATATCGGTTTTGAAACAATTAAAATACTATTTGGCAAAAAGTGAAAGCTACTGGGTACAAAAAACAAATTATGATTCGGTTGCTTTTGTGATTTCATAGAAAACCTCTATATTTTTGGGGTGAATGAATGAAAACTTAATCTTTATCGTACCTTAAAGTGACATACAAGGGGTGTTCTATCTATTATAAAAATCTATGTAACTACATAATATGTAGGTAATATTTTGTGCTAAGTATGTAGGTATATCAGTCGTAGCAGTACCCACCCACCCCATATCATAAGATCTTTTTATCTTGGGGCTAGATGATGCTGTGAACATTATCTAGAGTTATTTAATAATATAATTTATTTTACTGTGTCGGATGAAAAATATCTGAGTAGCGGAAATGGACTAATGGGACTCTCAGGATTAAAACATGAATTGCATAAAATTCAACATTATTTCTTTAGGACCGATAATGAGAAATTAAAATATAAAAAAAAACATGAAAATCCACTGTTTCGCACATAATTTTGTCGCAATCCTAGAGCGGACTATTGAAGAGATTTTGGCCTACAGATATTGCTTTAAATCTGAAAGTTCTTATTTATTTTATTACAGGGCTGGTGCGGCGGCAGATCTGGCCGAGGATCTCAAGAGGCGCAAATATGCAGGTCTCGACAGAACCTACGCATTTGCTCCCCTTGGATTCGAGACCCTAGGTCCGAGGGGTACCGAGGCTCTCCGGGTTTTTAAAAAAATATCTGAGCGTCTGGTCGATGCGACGCGTGACCCGAGAGCTGGTGAATATCTGGCTCAGCGCATCAGCATTGCCATACAGCGGTAATGCAACCAGTGTCTTGGGGACGTTTCCGACTGGTATTGACATGGATCAATTGAGCTACCTTTAGACTGTTTGCAACCGTCTGCAGTTAGCTCAATGGTTTCAATTGTAAATACTAGTAGTAATTTTTTTATTCCTTGCTTGTAATTTTCGTTTTATTACATCCGTATATATTGTTGTACTTATATATTATTTACGACATAACCGAATTCTAAAATGAGATATTTCTCAATTCAACAGATTTTTTTGCGTTACCTATTTTGATGAAACATGTAGGTACTTTTTATCAACATTTTAAACTTCAGCCCGATCCATTCACTATTTTGGCCGAGAAGAAGTAACATATTATCCATCCATTCATCCAAACTCACCCTTTACTATTAGTATAATGACACAAAAGCAGAACCCGTGAAGACACAACCATATTCCCCTCCCTATTCCAACTTCCAAATCTGCCCTTAATAGGTAATAGAGTCAGAACTGCGTCTAAAATTAGCTCTCAAGAACATTGTTACTCCATTCTTGTGAGTTGTATAATCAGGTTATTCAGCGATACTCTCGCATAGCGTTATAGGCAGCGAGTCATTTAACTTCACACATGAGTTCAGGGGCGCCCCCTCTTGGCTTTCGGCTGAATTAAATATTGTACGGATTTACGCAAGGACATGGTTCGCTTTATTTCTTCTTCTTCATGGCTTTTGTGGCGTAGGCAGAGAAATAAAATGTGGTACTCGCACTTGAAAATATTCCAGATGTTCTGAAGGATAACAGTTTGTAGTACAGATTTCAAAAAAGGAGGAGAATCTTAATTCGATTGTTTTTGATCATAACATTTATCTAATTCAATTGTTTTTTGTGTGTGTCATGCATTAAATATCACAACTTTTAACTGATTTTGAAGACTTTTTTATCTTTTAAAATTTAAAAAAATATGTTTGAAAATAATGTTTAATTAATGAATTTGATAAAGATCTGTCTAGTAGCGTAAGAAATAAAGACAGTTTATGTAAATTAATCGATAAATTATTTTCAGATATCTTAGATCTCCAGTACTTAACAATTGTGTTATTAAAAAATACTTAAAGTTGTCACGTTTATGACAAGACAATCGCTTCTTAGAATTTGTCTATCTCTTTGTAGAGCTTTAGGTTGGTTGCTATAGGCTATAGAGATAGTTATACTTAGATAAAAAGCTATAGGTAAAGAAAGACTCTATAGTTAGAAGTTATAGGACAAAAATACGACAATACTATGACACTATCTATCGCTTGCGATACACACGCCATAGCAAATGGTCCCTAAGGTAACGCTGTAATGGACAGACTCTATTAGGTTTCAAGTCTTTAAAGGGTTTAATCCCCACAAGGCTTGGGCACTTTTTCAGTTGGGACATCTGCCAGATAAGGTCCAATACATTAGAATGACCCAATTTAGAAATACCGACATATTCTCGTCCACCTTGCACAAGCAGGTGATACCTACCCCACTTTTAAGCCATAGGGTACCTCAGGGAAAGCATTGTCATGAAATATTATAATGACAAGGCTGTTTTGATCAAGGTAAGATTGGTTTTCGGTATAAGGTGGCGCGTATTGCCTGTAACATTCGATTATAGGGTTTTCGATCTGTCATGGCTACCCTATTTGTAGTTTGTTTTCATTTTCATGGCGGAGGTAAAGGGGAGAGAATATGAGTCAGCGGAAAAAGAAACAATACGATTTGGAGAGTTTTCTTTTATTGAAGAAAAATCGGGAAATATCTTGGCTTGATGAAAGAAAGTTCTTTCAACATGAACCCAGATTTTCCAATGACGATCATCTCTAATTTTGCTATGGCGTTCAATTTGACAAAAAATGGAACCTTCCTTTTTTATACTAAGTATAATTAAATTACTTAAGATTGGATCAGCCTGTTATAAACCTAAACGTAATCAAATATAAAATATCATTATGAATAGTTTATTCACTAATTAATTTATATTTCAGTCAACTAATTAACATTGCCATTTAATGTGGAAATGCTGCCAGAATTCTAGGTACTTTAATTTTTGGTGACAGCTTAGATTTTTAGGAAATTGATCAAAATCTAAGTATTTTTTTCTTTAGAACTTACAGGACTCAGGGACACGTCATAAAATACATTTATAAATAAATAAAATTATGAAATAAAGTGCTCACTATGATTTTTGTTCACTGAAATCATTTTGACGTTTAAGTAAATAAGCGAGCAAAAAACCTTTACCTTGTAAGGTTGTTAGTTTTATAATTGGAGCAAAACTCTGTTATAGGTAAGTGTAAATACTGTTGAAATTTGTAATTTCCTTGTTTGAACTAAAATAGTAAGTACATAAATACACAAATACAGTACCTACTTAGTTCGAACTATACCAGAAGCCATAGCTTTTCATTAATTTACCTACACCTACGTAATCTCTCCGATCTTATTATCGAATCTCCGAATCTAAATTAGAAGGTGTTTACACTCGGAATTCTGAATATAAGAGAATTTTAGCAAAACTTAACAGTTTTTATTGTAGAGTCAGTGATTGGATATACAAATACTGCGAAAATCAGCAAATTTTACCTCGAAATATTCGATAGTATACTTTATAAGCCCTATGGAGCTCATTGGGGAGGCCTATGTCCAGCATTAAACTAAAATAAAGGGTGATGATGATGATACTTATATTCTACGTATTGAAATTTTATGGAAAAGATTCCGGTTTGTGACACTTTTCAAGGTTTTCCAATTAAGTTTTCGCTAAAAAAAATCAAAAAGAATGTATTGGTTATAAATAAAAACAAATACAAAATAAATGCAGTTATGTTTATTTATCACTTCACGCTAAAACTAAACTGTAGGGTCGAGAATGATCGGGATGGTTTTTGAGTTTTGACATAGATTAAGTTCATGATCTAGAATAACATAATCTCGAGAAAATGCGTGTAAAACGACGGGCTGAATTTAGTAATTTATAGCACACTGGCCTAGCTCAACTACAACACAGCTGGCTACACGAGTTGAATTGCCTTTTTTGCGCATGTTGTGGCTATCTGTAATTTAGAGTGCACTCGTTTTTAAGTTTTATCGTACCAATTTTGTGATTTCTTTATGTAATCTCATGTTGATCGCCGCTGTAACGTAGTCTTGGATGTAAGGTTCCATCTCCATGTCCACAATCTTGTAGTAATCTGGAAGAAATTCCTACAAGAGATAGGACCGTCAATTGCAGCATTATACTTTGATTAGTTTTTAAGAAGTTATTACTGCACTTTGTTTTAACCTTCGTGCAATAAAGACTTATATTTTATTAATGAAAAGCTATGAGCATGTCTTCACACGGCGATACCATCGATGATAATAATATAGCAACTAGTATCTGCACGCTCCTTCGCACGAGTTGATTCTACGGAAACGTTTCCAAGCTAGAAATATCTATTCTATAGGAACTAATATAAGGGATCAAACTGTATTGTGTTGTAGTATTATTGCCATGCCATAGCTTAGAACTACGTTTATTCCAGTTTTCAGCCCAATCCGTTTAAAAGTTTTTGTGTGAAAGAGTATCAAACATCCATAAATCTATTCATGAAAACTCTCGCGTTTTTAATATTGATAAGGATATTGTCTCACATTGAACACCTGCTTATGGTGATGGTAGCGTATACTTGAATATCTGCTAAATAATCAAGTATTCGCTAAACAAACGAATCTTCAGGAAGATATCGAGAGCGCGCTTAGCGTTCGCTAGTCAAATGTGAGATTGTTATCTTTGAGACTGTTCCTGTTGGTACCGAGTTATTGAACCTTGTGAATCGCTATTACATTTAGTTAAAACAAATAAAAGATTTAATTTTCGTTCATATTCTGTATGTGACTTACGGCGTTGTGGTCACGGTAAGCCTTTTGTGATATTAATTAGCAAGTAACTTAGTAAAACCAATGGAATTCTCCTATAATGTGTTTGTATTGTTTTGATATCGGAAGGTAGATTTTAAAATTACGAACTAATTAGCGAGGCTCTTTTAGCAGCACGGCAAAAAACTTGTACCTATGCAAGAATTAATAGAAGACCTGCATCCTACATTTCAGGATATAATGCAGAATAAATAGGTACCTATAACAGTGTGTAAATTGTGTAATATCTGAAATATTATTGATGTTAATAATATAGTCTATTATTTTAGGAAATTTATTATAGAAATAGCAGACTGCTAGATTATTATTTTCACTAAGCCAAAAGTTGCAGAAATACATAAAACAGAAAATAAGATATTTTTTATCGATCTCTTGGTGAAAATTCAACGAAATTTTAATTACTCGCAACAGCACAGAGATTAACAGAAATATTTCGGTAAAATTTCCCGCATCCTTTAATCCCTTCGAACAGCGGAATCCATTCGTCAATATTAATTAAAACTCCGTTAAACTTTTTAACCATAAATATTTACACATTCGTGCATCAATTTCTATTAATCCCAAAGCTTTTCGATGTTCGAAACTTTGAGGGCTTTAGGCCGTAACTCCACGGATCCGCTCGCAAGATGTGTTTAGTGTGCATAATTACTTGGAGGTTTTTATTAAAATAATTATTCTTAACGCTCATACACAAACATTTCTAGGTAGACTAGTATGTGCCGCGCTCCTTCGATTCTCGCACTGCTGAAATTGGGCAGCGAATGCGTTAGCTTCTTGATTCGGTTTTCGTTTTTGGACGTAACAAACAAACAAGATCCAAACTGTGAAATTGTCTGTACCTTGTTGTACTTGTGTTGTGTTACTTGGAACCAATCGGAATATACCCTTTCCCCTCTCGTTAGCAAAATGTACGGCGCTTTTTTGACGTGTCCTCTAGGGGTCTCTAGATACAAGTGTTTACTCCAATACAGACAAACGTGCGTTTGGAAAACAAACTCTTCACCCTCACAATACGAAACAGAATCCAATGACATTTCGTTACAAAAATTTCACAAACACAATATGTTAGCGGGTGGTGGAAAAGTTTGACTGTAAGTTGGGGTGACAAGGTTGAATTTAGCTTGTCGTGGTTTGAAGCTATGTGTGGTTCTTGATTTGTGTTCCATTTTAAGTTCTTTGGCTTCAGGGAGGTTCCTGAATTTAGATCTCAAGTAGCTCGGTAATAAGATCTATTCTAATTGGATTATTCACATGGGTTTTATATTCATTTCTTATTAATGACATCATAGAATAGAACTTCAATATTGGAGTAAGATGATGATTGGACAGACTCCCACGAATTTAATGGTTGTAATTAAACATAACATTTGTACATAAATAATCATAATGTTTTAAATTGCAGTGTCCACAAAGGAATTTAAAAATTTGAATAAATTCAACCTTATAGAGGTAAGAGTACCTATCCGGTAACAATTCACGCTAGTTTCTAGCATTTAAATGCTCTAATATACCTATCTTAAATGTGCTTAATTTGGCTAAAACTCGCTAAATTATCTAAACGAGTAACTAAACACCGCTAAGAGCGATAACGGCGGAGTGCTTTGCTGTGTCGCCGTTCATCATCCAAAACTAGATAAGTAACGACTTAGATGGTAAGATGCTGTGGTCCTGGACAAATCAGATTTAAGACAATTTCGTTCAAGTTGCTTGTTTCAAGTTCAAAATGTTTTTTTTTTATTTCGAACATCAAACTGAAAAATGTGGTAGTATATAACAATTTTTTACTACTATGTGTAGGCTACTTCTCTATTTGATGATAAAAAAGTGACTTATCTTATTACCTTTGGAGCAACACGTTCAAATAATAAATAGAATATTAAAATATATAATTAAATAAAGTATTAAAAGCACGTAAATCACATAATGTGCATATAATACTGCTTGTAGAGCATAGATGTGGCAGCGCGTGTTTTTGCTGAAACACCTCTGAAGCTGGGCTGTAAATACATTAATTCCCATAAAGTGTCTCTTTGTAATCTTTGTCTAAGTAATCATTGTTTTTAATATGGCATTTAATAAATTAAGTGAAATAATGATTATATGTGATAATTGCTCAGACCCTTTCGTCAGCGTTTGTTCAAAAATAGTTTTTTTTACTCCTCCTCGTAAATACGTTCATTATTTTAGTAACAAAGCATAGCTAGAAGATATCATTAAAGCATGTGCATTAGAAATTTGTATAGGAGAAGGTTCCCAACCACGTTCTCATGCCGTGTTCCTCCCAACTTCATAACTCATATCTTCATTACCGAATATTAGACAGATCACGTTCTTGTTGTCTCTTTCTTAAACGACTGTTGTTGTCTCTTTTTAGGGAATGAGATGTATTTTTAATGGATTCTTTCGATCTACCCTACTTGTCATCATTTTCTAAGAGGCGGTTACTTGGGTGTTTTAGGCATTGGCTTTGAAATCTTGGTGCGATGTATTTTATATCTCAGTACCGCTGGTGATATATTGCTTTATTTGACAGTTTAATTAAGGGCGAGCCCTAAATTATAGGTGACAGGTTATTAAGGACGACCTTGATAGAAAATGGGATACCTACTTAGTGGTTGCTTTTTCTGTTTTAGCTCTGCATTTTTCGTAATGGATTTTCGTAGTTATAGTGGTACACTACTGAAACAGCAAATGACCTTCCTTTACTTCAGCTTTCGATATATACCGAAAGTTTGATAGGATTTTCGATGTGGCGTGGCGGGCGAAGATCCGCCTGCCAACAGGGTGGTTTGCGGGTTCGATTCCCGCTTTGGGACGAATTTTTGTGCGATCTGCAAATACATAGTATATTCATTTCTTCTGGATGTTTTCTAATAATATAAATATCTATAATACTACGTGTATAATAGATATTTCAATTATTATATAATTATTAAAAAAAATTGCAATAGACAATATCGCAGCCTAAAGCAATAGTATTGCCATTGTTGACGAATGAAAAAATTGTGTTTACACTTATTTAATATGATTCTAGTTAATGCCTATTATTAGTTATCTGTGTGTATTTTAAATTCTATTCTAATTAGATTAGCTGATGGAAATCCTAATTAAATAAAGAAATAGTATTGTCAAACACAGCTAGCCCGAACATTTTAAGGCCAAGTAAAATGAACGATTCTATCTTGTTCTTAAAGGAGCGCTTCAAAATGACGTATGTGTACTTGCTCTTAGGCTGTGTCCCCAGAAGCAAACGGTGAGCAGCCGACTGAGTTTGCGGCGTATCAGTTCAGTACGCCCTTCCATATATTTTAAATTGAGTGTCCACAGTTTGTTAGTTTGCGCTCACTGTACGCAGTTTGCAGCGATACGTGCGCCGACTGTCTCAGTTAGCGGCCGACTCGCAGGTTCCAATGCTTGCGATACGCACGCAAACTGATCTGGGTTTGTAGCTGTTCGCCACAAATTTGCGGCTCACTCAGTCGGCCGCTCACAGTTCGCCTACTGGGGAAACAGCCTTAGAGTTGTACTTGTATACGTCATACTTTATATCGAAGTCTGCAAGCTCATCGTTCGATGTTGTTATATTTCAACGCTGTAACTTAATTCTCATCGAAGCATTTGCAGTAAGCGGTTTTACACTTGGCTTAACTCGGTTAACTTTTATGTTAACTTTGAGTTTAGCTATATCGGCTTAAATGTTCAAGGATTATTGAATTGAATGTGGATTCTGCTGTATTTAGTAGGAAAAGTTAATTGTATAGATTAGATACTAAAACAAGAACTTGGTAATATTTAGGCACATAAGAATTTTAACAAGGACAAAAAAGTAAGATCTTGATGAATTCCAATATGTAAATGATAGTTTAACAAAAACAATAAAGACGTTATTTGTGACCTACTTTCTACAAAAACTATATTCCTTTTCAGCAGTTTTTAATTGAAAAATGACAAAAAATTCCGAGAACGCAGACGAGAGGTGGTTAAGTAAGAGGCAAAATCTGTTATTCAATCTCATCTGATACAAGTAAACACGAAAAACACAAACAAATACCAACACAAACCCCGTATTTTATATTTGAAAATACATCTTCATTATATTAAAGAATATCAACCAAGGAACCTGCAGTCAATGAGAGCCCTAAAGAACTCCATCAATCTTCGCAAAGATAAAACATGCAATAGATTTTCTATTTCCCCATCTGGAGTACCATTAGAGTTCGCAAAAACCGCGGTGCACCTGACATTAGTAATTGATATACTGGCCCATTAATCACTTTGTATTTTGCCGTATAAACTTAATGCTTTATCGTTTCCCCTCGCTCTGAGTGTTTTGATATTTACTTTCGACGAAGGATACGTTATATAAAAAGGCTAGCCTGAGTATTCGTTTTTTTTGTCAGATGGAAGAACCTAGATTCTTGAACTAAATAGTTTTAACATAAATAACAATTACCTAGTTCAAGAGCCTCATTTTTTTTCAACTCCGCCTTAATAAAAATGAAAACTTAATAACAGATAACCAAGGAATTTCGTAAAATCAAACGTTCAGTTTGTTATGCCTATCATAAGGTTTTTTAATGCATCTGCAGTAGTTTTATTTTAGGAAGTGATACGAAAACTGATTTTGGTGGCCACAAAGAACAAGTTTGTATCTCTGAACGTTTGATATTTAGGAAATTCCTTTGTTTAAATATTATTTAAATACTTAACGTATTAGTATGATAAAATTAGTTGCTGCGCTAGTGTACCTAGTGTACCTAGTGTATGCTAGTGTACCTTAGCGCCTTATTAACATAATTCCTTCGTACACGGCCCACGCAGGTTCGCTATTGTAAGCAATTGATGAGTTACCATGGCCTACAGGTATATTTTTAAACCTGAAATAACCGAATAATTTACTCGTTTAAAGGCGTGGGAACTCACATTCAGAGTCTACAAATAACCCTCAATCTTACGCAATCAGTCCATAAGCCACTAAATCCTGTGTTCAATATATAAAGCACTAGTGACTTATTGATTTACATTTGACAGATTGGAAACAACAGACCCCACTTACCCGAAGCCATAATTTCTCCAAGATTTTGAGTCGCGAACAATTCCGTCGCAACTCGTATCGATTGCGTCGCTTTGCCCCTGGAGCTATAACCAGGGTTGCATTGGGACCGGGGTATTATTCTCCTTTATGGGTATTCTCATGTGAGGGATTAATTTGGAAGATTTCACGGGTGATACACCGGCAGCTTGATACACTAACGATTATGAAGTAGGTAGAAATATACAGGGTGTTTTGTGGAGCTATGTAGAGATTGAAAGAGCTGATCAATAATAATTATGTGATCATTTTAAACCACATACGCTATTATGAATTTATTGATTTTAATAGGTAGAGTTCACAGTTTTATTTAGGATGCCCACCTCAATGATTGGTACAGATGTGTGGCGAAATAAATTAAGTGTGTTGTATAGAGTATATTTATAAAATATGAAGAAATATACATACAGCGAAATATTTTAACTCAGAATGTAGTTAAAGTGAAAGCAAAATAACAAATTACAACTAGTATTTTACACATTGATCAATTGAGCTACCTTTAGACTGTTTGCAACCGTCTGCAGTTAGCTCAATGGTTTCAATTGTAAATACTAGTTGTAATTTTTCTATTCCTTTGCTTGTAATTTTCGTTGTTAATAAAGATGTTTTACACATTTATTATGTCAAACTCCTACAAATCTAAGGCGTGATCACAAGGCAGAGTATTCAGAATGTTGTCAGCATTGCCACGTTGAATGGTAATGCTGGCAATGCTGTAGGAAGTTCATGTTCCTGTAGGGTTTGCCAAATTAAAAACTGTTTTATTCTCATAAGACCTTACGGGACTCTTGGACACGTCGGAAAATTCAAATTACACGGGTAAAACGAGAAAGGAGGATCTTAGAGAAATGATAAATTAATTTATTGTTGTTTGGTAACACTATATTGGTCTTAAATCTTAGACTATAATATTAATGGAAAAAAGGCTTAGATCTTCTAGCCCTTTAAAAAGGACTTAAAGTGTCAATAGTTTTAATTCTAATCAATTTCAATCCTCGAAAATCTTTATTATCACTACATAGTATAAAATAAAGTCGCTTTCTCTGTCCCTATGTCATTGTGTCCCTTTGAACGCTTAAATCTTTAAAACTACGCAACGGATTTTGATGCGCTTTTTTTAAATAAATAGAGTGATTCAAGAGGAAGGTTTGTATACTTATAATAAAACCGTGCGAATCCGGGGCGGGTCGCTAGTAATATTATAAACGTGAAAGTTTGTATAAGTAAATGGACATTTGTTCCTCTATCACGCTGAAACTATAGAATGGATCGAGATGAAATTTTCAATAAACGTAGTTCTAAACTATGACTTAGTTTAGAACTACGTCTATTGAAAATTCATCCAAAGGGCTTAAACTAAGTCAATTCAAAATTTCAGTCATTCCAGTAGTTTTGTCGTGAAAAGAAAAAAGAGAAACAAACATCCATACCTACAAACTGCAAGGTTTTTTCGCGGTGTCTTCAATTTATAACTACAATCTTCACCATCATGGAAATCAGAGAACATTGTAACACAGAGAAAATGCATAAGAAGATGTAGTATTTTCAGACAACGTGTAACGAATTCAATTATTTGACTGTCTGACTGAAACAGCCATTGCAGGACCCTTTGTCTTAGCATCGGCCTGCTCATTGTATCGGGCGACCGACGTAACTGAATTACGGACGGATTGATTTGATTAATCTGAAGGTGAACTTCTGAACGGAGTCAGACATCAGACGGTTTAGTTCTAGGTGCCCAGACACAACTTCGAAGCAAAGATTTGAACATCTGTAGTAATATATTTAATCTAGATAAGTAATTTGCCACCCTTAACTTAATATTTTCTGAGCATAAATCTAAAAATTATTTAAGGTTAAAATGAGAAAATCATCAATATCGAACTCGTTTACTATCTTGATAAAATAAATAAAGACGTGAAAGCACCAGATTCGAAAAATAAAATAAAAATCACACTTAAAAAAATAAAGTGATTGGAAATCTCCTCCTTTTTTAAATCGGTCAAAATGTGACATGATGAGACTGTATTGTGATGAAAACAATAGAACAGAAAACATTTATTTCGACACATACTTAGATAAATTACAAAAAACTAACAATGAACAAGGAGGTCTACAATCAAAGTAACACAAATGATACGCATCAAATCGAGTTTCGCCTCTATGACTCTGTGCCGAAATAGGTGTTGGCTCAGCATGTGCTGAACGAGGGCCGCTCAGCGCTGGTTTTCAGCCAAAAAGCTTTCCTGTTGAAAAGCTCACAGATGTATCTTGAATTGTTAGAATGCAGACGATGATGGGGTCAGTGAACGAGCACCTTTTAAATAGATTTTTTATAATTCATAATACATCACCCTGCGGACTTTGAAAAAATATTTGATATCGTAGAATATTTGTGTCTTTATGCCTTTGTGTCTTAATGTCTTTATAGTCTATTATTATAAATACTATGCACAAGTCTTCTAATATTGAATTAAGAATGACGAACGAAATTGGACATTTAATACTGATTCCTCCATTCCAGTTGCCTCAGAGCCGAACTCCATTTTAGTGCAATATAGCTCTGTTCTCCGCTCTGTATTGTCGACTGACATCCTAAATATAGACGCAAAAGGGTTCGATTCTGGATTAAATTGGTAACAGGCAAAGTCGTTCGATATTTTCGGAGAAAAGAGATATGCAGCTACAGGGCACTCTTACCGTTGAAATAATTTAAGATGAAAGAATATCTTTAGTTCTTTAATATTAGTTGTTGTTGTTTTTCTTTTTCCAGAATAGTCTACTCTACAAACCTAGAAGCAATGAAGCAAACGAAGGGTGAAACAAAGATACTTAAAGGTTTTTAATGTATTTTAAAATTAGCATTATAATTATTATCAGTGACGTAAGTACCCAATAAAATAGATACTTTACATGTAGAGTGCTACGGAAATATTTGGTTGCCATATCTGATAACGAGACTCTTTATAATGGAATCAGAAGTGAATAACCTCCCTCAATAGATGAGTACAGACAAATCGCGTCCAGGAAAACCAAATAGACTGTCGCAAACAACTTAGTCCCTAGTTGCGACCCCAAACGACAAAAGATTGATCACCATTGCATAATATAAGTATACCGTAGCAGACCCTCGCTTGTATATACAGTTGTAGGTACTGTAGGTAGGAATAGTACCGTTGGCATGGCACAGCATAAACTAATTAACAAATTAATGAATGTCAGTTAGCAGAAGGGGCCCCGTAAAACAGAGTGTGGCACACAATTAAAAATATATTTCCTGTTTTCACTACAATATCCGAACTATCTTTGTTGGGTTGGGCTATACTTGTCGGCAATCTACAGCTTTTCTGGTGCCTTGCAGAAAGGAAAATGCTAGTCGGCTGAGTCATCAGGTGTTACTGAAGTCAAATTTGATTGGCTGTGCAAATCGTGAGTCAAGACAACGTGTAATAGAACCATTAGAGTCGCATTCTAGTGTTCAAAAAAAACGCAATATAGTTGGAACTGCTTGAACCGTCGTTGCATATGGCATTGTCTAAGCACCTACAAGGGTCACTTAATACATGGAATGCCCATGAAGAATAATGCTTTCAGTTTTTTACAAATTTTGACAGTGCGTATGGCTAAGCCCGGCCCGCTGAACTTGGACTGTCAATATGTTACGATATATCAATCATCATCAATCATCATCATCAACCTATATTCGTCCACAGCTGGACATAGGCCTCCCCTAATGAGCAAGCAAGCTGTGACAGGCCATAGCGCCCTGTCATCAGCTTGGTTATATGAAATATGTAAAATCATATACATATAAATAATTTTAGAATACTTTATCATAATGATCAACAAATTCTTTCACATTAACATCACCATTACTTGCTTAACATTTTTGGAACGAAAGTTGCTCACATTGAATTCTAGGAGTAAAACAATAAATTATTGCTAAAAGGTGCTGAGGTGCTAGCATGTGGAGTCCAATAAATAGGGTTCCGCAGGTGGCGAGACTCGTTATGGCTCTATTAGTGTGTACTGGCGTGCAACAAAAGTGCAACGCTCCAGTGGTATACTGTATAGAATTTCGGATAATAACAATTCTAGTTTAGTTTTGTTATCTAAACAAGTTGGGTTCATGGGTATAGTAAAAGTAGGAAATTGCCTTTTAACGTAGATATTTTATGTTTCAATTTTAGCCTTTTTAACAAAGAACCTTTTCAAAGGAGCTTTAGTAGTTTTGCTGCTATTCTACTATAGTAGTATAATTTAAGTTTCTTATTATCACAGGGTTGGTAACGATCATTATATCTTTATATTAATGCTGAGCTGGTGGCATTTTTGTGTTCCGATGTGTAATTTATATTAAAATTTGATTGTTGGATTTGTGTTGTTGTTTTACATTATAAGTTCATAATAGTACTTATAATGTTGCTAATTTAAAACGCAAATAAATGTTTTTCTTTTTTTCTTTCCTCAATGATAAACGCAAGACATGCATAATGAGAGCTAACAGTATAGGTACAACCATAAGAAGATTTTTTTTTGTTTTTGCCACTCGAAACTACAATTATGTACTTAGCCAAGCAGGTGTTCCAATTTTCATAGCAGAGTAGTTTATACTAATAATAGTTACATGAATGAAAAAACAGGATGAAAACAATTAGATCAGATATAGAATACATTCATTTGCATTGTAGTATGGTTTTAAATAAATTATTTTTTATACAAAGTTTATTTATTTGAGCTTATAAATCACAATAATGAACTCGTAATCCCTTGATGTCTTGTATACGATTTCTTGGCCGAGAGTGTACAAAGGTGGAATAAAACATTAATTGCTGTCAGGGCGGCTAGGGGAAGACAAAAGGCTGAGTTTTTTTGTTACTTTTGTGTACGGAACCCTCCGTCACGCTCGGGGAATGGCCTTGTTTTAAAAGTCCAAAAAGTGGATCAATATTTTCGCGGCAATATAGAAATATAAGTAACGTAAGTACCTATATGGATATAAATAAAGATAGATAAGATAGATAAATCAAAACTTCTTTACTGCACACCTATAAATAATTAATTTACAAAAAAAATACAAATTGCAGTGTATGTATGTCATAATTAGCAGTCTTATAGCTAAAAAGCGATCTCTTCCAGACAAACGTGGATGGATAAGAGCGTGAATATACCTCTATAACAAGCGAGACTAGAAAATTACCTATTCTGTCACAACGACAGGACTAAAGACATGAAATAAATCAATTTTCGAACCCAAGATACTATTTTTAGATACCTACCTTTTTTCAGTCAAGTCAGCCTACGAGTTTTTAGAAAAAGCCATTCTTTCTTCATTTATACCAACACTTTTAGTCTATTTTTATCCGATGGATTTCAAGAAATCTAAAACGAGATAACTCCGATCACCTGTCTCAGAGTAAATGTCAAGCATTGTTCAGCATTTTACGGCAAAACGTACAATATTTTATGAACCGATTATGTTATAGAAGCAAGACAATTGTGCGTATATGCTTTAAAATTTAAAAGACACAAGAAAGAAAAAAATATTAAAGATAATGCTATGCTAAAAATAAGCTAAGCTAAAAGCTTCTGTTATGGGTACTAGATAACTGATATACTCAAAACATATAATAGTATATTTTTCACAGGTTACAGGTTAGTATTGTACTTAAAACATAGTGTTTAGTTTATCTTCAAATGGTTAGTGATTTGAATAACTATCACAATTAGGTTTTGTTTTTAATGAAATTAAACTTAAAATTTTACTAATTTAACCGATATAACAGTTATCACCAACAAAGATCATCGTGGAGTCTAGCAATAAAATGTTTATAACCAATTTGTAAAGTAAATAGATTCAACGATAAGTACCCATATCTCAAATCTTGTTATAACCTGAATAATAACATTCAAGTAGTCTGTAATCTGATGGAACTGCCATAGAAGCATAATAAAAACAACATAAAAGAACTCGATTGCTAGTGTGAAGTCCATTGACATCCAAAATAATATTATTCACACGGCATCATCTAGCCCCAAGCAAAGCAGCCTTATCCATACTAATATAAAACGCAAAAGTTTGCATGTTTGGAACTCTTTCACGCAAAAACTACTGAAAGAATCCAGCTAAAATTTCGAATAGACGTTGTTATAGCCCTGGAACAAAGGCTCATCCCATAAATCAGATCCATGGGATAGAAATAGTCTTGAAACGTTTTCATAGAAACAACGCGTGCACAGCCGCCGGCAGATGCTAGTTACGTATGAGTAGGTACCTATCTTTTCGATATATAATACACTATCGACCCGCCCCGGCGTTGCGCTGGTGTCCTAAACTTCCTCTTGAATCACTTTAATTTACTTAAAAAACCGCATCAAAATCCGTTGCGTAGTTTAAAGATCTGAACATACATAGGAACAGATAGACAGTGGCAAGCAACTTTGTTTTATATTATGTAGTGATATCTAAAAAGATATATATGTAATATACCATAGGTGCATGGATATATATCAGATTGACTAGAATATGCATTGCTATATTCTAGTCAATCTGAACCTGTAACGTAGAAGCAAAGTGGCACAACATAGATCCAATTTTAGGATCCTGTGACCAGCCGGCTTTAAATTGGCCAGCTCAGGTCACAGTATACTCTGACCTGACCACAACTAATGGTGTTGGGTATGCACTGAGGTTATACAGTTTGCTTTACCTAGCTTCTATTTTATGATGGGTATTTAAGTGTTTACAAGGATTGGGATTTAATAGTTTTAAATATTTCATCAACGTTTGCCTATGTAACATTGACTAAACACATTTAGAAAATCAACTTATCGTAGTAGTTTTTGTTTAAAAGAGTAACAAAGATCCACACATCTGCACATCTATGTAACAAACTTTCAAATATAACATGGTTATTAAAACCAAAGTCATATAGAACAGGAAATTTACCATGATTTGATTTGTTTTGAGTTTTATATATTTCGGCACAGTGGACATGTGTGATCACGAAAGAACAAAATAAATCAAGGTTAATTAATATCTATCCCGTTTTAAATGACTTAAATGCATACATTTAACGTTTTTATTATAATAAGAAGGACAGTGATATTTTTTTGTTGAGGTAAGGAAACATTGTACCTTACGTAACGCCAAAAGAACTGAGTTATTTGTCTGACGAATAGCGTTGAGCGGCTGTCACTTAACACATGTTGTTTATATATTTAGCTTCCTTTTAACACAACTTTATAGATACATGTTTTTATTTGATTTTTACCTAGTGCCCCCGTGATACTGAACACACTAGAGCACCATAATTTGATGACTGAAGTGGCGCGGCGGGCAAAGATCCGCCTACGACTCAGGAGATCGCTGATTCGATTCCACCTTGGGACAAATGGTTGTATGATCTACAAATATCTGTCACGTGATACTGGGTGTTTTCTTAGTACAATAAAAATATCTAAGTAGGTATTAAGTATATCAGTCATCTAGTATCCATAACACAAGCTCTTTTTAGCTTAGGGCTAGATGATACTGTGAGGATTGTCCAGCAAAAATTTAATAATGCACACATGGTTAGTTTTCTTTGTGACTGATAATCATCATCATCATATAAATAAAATATATTCTAAACTCACCATCTTGCTTGCTGGTATCACCCCTGGGTCCGCAGCTGGCTAGCCACACAAGCAGCACCCACCGCAGCATGAGGCCGAAGGATCCTCCTCTCCGCAGTTCTGGCTGATTGTGGAAGTGTCTGACGGTTGGCGTATACCTGGCCGTGCATGGTCGCTCCATCTTTCACCACTCACAGTCATTGGTAGTTCACTTGGACTCTTCAGTTCAAAAGTATGCCATATGGCTTGTAAAAAGCAACTATTGAAATTGTAAAGGATTCCATACCAAAGTTGAAAAAAGTTTCACTGGAATCTGTTCTTTTATTTGAATTTATTATCAATTTGAGATTTCTTTTCATACGAGTTTAATGTTAATTTCAGCGTGGCCCCATGCTTGCCTGTAAATAAAGAAAATATATTTACAGTCTAGAAAGTTATTTCTAATATAAAACTTCACAGATATAAAGCTTGTTGTAACACAATCTTCATCCATTACTTTCATTTTGATATTCAATTCTTCAAACAACACTTCAATCCATAATAATGTTGGATAAGTATAAGAAACAAGAAATTCAGTAGACTTATCATATGACTTTGTAAAGCTATGCCAACTGAACATCAAAGTTATTAAATAAATCCTAAAGTGGTAAGCTCGTTAGTCCTGAGCTCCAACGATTTCATAATACCTAATGGGCCAAATAAAACAGAAATATTTTGAAAAGCAATTACAAATAGATAAATACCAGACATAAAGCAAACAACGTGAGGACAATAGGTCAGACGGGGTAGGTACACCTTGCCACAGACTGACCTCAATAAATCAAAGAGATTTGCGATAAGCCAGTATCCCTGTAATGTAGCTTTGATTTCTAGCTTTCAGTTGGCCTGTTAGATATCGCTGAAACGCTTGAAAATCCAAATCAAAGGGTCGTTATTACTTTTGTCGGTAAGACCTTTATTTTCAAGGAATAATTTGGAGTATTACCTGACCTAGAAAATCCTTTAAAGCCCTTTTGAGATAAGCCTACTTTAAATAAGATAAAGCGAATTGGTTGGTAGCGACTATTAATTTGCGATTTAACGAAATGTATTTTTAAATGTAAACGAAATACCTATATAATATACATCGCTTTGATGTTAATTTTACGCTGCTAGATACTAATGATTCGGTATTACATGCAAAATGAAATTAAACTTTAAAAAATTACCTAGTTTACTATCACTTAAACACCAGGGAAATATCCCCAAACTAATAATGTTCCATTATTATTCCTTAATGCGTAATTTAATTTGCGAAATCCACGGACAGCGTGGAACTTAATTATCGACTTTTGCGACTATCGCGCTACCTTGACCCGATCTTTTGCGGGGATCGTGCCACAGGTTCTGGCTGGTATAATTCTGAACGTTGCTTTTTTAAACTACAAGGTAAGTACACTAAAGTAGTTCCGGAATAAAGAAACAAAAACAGTCGCAGAAAGAAGATGCTACCGAAATAAAAGTTAAAAATCTTGGCGAACAATCAAAACCTTGCCAAAGGTAACAAAAATTCATAATGTAACATAAAATACGTAACTATTTCATTAATAATATTATAAATACTCTTTCACGCAAAAATTACTGAACGGATCGGGATGAAATTTCAAAAAAATAGTCGCCTTTTCATTCCACAAATCAATATCCATGAGATAAAATAGTATTACACAAAAAATTACTAGTATCGCGGGTAGATACTATTATTTTATTGTTCTCATGGATACAAATGTAAATTTTAGCAGCAATGTCACGTTTTACAAAATGTTGTCCAGGAAGTCTACCGTCGTACCTTGGAGTGACTGTGCACGTTTCAGGTTTATAAAACAGACCTCGGGAGACCTGACCTCGCCGGTGGCTCATAATAAATGCCTTGCAGAGGTCTTGCACTGAAGAACCGTAAATTGTTCAGCAGTAGAGGGTTGAATTTGCAAAGGAGACTATTGAGCTCGCTCTAACAAAAGACAATGAATAAAATTTAGCATCTACGAAAGATTGTGGAGCTTTTTTATTTGAAGAGCAGATCAAGTTTCAAAAATATCTTATTAAAAAAAGGAGAAAATATCATACAATAGTAAGCAAAAGACATAAAAGGTATGCGAATAAGCAGTAAAATAAACAAAACTAGTGTAGTAACGAGAAAAATATAACAGTTTTTGATTAAACAGAACAGGCAAGAGCTTCAAAGCGTCACAAAAGACAGTCCACTAAATAACCAGTATAACAGTCAAACATGTCCCAAAAAGGGCACGAACCCAGAAAATTTATCGTCATAATAGTAATATGATTGAACACATCGTGCGAGTAATTTCAAACGCGGTTCCATGTCTAATAATGTTATTTTAGTTGGCCCAATAAGGTGATCGCGTGTTAGGATCCAAATTCGCCAAAACCTGTATTACAAAGGCATAGAGTTCTTTCTTTCCGTGTTTTTATCGGGGTAAAGTTTTCTGGTGGTATGGAGAATTATCGTGTAGTGATTGTCTCGTAATGTCGCATTGATCGAGTGTTTTATCGTTACTGGCACTTTGGCGGCTCAAGTTGATGGTATTGCCTCGAGTTGGATCGAATGGCCTAAGTTGAACAGCTGTAATGGTAGGCAGCGAGGAAAGAAAGATGGGTTTTCTCGTTTTCGTTTGAGCACATGTTTTCTATTCTTTAGAAAACATTCACTGGGACATATTTTAGACAATAGCTTCAGGTACGAATTACGCAAACGACCATAATAAACTCCATAACATAACGAGCAAATATATAAAAAGAGCTTCACGAAAAGTTATTCTACAAACTGTAATATTTTTGTATGGATGGAGCTTTTTCGGCAACCTACATTTTAATAGAAAACATGTGAGCTTTTTTCAACTTTTTTCTTTTGAAGCAACTTACAGCAACTTTAAAAGCATTACAACTAGTAGTTTATTCATAACCAAGCCATTTGCAAGTCTGTTGTAATCTTGAAACTAGCAAAATACAACTTGTGACTTATGAAGTGGAATTTTAAGTGCACTTGCATTATAACTCTAGTCAATGAACAAAAACGATGTAAAACTTAGCCGGATTTCATATACATATATGTAGGTACATAGTGTATCTCAATAAGGTAGAACCCCAAAACCCATAGAGGTTGGAAATCTTTCCCTGAACCCCGAATAGCCAGGTAAAAGCTTTTTAGGTTAGCTTTAAAATTCCCATTGATGCCTGTCAAAGGATCTAAGTGGACGCATTGGCCTCAAGTTTGACGGTAGACCGTTTTGTTAGGATCTTTTGTTAAATGAAGTGTTTGTGTTGATTGAATTTTTGTTCTTCATGGTTCTTAATAAAGTTGAAAATACAGCGTGAAATGTTATACAATACCTATTAATTATTTTGCATTGAAATGAATTAGAATGAATGCGTAACTGTAAAAAAATATTGCATAATAATATAGAGTAGAAGGATTGGAGGAAAGGCTTGCTTACAAGTAAGACAAAAGGGACTGTAGAGAAAAAGAAACATAACTCTTATCCTTGCCGTACTTTGTAAATTATGAAACCCTAAGCTTACCCAAATGAAACCACAAAAGAAATGCTTTGCTTAAAAATATTCAGAAATGTGTTGCTCTTTTAAAAAAGGTTATCTAAGCATCGTTCAACAAAAGCATCTTGAGCCTCCTGATCGATTTATTGTTTCCAAGAGCAGGTGTGCTGTGGTTTTTGTATTTCGGGATTCGTTTTAAACGTCTTATTTAGGATCATTAAATGACCTCTATTCAAACAAACTGTTTGAAACATCATTATTGGCACCTGGGAAGACTCATCTTAGCTTTTTTCTGGATGGATAGCAAGATGTATGGCATTACTGATGCGCTGCGCCTCACCTCATTCGTCACTCGTATAAATAAGTTGTGTGAGTTAAGTTCGAACGTAGGGTACATATTTTTAAAACTTAAATCTTACCCACCCAAACGCATTTGAAGATTGATTCAAAGTTAAGTCGACGTCGAGGAAACAACTAAAGATATTAATAAAAGAGTCATGAATTCTTATGATTAACAAATATACAATCTTCTTGCATGATTAACAAATATACAAACACAGTTGTCAACATTACAAGAACAGTGGTTTCAACTTCAATTTATAAGTTAAAAGTAACATAGAGTTAAGTAGCTATTATAACATTAAAAGTAATTTCACAGATTTTCTTTGTAGTTACCTATCAACTGAGCTTATTATCTCTATAAAACTTGGAATGTGTATTTATACGCATATTGTTGGTATTTGGAAACACGTTAGAAATATATTTTGTTCGTTTAGTGATAAGATTAAAATTACTTTGTCTTATTTGAGAGCCCTTTTAGAAGAATTGGATAGTCTTATAATGTCATGATAAATACTGAACGTATCTTTCTGTGCGTGGGTTAGCGGCGGCTGTCCGGTCGGAAAAATCGAGAGAAAGCGATGGCACGCGGATGTGGCCCTTTTGTTTGAAATAGAAACGACTAAGCTTTGGAAATAAATTTGTCATTTTTATAGTGATGTCTGACTTTGATAGCTGTTTGTTTTATTTGACAGATTGAATCATTTTTCAAACTTTATCACGCGGGGTTTGAGTCAGAGTTTGAACTGTGAACAAATTTGTTTTTCATTTGCTGCTGCGTGTTTTAGCTCTAACAAGCAGTGAACTATGTTTGCATGTGATTATTGATTGATAGTACCTTATTTTTAAAGTCGTGTTCTTCAACGATTGCCCTAGTTTTTTGTATAATACCTAATGATTCCTTTCTGGGTAATAATAATCTTATTTTCTAGAAATCTTACCAAAGCCAGTTTACACTTTGATTTTTTTCTGAACGAACAATGCTTATTAAGATTATGGACACCGAAAAAAAAACACCCAGGTTTCTAAAACCTTGTTTCTGTAAAGTCCCCTTCATTTTAGGTTTGAAGGTTTACCTAGCTCTACAACAGTGATTTTAAGTAAAGTAGCGGTCCTGGTAAAATAAATAAGATTTTGAGGGTCTAATGTCAACATAACGTCAACAAGACAACAATGTCCTCAGTCTTAATCTATGCAGATTAAGTTGAAGGTAGGTACAGGTACCTAATTAATCTATGAAGATTAATTTCAACATGTTGATAATATAAAAATATTTACCGTACAAAAAAATCATGACTGAAATACATTTAAATAGCATAAAACCATCCTAAATAATTTTATCCACTATTTTCGCCATAAAATTTTCACAAGCCAATCTTCAAACCTCCCTCGACTCCCGGCCGAAAAACCCTTGGTAGAATCGCGTACATTTGTTACCAGTTATGCAAGGGGTCACGAAAGTGACAGCTGTCACGTGAAAATGACATCTGTCAGATGCGACGGTGGCGCGGGTGCCACACGGTCCGCGCGCGTCAATCAACTTGGCCAATGCTTAGGGCCAATGTATGAAAGCAGCAGGGACTTCAGTCTTGAGTCACGGACTGTTTTAGATAATAGTAAGTATAAAAATGTAATTTGTTCGATTTAAATTCTATTGCTATACTAATACCGTTTGTTCATAACAATGTCTACGCGTCTCTTTTTCGTCAGCGGTAGTTTTGGCTCGCATTTTCTTATGTCTCTACCACATTCACAAGCGTAAGTATAGTTATTGTACAATCTAATGAAATTTCTTGCAACGACTATTATCAAAGTAAACAACCTGTGCAAGAAAACTTTTAAATTAAGAACAAGAGCTTCAGATAAAGGCATATGTGACGACTGACTGTCGTTACATATTCGTCTACTAAACCAAGATTAGATTTTTAAGCATCGACAAATTTTGTAGGTTCTATTTTAAGTATAGTTAGCTAAATTCTTTAAAGTTTTTTTATGAGTTTTAAATCTTTGATTGGAATTTCGTTAATAAAGAAAGCAAAACCTTTTAGTTTATCTCATAATTCCCGTTCTGTTATCTGATTTCTCTTACTCTAAACCGCAAGTAACATTCGTAATCCTCCACTGAGCGATCCCCAGTCCCTTTTAATACTATTGTTAAATATATCCATTGTTGCGGCCGCAATATATCGGGTTCTATGTTTAGTTTCTGTTTACTTATTTGTCTGTCGGCTAATGGTCGCTCGTTTTATTTTATTAGCTCTCTTGTGAGAACTGTATTATTACTAGACTTGTTTGTTTTCTTCAGCTACTTAAAATACTGTAATTATTACTTGGTATTGCGTGCGCTTTTTCATCTTGTTTCGTTCAATGCATTTTTGTTTATTTTTATCTAGACTAGTCTTCATTTCTTTTTTTATTCTTTTTTAGTTGCTAGCTTACAGATACACTTCTTGTGACTCTAACAAAACAATTAGAATCTTATGTTTTAAACGAAAACTTTAAATAACCAAATCAACCAGTCTAAGTCCATGTTTCTAAATTATTGAGGATTAACGCCGATTGTCTAAATTATTTAGACTTTTCCGATATAAATTTGAGACCAACATGGAATAAAATAAAGGACTCGAATAATATGTAACTGATACTGTTTAATTATCGTGAGAACCCGCTAGTCGTAACGAATCGCATGATTGGGCAATAAAACATCAGAGGCGTCATTCCTCACCTGCCTGTATATTAGGGTTCGTTTCCTCCTCAGACAACTATACGACTGAGTCTTTTAGAGCCCCATCATGAAGTAGTTATTGTTAATCATTGGAAGGCTATTGTCCACTTTTATATTGCCCTGCGTGAGTGTCATGGTTGATGGAAAAATATATTTTCTCTTGTCCTATGAAGGTGATAGTAACACCAATATTAAAAACCGACGCGATTAGGTTACGATTACAATAGAAGTGACTTTTGAAATTCTCAAAATTTTGAGATAAATAGAATTTAATAATAAAGATGATATATTATTAAAAATGAAAATTATTGAGAATTAAAGGAACGACTATGCCTCTATAATTGATAGCAAACTGCTTTGATTAGATATGGTGTTTAACAGTAACACCGTAACAATGAATAGCTTCAATATTTTAAAAATCGTTCACGGTGCATCTATAAATTAGGAAAATTTATGTCTGTTTTGATCGTATCTCACCCTGAATTCTAAAAAATATTGCTCCATCGAGATGTTTACAATAATATTTCTTTAAAAAATGGTAGCAAATGGTGATCACCTACGGGTCTTATAGGGATCTAATAAAACTCTATTTTAAACCTGTTAATAGTCAAAATCAGTTGGTAAGAAATTAAGAATACTAGGAATTTCAACAGCTGGTGTTAAGTTTAGAATAAAGCACCTAGGTAGTTACTTTTAATAAGGCTTAAAAAAGTCGTGTAAGAAAGACAATCTGATTCCCCGTCTTAATGAAAAGAAACGAGACAAGCAACGCCGCGATACCTCCGAATTTCATTGTGATTCTGAGAGATTTTTATCGCATAATAATCATGAGCATAAAAACGAGTTTATTGCTCGAAAACATACAGACTACCCCTTTTGTTGGGGGAGATGGGAATAATATTTTATGAGAGAAATCTGAAGAACACATTGTTGTATTTTTGTGGCAATAATGGTTCATTTCGTATTCATCTTGGGTTCAAACTTTTGCTGGAAACAAAGCTTTGCTTGTCGCGATATGGCCTGATTGGTATTCTATTTCAGAGTTTTATATTTTCATGTTCAATATTTTCTTATTTTAGACTCTCTTGCATTATTTCCGTCTGAAGTTTGCATTTCTTATTCATTCTTTCCATTTCGCTCTATCTATGTTACTATTATGCACCAGTTTGAGAATGAATGCTCAGGTTAATATCAAAAACCCAGTGTGTATTTAATCAATTAAATTTACTAAAATCCAAATAGGTTGTAAACCGTGGGACCTTTGCTCCAAGTAAATAATACTTTTTGAATAGACCATTTACTAAGGATTTAAATATCTAAATTCTGATATGCTCCACATTATGGTATGATATTCACTTATTAATTCAAGTTAGATGTCTCTGAACTTTTATCGGAAATGAAAAGTGACTATCAGAATCAGTAAATCATGCAAGTAACAGTGTTTCAAGCCTCACATGTCATCCGTAGTTTTTGTACTTGAAAGCTTCTCGGGGAAGCGCCACGTGCCGTTCAGCCCCATAATTTTAATTACACGCATTGTCACTTTTATTACCGTCTCCGTAAGGGTGCTTTTTGTAAAGCTAATGTGTGTTAGTCACGAGATTGTCAACTAGACGTGAATCCACTTTTTCGCGTGATCGCACACATGTTTAGGGTTAAATAGATTTGATGCGAGATTGAAATTCAGTGGTAATGTTAAGCAACCTACTTTATGTCTGCCTAACATGGGTTTGTGGATGTCAGTCTTTGACAGTTTGAAATGTATGTTTCGTATTCGGTTTTAGATAGGTAAATTGATTTATTGGTGAACGGTATTGTTACAATAACAATCGACGGTAAAGCTATAATTAATTAATATTATTAATTTACTATGTTGATTATTTTACGGAATTTAGTTAAATTTTGAGTTATATCGAGTGCCATTTTCTAAATTACATAGCAACGGTGTGTCAGTCATCACAAAAGCAAACAATCTTAAAACTACAATAGGAATAGCTGAGTTCACAATGATCAGTCTCACACTGAGATTTCAATCCCCTGTTTTTTGCTGCGTGAAGACACAGTAGGGGTCTATCTTTTGTAATCTTTTATCTGAATCAGAGCAACTGATATTATTTCGCGTTCTTTATTTTTTGTGTCTATACCTACCTAGCTTGATAAATGCTTTTTAATATAACTACCAAAATTCTAAGGCTCTTAAGGAGGTTTAAGCCTCTAGCAATGAAAATGACCCACGCATAATATTATCAAATAAATCAAGGTTATAAAAGTTGTTCAAAATTGTACCATTAGGAACTTGAACCACATAATTTTAACCACGGCTTAGAACACGAGTGTAATTACCCAACAGAACCACAGATAGCATCTTTCGAAATTACTTTACTGCCCATCCAGTTGATCGATAGCCTTACATTATGAATCCAAATGAACGGTGGCGGCAAGTTCTTGCTTGTCTAGTGGCTAAAACGGGCTTGAAAGAATACAGTTGGCGTTCGTTGAATCAGAGCGTGAGTCAACGTTGTGAATAATGTTTTGAATAGGTATCTAATATTCTTTATTTTCACTGTCTATTCCCTGCTGCAGATGCTGGGTGGAATCTGAAGATAGGGCGCTGTGGCACTCATTAGGGGAGGCCTATGTAGAGCAGTTGACTAATATAGGTTGATGATGATGATGATTCCCTTCATTGAAGTATTTGTTGGGTAACGCAATCTCAAATCGATATTTAACTCTGTACTTACTTATAAAATGTTTTAAAAAGAGTTTATATCGTCTAGCTGTAATTGCCTCTTCAATATAATAACAAATATAAACTGGATCCAGTTACTAGATCAATGTATAATAGCATCAGAACCGGACCATTGTTGTATACAAACCGGTCGAAAGGCTGATAACTTCCTGAGAGAGAAGTAAGTCGTAGACGAGACGTACATAGTTTCTATTTCTTATTTTCTTGTTCACATGCCTCCTTCCTTTGGCTCGAGTAGCAGACGTATTGGTTTTTCTTTTGGGATTATTTTTATTAGTGCAAGCTTATTGTTCGTTTTAAGCTTTACGTTTTTTCGATGCGGTTTGCTCTTTTACACATATTGGATTCGTGTTGATGTTTCGCTCAATGTTATTTGTTTTGTTTCAGAATGTTTTGATAGAGTTTCTTCGATTTAAAGTTTTTCGTTAGAGCTCTGTTATTATTACTATTAAATTCCTTTTCTTTGTGATGTAGATACTTTGAGCTTATGTCATGACAGTTCATCATGACACTGTTGTTGGTATTTACAGTTCGAAAATTACAAAAACCTTTGCCTTTTAGGGCTATCATAAATACGTGCTTCTAAACTCCATAAAACCAAATTCAGTTACGGCTGTAATTTTAATAGAGAAAAAAATAAGAACAGTAAAGTTATTTATAGTATGAAATAAACTAAAACATTTGGTCAAACCATTCAGTCAGTTTGGAAACACATTGAATTAAGCTCTGCATTGAAGTGAAAAGCTGGTCTAAATCTAGGTCTGAGCGAGACAGGTAAACTAGAAAGGCAGGAAATTAGCGCAAATAGACCATTGGCACAAAGGATATAACACTTAGGTCTAACGGGAGTAAACGCTCGCTAGATCGACAATGTTTGAGAATTTGTGGATATCAATACAGGTATAAATTAATAAACATAGAGAGCTTTAATTATAGCGTAGAAGTCTAGTTGACAATAATGAATGAAGACGTTGCTAAAACAAACCTTTTATTATGAAAAGAAGTAAATCAAAGAACTGTGTCTCAAAATAAAGAGTATAAAGCAGAGAAAGACATAAATCGTGAGAATTTGCAATACAAATCGCACTGCAGAGACTAGTGCAGAGCTTTTTGTGTGCGGGTTAAAAGAAACCAACTTATTAGCATATTCCATAGGATTCTCACCCCCTTTGCGGCAAAGAGGACAAATACAACAAAACACACATTCGATGATACCTCCAGCAACACATTTACGATTAAAACACTGTTACACCCGATTTATCAACGAAATGTTGTTTCGTATCATTGGGGATACTAAGTCGTTGTGCCTTAGCGGCCACTTTTGGTTGATGACCACATTGTTTTTTGTGTTGGTTGGGATGTTGACACATAGATGCACTGGTTTGGTTGGTTTGTAGCTTAATTTTGAGGGAGTATTTTGTTGTATTGTGTGGGCGTGCTTGCGGGGAGCGACGTGGAGTCAGCCCGGGCTCGCGGTGTATACTGACTGGTGAGCCGACCCAGGGCGACGGTTCCTGAGTGCTCCCGGCCGCCGGCTAGCTCGCGTTCCGTTACACGAAAGCTTGCTTTAACCTAGAAGAGAACTGTAACAAAGAGATTTTAGTTTCTAGATTAATATATGAAGCTCTACAATAGGGCTCAAGGAATTCCCGAAAATTAAAAAAATTGGTCCTTATTGAGCCTGATTCTTCATGCATTGGTTGTACTACTCGTAGGTTAATGCTTTTTAAAATTATAACTCTTGAGATTAAGCTCAAACTACCTAACATCATAATATTATAATATATTTAACCGTATTGATGTGATAGGTAGTTAGTTCGACATAATAATCCTGGTTAAGCATAATTGCAAACGTATGCGATAAAAAATGACTATGAGTGAAACATCGATTACAATGTGTAGGTGTGCAAATATAATTTTACCAATCCTTTGTTATGTTAATATAACAAAATATTCAAACTTACCATCATATTATACGTAACAAAACACAATTATTTAAACCTCACGTTCTGCGTGAAACGGAACGCAAGCAGACATTAGCGACATTATTCTCCTCTCACTCGCACAGTTACATCGTCGCGGTTGTTCCTACCCCGAATTCACCCTTCTCATTGCAGAATTCTATCGTCCAAAACCTTTTGACCCTTCCAAAGCTTCAAATAAATCCGGAAACTGGCGTAAGCTGGGGTCTCCTTACACAGGATATTGTATACCTACGATTTTAGGGCTAACAAATTAGAAAGGGGAGAAAAAACGTTCGAACGTCAGGTTTATTGACATTTTGCTGGCCCATAATTAAGGATTATCGGCCCATTAAAGTTATCGACACACCGTAAAATTTTAGGTATTTTTTGTTACTGAAAGGGCTATCATTAGGGAACCGTTTTAGGAAAGTGTCGACTATTTGAAGCCTGATCGCTTTTTAATTTAGTTTTAATGTTCTTTGTTTTCATATTTTCCTATTAAGTATCAACTTATCAAATTAACTGTTTTTTTTAATGTGGAAAGTAGAAGTATGTATCATATTTCTTATTATTCGGTAGTTATATTATTAAGACAGTGGATCTGGAGATCGGAGTGGATATCTATTTGTTGTTGTTATTTATTATTTACTATTTGTTATTTCAATAACATAAACATTTCAGTTGGTTATATTTGTTTGTAAATACATACTTCATAATCAAATAAAAAATGAATTGCTTAATTAACGTATTTACTAACATTTTAGGAGCAGTTTACTTTGAATTTTGATGGTCGAATTAACGGCGCATAGTTAATAATACATTAAAAATCGCATTCATTTGACATAGAGAGAGAAAAGGTTTCCAGCGAACAGCAATTTATTAAAGTAATAATTTAAAATGTATGCACAGATTTTATAGTAACAATTTTTTTTGAAAGCCCAAACAATTCTAACACTCTTAAAAACGCCATCTTTTTGAAACAGACCCGACTAACTTACTGTTGCAGCTAAGTAACGTAACGTACGACATAGTAGAGCAAGCATCACCAGCCACTCTGTAAGTTCCAATAACAATCACTAGGTGTCTCTACATCCTTTCAAGTTTTGTATATTTTATAACTTGTTAGCTCTATGTGGTATGCTAATATAATTATCAAAAATATTGAATTTGATTCGGAACAGGAACTTCCTTCTTTTATATATTTCCGATAGTCAAACCAAGTGAACTCTACCTAAAACTAATCTACCTATTTTAAGATAAACAGTCCCTTAGTATTTTATCTAAAATTCCCTCTACTTGTTGATTTGAGATACTTTATTTAAATAGGTATAATATTATAATCTACTAGCAGCGCCCCGCGGTTTCACCCGCGTAATTCCCGTTCTTGTGGGAATTCCGGAATAAATTAAATAATTTTATAAATAAATATTCCATACTATAATCTATCTCTGAGCCAAATTTCACCCAGATCCGTTCAGTAGTTTTTGCGTGAAAGAGTAACAAACATCCATACTTACAAACATCCATACTTACAAACTTTCGCGTTTGTAATATTAATAGGATGAAAAAAACGAATTACTGAGTATCCGAATTTTAGTTATTCAGATTTTTTCAGATTTTACCATAATTTCCAGATCAATTTGCAAATCTCAATCAAACCCTAGAAATCAATTTAGTAAATATTTTACTTTAGGTCTTCAAATATAAAGAATGAAACAAATTACTTTCTTTACCCTTTATATATTTTACATAATTGAGCCAAATTTACATTTTTTAACAAATTGATTTATCTTATATTAGTTGTAATACATTTTATACACTTAAATCCTATTAAAACCTTAATATACAGAATACTTACAACTTAATTATATTTTATACAAAAGTATAATACTTAATGTTACAGCTGACTGGTACAAAAAATCAAATCACATTTCAATATCCACTGTGAGCTATAAAAATGGAATGTTAGATAATAATCTCAACAGAAAAATAACAAATGTATAAAAACCAATGTATAAAATGGAATAATGTTTTTTTCTGTCTTAAACGTGAATGGACGGAAGTGTTTATTTAAATTATTATAGAAAGTTACTAGTTTACTTAAATCTAAGTAAAGCTGGAAAACCATGAATATGCCAAAAGCTTTGACATTTTCTGGTGAAGATTTCGAACTATCTACCTATTTTTTTCTGTACGCATAACAAGGTAAGTTCCATAAAATACCTGGATTACCTTTTAGAATAAAGATAGATTTTTATATATAATTGAATACTTTTTAGAACTGTAGTTGGCAATACTATCAGTCAGTTACCTAGTTTCCATAGATAACACAAGCTGTCTTAGTCTACAGTGTCTGTGTGTGTACTGTGTGTTTCGTACTGTGTGTGGCTAGATGAAGCTTAGTGCAATGTACAAAAAAATAGATAGCATAAGGATTGTGTTCTCGAAGAAGTAAACCAAGTGAGGTAGATTTAAAAACGTAAAAAAGTTAAAATAACAGTACTGAAACGTAAAGGTTCATATTTAACTTATTTATATCTAAGATTGTAAATAAAGCTATGCATAGCTCAGAGTGGACGTCAGCATAGTTTTACTCGCTGTTTAAGTAAAAAGTTTGGGATTTTTCTCCAACTATTTGAAAAACTAGAATAGAAAACGTCCAACGCTCGTTTAAGAAAATAACTTACAAGATCGGTGGTTTTTACCACTTTCATCATAATTTGAGCCTTTCTTTGAGCTTTGAACTGGTTAAATACAACTAAATTATATCATAAGTTGGCAACTCAGCAATCAAAATATTTTCATCACCCAATTTTATAATTTCTTTAAATTCATTATTTATAATGATAACAATCCAAAACCATCTATTACTTCATAAATCTAACAGCCTCGTCTCACACCAATTTGTTGGTTACAAAGAATTTTATAAAAAAATCTTATCCAATAATACTTGGTCCATTGTCCTAGGTTTTGGCGAATATTCAACTTGTCGAAATAGTTTAATTTTTAATTAATGGTATTATTTCACTAAAAAAATACTTTTTATGTCGTACAGATCTACTCAACACAATGCTACACGAATACAGTAAAAAGAGTTATGCCATTACATCAGCTATAGTTTTAATTATAGCTGATGAAATTGCGAACTACTATATTAAAAACAAAGTCATATTTTTTTAAATTTATGTAACTACCAACTTGTTTAAGCAATAGGCATGGTATATGGAACAAAGTGTACTCTAATATTTCAGTAATCTCAAATTTTCAGTAATATCCTAGACTATTGCACCTTTTCTTTATCTGTACCATCATGACTTACATGACCATTTGTGTAACCATTTTTCAAACCATTTTCTTGTAATATACCATTATCAAATCTAGTAAATCCATTTAAGAAAACTTTTTCAGATACAACATGCCCATTACCATTTGCAACATGACCGTTTTTATTTACAACAGTACCGTTTACAGTCAAAACATTGCCGTTTCTGTTAACAACATTTCCGTTTTCAATCACGTGTCCGTTTTGTTTGATGTGACCATTTGTTGTGACTTCGTTGTTGTTGGTTTCCTTTGGTACAGTTCTCCTGTTCTTGTAGGCTTGATTGTAGAAGTTCATGAAGAGAACAATGAAGATTGTGGAATGAAGGATAAGCCCTGATGCGATAATCCTGTAAAAACAAAAACAAATATTTGGTTGTTGTCATCTATGCAATGATATCCTCTTTTCCTGTCATCTCATTTATCATCGATATTGATTAAAATTAAATTTCTCGTACAATAATGTGTACGGAAAATTTAATTTATTTTTTAGTGTGTGATTTTATTTGTAATACGACATCCGTAATTTCCTCGCCTGCAGTCGGCCTTGCAGCAATAAAATGAGCAAATCGGAAAGTGGCCCTAATGAAAGTGTCTCTATTGCACTGGATCCGCCATTTGATTGCACCGCTAACGCACATTTGAATGCGTTTCGACAAAGCTTTTGCAATGGCTTTTTGTTACTAAGTGCAATATTGTTTATTAGATGTCGATTTCTGGCCTGGGAGAAATTTAGCAATAGGGCCGCATATCGCCCCTTTTCGTACTTAGGTTTGTGATTTATTTGTGAAAGTTTGGATTAATTCAAATTCTGTAATAAAATACCC
This sequence comes from Eupithecia centaureata, assembly GCA_944547425.1. Classification (NCBI taxonomy): domain Eukaryota; kingdom Metazoa; phylum Arthropoda; class Insecta; order Lepidoptera; family Geometridae; genus Eupithecia; species Eupithecia centaureata. The sequence goes on along the minus strand of OX155681.1, from coordinate 2,959,854 downwards.
CTAAAACATAATTCACTATAAAAAAAATATTTGTGATAAAAGTATTTACAAAATTAAAATTGTGTCAAACTACGTAATTTTGACAAAAATAAAGGAAATAAAAAACATTTTAGGGTACCTAAATAGATTGGGCTAAAACAATTTCCTAGACATCAAAATATAAAATATAAAAAAGTTTCCGTGCTATAACTAAAACAGCATAATGCGGTCACAAAAAAGTAGGGTACATCATCTGTTAAAAAACTCGACCCACCGGTATCTTAATATCTTTTTTCTCTCTACCAACACTTGTTACAAATTTCAAACCTTGATAAATGTGAAGCAATTTATCAAAATTATAAAAGCTGTACTGAAATGAGGCTAGCAAAAAGACATTCTAGACTTGAGGATAAACGTATTTCACAATTACCATCTGAGCGTTTATTGCTAATGATAGTAAAAAGTTGAGCTAAGTTCTATTGTGTACATAACCAAATATATTTTAATGACATTGTTGCGAAATTTTCGTTGCTATGTATTTGTAGATGACCTGGTTTATGTATTTGTTTTTCGAACTATAGAATAAAGTTATGAACTGAAATTGTACCAAGGCGGCATATGCAGTTATCTACTTCATCATTTAACAACATCAACCTATATTACTCCACTACTGGATATAGGCCTCCCCCAATGCGAGCCAACTGACTGCATCATTTACAGCCTGTCCAGATAGGGCGCTTTACGCGCGTAAAGCGCTGGACTCTCGACTCGCGCGTGCTACGCGCGAGTCGAAATACTCGGGCAAACAGTGGAGCGCGCGTAAAACGCCGCATCTGGACGCAATATAAATTGAAACGCGCGAGGGCACTCGCGCGTAAAGCGCGCGTAAAGCGCCCTATCTGGACAGGCTGTTAGGGTGACAAATCTAAATCGAGCTGTGCTGCGCTGTACTGCGCTGTGCTGTGTCAACGTCAACTCACTCGTCTAATGTTTTAATGAGGATACAAACTAACCATGCTGTGCTGCGCTGTGTGAGGCTACGTTCTATTGACAAAACATAGCACAGCGCAGTACAGCTCGATTTAGTTTTGTCACCCTTAGTCACTTACTTGGGGAGGCCTATTTCCAGCAGTGATATGATGATCTGTCTTCTAAGGATAATTTTGGACATTCTGAGTAAAATTTTGCTTAGTTTGTTACAGGATTAATTTGGTCGAAGCTTAGCTGTATATCAGTGTTTTGATTGAAATGACTTACTTTGGATATCCACAGTCGTAGACCACTGCGCTGATGGAATGGAACAGGACCATGAAGAACTGGGCCTGAAAGTAATAAAAGATAATGGTTTATACAGGGTGTACAAGAAGACTAGCGAAAACTAAGGGAGGGAGGCGAAGTGGTAGTGGCCCCTAAACTTAAACGAATAATAAAATCTGCGTATAAATAACAAATCTAGCCAAAGAGAATTTTTTTAAAGGTTTAAAATTATTTTGAATGTCACCAATGGACATTGTTAACGTAAAGGCGTGCTTTAGATTTATTCGTGTATATTTGTTTTCTTAGAGAGTATTGTGCCTGGATACAATAAAAATATCTAAATATACATAGAAAGGTTAAGGGGCCGGCGGATGGATGAACTCCACCTACAAACGGAATACCAAAATGATTTGTAAGTCGAGCATATTTCCACAAAATTTTGGTAATTTTTGTATTTGAATTGTAATTATCTATGCTCCTAAGTAAATTTCTTGTCAAAAAAATAAATTTAAATTAAATTAAATTTTTTCATCGGTTCATCCTTATTTAACAATAATCATCCCTTTGTTAGGACGAGCCACTTTTATCACTGAATATATGAGTGCTGATACTGTATAACTGCATTTAACCAATCCCTTACACAAGATTATCAATCGCTCATTAATTGGTAAACTTGCGAAATCCAGGTACAAAGATCAAGGCGCATAGACCAGCCAGTCCTAGCATGGAATAGATACATGTTGCATAGGAGAAAGGATACGGCGTTCCGTAAGCTGTTGAAATCTGAATGCTGCCCCGACAAGTGTATTGCTGGCTTATTTGTAAACGTGTTTCAGTTGATATGCACGTGAGTGTACTTGGTTCTTATTTTTAGAAGGCTCTACTTCTAAAATGGCCCAACCCTTCACCTATGCCGGAAGATTTACTACAAATAATTGTAATCTGTGTAAAACATTTCGTACACGATCATACCAACCTAGTAGTTAAGTAAATCTAGTAGAGGAAAATGGCTCAAAAGGCAGCACTTTTTCGATGATAAGGTTTCGTCCCAGTGCACCAGTGCACGGGTCTAGATGCATCTATCATGTTATCCGTCAATCTGCTTCGTATAAGGAAAATCTGAGGAAACCCAGATCATCTCATCTACAAGTCGTTTTTTTAAGTCTGATGATGAAGTCGTAGTGCGGTGGCAATTTTACTCTAACACTTACGACTTACACATATGACATATGACTTTTGGTAATTTAAGAATGTCTTTTGGTTTATAAGAATTAACGATACGATCGATGTACCTTGATCTTATAAGTACTTTGTAATCGATTCGCAGAAACATCTTAGCTTCAAGAAGAAAAAACGTTGAAAATGTACAATCATTTTCATCCCTGAATGAATCAAAAAGATCTTTACGCGTGCAATTTTTATATTTCACAAGACTGACTTGTAAACAGCAAATGATCGGCAATTTATCTGGCTTGCAGTGTAATTGAATAGTCCTACCGATTTGCGCAAGAGTTCCTGTCTATTGGAATTCGAGGCGCGGTATGTCCTTAAATGTTCCGAGAAATAGTTTGCCGGTTAGGAAGTATTTTGAAATATAAATTCTATGATTGATTTTACTTACAGACCTTTGCTTCAATAAATTGATCTTTTTAAATAGGTAACTTAAAAATATTAAGTAACAACTCTGTGCGAAAGTATACAAGAAAGACGATTTTTCTTTTATTTTTAAAAGTTCTCAACTCACAACTAATAACTCTATTTCTTTCGGTTAACTAAATCAGCACTTAGACAATACTGTTTTAGTGTTAAAAAGTTTATACGGTTTTCGGATTTCTGAAGACTATACGAATAAACGCTCGTAGAGCAATAACATTTAAATTGATGCCGATAAGTTTATATTGTAAAGTTATGGAATTTAGAATAGATTAAAATCTTTATTAACAACGAAAATTGCAATCAAAGAATAGAAACAAAATAAAACTAGAATATACAATTGAAACAAATGAGCTAACTGCACACGGTTGCAAGCAGCCTAGAGGTAGTTCAACCGATCCATGTCAATACCAGTCGAAAGCGTCCACAAGACACTAGGTAAATAGAATAGAAAAATATTTATTTGCGTTTCAATTTGGGATTGGGAAAGGTATACCAAGTGTCATTGTAGAGTGATTCAGCTATATATTTTCCTCAAAGACTAGCCAGTCATCGTGACTAACCGTTTGAAGAGCTTAGCTTTAGAATTTCACTTTAGCATGAAAGTTATGCTTATTTTTTATTTCGTTTTATTATAGCTGTTCTGTTCTAGGTATTATCTCTTTTTTGCAATAATAGCTACCATACGTATTAGATACAACTTTAAGTAAGTAAGTACGAGGTAAACTGGGGTGTTTTCTATGTATAAAAAATATATCTATGTAGGTAATGTATTGTATTAAGTATATCAGTCATCTAGAGGTAGTATCCACTACACAAGCTCTGCTTAGCTTGAGGCTAGATGATGCTAAAAAATATGTGTAGAGACTAAAAGGCGCCGATTTTTTTGGTCTATAATTTAATGAAAAACTTTTTTTTATCTTTAATTTAGTGAAAAACATATTCCTAATTCGAGAAAACTTTAGAACCCCAGTATCTGAAAGTTAAATAAGTTAAATTCTCAGTTTAGAATAATCAATGTGCTCAGAGAAAAGACCTTGAATCTTGCACTTATTGCCACAATTTGTCATTGAAATGTCGCGAAGACTGTGTAATTGTTTGCTAAGAAATAAGTAGACCGTGTTAACTAAGAACTTGCACTTTGCTTGCACTATAGCTATTGTGCATAGCCTACAAGTGAGTATTCTTTGCCGAAATAGATTTAACTAGTAGCGCCTCGCGGTTAACCCGCGGTAATTCCCGTTCCCGTAAGAATCCCGGAATAAAATATAGCCTATGTGTTATTCCAGACTATAATCTATCTTTGTGCCAAATTTCATCCATATCCATTCAGTAGAATTTCGGTGAAAGAGTAACAAACATCCATACTTACAAACTTTTGCGTTTATAATATTAGTAGGATTTGACCTAATGACTACTTTTAATTGTACAACTGTCCAATTCAACGACTAAAAATTTGCATTAATACCAATTATGGCTGGTATTATGCCTTTTCTTTGTAACCAGACGCATCAGTAAATGTGGAAATTTTTGGCGTATGTAACAGTAAATCAATAACTTCATTTCTTTAGGCTTACAAAATAAGTACTTCGACAAGTCATATTTTAAACTATACAGGATTATCAAAATAATATAAGAAATAAAGTCGTTTGAATTGATTTTTTTTCATAAGTCATAGGAAATGTAGTAGAGTCGTAAAGAGAGAGGCTTACAAAATAAGTACTTCGACAAGTCATATTTTAAACTATACAGGATTATCAAAATAATATAAGAAATAAAGTCGTTTGAATTGATTTTTTTTCATAAGTCATAGGAAATGTAGTAGAGTCATAAAGAGTTACATTTTAAACTATACAGGTCGCGTTCTTAAAAGAGTTCTACATAAAACATAATGTTTGTACTGATCTGAAATTTTTTGAATTGTTCGTTCGTTTTATTTGTTCTGGGTGTTTTGTTTATAAACTTAAAATATCGGACGGACAGAAAGACGCACAGATGGACTGTTAGACAGTAGAGTCTTAGTAAAGGCTCCAGTTTTTACCATCTGTGTACGAAACCCTAAAAATGAATGTAAAAGCCATAGTACTCACCAGTTGTAGTGTAGTGAGATGCTTCTTCCACCACAAGAACTTCTGGTAGCGAGGTCCCATGGCTGCCACCATGTAGTACGCGTACATGATCACATGGACTAGGTTGTTGACGATGTTCGAGAACGTTCCGTGACCACCTAGAAGATAAAACATGTTACTATTAAAATAGGCTTTAAGTATATACCTATATGGTTCTGTATTGGCTAGCCCAGCAAAGTTTTTACATGTTTGTTTTGAATGATTACATAGACTAGGTTGTTGACGATGTTCGAGAATGTTCCGTGACCACCTAGAAGGTACAAGATGCTGCCATTAAACTAGGTTTTAAATAAAGATAGAAGACAGGGCGCTATGGCGCTCAATTGGGGAGGCCTATGTTCAGCTGTGGACTAATATAGGCTGATGATGGCTTGCCCAGCAAAGTTAGGTATGTATAGGTTTCATTTATAACAAGGATCATCTAGTGACGATCTGCGATGTTACAGTTTCGATTCCCATATCGGGATATATGTTTTACAATGTGGAGACGTTTGTTCCGAATGTTTCCATGTATACAAAATACATCTATGTTTTTGAATCGCGTTATAGATATAATTTGCACTATGGCGCTCATAAAGGGTGGCCTATGTTGAGTAGTAGACTGACATAGTAGGTTGACGATAATAATGATAGCCTTACCAGCAATGAACTTGACAAGCAGCCACGCCTCGAAGGGCGTCAGCGAGTGGTGGTAGAGATGGAGCCACGTGATCTGACTCTTCTTCTTTCGCAGTACGAAGAATATCGTGTCTGCGAACTCTGACAGCTTCGAGAAGTAGTAAACCCAGCAGAGATGTAGCATCTGCAAGGAAACATGTTGGATAAACAAATTGTTAGGTAGGGACTAAACTATTTGAAACCGCATGGTAGTTAGCTCAGTTCTTTCAATTGTTTATTAGTTTAATTTTTGTGTCTATTCCTTGATTGTAATTTTCATTGGTAATAAAAAGTACTTATACTAAAAAAACAAATTTGTTACTAAGGGTAGTTATTTTATTATAGACGTAAGCCCTCGCACTCTGACCTAAAAAGCATATTTTTCATAGGAAGTGTGAACAGTTCTTATTTTCAATTTCAAATCTCAACAATTTTTGTGGAAATTGGGTCTCTTTAATGCTATTAGCCTAAGATGAGTTGTCAAGTAGAATACATAATCTCGTCTCGTTAACGTGATTAAATCTTATTGATTATTTTTTATTTATGTATTTACACATACATATGATGTGACTATGGGACGCGATATTCTGACAATATTTGCAGAGCGTAGAGCGTTTCTTCGACAATTTTCAATGTCAGAGGAAGGAAGTATTAATATGGACTTTCGTTATCAGTAGGAAAATAATGTTTCGAGTTTTGAAGACTTTTAAGATTTCCGGTTTTGGTCAAAGAATAACGAGAAATGGGTTATCACCCTTTCTTTGAATTGGTTTGTTTTTGCTATATGAACTTTAACATAGGCAAAAGGAAAAATAAATAAAAAAAAGTACAAGTGCTGTGTAAAAAATTAAATGCTCTAAACCGCAATAAATGAAAACCAAAACAAACAACTTTTTTATTAAAAAATAAGTTATATCATGAAAATATTAAGTAAGATCACACTTAACAGACAAAATGAGCAGTGCTTGTTTACCAAATATTCTCACACAGTAACAGCCTCCGGTTTCGCACACGTTGTTTCTATGAACGGATTAAGGCTATTTTATCCCATGGGAACATATTTATGGAATTAAAAGCAAGAGTCTACCTAGATCTCTTCAAAAATATATTTTAGACCGATCCATTCAGTAGTTTTTGCGTGAAAGAGTAAAAAACATCCATAAATCCACCCACTTATAAACTTTCGCGTTTAAAATATTAGTAAGAATAAATCCAAACAGTCCATCAATCAAAACACTCACGAGACATCTTCAATAACATTTAACATAGAACCTCTGAACAACCTTCAAAGAAAGCGTCAGAACCTTGCTTTCTTGTACTTGAGTCTACATCAAGTTACTCTGACGTAAGTATGACCTACAACGACTCCATTGAGTCGAGAACTTTCACTAGTGACGTAACTGATGATGGTCAAGTGCGAAAGTATGGATTGATAAATGCACTGCGGTGACAAGATTTGATTGGTAATTGGCATAATGACTTTCGTCTTCAGAAACGTTTATAATGAAGATGCGTGAATTACTGGGAAGTTATTCTGTTATTGTTGTGTTTAATTTAATTTCTTTATATATCTCTTAGCTACGCAATGCAGTCAGCTTCTTGGGGACGCTTATTGATATCAGTGGAGCTACCTCCAGATTAGAGGTAACCTACATGTTCTAAGTTTTTCCTACGTAAAATATTTAATTGTCTATAAGCGGGTCACCTAGGAACCTAGTTTATGTTAGAAGAATACAAACATTTCACTGGTATGGATACAGAACGCGTGCCTTAATTACCCTGAACAAGTTCCTCGTTAAGGGATAAGAATATTGGTGTTGTAACACGGTAAATTTACGAAATATTTACAGTAAAATAGGTAAAAGAAAAATAACGAGCGATTATTAGCTTCTTATCTTGAGGCTAGATGACGCTGTGTGGATTGTCCATATTTTTTTATTTATTATTTGCAGTTTACATTGACATAATACACACACATGGAATAGGCTCAGAACTAGAGAGATGGACGATGGATCGACACAACTGCTTGATTGCAGACAAGCCAGAGCGGCGCTTCCATCGATAACGCCGAAGCTAACCAAACCCTTACTATAATAGAACGGACATGCATATCCTGGTGGAACACTAAAAGGACACTGCCCATTACATAAACACCTTTACACCATCGGAGCGACGGATAGTCCACTCTGTAGAGGCTGCCTCAGCGATGACGAAACAGCTGCCCAGGTAATCCTGGGCTAGGGAGTAACAGCACAACGAACATAAATCCTCAACTTGCCGAGGTTCTTCCGCGAAGACTGTGAAGTTTACAGGAAGATTTTGCTCTTCTGGACGGATTTAGACTGGCTATGCAAGCGAAATGAACGCATAATGGATCAAACTGAGTCCAAATGCGGATACTAGAGTACTTCAACCATGATGTACTTGCTTCCCTTATTTAAGTACATCTTAACAGTAAGAAATACGAGAAAGTTTCTGTATTATATCATGTGAGGCCGGCCTTCTCTTTAACAACGTATGAATAATTTATCATCGCAAGATAATGCGATGGTAGGTACATTATTATCAGACGGTAAATTCTGTACTTTATTAGGTTGGATAATTAAACTTATGGACCTTATGGTACTCAAACCTAATAACGCTTAACTCATGCTTACTATGGTGCTTCAGTCATTCGTGCCAAACCTGGATTTTCGAAGTAAAACAAAAAACTATATCAAGTTTAATATTCTTATTATTATTTGTAAATAAAGAAGGCTCCATTCAATTGAATGTAGTAAAAGGGGGTGTTAAGTTTTGTTTGTTCAAAATACTTCGCACATTGAAAACAAAAATGACATTAAACGAAAAACCCAATTTTCAGTACCAGTCGTTTAAAGTTTTTGTGATATTTATTTATTCAATAACTTGACCAAGATTTGAAATAAATACGTTGTTGATACTTTATAAAACAGTTCGGGTATTATTCTAATAGAATCTGCTTGTTTCTTTTTAGATTATAACATACAGATAAGGCAAACAATTTTTTATAAAAAAAGTTCAGTATAGTGCCTATTTAGTTCTTACACTTTGAAGTATAATTTTACTTAGTGCTTTAAATTATAAAAAAAGTTCAGCATAGTGCCACTTTTGCCCTAAAATTGTCAATAAATATTTCAAGAAAAGTTACAACATAACTGACACTAAACAAAATAGTTCACTTTTTCACTAATCCCACGAACAGTTTTCGCCAACGACCGGGCGCGAACTGGTTAAGTGTCGGTTTTTGTTTAACGAACAAGCACAAAACTTAGAGGTATGAAGTGACACATGGTGACATCTAGCGACACCTAAGTGAACTATTGTCAAACGGGTCTTTGAAGATGACGTAGTTTTTCTTGTAGATTTCAGATGTCGCTGTAACTCAATACCGCCAAATTTCGTTTAATGTCACTTTTGTTTTCAATGTGCGACTTACTTAAAATTTTCATGAAAACTACTTTTTATGTTTTTAGGTAAGTATTGATGTAAAAAGTACACTATACTTTTTATTCCATTAATCGTTTATTTAAGGTCATATTTTCTATCCTATGGAAGTATAGCCATTAAGGCGCTTATTAGGGAAGATCTAGGTCCAGCAGTTGTTGACTATTATAAGCTACTCCACGGGTGGTATGCTTACGAATATTTAATATTAGCATGCCTCGCGGTTTCATCCGCGGTATTTCCCGTTCCCGTAGGAAATTTTGGGATAAAATATAACCTATGTGTTATTCTAGACTATAATCTATCTCTGTGCCTTTCATCCATATCCGTTCTGTAGGTGTTGCGTGAAAGAGTAACAAACATCGATCCATCCATACTTACAAACTTTCGCGTTTATAATTTGAGTAAAATATTATTTAAGATCGACGTCGAGACCTACATTTATAAAAATTTTAGGGCTGATTACGTTAAGTCGATCGATATATCCGACCAAACTTTCGAATTTGTTATATAAATGTGAAGGGATATGGATCAGTTGAGCTACCTCCGGATATATTTTTACATTGCAACAGTTTGCAGTTATCTCATCAGCATCATCAGCTTATATTAGTCCGCTGCTGGACATAGGCCTCCCCTAATGAGCGCCATAGCACCCTATCTTCAGCTACCGCAAGCAGCATCTGCCAGCAGTCTCTGTTTGTTGCAGTTATCTCAATTGTTTTAATTGTTTATACACGTTTTAATTTGATTCTTTTCTTTGATTGGACATTTTAAGTGAAGTTATTTTTATAAGGCTAAGGGTGACAAAACTAAATCGAGCTGTGCTGTGCTGTACTGCGCTGTGCTGTGTCAACGTCAACTCGCTCGTCTAATGTTTTAATGAGGATACAAACTAACCATGCTGTGCTGCGCTGTGCTGTGCTGCGTCAATCTGTTGACCAAACATAGCACAGCGCAGTACAGCGCAGCACAGCTCGATTTAGTTTTATCACCCTAAAGCGCTTGTCTAATCATCCGCATAACCAATCAGTTTTTGAGAAACTGTCTGTCTGTTATGATTCTTTAGTAGAGGGCACGGCCTCATAATCTTAATAGCCTTACACAGAAGTCATCTTCAACGCCCACCCACACTTTACTCAAACCTTTCTCTGAAGACAAGCTAAGTGTCCAAGCACACGCTTGTAATTACAATAATATGGCAAAATTACGCCAAACCAGACGCAGAGCCATAATCAAGAAGTTGAAGTTGAATTACAATAATACCTCGTTAGTAGTTATGCAGAAGCGCCTTCGGACATTAAAAGTACAATTTGGGTCGGTTTCATTTCAAGAAACTCAATTAACGAGATATAATTCATTGTAATTCAATCATTGGTATTTTAAATTGCATGGTTTGGCCTCTTATGGTTTCTTAATATTTTTTGAGTATGTTTTCTACCAAAATACCTTGACATATTTTATTAATGAACCGGTGAAATTATTCACTTTTTTTTCTGAAATTTATGCCTAAAATATGAATTTTAACTTTGATGGTATAATATTTTTGATAAAACTAATTACATTCAATGGGTTTAGTATTCTATTCATAAAATACAAAATCCAGCAATGATACTCAGTAGGATTAGAACAAGTAATTTTTATATTAAGTATGATAATTAAATCCAATGATCGCCTAAAGATTTCCATAGTATGAGCAATAATGAGCATTGACAATACATGACAATATCTTGCTCTATATTAATAGAGCAAACAAATGACTCGCAATATTTTTAACTAAATAGTTATAATCATTATGTCATTCAAACTTCGAATACTACACCTACAATGTGAAGTATTCGAAGTTTGAATTTGTATCAGAGGTAGTGGATTGGAAAATTGAAACCCAAAGGTTCCAATTCCAATGTTCTTTTTAAACAAATGACTGTGAAATTATTACGCACTTTATCGTAATATTTACAACATAGGAAACAAACGCAATATCTGACGTAAGAATGATCGCCGATAATCGGCGGATGTCCTGCGAATAAAACAGGTTGTGAATAATCAATCGTGTAATTAATCGATGAAAACTCTTCAAGGGTACTTCAACGCATTCAGAAAAGGCGGGAAGTGTTTAATTTCAGTAGCAATGTCGCTTCCTAAACGGATGCTTATAGCTTGTTACTTTGTTGAAAGACCAAGGGCAGCCTAATTTATAGTTATGATAGGTACGTATTAAAAACGAGAAAGTATAGATTTTGTTATAACGGTAGAGTTGTTGAAGCTAAATTGTAAAATGTTGGCAATAATTGTAATCCAAACATGAAACTATTTTTGTAATTGTTATTAAAAAAGATGTGTGAATAGATCTAGATATAAGACTTAAGTATATAAGACCATTAACAAATACCCAGTGCTGCTTTGCAAACTCTACTTCCGGATAACAAGTTTCCTATTATTTAACATGGATTGTATTTTACAAAACGCTAAATTTCATCGTTTTCTTTTAAGTAGTTTTGGAGATATTATGTAAAAAAGGTCTCACACACATCTTTTAAAATAATAATAACAATTTATTGACTATTTTATAATATTACGATATAAGATTAAAAATAAACCTTCCCATGACATCCCATATAAAAGCTGGGTATGACCACTTCTATTTTAAATATTCACATACTTAAATGCCTAAGCGATTTCCGTTGTATGTAATTTCCATTTTATATTTTTGAGGACAAAATAAAGCTCCACCTGGCTTCTAAGACCGAAATAAAAGACCCCATTCCTGGGTTGTAGGTCTCAGGTCAACTGTTTGGGATATCACTATAATTAAAAAGGTGTACAAATAATATGAATCAACGATAAAATATTTCATAAAACTTTTGATGAATGACTATTATGCAAATACATCACAACAAAAACTAGTTTATACCAAAATCAAGTTCGAATTTGCATTATTATATCATATAATAGCATAAATTACGTTATTTCGAGGTCGCGAGGTTATTGCCATCATATTTATTTGATTATGTGTGGGAAAATTAGAAACTCGTTTCTGCCTTCGGGTTGGCTACGCTTTCAGCTTACTAAGATTGAGTTACTAACACCTAAACTAGTAACATGCAATTTAGATATAAGTAAATGCCATAAGAATTTTTATCTACTGATCGACTAACTATTGTATCACTCATACTAATTTTGCCACTCATTTCCAATATTGTTATAATTATTATTTCATTATTACTAAGCGCCTTCTATTTTGGTCAATGAATTAGAATGCCAATTCAGCTATAAGGCCGCCTGATATACTGTTTTTATTTGATACGATTACGGTATGAGTTAATTTTATTATTGTTTTAATGTCACAAAGATACAATAAAGTGTTCATTCATTGTCATTCAAAAAAATGTATTCATTCATAGTAATTCAACGTGGCAATGCTGCCAGCATTCTGGACACTGCCTTCTGGTTACGGCTTAGATTAAAACAAATTAATAATAATATGTCTTAATGGTCTCGTTTCAATTATCGTTGCGCTATTTTTGGTTTATAAATAAAAATATAAGAAAATGCATACTAAATTAAAAGTAGATAAATACAAGACGAACAAAAAACTAAAGACAATACAGCAATGAGCGGCGAAAAAAGATTTAGAGAAACTTTCACGAACATTGTACACCTGAATTGACAAATTAGCCGCATTGCCGCGCTGGCAATACTGACGCTCAGGATAGTTTAAATTATCTCTACAAATCTTCCTCTATAGTTTTAATGAGGTTTTATGAGTTACTGCTAAGTAGCACTGACCTCATCACAGAGGTTGAACAATCAGAAAGGCCACTGCAGTCACTTCTAGGAAAATAAACAATGAATGAACTTGATTTATCATTATCTTTTTTGATTACTGTGATGTTAACTGATTTTTTATCTGAATAAGTTGGTAATTCAAACTTATGGTATCTTTTACGGTTCCATATATAAAGGATAAAACAGGGCTATAAATTACTAAGACTCCTCTGTCCATCTGTCATTGCTTCTTATTCATGATTATGACTTTAGATGGACAGTGATAGAAGTGATAGAACATTATGCGACAAACTATTACCGGACCTTAATAATTTTAATTTTATTAGGAGTAATTAGTTACTATTTATATTCAAAAGCAAGTTTTAATTTATAACACAATTAGTGACACTATTTACACATTCTGGGACACCTTATCCACAAGCTCATTGTGTATCGAATCAACAATAATTGTCATTTAACTTTCCGAAGTTAAACAAACGTTCGAAAGTTACGAAGCCAGTGCCGTTGTGGTCTTGACCGCGGGCACAGATAAGTTTATACTTAGATGAGACAGAGCTCAATGGCCAAAGATAGAAGCCTGTTGGATGTCGTAAATTCGAAGACCTCTGTGAGGTAGTGAGCGAAAGTCCGCATTCGATACAGGAGGTTGCGGTTTTGAATCCTAACTCGGAACAAGCGTTTCAGTAAATCCTACTCATATAATAAACGCGAAAGAATGTAAATATGAATGGATGGATGGATGGATAGATTGATGGATGTTTGTTACTCTTTCGGAATTCCCACGGGAACGGGAATTACGAGGGTGAAACCGCGAGTATACTCGAAATACTAATCCTGCGCAGACGAAGTCGCGAGCATTAGCTAGTAAGTAATAATGCTGTACAGAATGTATTTTGTTTCACTCATTTCATTCCTTGATTGTTATTTTCTTTTTTAATACAGACCTTATTTATTGAATTAAGGTACATTTGAATACTAAGTTTACTTATATTTAATTTGTAAATAGGGGAGATCTATTTTTTCCATTTTGTTTCTGATATTACAATAGAAAACAGTATTGAAATGGCATTCTGAATTTAGTAAAATACCTACCAAGCGCGCTTTGAGGTGTAATTATGATCGTTCTGTTTTGCCTCCTCTATGACAAGTTTTATATTATATGTTGCTGTAATCGTTATCTCAATCATAGTAGTGCCTCTTCTTACTTTCTATCGTCCAAGAATTCGCACTTTGGCATTAAAAAGTCAGTTTTATTGACAAGTAAATAGAGTTTATAGTACATTATGTGGCAATCGAAGTTGCTAACGAAGTTGTTTTGAGTTTTATACCGTTCGTTAGACTTAAGAGGAAAGGTTATTTGGTATGAATAGACCATATAATAATAGCAGGATAAGTTCTAGCTGACCCGACAGACGTTGTCCTATCTTAATTATGAAAATTAAATACTTTTTTCTTCTTTTAAAAGAACCTTCTCCTGACCATAACAAATACAACAAAAAATAATTAGCGAAATCGGTCTAGCTGTTCACGCGTGATGGCGTGACAAAGGGAAATAGGTATTCCTTTTTATACATATATAGAGATGATTGTTGTAATACGCTGGCTAGTTTACTCTGAAAAATTCTTTTTAGAGTTTTATATTCTCAATTCGAAAAAAAATGTTAAGTTAATAAATATTCTATTTTTCAAATTATTCTTTAAAATACTTACTAACTTTTTATAACCATTAATACTAAAAGACCTAAGTTTTTGTTAATCACAAACAAAGCATATTATAATGACTGGTTAGGTTCGTAGGTAGTTAACTATTGTTTACAGATAATCTCTTGGAAAATCCGAGCTGAAACTAGATTGTACGTACGTAAGGTGTTGTGACGTCATATAGTGACGAAGGCAAATTACAAGGTACTTTATGTTATAGGTTTGCGTGAGTGTCAAGTGTCAATAGTCATAAAAATTACACTACGTAGTGTACCTTCTGTTTATGACTGCTGTTTTACACTATTGACGTTCACACTCCTTACTTCTTGTGCCAACGTTATTGCTGCGATCGTACCAAAATTATACTATCCCACTTCACTATCACTACATAGTATAAAACAATGTCGCTTTCTCTGTCCCTATATCCCTATGTATGCTTAAATCTTTAAAACTTAACGTACAATAACTAACGCAACGGATTTTGATGCGGTTTTTTTAATAGATAGAATTCAAGAGTATAATAAAACCGTGCGAAGCCGAGGCGAGTCGCTAGTTTGTAATAAATGCGAATGAATGCATGAATGGAAGCCATCGATCTAGTATCTACCCGCGGCTTCGCACGCGTTATTTCTATATAAACGTTTCAAGGCTGTTTCTATCCCTTAAGAACTGATTTATGGGATAAAAAGTAGCTTATGTTTTATTCCAGGGCTAGAACTACGTTTATTCAAAATTTCAGCCTGATCCGTTCAGTAGTTTTTGCGTGAAAGAGGAACAAACATCCTTACATTCATACATATAGACATCCATACATCACATATATACAAACTTCATCATCATCAGCCTATATTAGTCCACAGCTGGACATGGGCGTCCCGTAAAGAGTGCTATAGCGCCCTGTCTTCAGCTTGCCGCATCCAGCATCTGTCAGCAGTCTTTCGCAGATCGTCATCCCACCTGGCCGGAGGGCGTCCTACACTACGTTTGCCGAATCGCGGTCTCCACTCAAGGACACGTTTAACCCAACGGTTGTCGGTTCTTCGCGAGATACGGCCGGCCCACTGCCACTTGCTTATTCTTTGAGATGTCGATAACTTTGGTTCTCTGTCGATACAGACTAACATTACGAATTAGGACTAACATTAGTAGGATACTCACTCTTCTCGCCGATTCACTGTTGCTGTAGTCTACTGGCTGGCACGAGAGACTGTAGTCACTCCACCATCCAGACGCAAGGTGCTGCGAAATAAAATAAACATTATAATCATCAAGCGAAATAAATAACAAAGATACTTTTGCTACCGTTGGCGCGGTGGGTGAAGGTATGCCTGCGACGCAGGAGGTTGCGGGTGCGATTCCCGTCTTGGGATAAATGCTTGTACGATCTGCAAATGGTTTTTTACGGTGTTCTGGTTGTTTTCTATCCTTACTAATATTATAAACGCGATAGTTTGTATGGATGTTTGTTCCTTTTATTTGCTTGCATGTACTAGTCGTTTATAATGCGCGCGTTTTCAATATGGAAATTAATATTGTCAATGTAAACTATCCGACCACATATAGTTCCAAATGATTCCATCCCATTTAAATTTGCTTTGTGTATAATTTTTAAAAGCAAAAGGAACCTTATATTTGGTAAAAACCTGAAAACTTAAGTACAAAATGAACAGCTGGGTTTTATCAGCTTTTTCAAATCTTTTTTATTTAAGGCCAAATCCGTAAGATTAAATATATATGTAGAATAGAAAATATATATAAGGTTATTCGGATATTTTAAAGAGGTTAATAACGACAGTTAATCGTGACGATATCGCTGACAATGTTTTTTTGTTACTTTTAATATAACCGTGGACTGAATGATACTTCTTTGTGGGTCAAGGTGGCTTTCTTGTGGACGACTTGATGAGTTGTCAACCTTGTAGGAAGTAATTTTACTAACAAGAAGAATATAGTTTTTTGACTAAAAGACAACAAAAATTTAACCCAAAAACAAGAAAATTTAAATCAGTTCATCTATGAACTGATTTAGTACAACTCTAGAAACAGACACATAGATTGGTACTTCTGATTAGTTCTGCTTTCTGTGGGTTTCAACACCCGTTAAAACTTTAACATGAGTTTGTTTTTGCGTAGGTGTTCATCAGTTCCAGTGTGAATCAGTTCCTGAAAATAGTTTCGTAATTTTTTTAAACTTACAAAAATGTGAGCGAGAAGAGCTCTTCAATTGCATTCTAATGTAATATTTTAGTAGCCTATCTAATCGATTGTACAATTTTTTTTTTATGAAACTTTCTAAAATCAACTCAAGGGACCACTAAGGAACCCTACATTATATAATCTATTTCAATTATGGGAACACAGAAGGACACTTATGTCAAGGGAAAACACAGTTATGTCAAGGGAAAACACAGTGATGCTCTTCGTTTCTAAATAATACTAAATTTACATTAAATCTCTAGGTTCGTCTAAATAAATATTATTTAGTATAGGTACGTTAAATCTTTAAAAAAGTATCCAGAAACCTGTAAAGAGGATACATTACATTTTAAGCTTATGATATCTGTTCTAATTTTAAATTACTTTTTATTCAAATTAAAAAGAGAACGATAGAGATTATTGACGTATTATTTTGAAATCAGAACACTGTCTTTTTTTTATTACGTTCTTAAGTCTAGGTTGATTCTCCGACAGAAGTTTAAAATTGGAAGACTGAAAACCAGTTGCATTACAAAACAGAAGATATAATAGGCAAATGGAATTTAAGAAAACCTCTATTTTAAAACCAATTATATCAGCGTTGCACTATCAGTTCCGTTACATGGAGATGATGTCAAGGTGCAGTCGATTGTATGAGGTAACCACCCGTGACGTCCAAAATGAACTTTATGACAAGGGAATAAGGGAGATGGATCTGGTAGTTTTTGCGTCGTCTTGTTAGATGTGCGTCGACAACTGTTTAGCGTTTTAAGATACCTAGTTGAAAATTAAGTGTCATGTTTGATTGAACTCAGAATTTTGTCGACTTGCTATTAGGTTCACTGCTAAAAATGTTCTACGATGATGATTCACAATGCTCGTCGATAAGTTCAAAGTGTATTGCTAACTTTTATCAACGCTCGCTTATTCAGAGGGGTGAAAATAGAATGAGCGATACATTTACGAATACAACTGGATAGACTAGCAAGTGGAAACTCAAACTTTATTATCATCTAGGTAGGTAGGTCTTAATTTTATTAAACTTGAAAGTTTTAATTTGTCTATCATATAAAATAAAAGATGACGGCCTCTGTGACGCAGTGGGCCAAGGTCCAACTGCGATGCAGGAGGTTGCGGGTTGGATTCCCGCCTCGGAACAAATTTGTGTAGGATCTGCAGAAATTTGTTCCGTTGGTAGATAATTCCCGTTCCCGTGGGAATCCCGGGATAAAATATAAGCTATGTGTTATTCCAGACTAAAATCTATCTCTATGCCAGATTTTATCCATATTCGTTGAGTAGTTTTTGCGGAAAGAGTAACAAACATCCTTCCATCCGTACTTACAAACTTTCGCGTATATAATATTAGTAGGATAAATATACTAGTTATCTATTACCAATAACACAAGTTTTAAGTAGCTTTCTTTGGGGCTATATAGTGCTGTGTGGATTGTCCAGCATTACCTATATTTTGAGACTCACCTCATAGAACATATAAGAAGACAACGCGACCTGGAACGCGTTGTACCCGACTAGCGTACTCTGCAGCTTGTACGGTTTCCTACTCTCCATCCAGAGTGGACCAGCGACCATCACGATAGCCAAGTACACCAGAACCATGGCTAGGGTGGGGAGAGGCGTGTCGAAGAGAGACTCACCTCATAGAACATATAAGAAGACAACGCGACCTGGAACGCGTTGTACCCGACTAGCGTACTCTGCAGCTTGTACGGTTTCCTACTCTCCATCCAGAGTGGACCAGCGACCATCACGATAGCCAAGTACACCAGAACCATGGCTAGGGTGGGGAGAGGCGTGTCGAAGAGAGACTCACCTCATAGAACATATAAGAAGACAACGCGACCTGGAACGCGTTGTACCCGACTAGCGTACTCTGCAGCTTGTACGGTTTCCTACTCTCCATCCAGAGTGGACCAGCGACCATCACGATAGCCAAGTACACCAGAACCATGGCTAGGGTGGGGAGAGGCGTGTCGAAGAGAGACTCACCTCATAGAACATATAAGAAGACAACGCGACCTGGAACGCGTTGTACCCGACTAGCGTACTCTGCAGCTTGTACGGTTTCCTACTCTCCATCCAGAGTGGACCGGCCACCATCACGATGGCCAGGTACACCAACACCATGGCTAGAGTGGGGAGAGGCGTGTCGAAGAGAAACCAGCCTTGGACTCGAGGATCTGGAAGTGAAAGAGACTGATTTATATTGTCAGTTTTTTTTATTGGTCTACTAGTGGGTTTTGCTATCAAATATATAAAATCTTTAAATATAAAAGTTACGACTTAGACACGTGTTTAACAGTTGTTTAACATGGTTTTGTAGGATGACTTTTGCTAAACAACTGTTAAACACGAGTCTAAGTCGTGATTTTGTTTTTTTGTGGTAAGGCTGATAGTTTTTTATTTTACTTATTTGGTCTACTAGTGGGTATAAATTCGCATGCTTGGTAATTGTATTAAGATAAAATTGTTAATAATATTAAGAGAAAAATTATTCTCAAATTGGTAGGTAGGTACCTATTTTAATTTGTGTTTAAAATCAATAAAGGTTGATTTGAGGTTGAAGTTTGAGGCATAAAATGGCAGATGCTGGATGCGGTAAGCTGAATTCAGGGCGCTATGGCGCTCATAAGAGGAGGCCTATGTCCAGTTTTGGACTAGCACAGGTTGATGATGATGTCGAATGCATAAAATGCAAAAACCAGGTAAGAATGGTAACATTTTGGACAGGTTTTCACACAACGATTGTAATGCAAAATTCATCATAACCATGCAACAGTTTGTATGTTTTTTTTCATAAATCATGCAATGGCAATCTAAAGTCACACTCGTAAATATAAAAGACATTTGTAATGATTGTAAAATTTGTTAATAACCCAAGTTCTCACGACAACGAGGTAGTATTTATGGTTGGCGAGTGCTTTGGCACGAATGTTTTTGTTTTTCTACAATTGGTTTGTTGATTGGATATTAATCTAAACGCTTTTTATGTTTGTGGATACCTGAAAAGCTTTATAACGTTTATGAGCTACTACCGACCCGCTCCGGCTTCGCACGTTTTTATTATCCGTATAAACTTTCCTCTTGAATCACTCTATCTATTAAAAAAAACGCATCAAAATCAGTTGCGTAGTTTTAAAGATTTAAGCATACATAGGGACAGAGAAGGCGATTTTATTTTATACTATGTAAGTAGTGATTTCATCTGGGAAAGCTCGGTATTTTAGGTAGGTATAAACTCATTCAAAGACAATCAAAGAAAGCCTTCTGTGATATATTACCGCAATTCTTCTTGTGTTCATTTAACGAGTGTCATATACTTTAGTAGAGGTTCATAAAAACTATCTCATATAAAATAAGAGAGTTAAATAGTGTGTTCTTAGTCAAAAGTTGAAGTGAATAGAATCAACTAATTGTACTTAGTCTAATAATTTACATTTAAATTTGACCTGTTTGTGTATTTGTAAGAAATTAATAAATGAGTTAGTGGGGATTCGCCATCGTAGTGATTCGTCATCGATGGCGAATCGCCACTAACTCAAATAAATGTAATTGACTACAGAGTAGAATAGTTTTTAATAGATAGAGTTATTCAAGAGAAAGGTTAATGTATAAAACATCCGTGGGAAAGCCGGGTCGCTAGTTTTTAATAAATGAATCAATTTATTTTATATATTTGGATATTTAAATAAGAAAATAGTAAATATACCTATGTATTCATACGCACCTAGGGTAACATAAATAATCATTTCAATCAATCATTTTTAATAAGATAATTTTGATTCATATTTGATATCCTATATCAGGGGTCAGCAACCTTATGCTATAGCCGGGCCACATATGTTGCCAGAGTATCAGTGCGGGCCGCACTTATATTTATATGTTCATTTATATAGGACCTATATGAATGATTCTGATTCTGTGGTAGGTATTGCTGTTTCCGAAATAGTGTTGTTATCGATGGTTACATAAGCTAAACCGTGAAGGTAATTTAAATACTGGATCACGGAAAATACCGCCTCTTTTGGCAATAAGTTCGCTGTAACCAAAATTGGTTACAAGTAAACTCAACGTCATTTCTTTAGCTTTTGTGTAAAGGTTGTAGAAAGCTATTTCTGGTAATGAAATACGGATACATGAAATAATAATGTTATTGTGGGTGGACTAGCTGCGTCCCGCTGCTTCAACCGCGAGAAAATTGATGAAAAATATACAATTTGTTCTAAAATAGAACTACGTCAATTCAAAATGTCGGTTGTTTTCGCTTTTTATGGTTTTGGTTGACTTGATACCTACCTAACTATAAGGATTTATTTCACGGTAACTTCATAGTACGTTGTAAGTTCAATTGAATCATTTAAAGCCATTTTATTTATAACTAGCAACCCGCCCCGCATTCGCACGGTTTTATTATACGTATAAACCGTCCTCTTGAATGACTCTATCAATTAAAAAAACCGCATCAAAATCCGTAGCGTAGTTTTAAAGATTTAAGCATACAAAGAGACATAGGGACAGAGAAAGCGACTTTGTTTTATACTATGTAGTGATAGTGATCTCTAGTAAAATTAGGGTATATGCAGATGGTTGGAAACAGTCTAGAAGTAAGTCAACAGGTCCATATCAATACCAGTCGTCGCATCTCCAAGTCGCTGGCTGTATTGTGCCGCTTGTACGCGTGGTATCGACCAGACGCTTGGATATTTATTCAAAAGCCCTAATAGCCTTACTCCCCATGGATCTAAGGTCTCCAATCTAAGGGGAGCAAATGCGTTAAAGTATGTTTGTAACTACGCAAAATTACTTCCAGTACGTGCGGACGCTTGAGACAAGAGAAAGTGGTAAATCATTGTGCCTTTGACGGCAAGATAGTTGATGGTCTCTATTCCTTTCTATAATTTTGCACTTTGGCTATAGTTTCTTGTTGTATACGAATTAATGCAAATTAAACGATACTTACTATTTTATAATAAGTTTTGTTTTTGACAAAATAATTGTTTATACTGTGTTGTCCATGAAACTGACGTATTGGAAAGCTGAAAAAGCCGGGCTTAATGAATAATTTAAAAATGCTTACAAAATACTTAATTACGTAGTAATAATTGAGTTGTCAGATATACTAATTATGCCTTCTTTTGAACATTTTAACTTTAGGATTCAATCTTTTGGCATGTGTTGCGTATTTTAAGCTACCATAGCTATATAAAACTATAGGTACTGATTACAAAACTTTTTGTATTGTTTTCCTATAATCCCAATGCACCATATCCAGGAGTACTGTAGTGAAACAGTTTATAAAGTGCTTGAACACACTTAAACTAGTTCACTACCACTTAATTAAATTCTTGATTTTCGTCCAGTCAGTTATGTACTTAACTGTACTCAATGAAATCAAGTATGTAATGAAGTAATGAAGCAATTAAGTTTCAGTCAACGAAAATAATAGCTTAAATTGATTTGATTGATGGACTGTCCGGAATTATTTATTTCAGTTATTGAAAACCCCGAATAACCTCACACCCCATGGACAGTATTGGACAGGGTCTCGACTCTAAGCGGAACAATACTGCGTAAAACTAAGTGATTCAACTGAATACCACGAAAACATTCGTTTGGATCCCGAAAAACTCATGAAACGGAAAAAGATCATAAAGCACTATCCAATGCCATTTTAGTACCACCATGACTAAATGTGTTATTTACTATTACATACTCAAGAAAGTTGTCTTCTCAGTCAGCTGTAAAGGATGTTTGATGTTTATATTAGTCAAAACAAACTTTAACAAAGAACTTTCTCAAGAACAGGGTTCTCTTCATCAATGAAGTAAGTTTCTTTCATGATTACCGCAATACTAAGATTCTATTCATTCATTGTGGCAAGATTAGAAAAATAGCAATGCGTAAACTGACGTAGTAGATAATTAGACTAAATCGTGTCTAACTTGTAAGTACAAGTCCAGAAGGCTGTCACTCTGCCTGTTACATTTTGGACACTAGCATTCGTATCGGGCATGTATCGTCTACCACCGTTTCCATCGCCTTGCAGCGATCTTGGTCACGGGGCGACTATCGCCAAGCTATATAATTATTATTAAATTACATATTACTTGTCTCCGTTTTAAAGACCATACTTATCGTATTTTCTAAGTTCTTAGAAAATTAATGAAATTCTCGAAAGGAAGAGCTTCTGAAAGAGTTGGTCTTAGAATAAACATGGATAAGATAAGATGACAATCATGATAAACGCTCATGGAGTATCAACTCCCGTATCTATCGGTGGCAATACCCTCGAAGTTGTCGACCATAACGTCTTCCTAGGACAAACTATCCAACTAGAAAAATCCAACTTCGAGAAAAAGGTCAATCGCTGATTCTAGCTTGGAGGGGTGGCTTTCGGGTGCTTTTTTTGACCGCAGTGTCTTAAAACGAAAGACCAGTGTGAGTTGCCAGTCATGACATTCGGCTCTGAAACGTAGTCTACGATCCTCAACAGCTCAAGGTCGCACAAAGAACAATGGAGAGGGCCATGTTTGCAGTCTCTTGATGGAATCAGAAGTGAGGAGATCCGCAGAAGAACCAAGGAAATCATTATAGCTCTCTGAATTGGAAGCTTAAATGCAGTGAGCAGGACACATAAATCGTAGAACCAACGGACCAACTGGGGCCTTAAGGAAAATGAAAATCACTCATTATGGACATCTTAGAGAAAAAACATTTTCTGGTTTATGTGATGATGATAATGTTTTTTTAATTATTACATTTTATACTTTTACCGTTTTATTTCATATATTACAGGTCCTTTTACAGCCAATCCTTTAAATTTTGATTTTATTTTATTGTAGCAATCACTGTTTGTATTTTTTATTTTCTGTATTCCTATACTTGATTCAATTCCTGTACTACTCGTGATAACTTGTGTTATAATTGTATTAAAAATTGGAAAATACCATAATGTTTATTTTATACATACCTAGTAATAAATTGAATAAAAACAATGATTGATAAAGAATTTGATTAAACGTCAACTTAGCTTACGAATTAGGGTTGTGAGTGCGCGTGATCGCATGAAGATATATCGATTGGATCTGTAGAAATTTTACGATCAGCATAACTATCGATATTAACGTAAACATTTTTCTTTCATTGATACCGTGTCAAATCTAACTACCAATTTTACAAATAGAAATTTTACCGCTAAAAGTGAAAAGCCCTTTTGCTTGATTGCGGAGTTATAATGTTTTCGACTGGTTTATGAAATGCCTTTACCATGGTATCGATAACACCAATAAGCCGTTATTGACCAAAGAGGTCACATCTTACCTCTATGGTTGTTAACCAAGAGATCAAACTCTGTGTCAATAGCTGAAAAGTCCTTTTCCGGTTCTTCATGCAGCTGGGATGGTTAGGGTTATGGTTGATGTCCTTACATCAACCGTTTTGATATTTAACCCTTGACACAACGTATATCAGGTGTCAAAAACGTGCGCGTATCTAATTTCAAAGGCCCCCCACCGCGCACCTTTCAAAATGACGTCATATTTCAGATAATCGCATATAAAATTATAACTAGATATTGAATCTAAGTTCTGTAAACGGTATTAGGTTCCTAAATATTTTATCTTCATATATTTATTATTTATGCAAACTAATACCGATAAAAAAGTACCTAAAAACTAAATACAAACTCGTCTTTTTCAGAAGCATATTTTTACAAGAAACTTATCGCTATTTTCATGGAAATGTGATAGAACGGCATGAAGATAGTCTATTTATAATGTTTCAATGATAAACAAGAATGGCGCAAAGAAAAACAATTGAAAAAATCGAAAATAAACATGAGCAATTTTTCGGTGATGTTCTGCACTTTTTGTAGTGATGTGCTGCGCGCAAAATTCAAAATTTTATCGAAATTTTTGGTTTCGATGCAAGCTTGTAAATAAATAAAAGAATATTATTTTAGTGCAGTATTTTATTATCCCAGGTTACATACTCGTTATTATCATGTCATCATCATCATCATTTATTGCATGCAAATTTATTGACATAAAGATAAACAAAAACTTATTACTATCTTATTTTATTTACAGCAGTTATATTTACTCATAGGCACTTATCTAAACTACTCAAAATTTATTCGACCGATAGCATATTTGTACCCATTTATAATAATTTCCAAGGAATGTCCGGGTGAACATACTGAACCATTTTGAAAAAAGAAATCCTAGTAATAATACTACTAACTGAAAAGATAAGATGTAAACAGAACTACAGGTCGTATTTTTAAAGTTATTTTACTACACATATACATAGCGACAATATTCCGGTCTACAATAAAATATTGGTCCTTTCTAAAATAGATTGCATAAAGGTTCTCCAATTTTATTTCAAACGTGTGTATTTCTATAGAGCTTTTATTTTGGTTATTGACATTTTTGTACAAAGGAGATTATACATCCTAGTAATAATATTACTAACTGGATAAATAAGATGTATACAGAACTACAGGTCGTATTTTTATAGTTATTTTACTAATTCATAGCAACAATATTCCGGTTTACAATAAAATATTTGTCCTTTATTTCAAACATGTGTATTTATACAGCTTACATTTTGGTTGTTATAGACATTTTAGTACAAATGAGATTATCAAATAACAAGATAACACACAAATTTTACGCTAAGGGTGACCACGAAATCAGTTCGGTATTCTGTTATCAATCTTGATTGTTATATTGCACCCCTCTCACCAATCAGTTCCACATTCTCATACATCGCCCGCTTCGTTGTATACGCAGAGCACAACGCCAGCTCTGAAATAAATGCAACGGCTTTAGTACCTGCACTCATCATATCTCGAGAGGTATCTCGTAATGTTTACAGATATTATGTATTACTTACGGTTCCGTCGCAGCGAGTGGTGAGTGGGATCTCGCTCGGGCTTCTGGGGATTGGTCGAAAAATCTGCAATAAATGAACAGTCGTTAGTACGTGTAGTCATCACATCTTGACCAAACCACAGATGAAATAAATAAATAATGCTGGATAATCCACACAGCATCATCTAGCACCAAAGTAAGCTACTGAAAGCTTGTGTTTTGGGTACTAGTTACAGCTAACTGATATATTTGATACATTATACTTATACATTGATAGATATTTTTTTATTATAATATTATAAGCCGTCCATCCTAGTTGATATAGGCCTGTCCCTGTTTGTTTAAGGTCGACGTGTATAGATCTATCCCGCTCTTTGTAAAATTTTCTACCAAATCAATCTAAGCCTTCAATCCATGCCATAGAACAAATACTCGAAAATTAAGATAAAGTTATCTTCTAATACATAGAAATAAATACTTCAGCATGAGACACAAAATTTAACCTTTTCTAACGCGATGCATTTTGTGGTACATTTTGGCATTTTTTTGCTCGCTGACGTCATTATTTTTACACCTACTCTACACAGTAGTTGAATAATAATAAACAAAACACTTAACTAAATAGTTTCATTCATACTAAACATAAAAACATAACACTTGTGAGTGTTATCATAACAACTTGAGGCACAATGAATGGTTCTGAGAAACCCGAGCCGCGCGGCGGGGGAGCGGGGCAGGTATAAAAAATTACGGGCATAGCGCGGGTGGCGGCCAACCGGCAGCTCAGCGGGTTTATAGAATTATATATAGAATAAAAAGGATTATACTTACGGTCCCAATGGTAGAAGCCTGCTTCCCCGGCGGCGCTCTGGTGAGGTTAGCGGAGAATATGCAGGAGGAGGAGGTGAGGCATGTCCTTCCATATCCTATAAAAAATATTTTTAAATTTCTTTAGAATGTACAGGTACCTACCTACCTACGTAAGGTACCAACATATTATTATACTATCTTTAGTAAATAATAATATATTATAATAACATTAAAATGAACCAGTCAAATAGAGAAATCTGAGGAAGCCATTATTCAGCAGTGGGACTAGTATAAGCTGTAAATGATGATGATCATTATAACGGTAAAAAACGAACATACCTCTTCATCACTCATACGTCGTATTCGTCATCGAGGTACTCCTCGATAACCTCCTCCAGTTCTTGTTCCTCGCTATCCTCCGCGTAAAGAGCCGCCATGAAATCCGGGGGAGCTTCCCCATCATTGGAATTCCACATAGTTTTTCCTAAAACACATTATATATAAGTATAAGTTACCATGTTATATAAATCTACGTCTCTTGTTATTGAATAAATAATGCTGGAGCATCCAGACAGAAAACACCGAGACCCAGAACAAATATTTGCAGACCATACAAATATTTGTCTCGAGACGGGTATCGAATCTGCAACCTCAGTAGGTTGTCATAAGCGAAAATTACCCTCTGCGCCATTATTGTCGTCAATAAAATGAAAAAAGTAATTATTATGGATGAATATATTATTTCACAGCCTTTACCCAGAAAAGCTGTATTATGATGATGATGATGATGATGATTATATAAAACTCAGATCCAAAACTAAAAGCTATACAAAAAAATCGCGGCGATAATTGAATCCGCTAACTTCCCCATTTATCTCGCTATTCTCCCACTGTGCCACGAAAGTCGTTCGTCTTATTTATAAAATAATTTTGATAAAAACAATTTTTTTAGTAATAACAATTATGCCTACGCACTTGTTCCAATGTACCTAATGTAGGTACATTACAATCTAAATACAATACAATAAAATGATAAAGGATCATGGTCCGTGGACATTTTAGCTGTCGATGATGATGACATTACGTCGATACGATTCCATCACTATTTTGTACAACCATCCAAAAATTATCCGGCCCAATGTCACTGACTGCCAAACTATTATGAACCCTAACAGCCAACATTGAAAGCTTAGATTAGCATAATGGAATAAGGATTTGGTTTTCATCCATTTCGCGTGGGTGTACGACGGAAAAATTGATACTTTTGTGGGGTGATTTTTCCTATTTATTCTATGAAACAAACAATTACTTGCGTAAATAGTAATTGCAAATGCGTTTGTACGGCCTATTTCAATCATCTAGCTAAAGATTTCTTCGGAAATCACATGAAAAACACTAAAATCTTGTTGCGGTTTTGGAGGTTGAAAACAAGAAAAATACAACGAAATTCACAAATCCCATTATGTAAATAGCTTTATCGTACCTAAATTATTATAAATCATACTAGTTTTTCCATAAAACAATGCACTTACCTTGATAAAATCCAATTCACAACACACAAACACAACCAAAACACAACAGAACGCGCCAAACTTTTGCACCGAATGAAAGACAAATTTCGCTTCATCTTCTTTTTTACGGCTTGCCTGTTAGTGTTGCAATGGGTAGAATAATAAAATCCCTTTCACCCAGTCACAAGTTGTTCAAACAACCATAGACTCTAACACAATGAAAAAACAGTTTACATTCGCCCGGGTGGGCCGAGCCGCCGGCGGCTCGGCGCCAGCCAAGGCATTTTCCATGCAATTCCTAGCCGAGCCGCCGGCGGCTCCGCGCCGGTGTAGGAGTTAACCGATTAAAAAAAAGAGTTTATCACTGTCATTTTGACACTATACTATTGGAATTGTGAAGCGATTTATTTAGTGGAATTCGGGCCCAGGCCCTGACCGACCATCCCAGCTGCATGAAGAACCGGAAAAGGAGTTTTTAGCTATCGACACAGAGTTTGATCTCTTGGTTAACAACCTTAGAGGTAGATGTGATCTCTTTGGACAGTAAACCTACGGAAAAGGAAATCACTACATAGTATAAAACAAAGTCACTTTCTCTGTCCCTATATCCCTATGCCCCTTTGTATGCTTAAATCTTTAAAACTACGCAACGGATTTTGATGCAGTTTTTTAAATAGATAGAGTGATGCAAGAGGAAGGTTTACGTATAATAAAACCGTGCGAAGCCGCGGTCAGACACTAGTAAAGCATAAGTTCATCTAAACCAAAGAGCCTTGTACTTTTCGACAGGCATTTACAGAGAAACCGCTGCGATAACTTGACCTAAACCTTATTTACCGCATTGCAAGTGGCTTTAACATTGAGCGATTTGAGGGTTTTGGAATGCTACGTTACGGATTTTCTGTATAACACATCATTTTAAGTCCACTGTTGGATATAGGCTTCCCCTAAATGAACACCATAGTGCCCGTCTACAGTTGCCGCATCCAGCATCTGCCAGCAGTCTTTCGCAGATCGTCATCCCACCTGGCCGGAGGGCGTCCTACACTACGTTTACCAAGTCGTGGTCTCCACTCAAGAACACGTTTACCCCAACAACGGTTGTCGGTTGTTCGCGAGATATGGCCGGCCCACTGTCACTTCAGCTTGCTAATTCTTTGAGCTTTGTATAACTTTGGTTTTGGCTTCTCTGTCGGATGTATTCATTACGAATCCTATCCTTCAGAGAAAATCCGAGCATAGTTCTTTCCATAGCTCGCTGAGCGACTTTGAGCTGATGGACCAGCCCAAAATACATACAGATATAATTATATAAATTAAATATCTTTACCTAGCTTGGCTACAAAACTAACAATGTTTATGTGGATAACCGTAGCATATTTCGTTTGTATACCTGCTAAAATTGTGTTTCCGTTTTGGATTCAATATTCCCCTATGTTTTTCAAAAAGGTTTTGTTCGATAATAAGTATAATTATCTAGTTATCTCTTTATATTATTCGGAAGTAAACACTCTTATGATGCTTATCAAGTCCAACCTTATAATTTAACGGTAGGTATGGGCACTTTTCATAAGAAAGTATTAACAACTTTCTAACTCACCTGTTTTGAGTTCCATTGTTATTGAAATAGAATTGAGTTTATATTGCTTTCTATGCTTTTGTATCATAAGGTCTATTGTAATCTTTCGTCTATATTATATATTTTAGTCGTGAATGATAGATACGTAAATAAACTCGATAGATCACATTATTTATGTCTTTGAAATTTCGCATTTTCTAAAAAAAAAATGTTGGTTTCATGTTATTTCTTTCTCAGGAGTAAAAAATCTATTTACATAAAATGTTCAATCAATTCATTTGATTTTTGAACGATAATTTTTTCTCGAAGAATATAATCCATAAACTTACGAAAAATGTGATGAACAAATCAACATATTTTTCCTTTTTAACAAAATCAGTGTCATTACAATGATTTGAGTTGTACAAACTCTATCAAGTCGTAGAAAACCCAATATAAGCCATGGTCGTAGAGTACTAGCGATAAGAAAATGTGAAAGAAGCTGAAAGAGGCTTATGCCGAACTTAGATCACATAGAATATGTTGTGTGATGAAGTTAGAGTAAGTAGTGCGATTAATTATCTTAGATTTATTATCTTTAGTTTTTATCGATTTACCCTATTTTCAGTCGGACAACAGATCACTGTTGTGTTGTGTCATATGATTTTGCTCTCTGGGCCTTTGAATGAACTGCCTACAACTTTTACTGTTATTCAACTTTTACGTTCACCTTTCTTACCTGAAACTCGTTCAGCCAACATCCAGTACTTATTTATAATCGTGGTCCAGTTACTATCGGAATAGTAATCGTCGATTGCGATTTTCACAAAGCCCGACATTTTGAGTTCTATCACACAGGGCACTCAGTACACTATCACTTATCACGTGAACACTTCACAGAGTCTGAAGTTGCATTCGATAACGTTTCGTTACCGTATTGTCACCTGAAACAAATGAAAATCGTATAAACAAAATATTTATTTCACTGCTTATACATGCAGGTTTAAAATACGACGTTATTTTGGGGAAATTTGCCTTTTTCGTAGACTTAGGTCAAGGATATTGTCACTTATTATTACTCTCGAAAGTCGGTTTTATTTGTGGAAATGTAAAATAGTTAACTATACAAAAATATAAATACAATAATTCAATATATAAATAAAAACTAATTAATTACTATTATTTTTCTCTGCCACAAAGATCAAACTAGTTTGTTAATTTTCTTTTGTTTTATTATTTTTTTAAAGTAGTTTTAATCCTTAATGTTTAGTTTAGTTAAAGTTTTTTGTGGATATTGAGAAATAAATATTTTTCATATTTTTTTTCATAATTAATTTTTATCTCATTAGAAAGTTGCAAAGGTACAACCGGAAATAAAATGATAATAAACTTAAAGCAAATCCAAATTGCGGTCACATTCGTTTTATGCAATACACTTTATGCAATTTTTTGCATTTTATAAATTTGCTCCTAGATGCAGTCTGCATTATTGCGTATTTTCTAAATAAATTTATTATAATTTTGCTTTTTAATCGTTTGAAAAAATAAACGTTACTTGTTGCTATTAAATTATCTTTGTAATATTTTATATTATTTTATTTTATTTTATCAGCGTCAGATTAATAAAATATTTAGAAAAATACTAATTTGTTAAAAAAAATATTTCAGTAAATGATTTTAACAATAACGTCCATACCAGTAACTCGCGACACAGCCTCCGCATTTTCCATAAATTAAACAACAACAATAAAATACCACAACTAATCACCGTCGCATTTCATCTCCGCAGATGAAAGCGAGAGCCTGACTGACTGCTGAGCTTCGAAAGTGCGCCCGCGCAGCGCCGCCGCCACAATTGAATAGCCCGCGCTGCCTCCACCAATCACAGGCCTTGTTTCTCCCACAACGTGACAAGGACGTAAGTAGAGCGATGGACTTTGGACCTTGAGCTCTTAATTTTAAGATTGGAGTTGATTTGATGGAGGAAAAGCAGCGAATTTTCAAATTATATTATATTATTAATATTTTCAATTGCTTTTGCTGTACAAGGACTTATGTAAACTCATCGTGGATGAAATTTTGACTTTGATCACTTGGTTTAAGAATGGAGTTACTTTGATGGAAGATGCAGCAAATCTTCAGCTGTTTTAGTTTAGTTTGATTGTATGTCATATAATTTTTGCGGGTCTACATCTACATCTAGAGTAATCATTGAGATATCAGTAGTTACTCTAGATGTAGAGCTGAAAGATTTTCAATATTCATTAGGTACTAAGTAATGGAAAAACAAATAATGATACATATTTAAGACCTTAATTTTTACCAGGTCACGATGTTCGCACGGCACAAACTCAATAAAATTGCGAATTTTATCAAAAAACTGATTTGGTCCGAACATTAGAAATAAATACAAACTCAAGAATTAGAATTATCTCATATCAATTATGTTTTTAATAATTTTAAGTGTTAACTATGCAGCTGCTTATTAATTTAAAAATTAATCAAACTTTAGTTATATATGAATGAACTGAACTCTTGCATGACGCATCACATTCTCCGTCAAAGTGGTTGGCTACACAAGAGATTTCTATTCCGAAACGTATCTGCGGATTTTTGTCTTATACTTTATAAACAACTGCATAATCCCGGGTGAATGGTTGTTATAGTAAGAACACTATACTAACATTTCATTCATGAAATTAACACATTAAAATGTATTTGTTTGTATACAATTTTTTATTATAGAAACCAAAAATTTAAGTAAATATCAAAATTAGCCATAAGAGCCGGATATAATGTTCAAGTTTTGCATCCATTTAATGCAAAGTAACAAAACTAACAAGTTTTAAATAATAGGTAGGATTGAATTATCGTAGCACATCTACATTTTTTTCGTAGACGCGCTACGCAACTCTAGACTAGCGTAGCATACAAAAGATTTCAACGCGCTTTTTTTCTATTTACATGCCTTTTTGGCGATCCGTATAGAAAGGAAAGAGGGATCCGTCTTAGTTTGAAATGTTCTTATACCGCTACAATAACAAAATAAAATATGTGTTATGACTATTCTTATACAAAAATCGTGTTTTTGGTTATTATGTGGTAGAACGAAATCTATCACGTGCGAGTCTTAAAAATAAAGTACTCTGAAAATTTGAAAAGTTATCAATACTATGTCTCTTACTTATATTAGTCTTTTCTCTCTACACTGAAAATCAGCTCCTTTATTTTAATTTAAAATTCATTTAGACATTGGACTCTTGGACACGCAAAAAAATGTGATTTATTTAAAACATATTTTTTTTTGTAGTGTATTCACAGCGGTTGTTTTCAAACAAATCTCTACGTACTTAGAACATGTACACCATTAACTATTAGTTCCTCAAAGCTCCCACAGGTGGTGCTAGTCTTACTTTCACTTGTTATGAACTTGGGCTACTTTTTCACAGTCAATGTCTTTAGTCTGTACTCGACGGAGATATCAATCTTGCTAGGAAAGTACATGATTTAATAATCGACAAGTTTAAGGTTGTAATAAAAATTTATGTTCGCTTTGCTGGATGTATATAGATTGGTTTGGTGGTTTCTTTATTTTCTTACGTCTAGTCTAGATGTAAAATGAAATAAGGGTAGGTACCTAGTGAATTTGTATTCTTGAGATAGTGTCTGAGTATACCTACAAGACAAGTAGGTACTAATTTGACTGACAAGTATTTTTTTTTGTCTTGCTTGTCAGTCCTTTTATATTTCGAAACAAATAACTTTATAAATCAATGAATATTTTGTTATTAATAAAGAGTATTAACATAAAAAGTCGTGAAGATATAATTATGTTGATAATTGAGTCAAGATACAAACTTGTGATGTTACATGTACCTGGGACTATTCACACTTGTGATTAAAATGTGGCTTTAAACACTTAAACCAGCGGTAAAATTTACCAGCGGTAAATTTTGTATGAATGAGTACTTATAATGTTGATGAAAGAACCTTCAATGAACTTTTAGACCTCCACTCATAATTTTTACTATCCACATTATTCATGTCATTGCCACTATATAAAACAAATATTACGACACAGCACATCACAAGCAAGTACAGTCAACTGAATTACAAACTGATTCCTACGTCACCTTCATCATCATCATTATCACATATTTGTAATAGTGGGGATGACTGACTACGACAGAATGTAAATCGGTTGAAAATTCGGGAAAAATAGTGAAATAAACGCGATAAAAACCCGTACCTAAATGTTTATAATTCATTATGTGTATCTCGTAAGTTTAAAAACTTTATTATTCTTATCAGCCTATATTAGTCCACTGGACTAATCTCCCCTACAGAGCGCCATAGCGCCCTGTCTTCTAATATTACAAAATTCCTTTAACAGCCTTTCACAAAACTTAAATGTTCTCCTTAAATTGTATAAACAGTAATACAAACGAATACTATTGAATGAATCAAGCTGAGCTTGCATAAATTTAGTTAAAAAAACCTAGACATAGAATAAAAAAAATCCCGAAAAACTCGTGTGAAGCCGTCGGCACAGGCCATGACAAACTGAACGTTTGATTTTTGGAACTTCATTTGTTTAACGTAATCATCACTACATACTCGTAGTATAAAACAAAGTCGCTTTTTCTGTCCCTATGTCCCGGTGTTCCTTTGTCCCTATGTATGCTTAAATCTTTAAAACTACACAACGGATTCTGATGCAGTTTTTTTAAATAGATAGAGTGATTCAAGAGGAAGATTTATACATGTAATAAAAACGTGCGAAGCCGGGGTGGGTCGCTAGTAATAAAATAAGTGGAAGCACTAGTGTAGCTATTCGGTAATATTTGACAGTTATAAACTATTCGTGTTTAGTCTATAAGGTGAATTGCACCAATTTGAACAATAATTTGACAAGCTTCCAATGAAACTGAGATTGAAAATAGCGATTTGGCAATCGCTAAAACGCAATTTTGTCAAATCATTCCCAGAATCTTAATCCACTCGGCTATAGATTGTGAATGTGTAAATTGGTTATTGATTGTTATCACTGATATAACAGACTGGTCTATTATCTCAGTTTAGAATCAAACTATTAAGAAATTGACAGGAGATTTGATCATCATTATGATCGGAATTGGAGAAACCGTTGGCCTTTAATAAGTAAGCCTTTAATAGCCTTGTCTAATTTATACTATAGTAGATCGTACGCGTGGATTCAAAGAGAATGTTTACAGAAATTAGTAAATATTAACAAACCTTATAATTTAATAGTATATTTAGTTTGCTCGATTTTAATTTAAAAACGATTTTTTATTTTAAGAATGTTTTTAACGTATTGTTTATCATTTTAATGCTACCAACTGTACACTCTTCATAACACGTCAAATGTATGAAAACTCGTCATATTAGTGACAATGACCTACTGCACTATACTGGCATGTTGACCATTTCCTAAGAATGACCTTAATGTATGAAGATTCTTTTGTGACTTGTTTGATGTTCAGCTTCAAAAAATCCAATAGTATGATAACATAGTTCCTAGTTTGTTTATAATGAACTTATATACAGATGAAGTTTGTTCTTAAATGTTAAGATTCTAGCCATTAAAAAAAAAATAAAGGACCTTTCGTAAGATAGCTTTTTGTTAGCTTTTGCTTTGTCAAATATGTATCAGACTCTATGATTTCAGCTTATATGCCATATAAGAACATGCCTGCCTTAAGCACAGGGGTATTTTACCATATTTAGCACGATTAACATGTAAATTGGTGTTCGCATTGCTTTAAAATACACAGAGAAGAAGCTAATTCCAACAAGACAGATAAATATAAATGAACATCAACTGCAAGTGATCAATGATGACGAAGATACAGGGTAAAAGAATAGTTGGCTGAAGGAAGATTTCTAGCATGCGTAACATAAGGCGTTGGAGTATATTTTGAAGAAAACAGAAAACAATTTTAGCTAGTCTAACATCCGCCGAGCTTCAGTAATACAGAGGCTCTATAAGAACAGAATATCATGTAAGGGCACGAATTGGCTGTGCTCATTTCGTTTGATTATTATTATTCATTTATTGAAGTAATAATTCACAGTGAATGAAAAAAACGAATAAAATACAATGCTACAATAAATGAAAATACCATTGAAATAAAAATAATGTTAATGAATTAATATGAAATTATTGAATGAATTAGAATCAGATGAGACGCATCACTACCTGCATTAACCTTCTTTTAGCAGTCTGTCAGTGACACAATCATCTTCAGGATGCCGTTGATGCTGCCTCAAACACGCTGAAGTAGGGAGGGAACGTCCCTTTGCGAACATCCCTGATGCGCAGCAAAAGCGAGGCAGCCGCATCAGCATCCTGAATTATGTATCGCAACTAATGATCATAGCCTAATAACCAAATCTGTCTAGACTTTAGCTGTATTTAATGAGGCACAGACAGATATTAGGTGCTTTGATTACTAAATCATGTCTATCGAAACTGCAACTTAATAAGCTGTAATGTCAGATGTTGAAAGTGATAGGTCACAGCACGTTATGCTTTGGAGCAAGTATTATTACAAACTCACTTTAGAAATCATTATAATGAGGCGTTTTTAATGTCAAAAATGGCGTTCGAATTTATGCGAGTCAAATGGGTAAATTAGAATGGCATAGACCTTGCATAGAAGATCATACATACATTCCAATAACAATCTCTGGCCATTTTCCGTGAAATATTTCTGCTTTTAATCCAGTTCTAAGGTAAACGGTGAAGTTCCAGGGTTGGTAATAGTGTTTTTTCTGTAATGGAAACCGACCAAAATCATCTTTATTGACAAAGAAAATTACAATCAAGGAATAGGAACAAATTAAAACTAGTGTATACAATTGATGCATATCAATAATTCAATACCAGCCAAAAGCGTCCCCAAGACGCTGTCTGCATTACCACGCTGGACAAAAACTAAATTAAATAGCCCATTTTTAAATTTAATGTATTTTTCTTTTTTCATGTTGATTAGTTTTCTTTGAATGTTTTTTTTAATTTATTTTTGTTTTTTTTGTTCTTAAGTAACTCAAATAAGACACAAATATGTAAAAATATTAAAGGAGAAGCCCTGGATCCTAAAACACAGCCTCTCATTCAATATGTAATTGTCTATCTGTATGTCAAAATAATAAATAATAAATCATTTATTTTGACATCATCATGATGATGATGATGTCAAAATAAATGATTTATTATTATTATTATTATCATTATGATTTTTTATAAATTAAGTGGATTCACTAGATCAATTCAATCATGTCTGATTTGGGCAATCGAGTACCTAGCTTTTTATATCGTAGCTAGGTGGTGGTCTTGTTAAGTGATTTTAAGTAGGAGTCAGATTGCCCAAGAGTTTTTCCTTGCTTAAGCCAAAATCCTTAAGCATGCAAGCATATCCACCATCTGATTAATTTGCTAATAATGCAAATTCAAATTGCACGTATGCGTTTATGGTGCAATGATCTCCCTCACTGAAATCTCAACTGGTTAACAAGATTTCAACATTTGTTGTACCTATGCGAGTCTGGTTGATAATTAAATTAACAGAACTAATACTCGAGCTTATGTTGCTTATGCTTTTCTGAACGACACTAAAAAACGGAAACACCTAAATCGAGCTACAAGTTACATGTGAGTGCAAAAGTTTGGATTTATGGATTTTTGTTACCTCTTCACGCCAGAATTAAACGGATATAGGGTTGAAAATTTGAATGGACGTAGTTTTAGGCCGTAGTTAGGCAAATTTTCATAAATTTTCACGCGGATTAAGCTGCAGTTTACAGCTATTTGTGTGTAATCCTAATAAAAAGACTATCTTTCTAGCTAGTAAATGATATACCAGAATGTGTATTCAATAAATGGACTGGAGCTCTACATCGTGAACTTTGCCAAGAAATTGGATAACACGGGTTTTATAAGAATATACTTCAAATTGCCGAACTTTCGCAGTAATTAAAAATTCATAAATATAAATGAGATGTGCAGCATTTATCCTGTAAATTACTTCTTGCATCAAAATGAGTATACCCACGACATTATCCTTCGTGAGTATTTTGAACGTTATTGGTGAAATCCACGACTAAACCCATTACAACATATTTGAATGGAGACTGTTTCCATATTGTGTGAATGCATCTGATTACGAAACGAATAATAAAGTCTAATCTAAGAACTAGATGACTTTTATTACAACTTGCAAGACATTAGTCAAAGTCTGACGAAAATAATTGCATGTAAAGATTTGTAAATTATTTGATGGGTGACAAATACTGTAATAGAGTATGTAAGTAAATTTATTGCAGCCAAAAATTGCATAATGTAAGGAATGTTGTAATTTTCTTCAGTATTGAAGATGATGTTGCAGAATAACAAGATTATAAAAAATGCAGTGCGTTCAGTATAAGATTTTTAATTACCTATAAAATACCGACTAAAATCTATTTATATTGCAACATCACTACATAGTATAAAACAAAGTCGCTTTCTCTGTCCCTATGTATGCTTAAATCTTTAAAACTACCAACGGATTTTAACGCGATTTTTTTTATAGATAGAGTGATTCAACAGGAAAGTTTATACGTATAATAAAACCGTGCGAAGCTGGGGCGGGTCGCTAGTTTATAATAAAAGTAGTTACTTTAAATTTATTGTTCTTATTTGCATCAATAACATAAGCTCTGCTAGTTATTGTAGTTATAAAACTGCGCAAAAATCGCACAACATATTGAGATGAGATTATACGGAAACTATCAATTTACCCTGGAACTAAATAAAACTCGAACAAAATAGTAAAGAAAAGTATGCAGCATCAAATAAAAACAACTTAAGTACACAATTGACCTAGGGCACTAAGTTCCCAGACTTTGCTAATTGATATTAAGAAAACACTATTGCAATTTAACACCCTGTTAAGCATTGGGGTCAGGCTTGCACTATGCACTGTCCCTTTCACTCATGTCTGTAAGATAGAGACGGAAGATTAGAAACAATAGGTAATTAAAGCTCATAAAACTTTATAATAAAAGTTCTGTGTAAGATAAGCGTA
Source organism: Eupithecia centaureata (assembly GCA_944547425.1). Lineage (NCBI taxonomy): Eukaryota > Metazoa > Arthropoda > Insecta > Lepidoptera > Geometridae > Eupithecia > Eupithecia centaureata. Next base: position 2,921,166 of record OX155681.1, on the reverse strand, counting down.
AGCTAGACAAATGCGAAAGTTGATAACACAAAAATATTTTTGAATGGCTCAGATTTCCGAAACGCTGAACGTTTTGGAGACGTTTGATTGAAACTAACATGGAACTGTTGAGCTACCTCTAGATTGTTTACAACAGTCGGCTGTTATCTCAACTGTTTCAATTGTAAATACAACTAGTTCTAATTTGTTTCCATTCTTTTGCAATGTTAATTGCAACTTTTTGTACCGAGATGTTTTGATAACACGTAGAGTTTGACAGGTTGGGCAACTTTCCCGACATTTCAGCACCTACACTGATCACGACATTAACGTCAATCTCCACTAAAACTTATTAACGACCGTGCCGAACGTAACCTTCAAAATTCCATCAAATCACTAACCAAACACATTTACCCATCAACCACATTGCAAGAATCATACACCGTTACGGTGTGATGCAAGTCGGCCTTGTAGACAGTACGGTCACTGTCATTGAGCCCGAAGAATTGAGTGGTTATGCTTTTTAATAAGCATAGTAATTGCTAGGTTGTAACTTGTACTAAGTCCGCTGCACTTTTTTACGTTTTCTGTGGATTGAATTTTCGTTGCAAAGCCGGAATTACACAATTTACATAAGACTTTTGTAGCGCAGTGGGCGATGGTTTATTTGATGGGTTAATTTTGGAGTGATTGAATGAGGAGACTTAACGTAAGAAAACGTAGTGTAGGACGCCCTCCAGCCAGATGGGATGACGATCTGCGAAAGACTGATGGCAGATGCTGGATGCGTCAGTCTGAAGATAGGGCGCTATGGTGCTCATTTGGGAGGCCTATGTCCAGCTGTGGACTAATATAGACTGATGTTGAATGAGGAGATAGTTTTAAGTGATGACTGATGATGCTGATGATACACCTATAACTATTTTCATAATATGTAAATGGTACATCTTAGAGATGTTGATGTTTGTTTCTGTCCATTTCGTCAAGGACCTGAAAGGCTCTACTTACTTTGGTCTGGTTATACGATAACGTTTGTAAAATGTCCAAGTTCAAGAACAAACTGGAGAAAAAGATGAAAAGGGAAAATACGTGTTCAGTGGAGAGAGAGAGAATAATAATAAATAAATTATAGTGGGAAATACACACAACATCATCAAGTAAAGCAGAGATTGTGTTATGGGTACTAGATTACTGATGTATTGAATGCAATTGCTTTCAATACCGACTACGTTGAAATCCTTTGGTCTTATTGGGTCCAATAGACTTATTACAAAAGAAAGACTGCTGCTTAAAAGGAATTAAGAGATCCAACCAGAGACGCCTCAAGAAAACAAATGAAACTCCACGCTCAAGTCCCTTCCGTGCTCCAAGGTTCGAAGGTAGCATTTCTTCCTATCGCGTGGGCAGTGGGCATTGCCTACTTGCAACACACAGTCACGCAAGCCGCAGGATGTTGCGCGAAGGCCGGGCAAAATGTTCCGCGCTACGGAAGCCTACTCGATGGATCTCGATATCTTAGGAATATAACTAGTACTGAGGAATAGAACTATAGTTCGCTTCTTCAGAGAAAGAATGATGATGAAAACACATAAATTTCCATCATCAGCCTATATATGTAAGTCTTCGGCTGGACATAGGCCTCCCGTAATGAGCGCTATAGCACCGCTGTTTTCAGCTTGCCGCATCCAGCATCTGCCAGTAGTCTTTCGTAGATCGTTATCCCATCCGGTCGGGGGGCTTCCTACACTACGTTTGCCAAGTCGCAGTCTCAAGAACACTTTAGTAATGATTATGCTTGTTATATTGCTATATTGCTGATGAGGATTATAAAGACTTCAAGAGTTTTTTATTGGCTAAATACGTAGTGAAAAAGTTCTATTTCTATGGGCTAAATACTTCTTGTTACTCGATTGATTACCCTTAGCAGGGTAATATTGATTATTATGGGGTCCTAATTAATCCGAATTATAATTAAAATAGTCTTTTTATTTAACGTGTTAATGTTTTCTGATTTTGAATAAATGAAATGAAACCACCCTAAGAAAGAAAATTTTAAAGACAGATATGCTTATACGAGTAGAATAGAGGAAGTCTAAAGGGTGTACTTTTCGATATGGGTGCTCTCTTTTAGGCTACTTTGGGATGTACTGGACATAATTGAAGAATATGGATACTGGCAACTGCAAAAAATATATACAGATAAGTGCAAAAAATTCAAGAAAGCAAGTAATAAATAATGGGTCAAATCATAAAATTGTTAAATAGTTCAACGAATATTTAACATGTTCCTATAGGCTCAGGTAAAGCGAATAAAACTGTATGCAAGTCTTATTTAATTTCCAATAGGCCGCTGAACTTTCTGGTATGTACCTACAATAAAGTAATGTATTCAAAACGGTAATAAATTATTTAAATGAACTCATCAATGTCAGGGAAGTTATGTAATTGTTATGTATGTAAATAAATAGCTTTTTATGTAACGGTGAACTTGACTTTGGAATAAGTAATATAATTGTTAGCGAATGTCAAAATAATTTATGGAAAATGAACATAAATACGTCAAAACTATGTTAATGTTTGACATCTGTGTTTTTGTTATATTGCAAATATTTGTTTCCTAATTGCAAAACAACAAAATAATATACATATTTGATATTCTTACGTTACAGCTTAAGAATATAAAATACTTAACTAACTAGTATCAGTCCACTGATTCGCACGCGTTGTTCCTATGGAAAACTTTTGAGGCTTTTTAATCCACTGGGAGTTGATATATCTTGTAGTCTATGTATTATTCAAAGGCTTGAACTAAGTCTGCGCAAAATTTCAGCCCAATTCGTTCTGTAGTTTTCAGCTCGACATTTATTCACCAAGCAGGTTTGAAGCCTCAGCGCACCAGCCAGTCAGCCTCCGTTCACTTGTTTTCCCTCGCATTCCCGCCATGACGGCTCGTTTGACAGAGTGTAAGTGACGTGAGACAGTGACAGCTTGCTTGATAATAAATTGACACATATATTGCGTTGCGTATGTATACTTTGGTACTTTTAACCTGCATACACTACATATTTCATGGATCTATCAAGTTTTTAGTACCTACTCATAAGATTTTTCTATACAATCACTACATAGTATAAAACAAAGTCGCTTTTTCTGTCCCTATTTCCCTAAGTCCCTTTGACTGCTTAAATCTTTAAAACTACGCAACGGATTTTGATGTGGTTTTAAATAGATAGAGTGATTCAAGAGGAAGGTTTATATGCATGTATAATACAACCGTGCGAAGCCGGGGCGGGTCGCTAGTACAGAATATAGAGAAGTGGTCGCTAGTATTTAATATAATGGATCTAAGAGAACCTTATTTCACTAATAATAGGGTGAGAGAAAGAAATGAATTAATAAGTTCCTCAAAAGAATCTTCAAGAAAACACTTAGGTAATAATATCCTTCTTCTTGTCTGTCAAGAACGTGTTATTGATTAAGGTCGAAAAGGTAGTAATAGGCAATGTCTGCAATTTTTAGAGCTGAAAACAATCAAAATTCTCAGTCAATGCTTGTAAATTAATAAATAATTTTATCATATCATATCATATTACATAAAAAATATCTGAGCGTCTGGTCGATGCGACGCGTGACCCGAGAGCTGGTGAGTATCTGGCGCAGCGCATCAGCATTGCCATACAGCGTGGTAATGCAGCCAGTGTCTTGGGGAAGCTTCCGACTGGTATTGAAATAGATCAGTTGAGCTAACTCTAGAGTATTTGCAACCGTCTGCAGTTATCTCAATAGTATCATGACAATTGAATCTGTTTTTAATTTGTTTCTATTGTATGATTTTAATTTTCGTTGTTCATAAAGTTATTTCTCCTTAGGAATCACAATTAATTATAAGAAATTAAGGGTAGAAGCAATATCATATATTGTAATGTTTATTACTTGTTTTATACAAATTAATACTTACTTGCTTGTAATTACTTGTAAGATATATTAGGGACTGCTTATTTATTTAGCTTAGGTCACTTTTAAAGCTCTCATAATGTGTTGAGAAGTTATGAACCTGAAATGTAATGTTTATTACTTGTTTTGTAGGATTATTACTTACCTGCTTGTAAGTACTTGTAAGATATGTTAGGAACAGCTTATTTCTTTAGCTTAGGCCACTTTTAAAGCTCTCATAATGTGTTGAGGAGAAGTTCTGAACCTTAGTTCAACTCGTCTTATTCTTCCTATCTAAATTTGAGAATCTATCCATGTATTCATAACAAAAACTTACGTATAACAGAGGATCCTGCTCTAGTATACTCTTTGAACACTATTTTAGGGCTTCGCCTTAGATATTTATGCCGTAAATATCAGAACTTCGGCATTTTTACCTAAAAATACATTTTCACCTCACTTGTTAGAGCAGATTTTTCTGATCTAAATCCTTATTTTATTTTATTAGTAATGTAGCTGCTTCACATAGAAATTCATGTTTTGTTATGACAGTCTTGTCATTTTTTATACGTTTGACATGTCAAATTTTCTTCATATTTGTAAAACTAGCCATAGTTTGCATAGATTTTAGTTCAAACCTCTTGTTAAAATCTTAGCTGAGCCTGGCCGTTATGACTACTTTTAAAATTTCCGACTGTTCGACGAGATTTCATATAAATAGCAGAACATCGCTACAGTCGGGGAGTTGAATTCGAAAAGTCAACGAAGTAACATCAAGTATTGTAAAACCTTCTGCTCTACCTGGAAGCCTGAAGACTGGTCTACCCCAATCCCTAGAAGCCCGAAGCTTGGTGAAGAACATCTCCACCTTGGAATCCTGGGCCTGGAGAAGACATCCCTAATAGACGATCCCGAGGCTGCTTTGACGACTTCGTGTCTGACTTCCTGGAGGTCGGCGACCCTGGCTGGCCACTCTACCGCCGCCAGAGGCTAGCCTGTCCTCTATCAGATACTGAAGCTTTCATCTCGGGCTACGAGGATTGTCCCTTTGTCCCTCTGCGGGAGACTCTACTCTGTGACTCCTCTTCTTACATCTCCCGTTGCTCCAGGTCTCACGACACCAGTACCACTTCACGGCTTTCCAGACTCCGGGTCCTAGCGGTCGGCGGTCACCACCTCAACCGTCGCTATTCAAGGCTGAGGCGAGACTTAGCGGCTGCGTTCTCTCGCTACATCTACACGTCTCTCAAGCCGCCAGTTAAGGACTTTAACCTTGTGCACTAGATTTCGCGATCGGAAAGACTTTGTTTTTATATCAAAACTTTATTAATTTTAATACACTTGTTAAAAACTTTAAGCCTTTTTCTTCTCAACCAGTAGGTCTAAATTCTCTAAATTATTAACTGCAACGTTCAGCCCTTTCATAGATAGCCGGGTGGGCTGTAACGTGACAATATGCAATAGAAAATAATCGAATGTCGTAGGTTTGTAGTAATCACAATAAAAAGCCTTGCTGTAACAAAAAAAAAACACCGGTTGAGTGTTGTTCGTACTAGCCAAATTACTAAGCCAAATTACACTGAGCCGGTGATTTTTTATAATTTTATTTTATAAGGAAACTGGCTTTTCTTATAAATCAATAACTACATCTTTAAAGTCTGAGGTGAAGACCCGACGCAACGATTTTTTTTTTTTTTTTTTCCAGTGCACATTAAATATTCTAAAGAATGTGATTACAATCTAGCCACAGCATAGGGCTAATAAGTAATTTAAATTTAACTTAAATTGCTAGCACAGCTTATTCTAAGAACGTGTTCATTAACAACTTTCTTATTGTCTCTATTTAAGATTTATGGGAAGACACTCTGTTCTTGTGTTCTTTAGTTTGTTTACACTATATTTCACTAATAATAAATTTATTACACTACACTAACTCAAACGGTTTTGTCCTTTTGAGCCTTCTTATTAGGTCCATATTGTCAAGGAGCTGGATGGCCTCGACGTTAACATGGTGATGAAGCCTTAGTTGATGAGCATCTGCATTTTTTTTTTTTTTTTTTCCTTAGTTGATGAGCTTCTGCATATTTTTTTTTTTTTTTTGACCGACGCAACGATGATGATGACACGTGTTTTGTCGAACACCAGTTTATAATAACAGTGCGATGGATGGATGATGGACCTAGGAAGTGCAACTAAGGTTGCGATGTCATTATGAATAGCCTTGAGGTTTTCAAACTAATTTTCTTCATACAGTTTTTCTTATAAAATAGCTTAAGTTGTATCTTTTAACAAACATTAAGTGATTATTTTAAGACCATGATGGCACTTAAATGTTTTCTATTTCATTCTAATGGAGGTACTTGGACAAATTGGGAAGCTTAACCCATCTAAATGTTTTTTGAAACAGATCGCTCAGATCAACAGCATGCTCTAACGATTCTCGTCCTTTTTAATTTTAAGTAATGAAAATAAAATCAAGTGTATTTTCTCTCACCATCAGGTGAGATTGTGGTCAAATCAAGAATATTAAAATATATATGTATGTGAAAATTACAAAAATATCGGCCAGCGAACTCAAAAACGAATTCGTTCCTCCAAAGTTAGTTGTGTTTTATATTTTTTTCAAATTATATTTATTTTATACGCAATTATAGCTAGTTTTTCGAAAAACTATTGTGTTACCTACATATAATGATTTTACTGTGTATCCTGTCAAGTTTTGATGTGTAAATTATTGTTTAGCACCGGTTGTTATGTCATTAGTGTGTTATTATTCTTAATTTTATATTGTAGACCTATCCAACAAACATTTGCTACGAAGCGATTATATTTCTACAATCGTCAACGTTTAAACGGCTGTGAAGTTTGATTGGTAGACAAGCGACTTAGAGAAATCGCTCGTCAATAGTGCCACTTGGCTAGGCATTTGTATAGAATTAAAATTGTGTCATGTTATCGATCCACTTGAAAGCATCGCATTGTGTGTACATTTTCCATGATCACGTGACATTTCTATGGTTTAAGTCAAATAAGTACTATTTTGACTTATCTACTATCGTTATCGTTATTCGAATGCGATGTTGTCTAGGCCCTCTTGCCTGACAAGAGTAAGATTAAGTAAGCTCAAAACCATTATAATTGCCTCGGCATATCTAGACAGCAACGTGGTAGCACCGCCTGAAGAACTAGAAATACTACTACAATACTGCAACGCTCAAAGTATGGAATGCATACTGGGCTGTGATGCTAATGCACACAGCACCGTATGGGGCTCCACAGATACAAACGAAAGAGGCAAGGACGTGCTAGACTTTGTTCTACGTTACAACCTTAACATTATCAATAGAGGCTCTGAACCGACGTTCGTAACCTCCTGGGCTCAAACCATTATAGACTTAACAATGGCTACCGACGCCATTTCAGAGCACATACAAAACTGGCATGTAGCGACACAGGAAGCCTCATGCGCCGATCACAGGCGGATAAGATTTCAACTGACGACAGGAGAAATCCGTCCCCGTACATACAGAAATCCAAAAAAAACTAATATCGCCATTTTCGTGGAAACTTTGAACACTAAATTGGATGCTCTGCCGAGCTTATCTCCAGAGCACCAACTAACTCCAGACGATATTGAACATACTCTGACAGACCTGACTGCACATATTACAGCCAGTTATGAACAAGCAAGCCCATTGATAACCGAAAGCAATCGGATTGCTCATCGCAAAGACAAATGGTGGAACAAAGGACTAACCAAACTTAGAAAGAAGGTACGTCATCACTTTAATAGAGCGATGAACACAAAAACTGAACAAGACTGGTCTAACTACAAAAAAGTCAGACAAGAATATAAAAAAGAGATTCAGAGCAGCCGTAAAAACTCTTGGAAACGCTATAGCAACTCAATAGCCAGTCAGAGTGAAACAGCTCGACTCAACAAAAATTTTATCTAAGGATACGTCAACAAAGCTAGGCTCTCTCAAAAAGTCAGATGGATCATACACAAAGACCGAGCGTGAACAGCTCGAGTTACTGCTGAAAACACACTTTCCTGACTGCAAACTGGAGAAAAACACTGGCTGGGAAGTCAGAAATCATCACAAACCCCAAGAAAACGACTGGGAGCTCGCAAACCTGATAGTAAAAGAAGAAACGCTGGAATGGGCGGTTAGAAGTTTCAAACCGTATAAAGCCGCTGGCACGGACGGTATCTTCCCCGCCCTTCTTCAGTGGAATCTCACAAGAATCACACCAATGTTAGCCTCTTTATTCAAAAGTTGCATTGCATGGAAATACATTCCTCGGGCTTGGAGGGAGGTCAAAGTAATCTTCCTACCGAAACCCGGGAAAACAGATTACACTCAGCCAAAGTCATTCAGACCGATCAGCTTAAGCTCGTTCCTACTGAAGACACTAGAAAGACTATGCGACAATTACATTCGTAGCGGTCCGCTAATAAGAAACCCCGTGAACAAAAATCAACACGCTTATCAATCGGGCAAATCAACAGAAACAGCTCTACACCAAGTAGTCCACAAAATTGAAAGCGCGCTTGAAAGCAAGCAATCATGCTTAGTCACTTTCATAGATATTGAAGGTGCCTTTGACAAAACAACCTTCACATCAATAGAAAACGCTCTACGAAACCAGGGAGTTGACGAAAACCTAAATCAGTGGATAACTGAAATGCTATCCAGCAGAGCTACGAAAATTGAGAGTTCAGAACCTCTGGGGCAGGCAGACCAATGCAGGGTGACGCGGGGGTGTCCGCAGGGTGGGGTCCTCTCGCCACTCCTGTGGGTACTGGTCGCGAATGAACTCTTGGACTCGCTGAACAAAGACGGTATTCTTACGATCGCATATGCAGACGACCTAGCAATCATGATATCGGGACTTTTCGAAGCAACTCTGTGCGAAAAGATGCAGAAGGCACTTCGGATTGTGGAAACCTGGTGCACCAAACACAATCTATCAGTTAATACGAACAAAACAGAACTTGTACTCTTTACTCGCAAAACCAAACTACCAAGACTTGAACTACCCTCACTGCTAGGTACAACACTTACGCTAAGCAGGGAGGTTAAATACCTCGGCATATGGCTTGACAGTAAACTGCTTTGGGGCAAACAACTAGATCATGTCACAACAAAAGCCACAAACGTCCTATGGCAATGCATGCGAGCGGTGGGCAAGGACTGGGGCCTCAAGCCTAAGCTGTGCCTGTGGCTTTACACAGTCATGGTCCGCCCAGTACTAACTTACGGAGCTATAGTATGGTGGCCTAGGACAGACTTAGTCACCACCATAAACAAACTACAACAGGTTCAAAGACTGGCCTGCACACTCATCTGCGGCTGCAGGAAATCAACCCCATCAGCAGCACTGGACATAATATTAGGACTAACGCCCTTGCATGTTCACATACAGCAGGAAGCAATGGCAGCGTCTCTAAGAATAAAGTCAACAAACCAGTGGAAAGGCGAATCTGGCCTGACAAACCACTGTAGAATAATACGTAAGGCCATTGCTGCAATTCCAGAGGCAGCGAATGGCACTGACAGAATAGCGTCTACGTATCTCACCAATAAGGCCTATGAAATAATGCATGAAGAAAACGCAACAGCGATCACTTCACATGAAGTCACCACATACCACATCCACACCGATGGGGCTAAGAACAACACAGGAGCCGGCTGCGGCTACTACTGTCCCGAAATCGGCCTTGCAAGAGCCCAACCTCTAAACTCATCGACCACGGCCTTTCAGGCGGAAACGTTGGGACTCCAATTAGCAGCAAAGCACATGATTTCAGATACATCTATCAAAGGGTCCAGCCGGATGCATCTGGTCTTTAAAACAGACAGTGCTGCATTAATAAACGCACTCAAAAGAGCAGACACAAGATCAAAATCTATTGTAGAATGCCATAGCGCTCTACAAGATCTTTCTAAACACAATAAAGTCTGCATAGAATGGACAGAAAGTCGATCCTGCCCAGCCAACATAAACGCAGACAGACTAGCAAAGGAAGGAACGAGACTGGTCCCAACAAGTCATGATAACAGCCTATCAAACCCACCGACAGCAGAAGTTAAAAATAGACTAAAACTAAACTCAGAAAAAGAACACCAAAAATTATGGGAGCGTCGAACAGACTGCAAGCATACTAGTACAATATTCCCCTCCAAAGACAGGAAAACCACAAACACGATGCTCAAGATGAGCCGCGAGGATCTAAGGACAATGGTGGAAATCATCACAGGCCACTGCGAATTGAACCACCACCTTTTCAAGACCGGAGCCACAGACAGCAATCTGTGTCGTGGCTGCTTTCAGGTAGAAGAAACTGTGGAACACGTTGTGGTACTATGCACGGCCACAGAAGAGACAAGACAAAAGACGGGACTGAAGAGCCTCATCGAGGCATCAACCTCATCCACACCCACAGAAAAGCTGAAACTTAGCTGTCGGTCACCAAGGGTCCTGCTCCGGTTTTTCAAGGAGCTGGGCTGGTTAGGGCCTGGTTAGGCAGGGGGATAATGCACAATACACTCCTATGCGAGATGTCAGTGCAGATCACAGTTCCCCCACATAGAATTAGAATTAGAATTAGAAGAGTAAGATTTCAACATAGATTCAACATAGATTTTCTTGCTAATAATTTTATTTTCTTCTTTCAAAGAATAATGATACAACATCGTTTATTGCTTTGTAAATTGAGAGTATTTCAATAACCTAGCTTCTACGAGCCTTTTGTTCTTTTCTTTTGTTTTTTTTATTTTTTCTTATTAGGATAGACGATATTGTAATGTTTTCCCGAAAACGTTTTCACCGGAAAAGAGTTCTCTCATGATTTTTTTTCTTTACGTTTCAGTAATACTTAAATTAATTAAAAATAATAATGATAAATCATATCTACACACAGTGTACATTTAAAAACAAAAAAATATTTGCCAACATATAAAACACTTACCCTTTCAAATGAATAAAAATATTCCACTGGTGAACAAAAAGCTCTCACTAACTTTGTCACAAATCAGAAGAGTCATATTCACCAATATTATGTCATATTTAAATAATTATTTTAAATAATTATATTAATTTAAATAAAAATGAACTTATTCGATTTTTAAACACAATACTTTAGTAAATTATTTAAAAAGATTCGAGGAGACATACGAATTCTAAATTCAATCTAGTAAATTTCAGTTCTACTCCACACGGTTAATCATAGAGTACTGAAGAGCTAGATACGGCAAGTGGATAATTGAAAATAAGGGGGGATGTACTAATTGGTCTTACAACCTTGTACTCATGACTTCTTCAAATAATAGTTCGACATTATTAGTTTTTTTAACTGCTTCTGCAACTTATGCTTTTTATATACATTATACATATTTTAGTGTTTTTACTTTGTGTCAATACACTTTATATCTATTGTTATTTATATTTCATTAATATTATTTGAACATAGCGCTAAATAAAAGTTTGAATATTTAAAAAAGTTAAAATTCAACATTGCACGATAAGTATCTATCTATCAATTATTTTAGATAACCCACACGATTTCTTGCCATTGCATGCATGTAGTAGGTAAATTTATTCAGTAATATCCCTCTAACATCCAAAACTATAAGCAGTTTCAACTTTATTTGAATACTCATAGAATTACTACATAATTTGAAAATAACGTGTGAGTATTTGCATTTTGATAATTTGAACTCTGTCTTCGTACAAATAAAGGTTAGGGCATTTTACCTAGAGAATCTTGTACTAAATTGGCGGATACGCATATTACGCATTACAATGAATAATGCTACAGTAATATCCGTTCTTGCACAATAACAATTATTTGTGTATTCGTATCAAAACTTTACAGTTTTCTTAGTTTAAAGATAATTTAGAATAGAAAAAGATTTTCAAATATTATTTTATTCAGATTTTATACGGAATTGTCTAAAAACTGTTTCATTAAGCATGTACAATTGTATTTTTTGTTGTCATCATTATCATCGGCCCCATCCCATAAAGAGCGACATAGCGCTTTATTCTCTTCTACTTGCCGCATCCAAAATTCGTCATCCCATCTAGCCATCTACCTATCCTATACTAGATTTGCCGAGGCGGAGTCTTATTCAAAAATACTTTTATCCCAGATTCTTTGAGATAAGGCTGGCTCACTGCCACTTGCCAGTTAGTATGACGATCTGCGAAAGACTGCTAGCAGATGCTAGATGCGTCAAGCTGAAGACTGGGCGCTATGGCACTCATTAGGGGGGGGAGGCCTATGTCCAGCAATGGACTAATATGGGCTGATGATGATGACTGCCACTTCAGCTTGTTTTTTTGCTGTTATTTCGATAACTTTGGCTCTCTGTCGAATGTTGTTACGAATCCTATCATTTCCATTCATAGCTCGCTGAGTGACTTGGTGGACCAGCCTTACCGTGACTGTTTGGTCTTAGCTCCGTATGTCATTATAGGTAGAATACACTGATTTGGATGATGGTTATGGAGTTAAACTTTTAACTATTTGCGTAGTCATTAAACCTTGGTAGGTATACTTTGGTTTCACATAGTACCTAATAATTTATTTTAGTAGTTTTAGTCTGAGCCAATTAATGTATAGATATAATTAAATAATATTTGAGTAGTAATAGTTGAATAGGTCTAAAAGAAAACTCTGTATGAGGCAATTTCGTTTAAATATCGTTTAAAAATTTGGTATTGCCAAAATTGCGTTGGAGCGCGTTGATGTCTTTTGACTGAGATTTTTTAAACCAATTCGATTCGAATATTTTGCGTGGTTTAGTTAGAATATAACTATTATTATTAATTATAATTACATATTTACGAAATGTTTAATTCATATTTTTAATTTAAGGCTTTATTATATTGACTCAATTTAACTTCATTGTATAGTTTTTATATCTGTGACTGCAATTAGTAACCTTCGTAATTTTACAATACTCTCTACAGAAATTCATTTTTTGTGTTAGGAAATTATTTGTGGGTTGTACTAAAAATAATAATGCTCCATAATTTACAGAGCGTCATGTAGTAGGTAACCTTTGTAGGTTACCTACTAAATGAGCTAACCAGAGCTTGTGCTCTGATTAGCTTGGGGTTAAATGATGCTGTGGATTAGCCAGCAATATTTATTTGTTATACGAAGCTCTTTGGATTTTCCAGCGTTATTTATTTACTTATTTATTTTCAAGATGTTCCATTTTTGTTTTGAATTTGGTACAGCGCCTTTACTCTACGGATATGTGTGAGAGCAATATTTTAATTAAGGATCATTTTCACGTTACTAGTAATCAGACTTAGAACTCAAATTACTTACTACGAACATATGCAAATAAAAGCAGACTTACCAAATTGAGTTCAGATCAGTACAAAACAGACTGCTGCTGGTAGAACTCATACTCCTCTTCTTCCGTGAGGGTACACTCCTCGAAGCACCAGAGGCCAGCTATGGCCAACAGGATAGTATACGCACTATAGTAGAACAGGTAAACTAGTATACTAAACCACATTGCGGTGTTTCTGTAACAAAGAAAATAGGTTTTTTAGCTTAGAGTCTTTTAAGGCTGCGTTTACACCAGAAATGTTAAAAAAATGCTGAAATAAATACTTAAACGTAAATGTTACAGCTAGTGACACGTTTGTTTTGTATTTTATTGACTTTTTAGTATTTTCATTGTAAGAGTTGCTTATCAAATAGTATTTACGTTTTTGTTTTAAGTTCTAAATTGCTAAAAAAATCCTTACTTGGAGGTTGGTTGCGCCATTAAACTAAAACATTTTTGATGTTTCTTGTTGCGAGTAATATTAGAGTCTAGAATTCTAGGGCCTAAAATAGCAATCCTGTCAAAGCTAGTTGAAAATAGAATGATAGAACTATATACTAGAGTCTAATAGAACATTGGTCACGTATGGACTTTGTTACTTGAACCACTTTAAGTCTGGAAAAAACCAACGTAGGTAAGTAAATAATTGTACGGAAAACTCTGAAGATGAACACAATAAAAATATTGACCACAGTAAACTTCTTTTTAGTAAAACAATTCGTTACAAGCTCTAGAGAATCCGAATAACCAAGCTTTCTTCTAGCAATAAGAGAACCGCTTCCAGTTATGAATCGCATTATTTTAATTTTTTTTGACGCTATGACTACTTTACTTGTGTTTTGTTAAACGCGAAGCTTTCCAATAAACAGGTCAAATGCTTAAGTATTTAAACTAAAACCCTTACTATAAATTTTACACTCTATATGACCTCTACGACTATAAATGAACTGTATGACCAGGAAAATATTTTCTGGAATCTGTGCGTGTCTTGCCTATAGATATCCAGAGAGTTAGTCAAAGACAGTGGGTAAAACAAAATTAAATCTTTAATAATCTGCTAGCACTCTTTGTACCTCTATATAAATATAGGTGTTAAGATATCTTATTGTTATACTTTTATTTTATGTTTATTACTAGCGACCCGCCCTGGCTTCGAAAGGTTAAAAAAACCGCATCAAAATCCGTTGCGTAGTTTTAAAGATTTAAGCGTTCAAAGGGACATAATGACATAGGGACAGAGAAAGCGACTTTATTTTATACTATGTAGTGATAGTGATTATCCAGCACTACTTATCTTTTTTAATACACCAGTCTGTAAGATATAATATATTGATTTGATCTTCTGCCTACGCACTACACTGTGCCTCCCTAATCGTATCAGAATGCACCATTACACAGTGTAATGATATGTCAGGAAGTCAGCACGTGGTGTATCCTGTGTTTTTGTTCTGTGACATACACAGGCAGCAAAAACATCTAATCTGATGATGCCGGTGAGATGATGTGAATGTAATTCATCATCAGAACAGACGTCAAGGGCATTTCGCGATATCATCATTATCTGAAACTATCATCAACTTACTACGGTCAATAACATGGTATTCTTTAACCCTAAGAGACCTATAATCTTTTATTATTCTATTACCCGAGATTTTTTACTAAAAGATTAAAGAATCTAAGAACTAATGATAGAAAATGTTATAAGAATCTGATATCGTTAGAGTAAATCCTAGAGAGGGTGATTTCGGTCGTCGAAGGAGCAAATTGCATAAGTTCGAAACAGTTTTCGGTTTTAAAACGTTTTGTTGATATTCAATCTTGATTTTGAATGTTTTTCACTGTGATTTTTTGTTTGTAGTGACAGCTTTGCCCTTTTTTACCTGTTGTTTTTTTTCGTTTATTATACATTTTCATTCAAGCATTTGTTTAAAAATTATAAATGTTTTAGATTCTAGATACCTACGACCAGAGCGACTAAACTTCCTACGAGACTTGTCTGAAATAATATTTTTCAATGCATTTTAGAAAATAAACGTCAAAACTAGCATTATCACACAAAAATCTTTTTTTTAAAGGCCATACTTTCGATCTTGGGATTTTGATTTGAGGTTATCAAATCTGGGTCATCTATTACCCTTCTGTGCTGATTGCGCCGATATCTTGATAAAAGTGTTATTTTCCTGCCAAATATTTTCAGTTTTTAAGTTTTACAAAAAAACTTGAAAACAAAGTCAGAGTGACTGTCAAACAATGAAGTTTTTTGCTGTGTTTCATATCTGTCATCATAATACGTCAGGCCAGACGTTTGACGTCATTTTTCAGATTTTCCTCGTGTTGGAGGATGAACCACTGGACTAAAAAATAATGACAATTATTAGTCAATAGATGCCCTCTGGCCACGTGGTCCTACTGCCTTTGTCCTACCAATCGGACCACATGAACCTTTTTTTCCGGTTGGTTCGATTAATCGGACTATAAGGATTTGTAATTCCGCTTCGTCCTACCGATCGGACCACATGAACTTTTTGTTCCTATTAGTTCGATTAAGTAGGTAATATCACTTCTTGTTTAACGTTAAAAGCTATTCTTTATCGAGATTAGGGCGGGACTAGGCCTGCGCCCGAGTCGTATCCAAAACTCGGCTCGGATAAACGAATGAACCCATTTTTGTGCTTAAAGTAAACACAAACAAACAAAAAGATCTAATTACTAATATAATGTGCTCACATTCCCATGATCTTGAGCCCGGTATTTCGGAAAGCTTGAGGTATGGCATAAGGGTGCAGAAGGGTATATAAAAATATTTAAAATTTGACTCTATAATGCAATTCATATCTTTTGTCATAGTTACTTAGAGTGAAAATGTTACTCCAGAGTTTCTTACTCATAGGAAATGATTTTCTTCATTATTTCTATGGTGTTGTATTGATGGATAATTATGTTGTTTTCTAAGTGTCGTTTTAACCACAATCTACGTCTTTGTCTAGTTAGGGTAAGTAATTGATTTGTTTTCCATGTTTCAAACTTGAACAACTACGTCAAAATTGGCTGAACCGGGTGAACCTTTTAAGAGTTTTTAGGTGTTTACAAGTTTTGAAAGTAATTTAAGTAGTCCTTTGGACTCTTGGTGTTAACTGTACTTGCCCTTGCAGGGGCAAAACCTCTTTGGTAATCATGGATCATAAAATGTATTGTTTGTAATTTTTACAAACACAGATTTTCTAATCTCTACGTGGATCTAACAAGGAAGCCTATTATTACAATAAATTATTATGGATGTACTGAGAATAATTTATCTGACTAATAATTTGACAACAATTCCAAAATTTTAGCATAAAAACTTATAACTACATAGTATTATTAAAGAATTCAGTTCGCAATTCGACTGTATTTTATATGTGCCCTCAGAACTTTTTGATAGGTGAGCCTGATTCATTTTTTTTTGAAAGCTGGTGCTTTTCATATACCATAAGTATGAACAAAATCTGACTTGTAGAATATGTAATTATTTTGTTATTAGTAATTATTTAGTTATCCTGAATAATGCTAATTTCAGTGACTTCGACTACATTGATGATGCTTTCATTTTACCTTTTCAGTTAGTTTATAGTTATTTTTCACACATATCAAATTATAAGATGAGTCTCCAATAATCAAAGTTATTAATTTATGATTCCTCCACACTTATTTAGTTTCTTGGAAAACTATGAATAATGGGCAAATTGTATCTTTGATATTGGTCATAGTCAGTCGTGACGAATAAACGTCCCTCTAACCCCGTGTCGAATCGATAAAACTGAAAGCCTTAGGAACAAAAATCAATCTATCTATGTAATTTATTGCGTTACAAAAATCAGTTACTGGCACCCTTAACACAAGCTCTGCTAAGCTTTGGGCTAGATACTGCTGAGTAGATTGTCGAGCATAATATATTCATCTATAGGAACTGGTGAATTGTCTAGTACTATTTATTATTATTATTTAACTAGCGTCTGCCCGCGGCTTCGCGTTATATCTATAGAAACGATTCAAGATTATTTCTTTCTCGTGGGAACTGATTAATGGGAAAAAAATAGCCTAAGTGTTATCCTAGGGCTAAATCTACGTGTACCTATTTAATTTTAGCCCGATCCGTTTAGCAGTTTATGCGCGAAAGAAAAACAAACATCCATACATCCATACACGTTTATAATATTAGTGTAAATGTAAATGTGATAGGATTTAGTAAAGCTGTGTTTCTCTACTATTTTGAGAATTCCACTTGCGTACAAATGCGTATCACACGTGCAAATCTCTAAGTAAAAATAATATAATAAGCATATTGTGTTCGTGTGGACGTTATCTCGTCAAATCGTAACAAGTCCTTCTTTACAAGGTTGATACACTTGTCGTAGACTCTAGGGTTAAGATTTGAGAGTCATCAAATGATTTGGACCTCGTTTAAAGTCAAAAGAGGAGCCGAAGTATTAATAAATGACGACCAATAAGGTTGCGGGTTCGATTCCCGCCTTGCTACAAATTTTTGTACTATGTGAAAATATTTGTTCCGGGGTTCTTGGTGTTTTCTATGTTTAATAAAAAATATCAACAAATGCAAATACAAAATGTTTATTTCATTTTCAGAAAGTTACAGTGTATTATAATGTGCTCGGAACCTCCTTTTTGACGACCGATGTGGCGCGGTGGGCGAAGGTCCGCCTGCGACGCAGGAGGTTGCGGGTTCGATTCCCGCCTCGGAACAAATTTGTGTACGATCTGCAGAAATTTGTTCCGTTGGTCTGGGTGTTATCTATGTATAATAAAAAATATCTATCTATGTAATGTATTGTATTAAGTATATCAGTTATCTAGTACCCATAACACAAGCTCTGCTTAGCTTGGGGCTAGATGATGCTGTGTGGACTGTCCGGAATTAATCATTTATTTGTTTATTCTTTTTAAGTATAGGAAGGATACTTGTATTAGGAGGCAACGCTCTTCCATATCATACTTAAATATTAACTCGTTACTAAGGAACAAACATTTTATAAACAATAAAACAAGTAAATCAAATCAAATCATATCTATCTATTTAATGTTATCAGTCATTTAGTACCCATAGCTCTGCATAGCTTGGGGTAGATGATGCTGTGTAGATTGTATTATTATGTATTTATTTCAATAAGATTGAATATTATTTACCAAATATGAAAAAAATAATGAAAAAAAGTGTTTAATCTGGTACCTATAATGTGATAAAGTTACGGGTGGTTCGTAAAAGGTTGAACTAGTTTTTAGGTTTGTTCGAGAAAAGTGAAGAACGTTGTGACACCAATCGGACAGTTGCGAAATGCCGGCATTCTAGGCGGTTTATGCCCATGGCATATGTCGTAGAACCTATAGGTCTTTGGTGGACTTAGCCATAGAGCTAGGTTTAAGCAAATTTCGAATTTGATAGGTGTCTTATAAAAACATAATTTTGGCGTGCTTGAAAAAACTAAACAACGACGCCAAACTTGTTGGAGCAGTAAAAATGAGAATAATCTCAGTGCAGTCGACGCTGCTGCTCGTTAACGTTGATAGAATCACTTTATAACAGAGAAATAATTGAACAATACGATCAAAACATTTCCAAATCATCCGTAACAAATTCCACACGGTTCACAAACCATCGTCGCCAAAGCATAAAGAGCACACTTAGTATATTTGGCGACGGTATCTTTTGGAGCTTTTGCAACCGTCTGCAGTAGTTAGATAAATAATTGTTCAAATTGTATATAACACAATACATATCACTAGACATCTAAAGATTTGTCAAGTATAAATTTCAAAAATAATGATTTTTTTATTAAATAGCTGTATATCCACCCTATTTATTATGAAAAATTATAAACTATAAATAACACTTCTATAAATAAGTTTTGAAAATAAATATTAAACATAATTGAAAAATTACGTTTTAGAATTTTGCTTCTTTAACAAAGGAAATTACAATCAAGGAATAGAAACAAATTAAAACTCTAGGTAAAATAAAATAATCAATTGAAACAATAGAGCTAGGCACACACAGTTGCAAACAATGAAGCTCTGATCAATAACAGTCAGAAGCGTTCACAAAACCCTGGTTGCATTGCAAGCGTATGACAATTACCAACTAATTAATCCTTTCCTGACAATAATAATTTATATTCGTTATAAACTAAGGAAAAATATAAAATTCACCTCACCAGTTTCGCGACTGAAAAATACAATCAACCAACCACTTTTACAAACTAAAGATGAAACAATAAAATATTTTACATACTATAGGCATAAAATAGAATATAACTTGTTTGTCCTGTTTTAGATCCTTTTCCTCCGATTAGAAGTTTTTTTAAACTTAACCAACGATAATTTTATTACTAGGCGTGGCCTTAGAATGACAAACTTATTTATATTATGCTTCTAGTATCTTCACGTGGCTTCGCACTTATTGTTTCTATGGAAACGTTTCAAGTCTCTATCTCTATCCTATGGAAACCGATTTAGGGGACGCCTATGTTTTATTTCAAATGTTTGGGAGAGGCCCTTGCCCAGCAGTGGGATCCCTAAGGGCTACTAAAAAAAAAAAAAAATGTTTTATTACAGGGCTAGAAGTAGCCCGATACGTTCAGTAGTTTTTTTTTGAAAGAATAACAAACATCTATACATACAAACTTTCGCTTTTATAATATTAGTGAGGATAAGGATGATATTCTACCGTAGAGATAATTTAAATTCCTTCACCTTAAAGTATAATACCTTTGTTTCAAATCGTAAAACAATCGATTCATTTATCGTACAAATCACTAGATTGCTTAGAAAAAAAATCTTCTATCTAACTCGAATCTCTTTTATCTTTGGCGGGTAGCCCCTCGGGCTACGGCGGTCAATGTCATAAAAAGCTGCAATTTATTTACCTAACTCAAGTTCATAGTAAAGTGGCGCATACCACAGATCGTCACAGTAGGTCAAGGTGGAGTAGACACGAGTAGGCTGGCCAAAGAACCAACCATTGCGACACGAACATCAAAACACGACAAGTGGTTGTACTGTGTGTCATTCTGACAATCTGTGACACGCCTTACCTGAGTATCTTGTGACTGCTATGAGTTTGGCTCATTTCAGAAATACCACTCAGAATTATCGGTCTCTACTGGATGGTCTATACTAGACGGCAGGTATAACTATAGATTGAAAGGAATTCTACTATATAGAAAAAAAACCGTGTTTTCTAAGTAAAAAATCTATGTATGTAATGTATCGTATTTGTTTTGTTTTGTTTTTATATATCATCGTATTAAGGGCTGCTTCCCATTACACCCAAAAAAGAAACCTACCCAATCACATCCACCATCATTTTTTAAATTCAACACTAGTAAGCAATGGATATTAAATTTATCATAACTATCATTACAAGTAGGTACGTATATACATAACGAGCTTATAATACAATACAATACAATACAAAAATGCTTTATTGTACACCAGAAAAGAAAAAAACATTACAAAAATAACTTAAATAAGACAAGTACAATGGGCGGCCTTATCGCTTAGAAGCGATCTCAATATATTGTGTAGAAGCGATCTCAATATATTGTGAGTGCGAATATATTGTGGTAGAGCAAGCATTATTTTAGACTCGTAACTTAAAGATCGTCGTCATGATACAAATAAATAAAAACCAGAAGACAAGTCGTTCTTCAGTTGATTGTACTCAAAATTTTCATGGATGTGTTTGGGGACAAATCTATGAAAGTTTTAGTTTCCTAGAACAATGGTTTTGGATGTAATGGGAAGTAGGTAGCCGTTTAAAGTACATTATACATTTAGCTCTGGTTAGCTTGAGGCTAGATGTTGTATGGAATGTTCGGCATTGTTATTATAAGGTATTGAGTAAATTTTGAATGATAACCGTAGAATTTTAAAGATTTGCCTTTATACATGTTTGAAAACAAACTGAAAAACTGTGTACCCACTAGAAAATTGTTTTATAATGTCACAGAATATTATGTAAGAAATTATTGACTTATTTTTGTTTTAATAAGTATTATGTGTTTTTATTATGCAATGTTATACATTTTTTATCTTAAATATGCAAATAAAGATCCGTTTATCGTTTTAAAACATTAACTAATAAGATTGTTTTTAAAGTTGACATTTTTGCACACCATATTAGGTAGGTACTTAGCTTGTATTTGGACATAGGTAATTTGATGTTAAAAATTTTTGTACATTGTACATTCATGCAAATAAAGATTTATGCCATATTCAGACGTGTGCTTTTTAGACCACTCTATTGTTTGTCAAGGAATATTAGACTATCCGCAACATGTGAATAAAATCCTATTATGTAGTACGTCGAAATATGGCTCGTACAATTACTACCATAGTGTCATGTGTGAGTGAGAAGGTAGGTTGTTCAAAAGTCAATTGAACTTCCGTTTTGATAGCCCAAGCAACTTTTTTACTTTGGCAAACGTAGTGTAGGACGCCCTCCGGCCAGGAG
This sequence comes from Eupithecia centaureata, assembly GCA_944547425.1. Taxonomy (NCBI): domain Eukaryota; kingdom Metazoa; phylum Arthropoda; class Insecta; order Lepidoptera; family Geometridae; genus Eupithecia; species Eupithecia centaureata. The sequence goes on along the minus strand of OX155681.1, from coordinate 2,899,392 downwards.
GGGAGGCGATCTGCGAAGAACTGCTGGCAGATGCTGGATGCGTCAAGGACAGGGCGCTATGGCGCTCATTAGGGGAGGCCTATGTCCAACAGTGGAATAATATAGGTTGATGATGAAGCAACTTTTCAGGAAATATGGTACTGGCTACATACCGCGGCTTTACCCTCGTGAAAATTCACCCTGTTTTAGTGATATTAAGTATAAATAAATAAATAATAAATAAATAATTCCGGACAGTCCACTCAGCATCATCTAGCCCCAAGCTAAGCAGAGCTTGTGTTATGGGTACTAGATGACTGATATACTTAATGCAATATATTACATAGATAAATATATTTTTTTATATACATATTATGTCTTGCAACGTTTTTAAAATCACTCAGAAACTATGGACCTTTTTTTAAATTCTGAAACTAATCTATAGAAAAAAAGGGGCCATAATATAATGCCTTTTTTGCTTTCTTTTTGGCATTAATTTTTAAAGGTCTCTCAGTATAAAAATCTGTTTTGTAAAATTGTTATTAGTTCAAATCAAATAAAGTAAAATAAATGGACTCTACACAATAAATCATATAAATATTTGCAGATCTTACAAACATTTGTCATTTAAGGTGGGAATCGGACCCGCTACCTTCTGCGCCGCAGGCAGACCTTCGCCCACCGCGCCACATCAGTTGTCAATGAAATATTTGACTTGTATATATTCGTAAATCAATAAAATGATTAATGAATCTAAGAAAAGGCAAATACATACTTACTTACTACAAGAAGATTGATTGATTGGTGATGTACTAGGCTATGATGAAATAATGTGTATTGTAACAGTTTTCTCAACGTTGGCAAATATCACCGACCACGCCTTCTAAAACTATACAATACCTACCAACATAAAATCAGTAAGAGATACAATACAAAGCAATATTGCAGAAATGGGTGACAGATTTGAGTAGACCTTGAATATCTACACAAAGGGACCACAAGTAATCTGTGCTAGTAAGGATGTGTGAAGGAAAAGAACAAAAAAACTTAAGACGTACTTAGTAAAATTGAGTTGGCTTATGCTATGACTGATATTTATATTGGTTATATTATAAAATACACCAGGAGAAGTCATCGGTCAAGTCAAGTATGTGTATTTGTGTTTTAAGTGAAGTTTTAAAACACATACCTACTTAGTTTTGATGTATTTCAGGAAGTATGAACTTATTAATGTATAAATAACTATAATAAACAGTAATAAAATAAAAACTTTTTCGAATCTTACTTTTTACTTTTAGTCTTCTCCTGCTTGGCTAAAGGAGTCTGATAAATTTGCTTATTATTTTTCTCTATTTATACAAAAAGGAGAGTGATTCAATTACAAAATCGTTTATCACACTAATCACTAAACAAGGTAGTATAAAATAAAGTCGCTTTCTCTGTCCCTATGTCATCGTGTCCCTTTGAACGCTTAAATCTTTAAAACTACGCAACGGATTTTGATGCGGTTTTTTTTAATAGATAGAGTGATTCAAGAGGAAGGTTTTTACGTATAATATAACCGTGCGAAGCCGGGGCGGGTCGCTAGTACTATTTAAATGCGAGATATTGGATGGATGGATGTTTGTTACATCTTCACGCGAAAACTAGTACACGGGTAGAGCAAATTTAGAAAAGACATAGTTCTAGGCCTGGAATAAACCATAGGCTTCTTTTCATCAATTTTCACAAGGGCGAAGCCACGGGGCGCCGCTAGTTTAATTTTCAAATAATGTAACAAGACTGACGCTAGTAAGACTGTGTGAAACTGTGTCGCGTTCAGAATCGCCCTCCTTGCCGACCCGATAAAATACGTACAAAACTTTATTTTACACCAAAATATTGTTCTTGTAATATGATCTTAAATAACCATTAATACATTATAATATTTTTATAATAGTACGAATACTTTAAGTTATCTAAAAAGCCCTGAAGCAACAAATTTAGCTATCAGCACTCAATTAAATCCTTTTGATAGCGATTTATCTCACGAGCTAAGAATCTAATTACAATACCAGAGAGTACATGAAATGCATCATACGATCATGTTCCAAGGCTGTTGGGATTGCCCCATCGAATATTCGCAATATTGCAGTTATAACCTTGAAGAATGGTCAATGAGCTGGTAATGCAATGTGAAAGCACGTTTTAGAGCAGACTTAGGACGGATGAAGTCGGGCTTCGGTTTTAAACCTAGAAGTAACCTAGATAAGGAATAGAATTCTAATTAATTTAGTCAAGATGTTATGAAAGAACTAGCGAGTTGAAATACTTTAATTTGTTTGGCGGCAAGCGAAAGCTAATGAAAAATGAAAATGAAAATGAAAAATGTATTTATTACAGCAAGACAAAGTAACTAATTACATAGGTTGCACATTCTTAGTTAACTTAGTTTGGATATAAACAAAGTGTTCTTACCACTAAGGGCGCTTATACTAGGGAGAGTCATAATTAACACTTAAGAACATTATAGTACTTAATGAGAGGAGTTACCATTTTATGCCTTGCAGACGGCGTTATATACTTAATATTATGTTTGTCTGTTGATTTCTTCACTAGGCTAAGCCTGTATCGAAGAAATCTTGTGTGCGAAAATTTGGATTCCATTTAGAATTTACTGTGAAAAATACCTAACAAATATAAACAATGAGATAACTTCAGGTAAAAAGAAAATGAATTTTAAAGTAACGGTAGGTACATTCAGTTTAAAGTAAAATAATTTAATACAATCTAATGAACAGTATGTAGAATTTCTTCAGTTTGTTGGTAATTTAATTTGGTAAGCCAGTCTTTTATTATATGTTTAGCCTCAGTTACACTCTTATTTTTAATTTGACATTTTTTAACTACGTTATTATAAAGACGAATTTTTATAAAGTTTCCTGTTCGTTGTGCGAACTTAGAGGTTGTCGAGGGGGTGACCAATCTATATACTCTACGACGGGATATAACTTCAAAATCGGGAGAGGATAGGAATGATTTATGTACCGATAGAGCTGTTTTGTGTATGTAGAGTTGGCGGACGGTGAGTACACCGGTATCTTTATAGATCTCCGTGGTGGGATATCTAAAAGGCTTTCGAAGCATCACCTTTAATACTGAGCGCTGAGCTCTCTCAGCTCCTATAATGAAGGTCTTCGCAGCACTACCCCAGCACGATATGCAGTAGGTTATTATTGATTGACATAAAGCGTAATAGACTGTTTTAAGAGTGTCAAAGCTTGCTACATGCCGGAGGCTTTTCATGATGCCCGTAATCTTTCTTATACGTGCAGAGAGAAATCCAATGTGAGCTTTAAATGAAAGTTTTTCATCAATGAGAACTCCAAGATATTTAATAGTGTCTGAACGGATAAGAGGCTCACAATTGCAAGGCCCAGACAGACCTGTACAGGTATTAGAGTGAATTTGAATACATGCTCTGGCATTTGGGGCCGAAGCCGCTGTTTTGTGGAAGCTCAAATAAGTGGTTTTTTTGGTGTTAAGAGTGAGAAGGTTTTGCTGAAGCCATTCACTGATTAGCGCCATACCCTGTTCAGCACGTAGGTACGCCTCAGGCCATGAAGTACTGTGAAAAATTATTGCAGTATCGTCGGCGTAGCACAATATATCTGCATTTGCGATTGGAACTTCATGAATATTATTGATATAGAGGAGGAATAAGGTGGGTCCTAGAATGCTTCCCTGAGGGACCCCAAAGCAAACAGGTTGTGGGTCACTGATAATTTCCCCGATCCTGACACACTGTCTTCGGTTAGTAAGGTAGCTAGTAAACCAATTAAGTGCCGTTCCCCGAATTCCAAGACCTTCAAGCTTACGGAGGAGTATGTGAACGGAGACAGTGTCGAAGGCTTTGGCCAGGTCCAGGAAGACACCTACGCAGCACCTATTTTTGTCCAAGTGCGTTGAGACTGTTGAGATCAGAGAGGAGACCGCGTCATCAGTGCTTTTGCCTTTTCGAAAACCATATTGATTGTGGGAGATGAGATTTCTGGACTCCAAGAAATTTACAAGTCGCTTATTTACTAACTTTTCCAGTAGTTTTGAGAATGTTCCTAACAGTGAAATTGGTCTATAATTGTCAACAGAGCCTTTTGAGCCACCTTTATGGATTGGAGTGACAAGTGCAGTTTTCCAGTCATGTGGAAAAACACCACTAGATAGACTTAGGTTGAATATGTGCGTGAGCGGTATCAATATAACATCTTTTATGTGTTTAATCAGTGCATTGCCAAATCCGTCCATTCCTGGTGCTTTATCACTCTCTAGGCTAGTAATCATGTACTTAACTTCCTCAAAGTCTGTAGGTTCCATGAAAATTGAGTCAACTGGAGAGTTGTTTACCCTAACATTCTTAGCTAGCTCTTCCTCACTCATGTTAGCTTTAGTGAGTATGCTGTCAGCAAGCCTTTGGCCAACTGTAGCGAAGTGATTATTAATTGAGTCTATTGGATTGTGTGGATCCCTACAGTCTGGCAAAGACAGTAGTTCAATTGGGTCTTTTTTATGACTAGTCAGGTTGCAGATACTTTTTATAGAACGCCAGAGCTTCTTTGGGTTGTTTTTATTGGCAATCAACTCTTTGTTTTCGTAATCATGCTTAAGTTTACGTAAAAGGTTAACAAAAAAATTCTGATAGCGTGTATACGTGACTTTAAGAATCAGATTATCTGGGTCTTTTTTGGCTCTCTGATGTAAAAGGTCCCGATTTCTCATGCATTTCATTAATCCCGGAGTAATCCAGGGTTTCAAATGGTAACGTGATCTACTTATCTTAATCATCGATGAGTTAGAGTTTACAATATCAGTAAGAATACCCTTAAATACCTCATTCGCCTTATTGACGTCGATAAGGTTAGTCACAACAGACCAGTTCACGGCTTCGAGAGCATTATAAATACCATCAAAGTCTCTTTTAGTGATATAGCGATTAGGACGGTTTATTGATTTTTTTGACAGATTGATGCCAAGCAATATAGGGTAGTGATCGGTAATTGCGAGTTGACAAACAATACCAACAGCTGCGGTGTTATTTTTAACATTTTTAACGTAGATATGGTCAAGGCAAGCTAACTCTCTGGTAGGTTCTGAAATAGCCGGGAGCAACCCATGTTCTGCCATAAGACATTGATATTCGAGGCTCTGTGAGTTACACAACGTATCCATAATATTCGCATATTTGGTGTTGGAATAAATTTAGACAAAAACTGATCTACTGCGAGTCGGTCTCGCGCAGAAAAGGGTTCCGCACTATTAAAAACGGTAAAAAAATGTATATTTTTTATGTGAATTGTTATAGTGGCAACAGAAATAGATACATACATCATCTGTATACTATCAAGGTCCATGAGATACAGCCTGTTGACAGGCAGATGGACAGACGGACAATGTAGTCTTATCTGTCTAGTGATAGAGTTCCGTTTTACCCTTTCGGTACGGAATCCTAAATAAGGAATCAGCTCCCTTTATTTTGTAAAAGAAACTTGTATTTTTTTGTCAGTTTTTGAGAACTATCAAAACTTTGTCAGTTCTGTTTTGCTCAAATCAAAATGGTGTTTCAGTAATTTCACAAACAAAAGCGATCTAAAAAAAATGCAGGTCAGTGACCTACTTCGGAAACTGGCTGCGCAAATGACCAGTTGTATCGAGATAAATTGTGACGCAATGCTGCATTTGATAATTGTTGTCATTATTTTGGAATATTTTAATTGTTTAAGTGGTCATTATCATCGGGTGAAAACATCTTTAAAAAGTGTCTTTAAGCGATAATTGTACTGACACTTATCACTAAATATTTACATAAAGATTTTTTCTTGTAAGTGACAGTGATATTTATCAGTGAATTTCAGATGGCATGGCAGAAATCGCCCTTGGTCTTCAAAATTTGTAATGTTGATGATGATGAAGTAATCCTTACAAATTTAATAAACTCTAAAGTTTGTATGGATGTTTAGTCCTCTTTCACGCAAATACCACCTTACGAATCAGGCTAAAATTTTGAATAGACGTAGTCCTAGCCCTGGAATAACACGTAAGCTACTTCATCCCATAAATGAGTTCCCAAGAAATAAAAATATCCATAAGAAGTTTTCACAGAATCAACGCATGCGAAGCCGCGGCAAATATAAGTTATTATAATTTCTTTTGTTACAAAATGTTGCTATTTTGTGTGTAATAAGTATTTTCTATTATTTACTATTTCTCACTACCTATAAAGTCATTTTGTAGCCTGCAGTTTCAGTGGCTATAGCCTGTTTTTGACAAATATCAGTATCAGTAATAGTGGGCAAAAGTTTAAATTGAAAATAAAAAAATAATTTATTTGAAACTTAGTAATCCGCTTCCGGTACCATACCCACTACTCACCAAGAGCTCACCCTTATTACAACGGGCCTAAATCTTTTTAATTTTTCCTGATGATTTTAGATGACGATGATGATGGTTTTAGATGTCAATTCTCCCAAGGTTCACTAGTACATGACGAGTGGGTTGGCTCAGTTATTGTTCAAATACACGCAACTCAGCATTGACCGCGCCCTTCTCTCAAGGCGTCGCGAGTTTGTCAGCAAATATTGCTTGAGGTGTTCTGCAATATGGCTCGACCTTGATACTTGAACCAAAAACGCATCGTCGGAACCACAGTTCGGAACTGCCTTTCAAAAGTAGAGTTAAAAAGCACGCTTTTTAGTTGACTGTTCGGCCTGTAGCCTGTAGGTAAGTTTTGATGTATTCGACCACTGTTTTTGCCCGCAGCTTCGTTCGCTTTGTTTCTATGGAAACGTTTCAAGGCTATTTCTATTCCATGGGAGCTGATTTATGTGATGAAAAGAAAGAACTACGTCTAATAAATGTCAACCCGATCCGTTCCGTAGTTTTTGCGTGAAAGAGTTACAAACATCCACACAAACTTTCGCATTCATAATATATTATACTAGCGACCCGCCCCGGCTTCGCATGGTTTTATTATAAGTATACCTTCCTCTTGAATCATTCTATCTATTAAAAAAACCGCATCAAAATCCGTTGCGTAGTTTTAAAGATTTAAGCAGTCAAAGGTACATAGGGAAATATTATTTCCCTATGTCCCTACCTATTATTTCCTTACCCTTACCTATTATTTCCCTATGTCCCTTTGACTGCTTAAATCTTTAAAACTACGCAACGGATTTTGATGCGGTTTCAGAAAAAGCGACTTTGTTTTATACTATGTAGTGATTATTTTCATACCAGTAAATCTGATTTACGCGATTGAATTTTCAGGGGTCGTCTTTTTCTAAGTTTATCTATTTCTTTCGAGCTGTGATGAAATTACCAATTTGTAAGTATTGCGGTTGCAATAAAGCATTCACATTAATACAGAATGTTAGATTATATAATTTGGATCTAGACAGACTAAAACTTTTGGTTACATTACATGAAGGCTAGCAACATGCGATTTAGATTTTTACATTTTCACTTTGAGAATATAGATAACTTATCTAGTATATATTTACATGATACGTAAATTAAATGTATATTTTTCACATAAAATACATATTACACACAATCTTTTAAATATAATGTATGAGACATGCAAAAATGATAGTGTTGGTTGAGAATTTTTTTATTCATATATCGAATATCTCGTTCTTCCCCCTTGGGAAATCAAACTTATATAGTGGATACCTAATTCGTACAATCTGAACTAGTCTGGGAATCAGAATCCGGTTATAACCATTGTACATAACTAATTTGATTATAATATGAATTTTTATAGTATGTAATTAATTCCGTACATACAGTTTTGTATGTATTTTAATGCGTAGTTATGGACTAAAACAATTGATATTTTGCTTTAAATTAGACGTTTTCACGATAAAAAAAGAAGTTGTGTTTAAAAAAACCGGCTCATTATAATTTCAGATAATATAACTGACTCTAGCACATATAATACATAATATTCTCTGATAATGTTGTGAATATTTTAAAGAAATTTTTTGACTAAATGAATATTTAATTTACTCAGGTGCATTAGGTAAAACCCATGTTTAATAAAATTGTCTAACTATCTAATAAATGTATCGTATCAAGTCAACATCAATTATCTAGGACCCAAAATACAAGCCCAAATTAGCTTGGGGCTAGGTGATGTGTTTTTACTCCAGGCCTAAAACTACGTCAATTCAATCACGAAAATTCAGCCCTGTTTAGTTTTGCGAAACAAACATTATTAGAGTCCAGGAGCTATTTACCTACTTTATCTAAGATTAAGTACATAATTTACTATTTAGATTTATGTCATTTTATGTGAACTGTATGTTTTTATGAGAAATAAAGTTCTTTAAACCTAAACATACTTCCATCCATCATCCATTAATCTATCCATCCATCCATCCAAACTTTCGCATTTATAATTTTTAGTATGTGAATTGATTTGATGTGAATGATGTGATTTTAATTATATAAGTATATACCTAATACATGCATTAAAACATTTATATATAATAAATCCTAGGATCAAACTCCACCCTAAGTCCTCTCCAAAAGGCTAGTAGGACTGGTTCTAACTCAAGACGATGTCCTTTTACTTTATTACAAAATATAAAAGTAAATATCGTATTATAACCTTGCGTGGTTGCGACACCGCTTGCGACAGATCGCCGGATACTGCGCTCGGACCTTTCCTAGTTGCCGTATAATGTGTGGGCTACAGTGCTACAACCTACCTAGAGATCCTATCCTACTACTTAGTATTAAATAGAAAATTCTACTAATATTAAAAACGCGAATGTTTGTAAGTATAGATGGATGGATGTTTGTTACTCTTTCACGCAAAAACTTCTGAATGGATCTGGATGAAAATGGCACAGAGATAGATTATAGTCTGGAATAACACATAGGCTATATTTTATCCCGGGATCCCCACGGGAACGGGAATTATGCGGGTAAAACCGCTAGCATACTCGAAATACTATTTTATTTGTTAAGGATTTTATAACAGCTTCCGACCGGTACTGACATGGATTAGCCGAGCTACCTCTTGACTGGTTTGCAGTTTAATTAATACTAGATGCACCCCGCGGCTTCGCCCGCGAACCAGAGTTTTTTTTTTCATACAATTTTTAGAAATTTATTACTCTACCCATAAGGGTTATTTTGTAAAAAATAAAATCACGTGTTTAATTATTTATTTCATACTTTATTTATACCGAGTTTTGAGTAAATCGAACCAAGGAAACATAATTTTCCATGCAAACTTTACCACACTATTTAACCCCAACAAAGGTAATTTTTTGAAAATTTTATTAGCCTATGTCTTATTCTAGGTCTTAAGCTATCTTCGTACCAAATTTCATCTTAATAACTTAAGTAATTACGGAGATTACTTATAACCACACACATTCACATAGACGTTCCCATTTATTATAAATAATTAAAATTTGTTTATGTTACTTGATTCGTTGTTAATAAGATTAATAAGATTTATTTAATCTTATTAACAATTACAGAGACTACACATTAATTGTACGTAACTTCAAAATCAAGTTTAATAACCTTCAATATTCATCTTTACCTTACGAAAGATATTTGTTCATATCGTTGTTATAACAAGTGGCTATACAATAATTGTTTCAATTTATTTGAACAATAGAATAGGTACTTAATCCAATTTGGAAGACAAGATAACTTTTCTGCCAAGGTTAAGTTTTTACAGTCATTGGCCTCAATTCTGTTGTGCCTCATCTAAAATTAGTCCTTTAGTTAGTATTGTACTTATCTTTACTATTTTAGGATCAAAGTTATCCATAAAAATAGCAATAAGTCTGATGACGATGACCATTGTCGAATTCCACTGTTCACAAAGTGAGTTAGGACAAACGAACGAGTAAGGGTTAAATTTAATTTGTACCATTGTAATTTATAATTACTTTTGATGCTTCAACTCATTCATTAATTTCATTTAATGACTACCGCCTGGTCACACTTAAATATAAGCTTCAAAATCAGAGAGGTCCGTTTGTATAAGGGGTCTCTCAGTTTATAACCCCGACTGGATCCGCGATGCAGGTTCCACACCTATTTTTAAGAAATATCTCAGAAAGTGACTCTCTAAATTGGTACCTACCGTACGATACCTATGATTTTTTTATGATTTTAATCACTGCATAGTATAAAACAAAGTCGCTTTTTCTGTCCCTATTTCCCTATGTCCCTTTGACGGCTTAAATCTTTAAAACTACGCAACGGATTTTGATGCGGTTTTTTTAAATATATAGAGTGATTCAAGAGTCAAGGTTTATAGGTACGTATAATAAAACCGCGCGAAGCTGGGGCGGGTTGCTAGTACATTATAAGTTGACATGTAGTAATGGTATTATAAATACATTCTTTATTTCTCTATTGTTATGCCATAGACCACAGGCTCTCCTTAGCATTGGACTGATCTATCCAGCATTATTTATTTATTTGTACCTACTCGATTCAAAAAATCAAAGGGTTATTGTTCTATTCTGTAATGAATAAAATATATCTGTAGTAAAAGAGTATCTCGCGTATTAGTACCAAAGTCGCTGGCCTGCCGACAAGTCGACGAAAACATGCCAGCACTGAAATGCCGGGTTGTGTCGGTGAGTTCGGTAGGTAGATTCCATAATGTTATTAAAAAATATAATTAAAGAGAACAAGGTCACATAACAATATCACTGTAATATAATTCATTGTCATACGCGACGTGACAAAAACTCATTAGGGGAGAGTCGGATATATAAGACCCAAAGAAAAAAGGCCTGCAATCAAAATTTTATAGATTAATCTTCGCTTTGGACATTATTTATCTTATTGTCTGGACTAACTTAGCATTCTTAAACTCCAATAAGATAACTATCATTAAAAAAAACGGTGTTAGTGTTATTTTTATGTTATTGCATAAAATTATAAATTGTTCCTATCCACGTTATTGCACGCGTTGTTTCTGGAAAAAAAGCCTGTGTCACACGTCATGCTAATATGAGATAGGTAATAATTGTTTTTTGTAAACAATTTACGGTTATTTCTATCTCATGAGATCTGGATTTTATGGGATAGAAAAAATGGGCTGACGCTCTACGCATTTTGAAATTATTATCAATGAAGGCTGTTGCCATTCTGAGTTTTTAATCTTTTTCATTTTCTGACATAGAGGTGTGAAATCGTTAGACGCCCGGTAATGTCCAACTCTCCCCAACATGGCATAACTACAGTTATAACAATTAACTTTATTATTTACCCCCAGTTACGCCTTGACCCTGTCTTTGTAACAGTTTGAGAATACAGTTTAAATGTATCAGATTTTCCCTACTGCATACACATTTAAAAAAAAATCCAAATAATATTTTTATTTAGTATGAAAATGTTTGTGGCCCCTTCAAACATTTTATCTTAAGTTTAGCCAAGAATTGTTATATTATTATCATTATGTTTCTCATCTCCATGATCTCAAGCCATTACGGTGACTTGGGGCTTTTTATTCATATTTAACATACATTGTCCCACAACTGGACAGAGTAGAGTGCAAAAAGCCGTCCTATCAGCTGTGTGAATAGTACGTTATGTATAGTTATATTGTGACCAAAGGAAACCAACGTAGGTTTAATAGTGCAATATTGTTGAAAATATTTAAACTCGTACAAATAAATAAATAAGAGGTTTGAAATATTAAATTACCTAACGTTTGAGAGAGTTTCAGATAAGTACTGAGGAAAATTAAATATTTAGGTAAGCACATGCTTATTTTTTGTTTGAATAAATAGGCTATGCGGTAGTAACAATTTTCTGCCTAGATGTTTTAAGTTAGGTTAGGACCCCACTGATAATAAAAATCTACCATTTACAGAAGGCAGAGTGCCCAGAATGCTGGCAGCATTGCCACGTTCAATAGCCACAACAATACTTCGTTGACAGCAATATGTAGAAGCCAGCTTCGGTAGTGTTCTAGTTAGCGCCCGAATAAAAAAAAAGGTTGGTGGTGACATAACTATGTTTGTATGCGTAACTGCCTCCCGTGTCACACTATTGCTTTTTCAGACAACCCTAGTATATAAACATTTAGGATTTAAAACAAAGAATCAAGATTATTTATTATTATGTGTTCGAAATATCTATAATATTATAATAAATACATATTTTGAGTTTAATGTCATCACATAAAACCGGCGGCGGCAAAAATGTTGCCGGCGAATGATAATAATTTATGTAAATATCTGTTTTGGCTTAGGTCAAGGTTAATTTATAATAATATACTAGTACCCAACTTGAAGTTTTATTATTATACCGTTAAAATAAAGAAACAACGCTTTAGATTTACAAAGAATTAGAAATTGAAAACAATTACATGGTCGTGTGCTGAAAGAAAACCCGATGAAATTTTTTCTGAAACTCATTCTGAAACTTATAAATTATTTTTTATTCTCGACATAAAAACTTGTTTTAATATATCAAAACCAATCTATCTAAATCATATTGCTCAGTTTCAGTTTTTTTCAGGATTTTTTTTATTTATTTTTATTTTGCATAATTATATTTTTCACGTGCTTTCCCACCCTTTACCAAAACCAAACTAAGCTCGATGACCCATTAGTGAATCTTTATTGATACTAGTTCAAGGTCACTCACCTAAGCCTGCGCAGGAGTGGCACAAATCACACCGCAGCTGCTTTACTACTGAGGCATGCGCGCGCGCCGGCTACGCTCTTGCACAACCCTACTGTGTCTTAATACTTAGTGATTGCAAGGGTAAATGTTTTTTTTGTCTGTTCAGCTGATTTCGTTTTTTTCAGAGATGTTTATTGCGCCGTGAACTTAAAAGCCTTTATTTACAAAGAAAATTAAAATTGAAGAAATTTCAGTTTGAAACGTTCTGTAGTTTTTTTTCTAAAAGATTAACAAACATACAAAGTTTTATGCGTTTATAATATTAGTAAGGATAAGGATTTTCATAAAAAGAACATTTTCTTTATATTTTTATTATAGAATACATGTCACTTGTTTCAAATTATTATTAAACTTCAATTAAAATTTTATTTAAGTAATATATTTTCAGAGATGGTTATTGCGCTTTGAGAACTTAAAAGCCTTTATAAACAAAAAATACTACTGAAGTAAATAAACAAATTAGAATTTATACGTATAACAGAGGAAGACGATCCCCTCGGTCCTCGCCCGACATTGAGGGTTTCAAATAGGCTTGTCTTGATGGATGTAATGTAGTCGACCGTAACTTGCGACCAAGACCCTTCCTTTTCTTCTCTTTTCCCTTTTCTCACATATCCTCCAAACAAACGTCGTTGCCTAGTTCCCGTTTTAAAAATGACAACACGAATTGAATGGACTAACGAGTCCCTCTACTATCTCAAGTAGTTTCATTACAAGCACTATGGACACCGTTGTAGGATAGGCTGACGCACGTTACAGTCGAACACACTCAAGCAACAGTGTTGTCTACTAAACATAATCAGACTTATTGTAATGAAATCACAACGACAAAATGCTCGACATTCCATCTTTAGCCTAGAGATTGTCGTAGTCTGCGACACGTATATTTATCTTTCTATGATGAAGGAAATTTATTTTTTATATTACATACTAGTATCTGCCCGGGGCTTCTCACGCTTTATTTCTATGTAAACGTTTCCAGGCTATCTCATGAAAATTGATTTTTGGGATGGAAAGAAGCCTGTGTCTTATTCGAGGTAATAAATATATTTATCATCCATACATACAAACTTATACACAAAAACTTAAACGCGCTACATTTTCTCTCTCTCTCTCAACTCGATGATTATAGTTAAACAAAATACATTTCATTTGTTTTTCCTAACTCTAAGGTAACTACATATAACTAAGATAAATATTATGTTTTGGTTTATTATTAGTTTTGGTCGGCCAGGTGGGATGACGATATTCGAAAGACTGCAGGCAAATGCTGGATGCGGCAAGCTGAAGACAGGGTGCCTGAAAACAGTTTTTTACTAGTTTGGGAGTCTATGGAAACATTTAGATAACTGCATGTTATACTGTGTCAAATAAATGATTCGAATATGGCGCTCATTAGCCGTATGTAGGTAGGTAGGTACGTTTACTGCTGAACAATACGTACATTGATGAGTCCTTATTCAAAAGTCTGATAATTTAATTTGTTGCTACCGAGTTTAGTGTAATCCTATACATGTTAAAATACTAAATCTTATTGAAAATTCTACCCTTATAAGAAAATAACTCTAGAGTATACTATGTAAAATACACAATACAATAGCGAATAAATGATAGAAACCAATTGGACTGGCAGTGGGCGAAGGTCCGCCTGCGACGCAAGAGGGGTGGGGTTTTGATTCCCGCCTAGGGTCAATTTTTTTAAGTTTTCGAGGATTTTGTCATTTTTGACGTTTTTCGTATATTTGTTCCAGGTGTTTTATATTTAACTATACTAAAAATATCTACAATATCTTATCCTTAACACAACCAATGCCTAAATTGTAGCTAGATATCCTTTGTGGAATGTTCATTAGTAACTATTTACAATTAAAATATTTGCTAACTGCAGACATTTAAATAAAAATTTAATAACCCGTTCCAAATGTCATCTATTGTCCAAAGTCCTTGCTAAATTGTCACGTTATAGATATGACATTATACAAAGATTCTAGCATTACTACGTTCCGTAGACATTATAGATTAAATGTACTTTTTACAGTTAGTTGTATGACACATGACTGTGGAGTTATAACTTAAGTATGAAATAGCTTAAATAAAAATAGCTTAGCAAAGAAGTTAAATCCTGCTTTACCTATGAACTCAATCAATAGCTTGATAGGTACTGATGTGGCTTGAAATCAAAGGGCAAAGTGCTTTTAGCAAGTTGTGGCAACACCATTGTGTTTACACTGTAAGATGAAAAGGCAAGGGCCAAGGTGGTTTATGTGGCAATGCTTAAAATCCCTATTATACCAAGAGGGTACATGATATTATGAAGACACCATACTTGAAAATGTTTGTTAATATTGAAGGACCTAAATAGGTAGAGCCTGCCCAACTCAACGTTTTGATTAAGGTCAGTTGGGGTAAGTGCGACTATGGGGTAAGTGCGGCAAGCATCATTATTCAAGAAATTAGAATTGTTATTGCTAAAACCGCCATCTAGTCATGACAAGAGACACAAAATTAGTTCACAGAAAAAAAATTGGGAGCGCCACTTTAAGGAAATAGGAGTTATCGCCATTTTTATTTCTCACTCGGATTTTAATACACATCGTAGTTGATACATGTGCGTTGCTGTGCTACAAAAACAAGGTTTTTGCTTAGATTGGATAATCTGTAATACGTTAGTGTTTTCTTTAGATCCTAAGCATCGTATTTATGTAGTTATTTTATTTGTATCTATGCGCAATAAGCTATAATCCCAGTTCAAAAATTTCACTTCAAGTTGCACTGTTTGGGAAAGTGCGGCTACCATGCTTGGGGGAAGTGCGGCACTATGCCGCACTTACCCCAAGTCAGCGGATTTCAACCTTATATTTTGGGAATAAATGTATTGGTATTTATTTTAATTATTTGGTCAGCCGTAGAAATCGTCAGATAGACTGAATGTCGTTATAATAATGCAAACGCAAAAGGCTAAATCTAGAATTAGAGGCGAGATTTATTTTGAAACATTTATTTTCTATGGCAACTTAATAAATTATTATTTTTTAAATATGTATTATACATATAGTCACTAAATTAGTTTAGGAACTTATGAGAGACTGAATGTTATTAACTTATAATTGCAAGAAAAGAACGAAATTACGCATAATTTTCTTATGAATATAAAAAAAAACATGATACCTAATTTGCTAAATTTTTAGTTTTTATTAAGTTTATTTGGTATATATGATTTCATAAGATCAAGTGCCTTTTTCTTAATTCCATAATATTTTAGTGTACTATGGATCTACACAGTCAAAAGCCTTAGAAAGATCACAGAATATACCAATAGCGTGTTAGCTGCGCTACGCTACGCCGTGCTTCGCTACGCCATGCTACGCTACGCCGTGCTTCGCTACGCCACGCCACGCTACGCTACGCCATGCGACGCTACGCCATGCTAAGATACGCTACGTCATGCTACGGACGCTACGCTACACGCTACGCTACACGCTACGCTACACGCTACGCTACACGCTACGCTACACGCTACGCTACACGCTACGCTACACGCTACGCTACACGCTACGCTACAAGCTACGCTACACGCTACGCTACACGCTACGCTACAAGCTACGCTACACGCTACGCTACACGCTACGCTACACGCTACGCTACACGCTACGCTACACGCTACTCTAAACGCTACTCTAAACGCTACGCTACACTCTACGCCACAAGCTACGCTACACGCTACGCTACACGCTACGCTACACGCTACGCTACACGCTACGCTACACGCTACGCTACACGCTACGCTACACGCTACGCTACACGCTACGCTACACGCTACGCTACACGCTACGCTACACGCTACGCTACACGCTACGCTACACGCTACGCTACACGCTACGCTACACGCTACGCTACACGCTACGCTACACGCTACGCTACACGCTACGCTACACGCTACGCTACACGCTACTCTAAACGCTACTCTAAACGCTACGCTACACTCTACGCCACAAGCTACGCTACACGCTACGCTACACGCTACGCTACACGCTACGCTACACGCTACGCTACACGCTACGCTACACGCTACGCTACACGCTACGCTACACGCTACGCTACACGCTACGCTACACGCTACGCTACACGCTACGCTACACGCTACGCTACACGCTACGCTACACGCTACGCTACACGCTACGCTACACGCTACGCTACACTATACGCCACAAGCTACGCTACACGCTACGCTACACGCTACGCTACACGCTACGCTACACGCTACGCTACACGCTACGCTACACGCTACGCTACACGCTACGCTACACGCTACGCTACACTATACGCTACACGCTACGCTACACGCTACGCTACACGCTACGCTACACGCTACGCTACACGCTACGCTACACGCTACGCTACACGCTACGCTACACGCTACGCTACACGCTACGCTACACGCTACGCTACACGCTACGCTACACGCTACGCTACACGCTACGCTACACGCTACGCTACACGCTACGCTAGACGCTACGCTACACGCTACGCTACACTCTACGCTACACGCTACGCTACACTCTACGCTACACGCTACGCTACACGCTACGCTACACGCTACGCTACACGCTACGCTACACGCTACGCTACACGCTACGCTACACGCTACGCTACACGCTACGCTACACGCTACGCTACACGCTACGCTACACGCTACGCTACACGTTACGCTACACGCTACGCTACACGCTACGCTACACGCTACGCTACACGCTACGCTATACGCTACGCTATACGCTTTACGTAGCATGGCGTAGCGTATAGCGTAGCACGGCGTATCGTATAGCGAAGCACGGCGTAGCGTATAGCGTAGCATGGCGTAGAATGGCTTAGCGTATAGCGTAGCGTATAGCGTAGCATGGCGTAGAATGGCGTAGCGTAAAGCGTAGCGTATAGCGTAGCGTGTAGCGTAGCGTATAGCGTAGCGTGTAGCGTAGCGTGTAGCGTAGCGTGTAGCGTAGCGTGTAGCGTAGCGTGTAGCGTAGCGTGTAGCGTAGCGTGTAGCGTAGCGTGTAGCGTAGCGTATAGCGTAGCGTATAGCGTAGCGTATAGCGTAGCGTATAGCGTAGCGTATAGCGTAGCGTATAGCGTAGCGTATAGCGTAGCGTATAGCGTAGCGTATAGCGTAGCGTCTAGCGTAGCGTGTAGCGTAGCGTGTAGCGTAGCGTGTAGCGTAGCGTGTAGCGTAGCGTGTAGCGTAGCGTGTAGCGTAGCGTGTAGCGTAGCGTGTAGCGTAGCGTGTAGCGTAGCGTGTAGCGTAGCGTGTAGCGTAGCGTGTAGCGTAGCGTGTAGCGTAGCGTGTAGCGTAGCGTGTAGCGTAGCGTGTAGCGTAGCGTGTAGCGTAGCGTGTAGCGTAGCGTGTAGCGTAGCGTGTAGCGTAGCGTGTAGCGTAGCGTGTAGCGTAGCGTATAGCGTAGCGTATAGCGTAGCGTATAGCGTAGCGTATAGCGTAGCGTATAGCGTAGCGTATAGCGTAGCGTATAGCGTAGCGTATAGCGTAGCGTATAGCGTAGCGTATAGCGTAGCGTATAGCGTAGCGTATAGCGTAGCGTATAGCGTAGCGTATAGCGTATAGCGTATAGCGTATAGCGTATAGCGTATAGCGTATAGCGTATAGCGTATAGCGTAGCGTGTAGCGTAGCGTGTAGCGTAGCGTGTAGCGTAGCGTGTAGCGTAGCGTGTAGCGTAGCGTGTAGCGTAGCGTGTAGCGTAGCGTGTAGCGTAGCGTGTAGCGTAGCGTGTAGCGTAGCGTGTAGCGTAGACACGAACGCATGCGTAAGTACGGCGTGCTGGTCAACTCGGCCAAATGTGTCTTCGGCGTCTCGGAGATAACGTTCCTCGGGTACCACATCTCTGAGAAGGGCACCAAACCTCTGGAAAGCAAGGTAGAAGCTATTTCGCAGTTCCCACCTCCAAAAAACGTCCGAGAACTCCGACGATTTTTGGGGATGGTGAATTTTTACCGCAGATTTTTGCCCAACGCTGCACAAATTCAAGCGCCGCTCAATGCCTTGCTGACTGGATCGGTTAAGGCTTCACATCCAGTAGTCATAGAAGGGGATTCACTGCGCGCGTTCGAGGCGTGCAAGAAGAGCCTTTGCGACGCAGCTCTGTTAGCTCATCCCGACTCACAGGCTAAGTTAG
Source organism: Eupithecia centaureata (assembly GCA_944547425.1). Classification (NCBI taxonomy): domain Eukaryota; kingdom Metazoa; phylum Arthropoda; class Insecta; order Lepidoptera; family Geometridae; genus Eupithecia; species Eupithecia centaureata. Next base: position 2,880,522 of record OX155681.1, on the reverse strand, counting down.
GACTAGTGACTGACGCTTCCGACACAGCTTTAGGTGGAGTTCTGCAGCAGCTGAAGGATGGACACTGGCAGCCGCTAGCATTTTTCTCTCGCAAGTTGAGCCCATCGCAAACCAAGTATTCTCCATACGACCGCGAGCTCCTTGCCATTTACGAGAGTATAAAATACTTTCGGCACATGCTTGAGGCCACTCACTTCACCGTCTATACCGACCATAGGCCTATCTGTTATGCTTTCCATCAGCGGAAAAATAACTGTTCGCCACGTCAGTATAGACACCTCGACTTCATATCGCAGTTCACCACCGACATTGTCCACATTGCCGGCAAGGACAACCTAGTTGCCGATACTTTGTCGCGCGTCGACGAACTGCAGATGCCAGTTGACCTGGAAGTGATGGCTGAGCTCCAAGCCACTGATCCAGAGCTTGCCGAACACCTCAATGGCGAAACATCACTTCGCCTTACTAGGACGACTATTCCTGGAAGCCGTGCCGTTTTGTACTGCGACGTCAGTACACCGACTCCCAGACCTTTCGTCCCGCAGCAACTGCGTCAGCAGGTTTTCGACAAGAAATTTTCAATAGAATAGAAAACACTTTATTATACTTAAACCTACCACACAAAGAAAGAAAAGAGAACATAAAAATACTACATACTAAGTCTACATAATTATAAAGGGCGGTCTTATCGCTAGGTACCTAAATATAGAAATGGAAAATAAAAACTTATATAAACAGAATATAATCATATTATCTATCATTATTATAATAACTTATAATATAAGTACATAATTTAACTGATTACTTAAATTATGTTCAGAAAAGTCGATAATAAATCTATATCGTCTCATTCGGCTGTATTGTCTGACCGTTAAGTTTGAATTGCGTTGCGCAAGAGTCGATTGTTATTTAATTTTATGATTGCTGTTTATCAGTCAAATCCAAGTTAATTTTAGTTAGTAAGTTTTATTAGCCGATCACAATCATGACAATTTGAGTGCAAGGATCTTAGGATTGATTGCAGCCACATAATAAATAATATATAATAAATCGTATCTATATGAAATAAATTAATATACTTTACATAGACACTCGCCCACACCACGTTCCATGTACTTACTATGAGAAAAATAACGATGAAACACTCGAAACAGTCGAAAAGCGCTTTCCCCCCACCTGTGCCGTTGACCCGCGGGAACTAATGACGTCACAGGCCAAATGCCTACCGCTTATTTTCTAATTCGTTTTTGATTCAGTAAAAGTGGAATAACTTTGTCATTTTTCAAGTTATCAAAATAATTCTTTCACCATATTTATTGTAATATATATGCCCTAAAACTTACATAATTAGTTTTTATTTTTGAGAAATTGGAAACTTCCTTATTATGCGTTGTTGATTTTTTTGTTTTAGTTTCTTTGTTAGCCTGCTGTTACCCTGCTATTATCAGTTATTCTTACCTTTGATAAACTTTAATTCTGAAATATCATTGTTTACAATAAATATCTTTGATTATAATTCAGAGTTCTTATAAGTATATCAACCGTCTAGCACCTAATTTTAATGACAGAGCTTTTTAATCCCTGAGCTTTTTTTATATCAGACAAATACATACCTTGCTATTCAATTGTATAAGGAGTCTTGTAGTTATGAATGTAGGTTTTATTTTATTTTCTTTATACTCTTCAGACTTATATTTGGATTTTGGAGTCAGGAAGTTGGAGATGCTAAACGCCCGTATGCCGCTAGTCCTGCGCCTTACAGTGTTTCAAGATTCCAGTATCTATATCTGTTTTAAATTCACTAAATCTACTGTAATTACCTTTAATTACTATTATACTGTAATGATAAAATACAGTGTATGTAATAAACTGTATATAACTTTCGTATAGCTTTATCAATTCTTATACGTAAAAAGAAACTACACAGGAATGTAGTCATACTCTTTGATCTACCTACTACACCCACTGACCTTTATCCATAGACAATTTATATAAAGTTTTAAAAAGTTACGAAGATTTCCCTGAAAAATCGAAAATAGAATGTCGAGCACTCTAGGACGCAGATGCGAGTAATAGCTGTCACTGTCTTACAAAGGAAAATTGCATTTTTAATCTATTTTTTGCCATGATCTATACATTTTATTTGAGACTAGCAACCCGCCCGGCTTCGCACGGTTTTATTATACGTGTAAACCTTTCTCTTGAATCACTATCTATTAAAAAAACCGCGTCAAAATCCGTTGCGTAGTTTTAAAGGTTTAAGCATTCAAAGGGATATAGGGACACAGAAACAGAAAAAACGACTTTGTTTTATACTATGTAGTGATTTGTAATTGTTTGGGTGATGTTTAATAAACTCTTAACTAAAAACTTAAAGCGACATTACTGTAAAAATTAGTGTAAGCAGTGACGTAAGTTGGGTGCGTTGTAGCGATGCTAGTCTATCTAGAGCTAAAATAAATCGGCTACAATTCCGTGATTAATACCCCAAATAATTTGCTTCCGATCTTAATAAAACTGCGGCTTATAAATGAACAAGTATCTGTCCGCGGCTACACTTGCTTTGTTTCCATGGAAACGTCTCAAAACTATTTCTATCCAATGGGAACTGATTTAAGGGATGAAAGTAGCCTATGTATTATTGAATGAATGAATGAATGAACACTTTATTGTACTCAAGAAAATACATTTAAAGAGCTTATATCTAATTAAAAAATAAACATAGTACAAAAATATTATTCCAGGGTTAAAACTTCGTCTATTATATATGTTTTCTAAATGTTTTGTACCTTTTTTTTTAATTGTTGTGTAATTATGTAATTGTGTAATGTTATTTTAATTGTTGTGTAACTATGTAATTGCGTATGTGTGTGTCTGTGGAAACAAATAAACTTTTTATCTATCTATCTATCCAAATTTACTCCCGATCAGTTCAGTAGTTTTTGCGTGCACGATGAACAAACAAACACCCATAATAACTTTCCCATTAATAATATTACCTAAGGATATTAATAAGGAAGTAAGGATTTGTGGGTACTGTTTGAGATTCTTCTTTGATGACCGATCGGTGCTATGAAAAGTCACAGTTATTATCATATTTACTGCAATGGATTTTGAAATCTGTATTGTTTTTAGAACCATTTGTATTTTTATCTAGCAATACTTTAATTTTACTTTTATATAATACTCACTTTAACCTGACTCGACATCACTATAATATTAGACATGCACTATAATATCGCCTGCGCACATTTAGTCTTCATTGAGACAATGGAATTTGATGTATCAATAACTGAATTTATGATTGTGCATGTCCATCATTGCTCATTGTCCCATCCATTGTTTTAAAAATTTATTGAGAAATTAAATTTATTTACTTAGACTTAGACTACATGATTGAACCTTTGTACCTACTTCTTCTTCATAGTCGTGCACTCTTGGCAGAGTGGTCGTGGTTTTGTGGGGTCCTGATGAACGGTTGCTCGTGCAATGCGTCGCCATCGCTCCCTATTGGTTGTACCTAGTACAGTGTAACAAAAAAATACTGAATTTTTAAAATGGCGATTGTAACTACTTAAGTTTGTGACTTCACGAATTCATTAGCTTGTCCTCAAATTAGAAACGTTGTAAAGGTCAAACGGATCACCCATTATCTACCTATTTAAATAAATAAATAAATAATGCTGGACAAATTGGACACAGCTTCATCTAGTCCTAAGCTAAGCAGAGATTGGGTTATGTATGGGTACTAGATAACTGAAAAACTCACTCAACAACTGTACCGAATTTTGTATTGTTATTGGAAATATGTTTTACAGGGGGTATGAAAAATAACAAGTTTCAAACAATCACCCTGCAATGGCTCTGCATTTATATCACCGGGGTGATAATTATTACGTAATTCTTTTGTTTGTCCGATCTCGGCTGAATAATTAAACATGTTACTAATAATAATGCTGGAAAAATCACACCGCACCATCTAGCCCCAAAGTAAGCTACTCAAAGCTTAGGAAAGACTAAATTTAGTGTCCGATATTTAGGAAGGTTTAATACCCCTTTTAGCGTTATGGGTACTAGATAACTGAAATGCTGAATTGCCGAAACCCATTTGTGCCACGAGAACCTAAACTGTGTCACAACAGTGGCTCAAGCAACGAAAAGAGCTGAAATAATTATGCCGCATCACTTATTTAACACTTATTTTTGTGTAATGACCTACGGAGCTGAGACGTGGACACTCACGGTAGGGCTGGTCCACCAGTTCAAAGTCGCTCAGCGAGCTATAGAAAGAGCTATGCTCGGAGTTTCTCTGAAGGATAGGATTCGTAATGAATACATCCGACAGAGAACCAAAGTTATCGACATAGCTCAAAGAATTAGCAAGCTGAAGTGGCAGTGGGCCGGCCATATCTCGCGAAGAACCGACAACCGTTGGGGTAAACGTGTTCTTGAGTGGAGACCGCGACTTGGCAAACGTAGTGTAGACTGCTGGCAGATGCTGGATGCGTCAAGCTGAAGACAGGGCGCTATGGCGCTCATTAGGGGAGGCCTATGTCCAGCAGTGGACTAATATAGGCTGATGATGATGATGACTTATTTAATTTAGGTATTCGAATTTATATTCAGAAATCGGGAATTGTGTTTGAATACAATAGTTTAAGGTACATTCACTTATTCAAATAATCCAGAGTAACCCATTGTTTTAAATGAACTAAGAATTCATTTGAAGAAATGAGAGTGTCGGTAGAGTACCTTTTAAAGTAAAAAAAATAAGTGAAAATGGATATACGGTACGAGAATTTAGGAGAAAATTTTAACTACGAAAATAGTAAGTAGAAATTTAAAGCCTGGTTTGAGATATATTTTTACAATAACTGCTCTCCTCTCTTACAGGAAAATCTGATGTTTTCGTTGTAGCATTATACTTACTCTACTGTTGAAAAATCAGTAGTGTGACGAACGTATTGGCACAGCGGGCAAAGGTCCCCCTGCTACAAAAGCGGTTGCGGGTTCGATTTCTGCCTTAGGACTATTGTTTGTACGATCTGCAAATGTTTGTTTTTTGGTTCTGGGTGTTTTCTATGTAGAATAAAAATATAATGTGTTGTATTGAATATATCAGTCATTAAGTACCCATAACACAAGCTCTGCTTAGCTTGGGGCTATTCTGTGCTGGGCGCTAGTTGTGTGGATCGTAAAAAATCAGATATCCGAAGTTGAAGTGTGGCTACAAAGAGTGACAAACATCCATCCATTCATACTTACAAACTTTCGCGTTTATAATAATATATGTAGGAAGGATCTGACTTCGAAACAAAAGGAAAGTAGGTATCTATCTCAATTCGTCGGAATCTTTTTTATTTATATACATACAAGCGACCCGCCCCGGCTGGCACGGTTTTATGATACGTATAAACCTTCCCCTTGAATCACTAATGTATTAAAAAAACGCATCAAAATCCGTTGCGTACTTTTAAAGATTTAATCATACATAGGGGCATAGATATAAAAGCATATAGGACAGACAAAGCGACTTTGTTTCATACTATGTGATGTTCACCACTTACTTAAACCTTTTGGATTTTTTTAGTTAAAAGGTAGACATTAAAATTTTATAGAAAATCAGTCCGAACGGTTTAAATAAATCTTAAATAATCTAAAAATCGTACCTATGCATACTTCACATACTTTAATGGTTTTAAAAAAATATTGATTATCTAAAAACCATATGCGTATTGTAGGTACTCTGAATACTTCAATAATATTACTCCGAAACCTCAATGACTTGACTTACCTCACTTATGAAATAGGTCGAATGTCAGAAACTCTTTTGGTCATCCTAAGCCAAGAACGTAGTAATGCTAGATCTTAGTCCTAAGCATTTGATCTACAACCATCAAGGAACTGAATTGGGTTTATGTTCCTTGACAACCATAGAATTAGATCTTACCTTTATGGTCTACAACTGCACAATGGTATTATCGTTACCTGGCAAAATTGCGTCAAACCAGACGTAGAGCCACAATCAAGAAGTTGAAGTTTTCTTTGTTACCATGGTGATTGGCGTAAAAAGTGCGCTCGTTTTATAATTTAAAATCTCCATTATAAAAATTACTCTATGATGATACGTGAACTTGTTTCTCGAGCTTCTTCCAGCGGCTTTGTTTTGCCTTTACAATATCTAACTAACAATAACTATACAATAAACATCATACATAAGTACCTATATCAGTAGGGAATAATGTAGCAATCTACCAGTGAAGTAATATCTACAATCGTACCTACCTAAAGACTAAAGGAAATATAAGGATATTGCCTTTAGTCTTTAGTTGCCCCGATATTGTCTACTTAATACTAAGCACTACTAATGTAGGATACATGTCGTCGGCTAAATTCGTTAACCACGTAACTCCATTTTTGGACGAAATATACTTTTTGATGTAGTTTTGTAGGAAATTTTTAAACGAATCGTTTCGCAAAACGCGTATCTCCATGTGAAAAATCGTTTAATTTAAAATTGCAAACACGAAAACCTCGTAAGTTTTTCCCGCCATTTTGCTAACGGTAAACCTCGTAACAGTCTTTATTTAACTAGTAAATCCAAAACGACTAAGAAAAACACGTATCTCCGGACGACGGATCAAGTAATACTCGTAACTCCTTTTTTTTACTCTTAAAGTGAAATATCAGGCAATTAGAGTTTATAATATTATTTCTTAGCCCCTGTTACCTACATACAAAAACTATCATAGTGGGGCTTTCATATAATTATTTCAAGTAATTCAGTTTTTTTCACCTACTGTAAAATTTACGTTGATGGAGATACGGGGTTAACGAATTTAACCGACGATGTGCTTAGTTGAATAGGCAAGAAAATCTTAACAACGATAATTAAAATCAAGGAATAGAAAAAAATACGATAGTACAATTGAAACCATTGAGCTAACTGCAGACGGTTGCAAACAGGATTAAGTTGCTTCAATGGTTCATAGATTTGATATTTTTAATACATTATTTCTAATTTTTTTTTTGTTTTCTTTCCAGCTCTAACAGATGTCCAAACATGGACGGGGCCACAAACCCTTATGGGGCTGGGATCAGTCATAATCCTCTATCTAGCCCTGACTGTTAAGATCCTGCCAGCGTTCATGAAGACGAGACCAGCCTTTAAGTTGAACAACATACTCCTCGCTTACAACGGGTTTCAAGTCGCCTTCTCGATTTATTTGGTTTTCATTGTGAGTGTGCTTTTATTTTAATGTCAGGCGCTAAGACGTGCGTAACCTGCGTCTGCGAGGTCTATTGAGCGGCTCATCTATGAAATGTTCTCATGAACAACATAATCATCATTATCATCAGCCCATATTAGACCACTGCTGAACATACGCCTCCCTTAATGAGCGCCATAGCGCCCTGTCTTCAGCTTAACGCATCCAGCATCTGCCATCAGTCTTCCGCAGATCGTCATCCTACCTGGCCGGAGGGCGTCCTATACTACGTTTGACAAGTCGCGGTCTCCACTCAAGAACACCTTTACCCCAACGATTTTCGGTTTTTCGCAAGATATGCCGGCCCACTGCTACTACAGTTTGCTAATTCTTTGATGTCGATAACTTTGGTTCTCTTTCGGATGTATTCATTACGAATCCTATCCTTCAGAGAAACTCCGAGCAAAGCTCTTTCCATAGTTCTCAGAGCGACTTTGAACTGGTGGACCAGCCCTTCCGTGAGTGTCCACGCCTCAGCTCCGTGGGTCATTACGGGTAAGCTGATCGACGAAGTCGCAGTGGGCAGGCCATATCTCACGAGCTGACAACCGGCTGGGTTAAACGTATTCTTGAGTGTTAGACCGCGACTCGACAAACGTAGTGTAGGACACCCTCCTGCAAGGTGAGATAACGATCTGCGAAAGACTGTAGGTAGATCGACGCGCTATGGCGCTCATTAAGGGAGACCGATGTACAGCAGTGTAGTAATATAGTAGGTTGATGATGATGATCAGTGAAACACTCATCTGAATTGGCTAACTAGGAAGATTTCACTTTTATTACTGTCTAGTATTAAATTAACGGGTTTTCAACTACTTTTTTACAGTATCTCAGATATATCTACAATTTCAACGTCATATCCACAAGGTGTCCAAAAGGATTGGATATGCAAGGGGTAAGTCCTTTTCACTTTTTTAAATATTCAGACCGAGGTTCCAATAGCAATTGATTAAATATTTAGAGATCATACAAACTTTGCTTATTTCGCAGCAGTAATCAAACCCGCAACCTTCTGCGTCTCAAATGGTTTGGTCATGCAGTTGTATTTTGTTCCGTACTCCTGAGTGCCTATATCACAATTTAAAAAATGATAAACTAGCCAAGTGCGAGTCAAACTCGCACACGAAGGGTTCCTTATCTATGTAAACGGCAAAAATACATGGCTGGTGGGAGCCTCATAAACATTTCTTGAATCTTTTTTAAGTATTTTCAAAATATTATCGAAAAATTCAACTGTCTAGCTCAAATTAAACGTGTTTTATTCCGTTCATAACATAAATAGGTCCTATAAATACTTTGAAGCCTCCTTTTAAATATAAAGTATACATGTAGGTACTAGAAGGTTTCGCTTTTCCTTAGTTACATTAACAAGAATTAAAAAAAACATTTAACATTCAATTAACTATCACGGTTCATGAGATACAGGCTGATACAGCCGAGGCCCGAATAATAAATCGCTTCACCATTCAAATAGTATAGAGGTAGTGTCAAACTGACAGTGTTAAACTCTTTTTGGTATTCTACTAGCACAAACTTTTTGAGGTTCATTCATAGCTGTGAGAATTGCGTTTATAACTACCAATTTGATATTCTATTATAAAAGTATCTTCAAGCGCAAAAAATATTAGAATACCAAATGCAAAAACGTCATTTTCGCCATCTCGATAGTATGGCGCTATTGAGACCTTTGTTTTGAAATTAATGGAATTTGGCCCCTGGTTAAATAAATAAATAAATTAATAATTCCGGACAGTCCACACAGCATCATCTAGCCCCAAGCTAAGCAAAGCTTGTGTTATGGGTACTAGATGACTGATAAACTTAATACAATACATTACTTATATAGATATTTTTTATTATACATACATGGAAAATACCCAGACTAAGGGAACAAATTTCTGCAGATCGTAACAAATGAGGCGAGAATCGAACCCGCAACTTCCTGCGTCGCAGGCGGACCTTCGCCCACTGCGCCACATCGGTCGTCAGTCATAAACGGACAGACAGACAGTCGGACGGAGATAGACGTACCGCTCCGTTTTACTCGTTGTGTAGCCCTAAATCCACAGATTCCGTGCTCTCGAGTACCAATATCACAAAAATTATAAAATCCTTCGCATTTCAGGTCATAAACGAAATCTACCCATACTTCATAGCAAAGCACCTCGATATGCTCGACACAGTTTTCTTCGTTCTCCGAAAAAAGGACAACCAAGTGACATTCCTCCACCTTTACCACCACGCAGCAATGCTGACCTGGACATGGTTCCACCTCATGTACCATCCCACGGATAATTTCGTCGTGGTGGGAATGCTGAACAGCTCAGTCCATGTGTTGATGTATGCGTACTATGGTCTTGCGGCGCTGGGTCCAGAATATGCCAAGTATACTTGGTGGAAGAAACATTTAACTAAAGTTCAGTTGGTAAGTCTAATCCTACTAATATTATAAACGCGAAAGTTTGTAAGTGTGGTTGGATGGATGTTTGTTACTCTTTCACGCAAAAACTGCTAATGGATATGGATGAAATTTGATTAAAGTCTGGAATAACACATAGGCTAATTTATCCCGGAATTGCCACGGGAACGGGAATTACGCGTGTGAAACCGCGAGGCGCTGCTAGTAATATATATGTATAGCTAGCCCGCGACTTTGTTCGCGATCACATAAATCTTCCTTATTTCCATACAAATTTACATTCCCCTATTTTATATTCCTTGTACAATCTTTAATCTCATACTAATTTATATCCAATCAAAATTCTAAAAAATAATGGTTACAAGCTTAAAACTTGTAACATAACGAATATTGCATACAAACTTTCATTTCATTTCAACCACCATATTTAGTTGTTTGTTTTAATGCGAAAATTTCTATCAAAACATCCAAATCTGTAGTGAACTCGTCTATTAATTATGTGTACGATATATACGTACTGGGTCACGAGCGATTGAATATCTTTTACAAATCATCTAAAATCCCATTCAAATCAAGTTTATTGATTTGGACGATTGCTTAATAAGGCCATTTTTCCAATTAAAGTGATAATTTCTTATGTAATTGAAACATAGGCTCTCAGATTTCGTTCTTATTTTTTGCCTAGAAATAACGATAGATGAATGAAATTATCGTAGACTAGCAGCGCCTCACAGTTTCACCCGCTTTATTCCCGTTTTCGTGGGAATTCCGGGATAAAATAAAGCCTATGGGTTATTCCAGACTATAAACTATCTCAAAGAGTAACAAACATCCATCCATACATACTTACGATCTTTCGCGTTTATAATATTAGTAGTTATATCTAATCCGAAGATTAGGAATGCTTTGTTTGATGAAGTTTGCTTTTACCAAGATGGGGATGATTCAGATATAATTATATAGCTTAATCTAGAGGCAACCTTGTTAATGTTTTAATAATAGTGTTTTGCCTTTTATTTTGAATATTTTTTAATTAATACATCATCATCATCATTTTCATCAACCTATACTAGTCCACTGCTGAACATAGGCCTCCCCTAATAAGCGTCATAGCGCCCTGTCTTCAGCTTGCCGCATACAGCATCTGCCAGCAGTCTTTCGCAGATCGTCATCCCACCTGGCTGGAGTGCCTTAAATTATAATATGTTTTTAAATCCTCATCCTTTTTATTTCAGATCCAGTTCATCCTCGTGGTGGTAGACCTGCATTACCAGCAGAAGCTGTCCCCCTGCCCCCTCCCTTTTGCTTTCTATTACTTCTGTGTAACTCTGATCTCTTCCTTCTTTGTTCTGTTTATGAAGTTCTACTTTAAGATATATCAGCGTAAAATAGAAAAATAATAGGTAAGTAAGTATATGATTTTTTTTTCTATTTCTTTCTATTACTACTGTATTACTCTGATCTTTTCCGTCTTTGTTCAGTTTTTGAAGTTCTACTTTAAGATCTATCATCACAAAATAGAAAAAATAATTATTGTTTTTTTTACATATTTTTTTCCTTCTATTATTTCTGTGTAACTTTGATCTCTTCCTTCTTTGTTCTGTTTTTGAAGTTCTATTTTAAGATATATCAGCGAAAAATAGTAAAATAATAGTTTTAAGTATTTAATTTTATTGTAACTTAGCAGAGTCAACCCCTAAAATGGCTGAGCATAATTATTACCTTATTTATATGTATCATTACCTTATTAGAAAACTATTTCTAAAATTCTAACATTTAGAAACCTGTAAAATATCAAACATTATTAGATTTATTTATTATTATTTTCACTAACACTTTTTATTTTCAATCATAAACTACGATGATCTGAAGTAGTTCAGAAGAATTTTGATAATGTAAATCGAAATTTTATTTTAATGAATTGAAATATTCACCATGTGGTCTAGAATGGTTCCAATTCTAATCAGTGAACTAATTTAAAGGAAACTCGTATAATTTCATCGTTAAGTTGCGATCCGTACATATTTTAGCATTAAGAGATTTTAACCTTGTGTATACTATTTGAAAACAAAACAGAGATAAATATTATACAATTTATAGACCGGTACCAATGCAATGGCGTTATAAGGAAAATTCACAAAACCTTGAAGTGATCATCTTGATTGTACAATAATTATACTAAAAGGTAAGGTAACTTAAGTATTACAAGTAGTTGAAATCTTACAAATACTTCAGATCATTATTTGTACTCTAGATCATTAGTAAAAGAACACCATTTTTAATAGATTAGGATTTGTAAATTTTGAAATCGAATTAAACGGTGAATTAATTGGAACTGTTTTCTTATAAATAAGCCGATTCCTATATAATACTATATCATGAAACTTTACCTGTACCACGAAGCTTTGTTCGCGTATAATAAGATTTTTTGAACACATTTTTTTTTGACCATGAACTCATCCCAAATTTTAAGTCGTTGAGACCATTCAGTCAGGATTTTAATGACCTTCTTATCGACACCATACTCAAGTTATTGAATAAATTTGCGTAATTTTTCTTGAATTCTTAATTTTAGTTTATCTAAATATAAATTCACATCGACTAGAATTGGAAACCATCTTTAAATGTCACGCTTTGAAATCTAGCTTAAAACGTTATAAATTACGGTCGTGCCCTTTTTCAGGAAATTTTTAGCAAACGCTAAAACACGAGTTTTTTTATGTTGCAAGAGGAACCTGCATGTCAAATTTTGTCGGTCTAATAATAACGGTTCCTGAAATACAGAGAATGTTTGTTTCAGATTTCCCTTTTTTGAATTTGCTACTGTCTGTAAGTAGCTCAACTCTTTCAATCACAAATACTTGTAGAAACAAATATATTTTCTAAGATTGTTATTTTCTGCAATTTAGATAAAATATGTAATAAGTAATTGCATGCCCAGCGTGGGGATTATGGGCAATAACCCCCACATAATGATGCCATATATGGCGCTCATTAGGAGAGGCCTATGTCCAGCAGTGGACTATTATAGGCTGGTGATGATGATGATGATGATGTAATAAGTAGGTACGAAAAAGTTTTTGACCTAAATCTACTCCAACAAACTTCAAAACAGTACAAAAACGCTAGATGCGGTGTTAGTAATTAACACCGCATCTAGCCTCAAAATAAGCCAAGCCTACATAATAAAATTCATACGCAACTTATCCGCAGTGTACAGCTTACTCTCACTGCAATCCACAGATGAGCAGATGACACACAATAAACCTGCAAACATAAAATTTATTACATGTGTAATGCCATACAGCCTGCTGGAAACGTAAGGCCGCGTGAGCAAGTGCATTTTCTTCAGTTGTATTTTAACCTCCGCACGGTCCGGACGCGCGAAAAGTTAAAAAAAAACTTCCGGAAGTATCGCGAGTGTTTTGTCATCAACATCGATTACCTAAGGTCAGTGTACTTTTAGTGACGGTTTTCTTTTTGAATGAAGAATTAGGTGCATACCAGTGTTCGTTCAATAATGTCACAATTTAATTCGAATTTGATGACCTATTGTACTAAGATAAATAAAAGTAGGTGTTACTGGGTAAAACTCGGTTTTACTTTTACTTATAGTGATGATGATGTACTATTATAACTACTAGTAAATGGTGAGAGTCAAAATTCCATCGCGTGTAGCAAAATTGCATTGTATTACGTACAGTTTAGTAAAATATAATTATTGGACTCTTACTAAAAACATTTACAAAGCCTACAGCTAGGTGTAGTAAATAAGCTTTAGGCAATCATAAACAGTGTATGATTGCTGAAAAAATTCAAAGTTTTGGTTTTCAGTTTCCTTGCACGCGTGAAATTTTAATCTTTGACATGCCGTCAAAGATTAAAGTATACATAATTTTGTGTTTTTTTTTCTAACATTTCTTTTGTAAAGGTGTAGTTCTAAGTTCTTACATAAAAAAAGGTTTATTCTACAGTTCGTTGTTCTTGACTAGTATGGGAAGGTTTAGTTCGTGTCGTAGTAAAAGCCTTCAAGCCAAGAGTGTGGACCTCACGACTATTTTCCAGCTAGTTATTACCAGTTCTGGAAACGGCACTAAATTTGAACCCTCACCAGAAGATAGTAGATCTCTAAGTCGATAGCATGAAGGCTCAAATTTATTTGTATCTTCCTTTATATCAGGGCTGTCTATTATCTACTTTCTCCAATTGCGTATTTTGAAGTATCAAATAACTAAGTATCTATCTTCTAACTGTAGTTTCAGCATTGTTGAAATTTGAGCTGTAGTGTAAGTGTTTTTATGGCCTTAGTTCGTTCATGATGCCTGGATAATGTTTCTGTAAAAAAGTACTGAATCTTTTGTCTAGATTTTTTGTAGACTTAGGTATACTTAGTTATTTTTTCACTATCACATTTTTGAAGACGCAATCGCCACCATAGTTAACTCTATTTTTTATGACATTAAGACTTCCAGATTAAGCCTTAGGTCTCTGATCTTCGATTTCTTAGCATTAATGAAATTTATTTTGAATTGATCTCCAATTGTACGTCTTTATTTTTTAGAGAAAACTTACAGCTAGGTTCTAGCAATAGAGTCTTTGTTTATAACATGTATGGAGTACGCAAGTTATACTGATCAATGCAAATAAAAAGAAAACTAATAAAAAATATTCCATGTAAGAGTTATTAGACGACAATAGGAGATTACAATTACAACTAGCCTGTTGTGTCCCACTGCTGGACAAAGGCCTCCCCCCAATATGAGATATGAGATACTTTAAAAAAAAAAAAATATACATAGACTTAAAATAAATACAAATAAAGAGATAGATTTCAGTTATTGACACTAAGATTTGATTAATAAATATTAAGTAACCTTTACCTATATCGTGGGGGTCTGTATCGATATATATTTTATATACACGGTAGAGAGATACGCTGACAAAAAAATGTCTCTGTATTAAGTAAACTATGAAATAATTTTGCTGTAATCAGTTACAGTTGTGCCTTGAAAACGAAAAACATGCAATTATATTGTCTAGGCCACATTCTAAGTTCCATGACTTGCAGATATTATGAGGTCAAAGATCTCAAACGTGGTAAAATACAGTCTGCAACTTTTTTGCAATCTAGATTGAAAACTCTATGTAGCTGATAATGTTGTTCCAATAATATTTTATCAGAGAGAGAAGTAACTCCTTTTAGGCAAGATACCATCTTCACTATCACTACATAGTATGAAACAAAGTCGCTTTCTCTGTCCCTATGTCTCTATGTATGCTTAAATCTTTAAAACTACGAAACGGATTTTAATGCGGTTATTTTTAATAGATAGAGTGATTCAAGAGGAAGGTTTATACGTATAATAAAAGCGTGCGAAGCCGGGGCGGGTCGCTAGTCACCTATAAAGGCTTTGGCTTTTGGAAGTGCGATTTAAAGATTTTTTACTCCGTTTGCGTCGCAGGAGGTTTGATTCCCGCCTTGAGATAAATGATATTTGTACAATCTGCAAATATTTGTTCCAAAGTTCTGGGTGTTATCTATATACTTGTATATGATAAAAAAATCTATGTAGTGTATTGTATTAAGTGTATCAGTCATCTAGTTGGATTTCTCTGTTTCGCTTGAGGCTAGATGATGCTGTGTGGATTGAACAGCAATTTTGTATTTATTTGTCTAAGAACACAAACAGTTCAACTGAATGAGAAAAACAATGTTTTTTTACTTTTATAATGTACCTAAGTAGTGTAGGTTTCTACTTAAAATTATATTATAGCACAAATGTGCTTACCTACAAAACTTAATGATGTACATATGTCATAATAAAAAGAAGAAAAAATAACGGCACAAAAACAAGCTAAATAAGTAACACGCATTTGGTATTTTGTCACTGTAGAAGTTACAAACATAATCCAATCTTTTGATCTTGTTCGGGATATTAAATGTATTAGTCATTTAGTATCCATAACGCTCCGCTTAGCTTGGGGCTAGATAATGTTGTGCGGATTGTCCAGTAAGTATTTTTTTTTAATTTATTTTGCCCCTTATGATCCTTTATCTATAAATATAAATTCCCTTTTCTCCTTTCTTTGCTTAAATTACTTCGTTTTATTCGTAAGAGTAGATAATCGGCAGTGTAGCTATGAACTTATCATGTCCAAATGCTATTCTGTAAGCTTGACCAAATGGAATATAGTTGGCGTGACTTCATGGCTTTAAGTGTTCATACAAAATCCAATGTTTTACGCCTTTACTATGACGTAAATCCATTAAGCATTCCGTAGATATCACACTATAAATATATGCGAAAGCTTGGATGTTATCTCTTCACGCGAAAACTACTGAACAGGGGCCATATTTTGTAGCCCTATATCGACTTAATTTTTGACAGTTAGTCCAATTTTATACCTTACTAGCGACCCGCCCCGGCTTCGCACGGTTTTATTGTACGTATAAACCTTCCTCTTGAATCACTCTATCTTTTAAAAAAACCTCATCAAAATCCGTTGCGTAGTTTTAAAGATTTAAGCAGTCAAAGGGAAATAGGGACAGAAAAAGCGACTTTGTTTTATACTGTGTAGTGATACCAAACCGAAAACATTCTGAATGCGTTGATCGTCGAATTAAATTGAAAAATCAAATTGAATTAAAACTTTTTGACAAAAAAATACTTAGGAGCATTAGATAAATACAATTAAAATACAAAAAACACCAAAATTTTGTGTAAATTATGCTCGACTTACAAATTTTGGAATTGGCATTTTTTTTTGGTAAGTATTCTGTTTGTATTTGCATTCATTTGCATTCATCATCCGCCCAAATAGTCAATAGTTTTTGACATTTGAAACAAATCTATAGGTATTGATTATCTTTGAGTCCTTCCATCTTTTTTAAGCATACCGATGCATATAAAAACGCCACAGCACGCTATCTTCAGCTTGCCGCATCCACTTGGAGTCTTTCGCAGATCCTCATGCCACCATGTACAGACAGAATCATTAATTGGTAACCCCTCAAATAGCTAAAGTTTACATTTGTTGTCCGACCGATTTACAACACTTTTACTCAAATTCTAAGAAACAAAAATTGTATCACCAAGTGGGGTTCGAACCAGGCATCCAATCGCTCGCATGACATTTAACCACTTCACTAAACAACTAAGCCAATGAACTAGTTATTGTAAGCTCGAAATTTTGTGTTATTTATGTTTGGCAGCGGATTTTATTTACGATATCTGGATAAGAAAAAAAGATGAGGGTAGATCTGAATACAATCTTGGTGAACAAAGAAAAGGTTACTGCCATTCTCAATTCGAGTGTTTACTTAGTGGTTTTACTTATGTTTTTGGTGGAATTGAAGAATATTGAAGGAAATGTTGCATATCAGTAATTTTGTGAGAACTAAGATCCCGGTTATTATCGAACAGCAAATGAGTAATAAGAAGATTGCTCATCAGCTTGGAATAACGGTAAATTTTCTACTTATATCTTAAAGTTTTTCTTTAGTAAAACCTTGTTATCTTTAACTGCATAATATAGGTATTGTTGATTTGTTATCTTACAGATTCAAACCCTGCGCTTATGGGGGCGTTATTTCAATTTAAATCCAAGGGGGATGTGAATATAAGAAGAATTGGCAGAAAAAACAACAGGAATGTAACAACAGAATAAATTTAAAAAGTAGGTAAGTGATAGTTCTCAATGAATCCAATTACATTAATCAAAGATTATTTCATCTTATTCTTATCTTTTTAACAAACTACATAGTATTTGACCAATGAAAATAAGTTATTTGTATTTTATCCCCCACCCCTAAAAACAAACACCAATTGATTAAATTGTTATTTTTAGGTTATTGGGGATCGATGTCTTCTATGGTTCCCGGAAAATAGAAGAAATGACTGGGAGTATGAATGGCGAAAAATATTTGACGGTGTTGAAGGAAGTCATGTCACTTTCTGTGCGGATCGCGTATCCAGAGGGACAAATTTATTTTGTCCACGATAATTGTGCAGTGCATCGTACGCGAATGGTTTCTGAATGATTCTATTTTTAAGAAGACATTACTGTTATTCCTAGCTATCTTTAAATCCGGACCTAAGCCGAGAAAATTTGTGGGGTCAAATGGTTTTAAATTGGCATTCGAATGAATTGACGTCCAAGAATAACTTAGAGCAAGAGGTTACACCGATGAGAAACAGACTATATAAAATCAATAATAAAAAAAAACACCATTTGACCTCATATATATTTACAAACCTACCTGATTAAACTATGTTCCACGATTTACAGGAGATTCAAATTGTTTAATTCATTAGATTTGAAAAGTAAACAAAAATCTAATGAAAACATGTGTATTCTCGAGTAGGTACTAAATCGCAAATGGAACATTATTTATCAGGATAGGGAACTACTTGTTACAGTCTTGTAAATAAGCTTGATTATAAAATAAAATATGTCGAAAGATAAACAAACAATCTATGCTACTAATTATGTTTATTTGTTTTGTAATGTAGTCATAAATTTTGAAATAAAAAAGTGTGTTTACTTATTTAAAATTGTGTTTTATTTATCAATTATTATATTCATACTAATATACATTAACTTCACTATTCACAAGAATAGACAAAAATAAAAAATGCCAAATATAAAAATGACATCTAATTGATGAAGGGGATCGAACACGGGTATTACTATTAGAAGCCAGAAACGTTGCATATGATTATGTCTTGAAATTTAGCATAAGTTACTCGTGCGTAGCGATAAAAATTTAGAAAGGTATTGAAAAAACCTTAGATTTCTGATTAAATAATTGAATAAAATTTATAACAAAACAAAATACGAAATTATCGAGAAACTTGTAAACTAAAATCAATGATTTTTATGTTAAAGGGTTTGAACCTACGTGCTACTGATTACACACTACTGAATATTCTGTGAGGGGGATACCAATTAGTGAAGCTGTCTGTACATAAAGTATTTCTGTGAGATGATGGAAGCTATAAAAGAGTAAGTTTTGCTTTTTAATGGGATAGATAAACGATATCGAAAGCCTTTGATTTTTTTTTATTTACTTTTATTTGTTATTTGTATTATTTAAGAGTAGTCGATTAAGTTTGAGTAAATTAATTTTGCGAGAGTAAAACACAACCTAATTCAAATTATTTAAATCAATAATTGGAACTTCATCAATGTAGTCAAGTCAATAAAATACGAATTATTAAATGATATCAAATCAGTAATGATCAAAGTAAATAATATAAGGAATTTAATGAGATCACAGGAATACAGCCAGCGCGTTCAAATAAAAAAGACGTACTAGTATTTAAAGATTTTAGATGTAGTACTAAATCGATGTACCAAGAAAAAAGTTCTTAGGTAACGCACAAAAAAAAACATACATTAAAATTGAGAACATCCTCCTTTATTGAGGTCGGTTAAAATACAAACGTTTGAACATCATCACTCAAATCTAATATCTATATGTTAGTAATATAAATTGGCGGACATTAAAAACTAGATTAGTAGAACAAAAGTGAATGACCCGAACAATGCACTGTTTCAATTTCTTAAAGCAATTATTATAAGCAATCTATCTACATTAGGCAACTACAAATTAATAATAGCTTGCCCAATTGGATCTTACATCGGATTTTACATCAATTTAAAGTGTAAAAACCGGTTTAATTATATAGTAGACATCTGCAGATTATGTCATGTATGATGTACCCAGGTAGTAATTTGTACCTATAGATATATAATTATCAAAGGAAACATGATGGAAATACATTAACTTGGACTACTTCAACTTGAGGTGCATTCGATACCAGTGGCTTAGATGAACATTACAAATACAAATACAAATACAAAATGTTTATTTCATTTTCAGAAAGTTACAGTGTCTTATAATGTGCTCGGAACCTCCTTTTAAGTACAGAATACTTGTATTAGGAGGCAACGCTCTTCCATATCATACTTAAATATGAAATCGATTTGAAAAAGGAAAAGTATTTGATTGAATTACAATAATAATAATTGCATTTTTTGTATATTATTTTGATTCGGATTATGAACGGACCGTGCTGAAATTTGAAATAGATGTAGTTCTAGGCTTAGAATAAAACAGATGCTAGCAATTTTCACGTGCGTGAAGCCGCAGGGCGCAGCGTGTTAGTTTAGAACAAAACTAGTGCTAGCTAAATTATAGGTAGTAGCCTAAATTACAGACACGCGAATATTTTTAAAATTATAACTTAAAAACTTCACACATTGTCTTGTAAAAACTAGTGACCAGTAAGTATTGTTTTTTAAATTATGTTTTATGTATTTTTGGACGTGAAATTTCTTAAAGCCTTTATAACAAGCTGCTAACAAGTGAAAAACAATAATAATGAAATAGACATTGTCACTTGTGATTTAAAAAATGCAAGTAAGTAAAAGATAATCAGAAAATTTATGCAGCTCCAAGTCAGTGCCGTTCAAAACACTTTAGAAATACTTTAAAATTTTTTGCTGGTGGACTCAGATCTTAATGGGCAAGTAATGTACCATTGCAAATTTCACCAGGTAAACCACATAATAGCATAGCGTCGTACCATTCTTAACGAGATCCAATCTAACGTTATCTGCGTAATGAACACATGTTCGTTCTTTGAGCGTGAATATAATTATTGTGGTTTACAATACTATCGGTTCTAATGTGGAAAATTGTGATTTTCCTGAATGCTATGATGTTGACGTGAAATAGCAAATAAGCCACTTAAATTAAATCTGTAAATGATCTTCATGGCGGAGCGGGCAAAAGTCCGTCTGCGACGCAGGAGGTTGCGGTTTCGATTCCCGCCTTGGAACTAATAGTGACCTAGCCATAATCGAGTATGTTACTCGTAAGTTTATAGGTAATTAACTAAGCAATTGAATTTAAAATTACTGGTGCTGAAATTTACATAAGACTTAATAATTCGATATGTAAATTGTTCAAAATTAAGGTTTTCGTCGATCTAGACCGCTGCTGCACAATGCATCCTAAAAATGTGCATTCAAAGACAAATGTGCATTCAAAATAATATAATGCATGAAATAATAGACCGCGCGTAGGCCACTCGCTCGAAGCTAATTTACATCAATATACAAATAACAAAATAAACATAGTATTTATAATACATATTTTGTACAAAAAATAACATAGTGTAATAACCCTAAGTATGCCGCGGCCGTATCACTAAGAGCGACTTCTCCCAAGCAACCTTGATACAAAAGATATTATATCACCTAAAATGAGTATTAAGATCTAGATTGATTAAGGAATTGGCTCTAGCTCTCTCTCTAACCTAAAATTATCAAATACCACAAGTGACTTCATTTAACCCCATAATATTTGAATTCGATATGCGTATGATATGCGCCGTATGGTAGCTGCGCTGGATATATGTGCTTAGTCCTTTAATATCTAATCAAACATCGAATATGTATCTTCAATGTTATACGTATTGAACTAACGTCCTTCGATTTCAAACTCAGGATACTGGTATATCCTGAAGCAATTTCAAATAGGATAATTAGTTTTCATAACCACATTTGTTCATTTTGTTTCTACATATCCTTTTTGCGTGTATCCTTGTATTTTATTCGTTTAGTTTGTTCAAATTGGTCTCTAGTCCATTCGATTACGGGCCATGGGCCTGTGCAGGTTCATCCGATTCGTATTGCGTATCGTCATTATTGTTAAAGTTATCTAGAACCAGCTGAGGTCTAGAAAAATTGTTGTGCCAGTGCTAGCTCAAGACTAGTGGAGTGTGACGAAGACACCGAGAAGCAGTAAGTGAATTAATAAGTAATTAAATGAAATGATGATTATTTTTAGACGATACAACACACTAAACATAAGTAAAGATTAATAACTATAACTTATTTATAAAACAACATACTATATAAACAGGTAAACTATACGGAAAGGCTTCTAAGGTAAGGTTAACTCACTAAAACAACAAAAACAGAACTAATATATTATTAATGTAAACATTGCGCAGACATGAAAAAATCACACAGAACGTTTTCATAAGGGTGGTTGATACATTTCAGTGAAATATTTATTTTAATAGTATCATAGTGAATATCCAATTTGGTTCAGGCTTGATTCAGGATATTGACTGTCCGTCAACAATTTGGTTCAGGCATGATTCCACAAACTAGTACGTCTCTCCGTATAATTTGAACATGGTCTATAAACAATTCCTCTCCTCTCAATAAAACTGTTAATTTGTTTTTATTCTATGATTTTTATTTTCCTTGTCAATATATTTTTAACAGTTTATAACTTTACCTAAAAATCCCATATTTTTATTAAAATTTAATATATATAAATACCATATTACATTATTACGTTCACATCTTTAAACCCCATATTTTATTTTATTATATTAGTTTACATATTATGTGGATGTTATTTATATTAATTATATATTTATAAATGTTTATTTATATTTAATCAGCTATCACTATTTTGGTAATTTTTAACTTACTAAATAATAGTCTTTATTAGACTTACTTCTACATATACTATACCCTGGAATAAATAGCTCATTACGATATGGCCATCCATTACTTATTCAATATTTATTAATGTCCATGTTTACATATTCATTGATATGCAGTAAAGAGTTAAAGTATACTATTTTTGTAGGATTTTTAGCTCTATTGATACATGTTTATAGGAAAATCGTCCTCTCTTTAGAAAACAAAAAACCTTCACCCGTTGACTAATGTCGACGTAATTTGGTAAGTTTAAGTAGAGAAAGTTCAAAATTGGTCATCAACCAAATTACAACCGTGAACGTTTCAAGTCAGCCAAGATTCCGTTAACATGTAGTATTTTGTAATCACTTTGTCTTTTCACGGGCGAGACGGTTTCTAAAATTATATCACTTCCAACTTGCTCTAGGGGAGATGATATCTATAACGTTGTAGAGATTACAAAAGCAAAGTCTTAGAACATGTTGTTATTTTAGTGTAACATTTATCTAATCTGTTACGCGGTGCGTTTATAGCTTCATACTCAATCTACGTGTTGCGTGGTTTTTGACTACGTGACTTGGTTCCATAGGGCAAGGGAGATTGTTTTGATGGAACGAACTAAATTATAAATGGTACAATCACGAAAATTTGCAAATAAAATATATTGGACAATCCACACTGTTCAAAGTTTCAGCTTGATTTGTTCAACACTTTAAGCGGAAAGAGGTTACAAACATTCATGAAAATAAACTTTCGCATTAATAATATTCGTGTTATGTTTTATTGTTTTAAGAATATTAGTTACAATTTGTTTAAATATAACTCTATTATTTCTTGTATTGTAAAAAAAAATCACTATATGGACTATGTATCTAAATTTTATGTAGGTACTGTCTGAAATAAATGATTTGAATTTGAATAACATAAACTCTGTAACGTCTGTAACGTCACGGGCCGTGTGGTGCCGGCTTAGAATAGCATTACCCCAACTCTTCCCGTGGGTGTCGTAAGAGGCGACTAAGGGATATACCGGGGGGTGGGCAGCAGCACCCCTCTAGAACAACCCCATCATCAGACTGCGATCCCCAACCCGCATGCCCAGCGTGGGGATTATGGGCATTACCCCCGAAATGATAGGAAACGCCAAAAAATGGCCCCCAGTACCCGGCCGCCTCGCTATTCCTGGCCATGGTAGCGGTCATGGTAACGGCGGGGCAGGGGGTGCTAAGAATCACCGGTATTTAGGCTACCACACGCTTACTAAAATGACCCTGGCAACGTTTAACGGACGCACTCTGAGGCTTGACCATCATTTAGCGCAGTTGGAAGTGGAGTTAGAGAACATTAAATGGCATGTTCTCGGGTTATGTGAAGTCCGTAGAGAGGGGGAGGACACCGTAACCCTAGACTCAGGCCATCTTCTCTACTTTTGTGAGGGTGATAAAACATCCCAGGGTGGAGTAGGTTTCCTCGTCAATAAGGCCCTCTCTAGCAACGTTCAAGAAATCTCCAGTGTGTCGACCAGGGTAGCGTACCTGATCCTTCGGCTTTCCAAGCGGTATAGCATGAAGGTAATTCAGGTCTACGCACCGACCTCGGCACACTCGGACGATGAAGTGGAGGATATGTACGAAGACATATCCAAAGCCTTACACAACACCACTAAGGCTCACTTCAACGTTGTTATGGGGGACTTTAACGGCAAGGTGGGAATCCAGACTGGCAATGAATCCCGAATAGGCCCGCATGGTTATGGAATCAGGAATCACAGGGGGCAAATGCTTGTCAACTTCCTTGAGAAAGAGGGACTGTTCTTAATGAACTCCTTCTTTAAGAAACAGCCTCAAAGGAAGTGGACGTGGCAAAGCCCCGACACTGTGACTAAAAATGAGATCGACTTCATCATGACGGATAGCAAGCACATATTCAGAGATGTCTCAGTGATCAACAGGTTCAATACCGGATCTGATCACCGAATGCTCCGAGGCACTCTGAATATCAACTTGAAGCTTGAAAGACACCGTCTGATGAAGTCCACGCTCCGACCAAATCCAATCCAAATCATGGCGGGCACCGAGAAGTTCGAGCAGCTACTCGGAGACAGATTTGTTGCCTTGGAACCCACTGATGACGCTAACGAGAGCCTACACAATCTGGTCGAAACGTTGAGGGATGAGGGCATCAAGTTCTGCAAAAAACAGCGAACTGGCAAGAAGTCCAAACTCTCGGATGAGACTCTGGATCTGATGACAAGAAGACGGGAAACCACCCAAGTGTCTTCGGCAGAGAGGTCAGACCTGAACAAGCGAATTGCGAAGATGGTACGGCGCGACCTTCGGAGCTCCAACACACGCCTCATTGAAGAGGCGATAGAGCGAAACCGAGGGTCCAAAGTATTCACTCAGCAGCTTGGCAGGAGCCACCTGACGAAGCTTAAAACGCACGATGGGAGGACCGTACTGTCGAAACCGGAGATTTCAGCCGAGATAGAGGATTTTTATGGCCGTCTCTACACTGCACATGCCCCTCGTTCCCGACGAGATGACCTTGATTCTAGAGCCACCCTGACACGCCACTACACCGACGAACTGCCAGACATCAGTCAAGACGAAATCGTGTTAGCTTTGAGGCAGCTTAAAAATGGAAAAGCCCCCGGTGAGGACGGTATAACTTCAGAGCTTCTGAAGGCAGGAGGAGCCTCCGTTATACAGGAGCTACAACACCTCTTCAATACCGTCCTCCACAGTGGGAGAACTCCTAAGGCGTGGAGCGGGAGTTTGGTGGTGCTCTTTTTTAAGAAGGGTGATAAAACTCTCCTTAAAAATTACAGACCCATCACACTCCTGAGCCACATCTATAAGCTGTTCTCACGAGTGATCACGAATCGTCTCGCCAGGAGACTTGACGAGTTTCAGCCACCGGAACAGGCCGGGTTCCGCGGAGGATATGGCACCATAGACCACATACACACAGTGAGGCAGATTATACAGAAGTCCGAAGAGTATAATCAGCCCCTGTGTCTCGCTTTTGTGGACTATGAGAAAGCCTTTGACTCCGTCGAAACCTGGGCTGTTCTGGAATCCTTACAGCGATGCCAAGTAGACTATCGTTACATCGAAGTGCTGAGGTGTCTCTATGAAGCTGCCACTATGAGTGTCCAAGTACAGGACCAGCAGTCTAAACCTATCCAATTGCGCAGAGGAGTGAGACAGGGGGATGTCATATCCCCGAAACTGTTCACGAGCGCATTGGAAGATATGTTTAAGACGCTGGACTGGAAAGGTAAGGGCATTAACATAAACGGCGATTACATCTCACACCTTCGATTCGCTGATGACATAGTCGTAATGGCGGAGTCGCTAGAGGAGCTGACCCACATGCTGGACGGCCTAGCTTCAGCCTCGCGATGTATCGGTCTTGGCATGAATTTGGATAAAACCAAAGTCATGATCAATGGCCACATTGTTCCGGGACCGATAGTCGTTGATGGCCACCTTCTTGAAATTGTTTCCGAGTATACTTACCTTGGGCAGATTGTACAGCTAGGTAAAAACAATTTTGAGAAGGAGGCCAAGAGGAGGATCCAGCTAGGCTGGGCAGCATTTGGGAAACTACGTCAAGTCTTCTCTTCATCCATACCGCAATGTTTGAAAACGAAAGTTTTCAATCAGTGCGTCCTACCCGTAATGACCTACGGAGCAGAGACGTGGACACTCACGGTAGGGCTGGTCCACCAGTTCAAAGTCGCCCAGCGAGCTATGGAAAGAGCTATGCTCGGAGTCTCTCTGAAGGATAGAATTCGTAACGAATACATCCGACAGAGAACCAAAGTTATCGACATAGCTCAAAGAATTAGCAAGCTGAAGTGGCAATGGGCCGGCCATATCTTGCGAAGAACCGACAACCGTTGGGGTAAACGTGTTCTTGAGTGGAGACCGCGACTCGGTAAACGTAGCGTAGGACGCCCTCCGGCCAGGTGGGATGACGATCTGCGAAAGACTGCTGGCAGATGCTGGATGCGTCAAGCTGAAGACAGGGCGCTATGGCGCTCATTGGGGGAGGCCTATGTCCAGCAGTGGACTAATATAGGTTGATGATGATGATGATGATGAAACTCTGTAATGCTATCTAGATTTTGTGAATATATCTGTTTCTTCTTAATACACACTTTACCATTCTTTATTATACGACGATAGTTTAATAGTCTGAGTATAGGTAAGTAAGGTAGTATCCTTCCTTCTAAAACGGGATTCAAAATATGCTAAATTTATCAATAGCTCTTGGCAGTTCATCTTTATTGAAATGATATTAGGCGTAGTGACCTGCATTTTGAAGTAACGTATTCACAGCCTAGTATTTCTCCATGCCCTTGAGTTATATAACTAAATAGCAACCTACAAATTGAGATATTGGTAGTAATAACCATCGAAGTTTCGGCAGCTTACGTTCACGTGTTGAAATTTAAATACAATCGTAGATAGTGTGTCAGTCTTCCGGTACCCAAAACACAAGCTCTTTTTAAAAAAAAGATAATGTTTATAACACAGTACATAACATAAAATTGATTATTTGTTAGGGTTCCGCACCCAAAAGGTAAAACGAGACCCTATTACTAAGATTTCGTTGTCCGTCTGTCACCAAGATATCTCAAGGACCGTGATAGCACAGGTAATAGCTAGATAATGGTACAGAACCCGTCGCGTGCGACGCCGACTCGCATTTGAATGATTTTGTTTATTTTTGTGATATTTTACCTATAAAAGTTTTAAATCTGTAAATTTTCTAGAAACTTCTGCTTGCTTATATAAAAATATTATATGTCGTTGTGTATAGTATTATTTTATATTTCATTTTATTTATATGTTGTTAAATCGTAAATGTTGTTTAGTAGTTCCTGTGAAAACGCAAGCAAAATGCAGGGTCCATAAGTATAGAATAAAAATAGTAAAATATGAATTGAAGTTTTAAGATTCGCAATGGACAATGATTTTTGCCGCGTGTGAATTATTGTGCGGAATAAATATTGAACCTCTTTATACTATTTACTCAGTTGAAATATTTTCAAGGTTTACCAGCTATCAAGAGCCACGTGCCTAATTTTAAAATATGTCGGTAAAACTTTTTATCAAAATGGTTAGTAAGTAAAAATCCCTTGAGAAAAATAAGGACACTAAATGTTAAAGATTATTTTTCGGGTATTATTGCGTAGCTTGTGTTTATATTTCCCTACACGCTTTAAACGCGTAAAAATTCTACGCAATTTAACAAATTTAGCACAAAATTTTCCTAAATATAATACGTACTTATACTTTTATAATTATATATACTTTTACTTCTGACACATTACATATATTCATATTTTAATGTATTTCTATAAACCGATGTTTTATCATATCAGATAATGTTAGTCAGATGGAGTTATATAGGATAGAGGATAGGGTAGATAACGGTAGTCGTCTCAGTGATATCAAGCGTCCCGTTGCCAAAAAAACATCTGAAAATCGCTGTCAAGTAAGCTATGAACACTTGATTATGTTTTCGGATCTGTTTATTTGCAGTTAACACGAACTTCAATAATATTTTTAGTTACTCTGTAGTGCAATAGTGTGGACTGCCACACTAATTTATTCGAGATCAAAGCAAAACATGAATCGACTCTATCACTATTATGCTCATACATACGCTACTATTAGAAAAAATACTGTCTATCATCTGTTTTAATTTTTATTTTGTTATTCATGAAAAAACAACCTGACAGTTATCGTCACAGAGCTGAAACTTATGCCGAAACCGCTGAAGCTAAAAATAAAATTTGGAAAGTAGCTTCCTTTTCTAGCAAAATCACCCAAAAAGACGGGATCTTTTCAGAATTTCAACCCCTGAAGGAGTGAAAAGGGATGAAAAGGTTTGTATAAAACGTGCGATTTTATTGAAAATACAGAATACTATAATCCAAAAAGCGCTGAACAAGTGCGACATCAAAGTTGATTGAGACTCCAATATCGATTGGTTTTGCAAAGGTGATCGAGCTAAGGTATTCATAACCAAAAAGGCTGTTTAGAAATACCAAAGCACACAAAGCATGCAAAATCGATCCTGTACTAATATTGAAGATGTGACTAGACGCAGTAAACCGGTGTACCTTGTTTTATATTCAAAGATTTCATAACCGGGTCAAGTGGGACTTTAAAAGCCTAAATAAGTAAATTATTTGTTGACTTGCGCAATGAAAATGGCATAGGTGTCTTAGAAGAGGATATTATTATATCTTAAGGTTCAAATAGACGGGCTAAAGTGATGTAGTGACCACACATGTGTATGGTAGACTTTGTTGATTGTATGTATCTTGTTTCTGATACGCCACTATTCTTCAAGTTACCGGCTTATGAAAATGGACATTTCATAGTTATCGATCGATTCAGAGGGCCTAGACAATGTAACGTTCGATTAACGATTACGATGGTTGAAAAGTAAAAGGATTAGTATGGATTTGATTTATGCCATTGATATGAACTTGATCTGTTGTCAAAGATTATATTATTATTGGCAGACAGCAAATTGATAACATCGAACGATTTTCTTCTTCCTTACAAATGCACAGCCAAGCGGCACTTTTGACAAGGAATTTCGCTAAATTTCTTAACCAATCTAACTTATAATTAATGTTGTTGATTATTATTATGAACCAAACAAACCTACTATGGACCTATGATATGAACTCGTAAATTATAAAGAATTATAATTAGTTTTATGAGTAAAACCTAACTTAACTTATTTCACAGTACTAAAATGACTTGAAAACAGGACAATAAGGATAAGAGGATGCGATTTTTTGTACCTAGGTGAACTGATATGGATGTTTTTTGAAAGCTTTTCATTTGAGCCCATTCCATAGAATTTGATCAAAATATTATTATTACCTTTTGATCTTATTTTTGATGTTATCCCTTCCACTACATTGACGATGTACTCAGTTTCGGAAAAATTTTTTTTTTAGTTTTTATTGTCTTTAAAAACAAGCTCAATTATTTCCTTTAGACATTACACTTCAGTCGGAGTTAGAGAATTCAAATAATAATATATTATAAAACTGGAAAATAAAGTGTTTATCCTGGTTTAAATTAAATAATTAAGTTAAGATAAGATAAGATAAGATAAACGTTTATTTCTGAAGGTCTTACATATTAGTTTACATAATGTGTTTTAGACCTAGTTCACTAATTAAAGTTTCAACTCCTCGCTCCAACTAAGTTCTAGACTTGTGATGTGGTCGCGAGGGATCTCTACCTCGGCATAGTTTACAGGTATTTATGGTAACTAACAGTACAATTCAGGTATTACAAATTAGACTATAAAAACATAGAGCAAAGCTTAATTAAGGTAAAAAAGTTATGGTATATTATATAATTAAAATATAATGAAAAAAAGGTATAAGGTTAATAATAATATAAGGTTAATAAATAATTACCTGAATAGTCTATCAATCCTTTATATTAGATCAAAGAATTAGCAAACTGAAGTGGCTTTGGGCCGGCCATATCTCGTGAAGAACTGACAACCGCTGGAGTTAATGTGCTCTTGAGTGAAGACCGCAAATCGGCAAACGTAGTTTAACCTTCGGCCGGTCAGGTGATGACGATCTGCGAAAGACGTTGCTAGCTAAAGACTGGCTATGGTGCTCATTAGAGGAGCCTATGTCTAGCAGTGGACTTATATAGGTTGATGATGAGTATCTACATTGAGGTTAATCACCTTTTTTGCCAAATACTGACGAAGCATTTTGAAAAAGGAATAGAAATAAGAATCGGCGCATTAAACCTAACGGACCAAACAAAATCATTTTTATCAATCATCAATATACGGTACAAAAAATTGATCACAGCTAACTTTTTCAGTTTCGTGACGTAAGCACTAAGCACTTAAACAAATGAATATGATTATATCAGTGAAAACTAAGCTTTATTAACCAGGCATAAAGTTGTAAACAAATTTTACCGACTCGCTTTCATGATCGACGAGAGCGTCAAGGTGTAATTTCACTTTCTTGTTATTTTTTTCGGTTCTAAATTTGAACGAAAGCAGGTAAACCATCGAAATAAGCGCAGTGCCAATACGGTCGGGTTTTAGCCATTTGTGCAAATAGGATAGGTACAGGATTTCTAGTTCATAAGAGCGGGATAGTGAACAGAGTTGTTGGAAAGACGTAAGCGCAAAGATTCCAAAAATTTACCAACAAGAAAGCTAAACCACAATTAAAAAAAGGCTTAAGACCGTAGAACGAGGTAAATAAAGACACAGGGGTGAATAGAAACGGACGAAATACTGGAGCTAAACATTTCCTGCAGCAGTGGAAGTATACTCTTCCATGACTATTCACCTCCGTGTCAGTGGATCTGGCTTCTAAGGGATGTATTGCTCCACTACTTCGCCTATTTCTATTCAACCTTAATTCCTTTATTCAACCCAATTTACTGTATCTGTGATTGACTTTTGAAACCGGTAAGCAGTAACATTTTGATTCAGTGTCATTCAAATCTTCCTAAGGAGGGCTTTCCACGGTGCGTGATATCGCGGAAGGATATGGACCCTCCCACGGTGAGGATGGATGGGATGGGACGGGCTCACTACGATGAACGCGTTTGTACTAACAAACGCGTCTATCGTAGTAAGTCCGACCCATCACGATTCAATGTTTGTTAATAACTTCAAAGATTGCAGTACGAGCTTGTACATTTCCAGTAAATTCTCCATTAAACTCTTCATAAACAAAACCGATCAAGTACGAGTCGACTCACGCACGAAGGGTTCCGTACCATTATCTATAAAACGGCAAAAAAATCATGTCAATTACTCACGGAGTAAGTAATATCACGGAGCATGCATGAGATACAGCCTCGTGACAAATGAACAAACAGACAGGCTTAGTAAAATAGGGTCCTGTATTGTGAATTGATTTTGAATTGACTTTGATTTTTGTTCATTTCGATCTTTTTATGGTAAAGTAAAGAAGCGAACAAGAAACCTTTACCTAGTTGGGTTGTTGAAAAATGAAAAATGTTACAGCTGAATTAATTGTTACATATCTATGTTTGGCCGTGTCGTGCCGGCTTAGAATTGCACCACCCCAACTCTTCCTGTGGGTGTCGTAAGAGGCGACTAAGGGACACACCGGGGGTGGGCAGCAGCGCCCCCGCAGAACAACCCCTTCACCAAACTGCGATCCCCAACCCGCATGCCCAGCGAGGGGATTATGGCATTACCCGCAAATGATGGCAACAGCCATTTCTTTTGATAAATATTAAATACAAATTAAAATATCTAACCTTTTGAATTACTAGTCAGCTTTTGACACTTTCATGCTAATAAACCTATTACTTTTTATTTTCGAGATGACACTAATAAATTCGTTGGCACAAATTTGTTTATGCTATGGTCAATATACCAGGTTTAACATAAGCAGCTTCCGAATGAAGATAAATCATCTTTCACAAAAATTATGCAGAACAAATTCTAAGATTTTGTGTTCAACTTTAGAAAACTACCTTTTAAGCAAGTAAAATTATAAGTGTTTAACGAATTTCAGCTCAATCAATACAATTTACCAATTCATATATAAAAACAAGAAATATTAGAGACAACTTTTTTTTCATTACTTATACTCGGAAAGTATGTCTGAAGTTGCCTGAAGAGCGGGTTGAATACTTTTCAACCCTAGGGAGAATCGTTTTCAATTGACAGCTAACACGTTACTATTGAACCATGATAATGGCAGAATGAGAAAAAAAAATGCTGAAGCTAAATAAAAAAAAAACGGGTTAGCGGCTGTTCACTGAAGTTAAAAAATACCGAAAGACAATGCAGTATGGCTTATGGCTTTCGCCTGTCCTAGATGGACAAATTAATAAATTAGCGGCAATTCGATTCATTTGTTTTCTCATGTTCTTATTTATATTTCCTTGTATTCGTAATGAAAAGCACAGTGTCACCATCAACAGTTAAAAATTTTTATGTAAAAAAAAAGTAATAAATAATAAAAAGTAAAACCGACAAAGCTGTATAATGCTAAAAGTTTGGATGGATGCATGTTTGTTACCTTTTCACGGCAAAATTCTTAACGGATTGTGCTGAAATTTTAAATAGGCGTAGTTATAGGTTAGGTACGTCTCACAAATTTTCACCTGGGTGAAGCCGCGGGCCGCAGCTATTTATCTGTAGGTATATTTTATACAAAAAGTAGTTTTATAGAAAAAGTATTTTTATGACCCTTATAAACTTAATAGCAGCTTGTAAATGCACCATTGATAGACTGTGTCACAACGGTAAGTTGTGTAGGTCAGGTTTTTTACTTTTTGGGGTACAGTTTAGTTGTAACGGAACTTGCTGTCCCGATACTAATGGTTATAAAAAGATAAGATAAAAAATTGGCAGTAGCCTTATAGATGAAAGAATTTTGCCTTGGACTGATGAAACGAGATAGATAAAACAAGAAAGGAATAGATTACATGTAATGAGTGCCGATTCTCTTAGTATTTACGCCATTCCGGGCTTAGAAAATTAATTCGAGAATCTTACAAGCTAAATGTAACGGCTCTTTTTCACTTTATCCAAGTTAAAACAGATTAACAGATAAACAGATCCAAGTTAGAACAGTCTACATAACGTATTCCAGTTTGACTGTTTTCTTCCAAAATACTTAAGTACTCAAAGTTTAGTTGATACGCATTATGTATGATACTCATATTTACTTATAACTAATGCAATCACTTATATTAATGTGTACTAACTTTAGAAAGGAAAGTGGTTTTGCTTGATCAAACTGTACAAATGTAGCTGTCTAGCTTCGGAACATGATAGACGATGATCGATGATGACTATTTAAAACGGGCTTCAACATTTATCAATTTATAATGGTCAAAAGCTTGACCTGAGCCAATAGGCATGTTATTTACTATGGCGATTGGCAACCACGGTATATGTTTGGTGTGAGTTTAATTTTCACTGTGCACAAAATGAATATGACATTTTTTTTTGTATTTGTCGTCTGCATTCTACAAAATAAAAACAAAACGTAATCTATTATTCCATGAAATAAAATTGCTGAAATTCTTTCATTTGTGAAATTTTTGTATTACATCTATAGCAACAACTTATTCCAAATGCTCTACCTAAGTACCATTGAATCTAGTTTTATTCTTAGTAAGATAAATAATACTATTAAATTCAATACTTTTAAATTTTTAACTTTAATGTCAGGGAGATCAAAAACGATACAAGGGATTGAAGAAGAAACCCAAGCATATACTTGACATTGTGCAAAATCCAATTCGACGTAGACAAATCCGCGTGTACTGTTGTGTCCACATAAAAAGCGTTTTACTCCTACAGTTTTAAGGTTTATATTCGAGCATTGCTTAATCTAGGGTGTTAGGTTGCTGAGAAATGCCTATACATGCCACTTGCTGTTTACCAACCTATGCAATCCTGAGTGCAATGACCATGCAGGCTTACGTTGTAATTTGGCCTTTTTAGCAATAGGTTTATGACATTTATTTGTTTGAGTAGATAACAATCCGTGGGTAATGACGATTGCGTCAATATTTTATCATTGAGTTGATTTAATTTATATTATGTATGAAACTCGTTAAAACTTTAAAATATGCTGCGATATTCAAGTGAGAAAAAAAATCATATTATTATTTTCCTACCCTCGTTATAATATTAAAAAAAGGTAAAAATCATAAACAATAAAAAACCTATCCAGGAATGAATATAAAATAAAACTAGTAATTACTAACCTGTAGCGACATCTAGCATGATGTGAGCTGAACTAAATTGAAAAATGAAATAACAAAAATTCTGAGTGCAAAAAGTGGATCACGTGACCATTATTCCTAGATCGCGCAAGCGTTGGTTTCTGCAACATCTAGCCTATATAGAACTTTCCGACATCAACTACCGGTCGAAAGACCCCGGGTAAGTGGGCCAGATGGGCCGACCCGGTACAGGGAAGATCTTCCCCGGAACTCTTTGGGGGAATTCCACCTTTAACCCCCAAACTGGTGACCTCCGTCGTGCCAGCCGTCGACTACCTCGGACGATTCTTGCCGACACCCGACGACTGGATTCCTCAACACGACTCCTTCAACAACCAGCGCAGCACTCCAGCCATCAACGATCATCATCATCGTCAGCAGCAGAGCACTACAGCCATCAATGATCATCATCATCATCAGCAAAAATCTACCTTCATCTCTTCTCTCTCCCTCAAGCTTACCTTCCGGACCAGCATCATCCCTCAGCCCCCGCAGTTAAATCGCAGCCACCCCGACTTCCTGGTTCTGCAGGCTTCTCCCCTCCTCGATAACGCTTCGTGGAGTTCCTCAGCGGCATCATCTGGGCATACAGTCTCGACTCACCGAAGACTCACCCGGAGCACCGCACCGCGCTTCATCCCGACTCACCGTGGACCGTCTCGACTCACCGCAGACTACAAGCGCCGCGCTTCATCCCGACTCACCGTGGATACGTCTCGACTCACCGCAGACAAGCGCTCTCCCGTCCCCAACCTGCTCATCGCACCAGTCTCGACTCACTGAAGACTACGACGAGCTAAGCTGGACACTGGATATGCTGATATCAAAAACCTATATCGACCTTCGGTCTGGAAAGGGAGTGATGTAGCGACATCTAGCATGATGTGAGCTGAACTAAATTGAAAAATGAAATAACAAAAATTCTGAGTGCAAAAAGTGGATCACGTGTGTGCGTGAGCGCAAAGAACTAGACCTCGAAACCGTGTCCGACAAGTTTTTGGGTTTTAAATTATAAATACAAGAGTTTCTGTTCTCCCGGAGCCCTCCAAGGAAAGCCTGAGGATAGAAGAACCAGAATCAGGTACCTGCTGTTTGATCCTACTGTTTCTCGAACTGTTATTGGTGCTGAAAGTTGAAAATCTCTCGTTTGCTTTTCAAAATCCTCACACACACACTAGAACGTTTGTACACACGCAGACTGGATTTTGAAACAGCAGCCAATAACAAGGAGGATTCTGAATCGAAATACCTTCAACTATTTTGATTATTTTTGGCCGAGCACTCCCGAGTACAATCACAACATAAACAACGGCTGACTGTGATTGGTGACATTGACGCACCCGGCGAATGACATCTGACAGTTACACTCGAGTCATTCATTCATTCAGTCATTGAGGGCTGCCAGTACTATATATATAAATAGAGCATCACGCCATCTATGATCGAGTAGCGGTACTTGCCTAAATCATCGAAGATAAAATTAGGCTGCAGAATTAGTACCTCGGACCACCACAAGAAGGCAGTGCTTGTGACCACTTCGTCTACCTAGGCTCCTACTAACTCCCCTAAGAGAGATTAGCATGGCGAAATGCGCTGCTTGCGGAAGATTTATGTCGAAGGTGGGCGCTACGTGCTCGCAGTGTAGAAGCAACAGCCACCTCGAATGTGTCGGGCTACCCTTGGGAGCCCAAGTATCAGGCTCATGGCGTTGTGGAGACTGCCAGAGTAGGGTGCCGAAGGGAAGGGATCCCGCGACGCCTGTGCGCACATCGCAGGACAACTACACTGTCCGTGATTCCGGAACAACTGCGTCGAGAGAGGAAGAGACAATACCGTTGAGTGATGCCACGAACCAAATCACCGCAGAACCTAACACTGACCTCCGCACGTTGAAGGAGGATTTCTCGCTAGAATTTCGTGCGCTCAGAGAGGAACTCGCCGGTGGGATAAAATCGTTAACCAACGGGTTTCATACACTGACCGCTGAAGTCAGGGAGCTTCGGACGGAGATGGCGGACTATCGAGCATCTTTGGCTGGTATCACAGAGCGCGTCGACAAGATGGAGAAGCGCCTCGATGATCTTGAGCGTCGGAGTGAGCGGCCTCCTTCTCAGGTTATCCACCTCCAGACCAAATTGTCATTGCTGGAGCAGGAGCTCAATGAGCGGGACCAGGAGGCTCTCTTGGCGGATCTGGAGGTCGGGCACCTGCCCGAAGAGAAAGGAGAGAGCGTGGCGCATGCAGTGACCGTGCTGGCCGCAAAGCTGGGCGTAGCCCTCGAGCCGCGAGATGTGGTGTTTGCAGAGCGCGTCGGAGTGGCACAGGGTGCTGGAGCGGGGAGTGAGGCGCCGCGCGCGCGCCGCGTCGTGGTGCGGCTGGCGAGGCGCGACCTGCGCGACCAGCTGCTCCAGGGAGCGCGAGTGCCCGAGTGCGGCGCACGCTCACCGCCGCCGATGCTGGTATCACTGCCGGGGTGAAGTGCCGCATCTTCCTTAACGAACGGCTCACTCGTGTCAATAGGCAACTGTTCCATCGGGTGCGTGAGGAGTGCCGTAGGCTTCAATGGCGGTACTCCTGGACGAAGCGGGGACGGATCTACGCCAGGGAGGCTGATGGGAAACCAGCCTTCCCAATCAAAACTGCTGCAGACATCGAACGGGTTTTTGGGTTGCCATCAGTTGGTTCATAGCTCCCTGAAAAACATGTTTAGTTTTAATTTCACTTTTGTATGTTTATTTAAATTAGATAGCTTACTTTTAATTTCATTTTGGTCGAACATCCATAGCGTGACTCTTAGCTCCTATCATAACATTTACTTATATCTTTTTTATTTCATTTTTGTATTTTGCAACTGGTCTGATACGTCTTCTGTGGGTATAGATAGATCTCATACATTCATACATTCATATTTTATTTATTTCATTATCACACGACAGTCATTTCTAATTTCTTTCACAATAATTTATACAACTTTTTATATCTATTTACGTATGAATGTAAGTCCTTTTCCTTATATAAGCATTATATTTATCACACCGCATATACCGCGAAAAATTTATCAAAATGTACATCAATTATACAGCCAGATATATTTGCAAACATATAAAACTCTTTGATAAGTTCTTCAAAGTTGGTCTTTTCAATGCGGGATCTTTAAACACAGGGCAGGACGAGTTTTGTGTGGCGGTGGACGAGCTAAAGCCGGATATCTTAGCCATAAATGAAACCTGGCTAGGAGAGGGGGAAGAAGACAAGGCCCCACGGGTACCTGGGTACCGTTTGCGCTTCTGCCCGAGACCGGCTCATATAAGAGGAGGTCGTGGTGGAGGTGTAGGGTTCTACATCAGGAAAGGTATTGTTGCTCGTTCCTGTCCCCACCCCTCCTCACCATCAGTGGAGCAGATGTGGATCAGAGTAAAAGTGAAGGGACAAGAACTCATAGTGGGTACTGCATATAGACCGCCTTGGCAGGACCCTAGCCAGGTACTAGAATCCCTCACGGAATCGGTCACTTCTTTCTCTGGGTATGATAATCTGGTATTGGTCGGCGACTTAAATTTGGACATTTTAACCCCTAACTCATGGAAAACTAAGCTTCTTTTGGAGTTTCTTCACAGCCTTAATCTCAGACAAACAGTCTCACAGCCTACGCATTTCACTAGTCACAGTGCCACCCTCATAGACATTCTCATATGCACTGATGCCCGAGTCCGTAACACCATTGTCAAATATTCCCCTGACCTCGGACACCATGCTATGTTGCTGGTGGAGTTAAATATAAAAAAAGAAAAACCTACTCCACGAACAGTATGCTACAGGCCAATTAAGAATATCATATTGGATCATTTTGCCACTGACCTCAATAGCATAAAATGGAAATGTTTCAAGGAAACAACTGATGTTAACATACTGGTCTCAGGCTTCACTGACATTATTTTAAAATTATTTGACTTGCATGCACCTCAAAAAACTATTAAATTTAAAGATCCCCCTCAGCCCTGGCTTACTGACACAGTTAAATCTATGATGAGAATTAGAGCTACCATAAAAAATTTAGGATCACTAAATCAGATACTCATAAGAAATGTTACAAAGAGATGAAACTTTTGGTCATTGCAGCTATTAACAGTGAGAAAAAGGCATATTTCAATGAACATATTAATAATAATGTAAAGAACCCTAAGAAACTTTGGAAAAATTTAAAACACACCATAATACCTAATAAACAAGCATCAGAGCTCCCACCAATATTTGATAACCCAGACCAAATTAACTCACACTTTCTAAATGTTCCTGGTGAAAAGCAGGTGTCTATTTCTCAGTTGTCATTCTATGAACATCACAGACATTCTTCTGGACAGGTATTTTCTCTAAGCCCAGTAAGTGAGGATATTGTGATGACAGTTATTCGAGGCTTAAAATCTAATGCAATGGGAGTTGATGGGATCTCTATTGAAATGATATTTATGACCCTTCCTGAATCTTTAGAGGCAATCACATCAATCATCAATAGCTCAATACTAAGTGGGACATTTCCTGAACAGTGGAAGGTAGCCTTGGTTAAGCCCTTACAGAAAAATAACAACCCCACGTCATGCAATGATCTGAGGCCTATTAGTCTACTACCCTGCCTTTCCAAGGTCCTAGAAAAGGTAGTTAGTCTGCAACTAACTAAATTCCTAGAAGACAATAAAATACTGCCTAAAGTTCAGTCAGGTTTCCGTAAAGGCCATAGTACCTCAACAGCCCTGCTTGATGTGGTAGATAACCTGCTTACTAGCCAGGACTGTGGCATGATCAGCATACTTGTGCTCTTGGACTTTTCCCGCGCATTCGATTCCATAAATACTTCACTACTTATCTCCAAGCTCGCATACTATGGTTTTGATGCGAAAACTGTAAAATGGTTCCATAGTTACTTGCAAAACAGATACCAGTTTGTCCAACTTTCCAACGGGACTAGGCCCTGTTCTTCATTACAACCTGTACTCCAAGGTGTCCCTCAGGGCTCTATCCTAGGACCAATACTATTTATTTTATATAGTTCTGACATTATTAAATCTATAAGCCACTGTAACTTTCATCTATATGCTGATGATCTGCAGCTGTACATATCAACCCACCCCTCTAACCTCGACAACGCTGTTGATAAGCTAAACTCTGATTTGAGACATATTTGTAATTGGTCTAGGGATAATTCTTTAGTGATAAACCCTAAGAAATCCAAGTATATGTTTGTAGGGACAAGGCAGAAATTGCAAAACCTTCAAAATTATATGGGAAAAATTTATGTTGATGGTATAATGGTAGAGCGAGTATCAGAGGCAAGAAATCTGGGTTTAGTCATGGATAGTACATTACATTTCGAAAAACATATATCTGAGAGTGTACGAAACTGTTTCTATCGTCTGAGGCTCCTATATAAAATCCGCCCATATTTAA
Organism: Eupithecia centaureata; assembly: GCA_944547425.1. Lineage (NCBI taxonomy): Eukaryota > Metazoa > Arthropoda > Insecta > Lepidoptera > Geometridae > Eupithecia > Eupithecia centaureata. The sequence goes on along the minus strand of OX155681.1, from coordinate 2,841,070 downwards.
GTGAATCAGTACGAATAACTCTATGTGAATCACTAGTCCTTTCAAAACTAAACTACTGTGACACTGTTTATGGGCCCTGTCTACTAAATAGAACTTCTAAACTCATACAGCGTGTACAGAATGCCTGGGCACGTTTCTGTTTTAATGTTCCCCCACGCTCACACATAACACCATTCTTGAACTCATCAAAACTACTTAAGATGGAGGCTCGCAGAAAGCTTCACCTTGCATCTCTTCTCTTCAGTGTAACTACTAAACGGTATCCTGAGTACTTGTTTAAAAAACTCACCTGGACCCATAGCAACTCTCGATATCCCAGTAGAATGTGTGCTCCCTTTTTTGAAACACCGCAGCACAAGTCTACAGCATTTCGAGGTTCCTTCAAATTTGCAGCCTCGAAGTGCTGGAACAGTATTCCCCCTCCAATTCGGGCTGTAAAAAATGTTCAGATATTCAGAAGAGTACTCAAAAAACAACTGCTATGTGCTCAGTTGAACAATCTGTGACCAGTTCATCAGATTACAGCATAATTATAGTTTCCTCAAAATATAAATAATTTATAAATCATATTCTTAATTCTATTTATTCATGCTTACTATTACTCAATGTAGAAAACTATAAATCTATAATAAACTATTAAATAACTATTAATAACTATTAATCATTATTGTTGAATTATTCCTAATATGGCACCTATTTATTTACATTATAATGTAATTTGATCGTTATGTACTAATTATAATATTGATGGTTCTTACCTTTTGTATAAGTTCCTTGCTTCGCACACACTGCCACGGAGAGAGATAGGGACTGGCTGTGTGTGAAGATAGAATATTTTCGAAGTCACTATGGCTCTGATTATGTCTTGTGGGTCCACGGTCCATCCACTGCCCGCACAGCTCAACCTCGATCTTCTTTTTTTTTTTTCTTCTTTTGGTTGCTTTTACGTCTTTTGTGTTTCATATTCTCTGTCAGCTAGGATTAGTATGTGGCTGTCTCCAGGTATCATAATTTATATACATATGTATAATATTAATCTCACGACAAACACGTACGTATCAGACCAGTTTGTAGATTTGTAAATTTAATAAAGACAGCACTTTGTAATTTATTGCGAACACATTTTGTCGCATTTGGTCGCCCGACATTAATTTATGTCAGTTTTGACGTTTGGCGTCACGCACGTGTGTCCACAGAGTGTCTTTGATAAAGTTCCCATAGACACAGATTTAAATTTAGATTTAGATTTAAATTTATAAGCTTTTTTATTTTTTCTTTGGCCGGCTATGTTAATAAATAATAAATAATGAAACGTATAAATAAATAATAAATAGTCGTGTTCTTTCTGTAGTATCCCTTTATAGTTTGTGTTCTTTCTCGTTTGTTGTAGATTTATGAATTTTTATTATGTATACTGATGTTTCTCTTTTCTCTTGTGTTTCCTGTCTTGACTTATGTACCCACCTACTCTTGTGTTTTTCTGTACCTTCCGTATTATACTTAATTATGTTTTTACCACCTTTGTGCCACCACACCAGGCCCTGTCTGAAAACCAGCGCCGCTACTAGCTATGGCCTGTAGCGGCATTATGCTGAGACAGGGACCTTTTTGGCCCCTTATGTAAATAGCCTTACTTACTTTTCTTATTTTTGTGTTTCTTCTTCTTGTTTATTGTATGTGTTATTTAAAAGTATTTAATATGGGCCAAATAAATGTATTTTCTTTCTTTCACGTGACCATTATTCCTAGATCGCGCAAGCGTTGGTTTCTGCAACATCTAGCCTATATAGAACTTTCCGACATCAACTGTCGGTCGAAAGACCCCGGGTATGTGGGCCAGATGGGCCGACCCGGTACAGGGAAGATCTTCCCCTGTAACTCTTTGGGGGAATTCCACCTTTAACCCCCAAATAACCTATTTACCAAATGAAACAATAGAGCTTATTGCAGACGATTGTAAACAGTCTAGAGATAGCTCACTTGATCCATATCAATGCCAATCGGAAGCGTCCTCATTGACTGCATTGCCACGCTGTACTTCAATGCTGATGCGCTACGTTAGATACTCACCAACTCTCGAGTTCTTAAAATTAAATTAAATTATAAAAGTATACTTTAATTAAATTAAAACTTAAATAAAAAATAAAGCGATTACTAATTATTATATCCGGAACCCTATTTTCACAAATGTAGTTACACTTAGCCGTTTCTATCTTACTAATTTGCAATAACCAGTTTGAATAAAGAAGTTGTTGAGTTGATTTATAATTTTATAGATGGCAATTAAATTAATATATGGTTGTTACTTAGCACCGTTAGATTTTGTTTTTGGAAGACCTTCCGATAGAGGTTTTATTTAGTTTTGTTTGCTATAAGACCTGCTTTTGACCACAACCTCACCTGATTACCAACTTTACGTGACAATGTCACTAAAGATGTATCACGAAGGGGTCTAGAAGTTATAATCGGTCATACAAGGATCTGCCGCGGTTTTGCATACTTAGAGCCCAGATATAATATTAAGTGGTCTTAATGTTAACTTAGCTGAAAGGAAATAGAGTCTAGACTGCCGGGAAACCGGGTCTGCTTTTTTCAATTTATAATTGGACAAAAATTACAACAGTTGTACTTATGTTATTTTATAAAAAATAAGAAACTTATTTAAAATTTTACGTGTTATTAACTCAAAAACTACTTGTAAGATCTTAATCGAACATATTATGGGACCAAACTTTTATGTTCAAATCTCGTATAAGTACATCGAGTAAATACCCTAATATTTTAAATTATCTAGGGACTGTTTCACAATAATCAAGAAAGTTCATAACGAAAATACCTTGGTCTATTCAGTGAAACAAGCCCCTATACACTACTCACCAAACACTATAGTGTTTAAAAACCTTGACGATTTTAAAAGAAGTAGGTAGGTATCAATTTCTCGTTGATATTTCCGGTTCATGGACATTTTTTGTTTTTATTTTGTGTTTTTTTAATTTTAGACAGACAGACATAAATCTACCAGCCTGTTGAAATTACGTGTTCGTGAAAATGAATGAAAAAACCGCAGTATTTTCAGGCATTAATTTCAGGTATTGTGTAATTTCTCTATTTTTAGGTAGGTTCTAAGCCTAGGTCATATGGTTTTCAGCATCCAAGAAGTATAGATGACAGGTTATTACAAAACCTTATTTACAAAGGACAGACAGATCATTAACATGAGTTTAAAATTATTTAAACCACTAAAAGCATAGGATTCCTTAACCACAAGTGTTTAGTGGTAACCGACACAGCTTTTAGTAAAACTGAGGTTAGGTAACCTAGATAATGGTTTCTATGTTTTCTGTAGGTCTATTTGGAGTCATACTTCACACTAAGTTGCGAAAATTTTGATGGTTTGTTGCATCTTCACGTATGAACTACTGGATGAATCGGGTTGAGGTTTTCCATATCCGTAAAACTAATGCTGGAATCAAACATCGACTTAAGGCGCAAATAGCACCTAAAGTGGCGCCACTACTTATTTTATCATATAACTAGCGACCCGCCCCGGCTTCCTACGGTTTTATTAAACTTATGAACCTTTCTCTTAAATCACTATAATCATTGAGAAAAGCCGCATCAAAATCCGTTGCGTAGTTTTAAAGATTTAAGCATACAAAGGGAAATAGGGACATAGGGACAGAGAAAGCGACTTTGTTTTATACTATGCAGTGATTACGTTAAACAAAGGATCTCTTCCTAAAATAGACAAGATGAAACTTCTAAAGACGTATTAAAAAAAGCTTATGATAGGTGTAACAAACTGTACGTGTGTGTATTTTGGAAAATCCTTTAAGTATTTAACTGAATTATGTGACAAAATAAGTGGGGGCGCCACTTTAGGTGCTGTTTGCGCCTTAATTTGGATTGATTTGCTGATATTGTATGTCAAACAATGTCAGATAATCAATATTCAGTAAATTGATTTGCTGATATTGTATGTCAAAGTCAGCTAGTCAATTCACTGAATACTAGATCACTTTAATTTATAATTATGCACAAGAAGTGAGCCACATCACTACTTATAACAAGTATAGGGTGTAAGGTAACTAGTGTATTACTGCGTAATTTGATCGCAGCAATGATTTATAGCCATGGTATATGCCTAAAGTATGTTGGAGCAACTGTACCTAACCTATGTTAACCCACACATTCACTGCCCAGCTTTGCGGTTCGTTATGGCCAATAGAAGTGTTATGACTAACTTAAACCTAGGTTTTAGTAGATTCCTTATCGTGAACAGATCAGATAATCTTTCTAAGTCTTCATTGTTTCCATCGATGGATTAAGGCGATGTGCTTTTCAGTACTAAAAGGTAAGTTATTATTTTAAATACGGCATTGGCATAGCGAGGCCTATGTCCAGCAGTGGACTAATATAGGCTGATGATGATGATGATGATGATTGGCATAGTGTCTAATAATGACTTCAATAAAATTATAGAAAATAGTTTCGAATGAATTTTTTTTAACAGTTGCTTACAAGAAAAACTATTTGCTGATTCCAATCAGAAACTGTCAAAATGGTCTCGCAATCGATTTCGTAGGTAAGCCATGTTTTTATTAATCTACTACCTACATAATATCAATGTCGTAAGATAATAAGTACCTACCTACTATGGTAGGTAGGTACTTATTATGTTATTATGTATTATGTATTATGTCACAAATTATAAAACACATAATAAATCATCTTAGCCACCTCTTAAATTTAAATCATAAGTGTTTAAATAATTGCAAGTTTCGTTTTACATTATGCAATATTAATCATTAGATCATAAAGAAATATGAATAAATTTGAATGCATTAGGGTTTAAACTTATTAAAAATCGTTTGAAAAATCGTGAAAGCATAGATTGCAATAAATTTAAGAAACCAGCTCATTTAGCGAGTCGGAACTTATATACTATGTCTTAATACCTACCTGCATAACGATAATGTTTACGAATGTAGCATTTTTTCACATTGAATTTTACTTTGTTCACTTTAGAACAAACACACAAACAAACACACATACAAACTTTCGCGTTTATAATTTATTAGTAAGATTTAGTATGTGACCTCTTTTACATCTTCAATGTTAGTGTAAATATCTATATCGCTCGTATTTTCAACCGAATTCAAAAATAGGTCTAGTTTTTCAATTTGATTGTATTTTTATGGGTTTTCTGTCGCACAACTTTAATCTAGTTGATCCGATCTTAATAGTTAGGTATTTTATTTATTAGAAGAGGGTGCTTCTCTTATGGTCCCAAATAAATTTGATCAAAATATAACCAACAGTTTTAAGGTAGTATATTGATCATTTTTAATAGCGTTCGATTTCTAATTTCTTTAAAGATTTCATAAAGTTTATATCGGTGTATTCCTTCCTAGTTGTTTGTTTTTGCCGCTCATTGGATGCTTTTTGATTACGGAAAAACACCAAATTTAAATGAACCAATAAGCGTCCAACATAGTCTACGACAGATATTCATTTTTATTTATTTATTAGAAAATCAACGGCTTAAACTAATTCGATCAAATTGAGTACCTAGTAGAATCTGAGAGACAGTTAAAGATTTTCATGTTTAGTCACATTTTAACATGTGAATACAAGTAAACCATAGATAACAGAAAAACTGATATCAGCTCAAACGACATGGAATAAAAAAGAGAAGGAATATATCAGATGTCAAAATTGACCGAGCTGTACTGCGATCGCATGTTGTTTGTTTTCCAAAATATCGTTCACCTCAAAGTAGATGCTTCATGTACCGTATAGCAAAAACCTAACGAGTCTGGAACTGCCTTTTCACTCGAGGTCATTATAGCACACTTATAGCACTCGTTACCGCATACATACTCGATATCTTGACACTTCCTGCATCTTTGCGAGAGTAGAGCCGTGTTCACTTAGGATACGAATTTGTTCGTACGTAAACGTAAAAATCCGGCGGCAGATGGCAAATGCTGGATGCGCCAAGCTGAAGACAGGGCGCTATGTCATCGTAAGTTTCCGCACAATAATGTGTACAACGGAAATTACAATCAAGGAATAGAAAAAAATACAACTAGTATACAAGGTATAACATATTACCCCTACTAAGCCGAAGGGGGGGGTTTCAGGAACCCATGGTGATCAGTTGTGGGGGGGAGATAATTAAAAATTCCTATTTTCAGTTTCCCATACAAAAAGTTTTCATTTCCTAGTGCCAAAATAAAGTGACAACCCTATTCGCGCAACCTGTACTTACCTACTAACTTTACAGGTATGTAGGTAGGTATTTATCTTCGTAGATTTCAGCTATGGCGGGAGATTAGGTACTAGACGAGCTAATAAATTCGTGATAATAATAAGATGCTAGTATGTAAGTTCCTAGGTAGTGTTGAGAAAATCTTAAAATGCTGAGTTAGGAAAGTTGTAAGTGTAGGTACAAGTTACAAACCTCATATTTTCTCGCTTGTCAGCTGTCTAGATGGCTTCTTACGAAGGGATTTATGTATGTTTTGGTAGGTCACTTGTAGGTACACAGTCACAGACAATTCACACACTTCAGCACAAGGTAGGTTTCTTTTTAGGCATTAACATGTCTCACTCACTTTAGCACTAGTTAGGTTAGTTAGTTAGTAAGTTACACATGCATGACGTAGGTTTCGATACCTATGCATGTAAGTAAGGTTCGATATGCCTCCCTTCTTCCAAACAACACACATTTTATGGAAGTAAGCACACGCTTCCAACACACGCCTCTTCATCTCTTCAGCTCTGTGACACTCCGATGCATACACCCACCCTTAAGGTATTCTTAAGTCCTAGTTACTTGTTTTTTAGGCACGAAAGATAAAAATTGTAATTATAGCACTACACGGCACCGCGACGAAGGTCACACTAAAATAGTTCATCATTCATTCTTTTGATTTCGTTCGCCGAAAAGATGGATAATTTTTAGGGTTCATTTTCAATTTTAATAAATCCCTAGTTGGCAACATGAGTAGGAGGTATTAGGATCACAGTCGTGAAATAATAGGTATGTGGTAGAAAATTGTATGAATACGTAGGTAGGTACTGGTCTTATTTTACATAGGTATTTCACAATGTAGGTACCTACCTGCTACACACACATACACTTTGCGTGAATTCTGATAGTTGGTATACCTAATACAAAATCCCGTAGAAAACGGTTTTAAGCTTTTTTTTTTTATTTTATGATTTTAAACAAACGAACTTCTTTAAATTTTGGTATTAAAAAAATTACGGAACCCGTATTAAAAAATGTTTCGGCCCGCTTGGCAAATACAGCACCGCCATGTGGTGTATCGCATGTTGATAGATGCCGACAGTCAATGAATGAATGAATGGTTCTCTAACTTGTCTATGATTGGCGGTTGGCTGGTTGCCATGGTTTTGCATAGTGCTACAGCCAATAAAATTTAGTCGCGTTCCTTTGTGGAAATACAAGTGTCAAAGATTAATGTAGGTACAGAACGGACAGATAAACTACATAATGACGGAAAGAGTCATTTGGTAAAGTTTTTAATTAAGTTAACCGACCCATGCGACTCAGCTCGTCGTATGTCGGATGTCGTAAAAGTCGACCAAGGGGCTTCGCCAAATGAAAGGCAGCATTTTTATTGTGTGAATTACTTATACCGTTTCTTTGATCAGCAATCCCCAGCCAAGTGATTATGGCAATACCCGCCAGATTCACAGCTCTTTTCAGTAGTGGACATCAATGTGTATTCAGTCAGTAGGTTATTATGATTAGATCAACACACAAGAAAGAACAAACAGTTAGAAAAAGACATAACTGTGTTAGCGTAGTTTAGTTCGTATGTTTAACTACACGTAACTCAACCTTCAAATTGAAATGTGATTTTAGCCATGACTTACGACAATTTGCCTCAATGATGCTGTAGGCGTTTTTCTATTTCAAGAATATGAATCTGTCACTCTTTTCTACATCTATTCTGTGACCATACTGAGGTCATCGTCGCAAGTATAAGAAACAGCAGATTTTAGGGTTGTCACTTCGTAAAAAATCAGCTGGCCATGTGAAAACTTTGTTTTAGTTTTTTCAGAGATACCAATCGAAATTACAAAAGTCGTTGAACTAAAGTTGTTCCCCGGGGGGGTAGAAATACCCAGCTTTTCGCTTAGTACATGTATATTGTTACACCATGTATACAATTGAAACCATTGACCTAATTGCAGACGATTGCAAACAGTCTAAGGGTAGCTCAATAATTGATCCATGTCAATACCAGTCGGAAGCGTCCCCAAGACACTGGCTGCATTACCACGCTGTATGGCAATGCTGATGCGCTGAGCCAGATATTCACCAGCTCTCGGGTCACGCGAAGCATCGACCAGACGCTCAGATAATTCAGTGTCATGCGGTTAAGGGTTAAGTAGTAGCATCAGTCCGCGGTTTTTCTTGCATTATTTCTATGAAAACGTATCAAGGCTATTTCTATACCATAGACATCTACTTGTTATCCCATAAATCAGTTGCTATCAACTGATTTATGGGATAACAAGTAGCCTAGTGTTATTCCAGAGCTAGAACCACTTTCATTCAAAGTTTCAGCCCGAATCGTTCAGTAGTTTTTGCCTGAAAAGGAACAAACATCATCCATACATCTATACATCCTAACAAACTTTCGCATTTATAATATTAGTAAGGATTTAAGTTAAACTAAACTAAGTTAACTAAGTTAGAGCTGCTGTAGCTGCCGTAACATTGAAAGGAAATTTTTTTGGTAACTCTACTACATAGTTCAAACACTCAAGAGGCTATATAGGATGTGGAGTGCATAGATTTACACATCTATCCTTAACTAGCGACCCTCCCCGGCTTCGCACGGTTTTATTATACGTATAAACCTTCCTCTTGAAACACTCTATCTTTTAAAAAAACCTCATCAAAATCCGTTGCGTAGTTTTAAAGATTTAAGCCTTTGATTATATACGATTTAAGCATGCAAAGGGACATAGGGATATTATAGGGACATAGGGACAGAGAAAGCGACTTTGTTTTATACTATGTAAGTAGTGATTAAAGTTTTGATTTTAAAATCTACCCTTTTCCTCGTACAAAAAATCAATCACCCAAACAATGACACAGAAAGTGAGGAATTTCCAAAAGACACTCTTTGTGCCGCGGTATTTAGAACACCAACCAATCGTGGCTATTTCGTAAGACCTGGACAGAAATCTAGCACACCATAATCAACTTTACTCCTCCGCAAATACAGTCTATTTCTCAGTATGGTTTTACTGCTTGTTTAGTGTAAACCAGACCGTATGATCTCTGCGTGTTTACGAAGGAATACGCAATGCGACAGGAGTCAGGGTTCAGAGGAAACTGGTTTGCTACCTTCGATGAGTTTACGATACTTATGAATACTTGCATAATTAAGTAAATATGATCATTTGTTTATTTTAGTGTGATAGTGAAATTTTAATGACATGTCATTCAGAAATTGTTTTTGCGACCGCTACTAGATACCCCGATAGGCAAATATGGACCTAATGTCAAAAGCAATTTTGCATAGAATTTACGCGGGCTGTGCGCTCTATTTGCGTGTGTTATGTTAATTTTTACAAGGCAGTTTTGATTTTAAATTAAGAACATTAAAATACGTAGACCAAGGAGACTCGCTCTATGAAACCTTATTCGATTTGCTTAATTTTGGTAGGTTTACTTTAATATTTTCAGCCAGTAACGTAAAACGGTGTGAATGGAGACTCCAGAGTGAATAGAAATGGATGCAATACTGGTGTAAGTCATTATCTGGCTGGTAGCAGTGGAAGTATTCTTATTCCGTGACTGTTCACCTCCTGTGTCAGTCAGTGGATATGACCTCTGCAAATGGATGTTTTACTACTGAATTTCAAAATCTGTTGCGTATAGTTTTAAAGATATATGCATACATAGGGACATAGGGACAGAGAAAGCGTCTTCGTTTTATACTATGTAGTCATATACTTGAAACATGACGTAGATACACATTTTTATTATATTACATGTAAAACATCCAAACCCCCTAAGCAAATATGTACAGATCCTATAAACAATTGTCCCAAGGCGAGAATCGAACCTACAATCGCCAGCGTCCAGGTCGTTAATTTTATTCTCTACTATGCATTAAAACAACATATGCTGATGATGGTGATGAAAACAATATTAATATCTAGTCGTTCTAATAGAGTTTTGTAGTGTTGTTGTGTTAGTGTGTTAGTGTTGGTGTTTTCTCTTTCTCTCATACAACGCTTAACCCTATTTGCAAGAAGTGAATCGCATTTCCACAACGCGTCTGTGTGTCTGCAATTATAGACAAGCGAAAGGATATGGCTCCATCACGAAGGTACTGTGTCGAAAGCATGCATTTACGAGTTTTCGAGCAAATTGAACTAACCTGGCTTGTGTTTGGTTTCGTTTTAGCAAGATTTCAGTAGGTTTTGTCATTGAGATGCAATACGTTCAACTCCTCCAGTCCAAGTCGCTAAGCGAGCTATGGAAAGAGCTATGCTCGGGGTTTCTCTGAAGGATAAGATTCGTAATGAACCAAAGTTACCTCAAAGAATTAGCAAGCTGAGGTGGCAGTGGGTGGGCCATATCTCGCGAAGAACCGACAACTGTTGGGGTAAACGTGTTATTGAGTGGAGACCGCGACTTGGCAAACGTAGTGTAGGACGCCCTGCGGCCTGGTGGGATATGACGATATACAAAAGACTGCTGGCAGATGCTGGATGCGGCAATCTGCAGACAGGGTGTTGTGGCGCGACCTATATTCTTAGTAGGTACAATACATTAAATAGATATAAGTTTATATTTTTCTTACACATTGAAAACACCCAGAACCACAACAGAACCCCAGACAACAAACATTTGCAAAACGTACAAACATTTGCCCCAAGGCGGGAACCCGCAATCTCTTGCATCGCAGGCTACCTTTCGCCCACTGCCCTACATTCATCGTCTTTCTTCCACTACTAAAGAAGAATAATCTCTCTCTTTCTCATACACTCTATAATATCTCTGTTCCACATTTGTCGTCTCTCTTCCTTTATAATAAATGTATAATCTCTCTTCTCCTTCTACACTGTATAATCTCTCTCTTCCACATTTGTCGTCTCTCTTCCTCTATTATAGAAGTATAATCTGTCTTTATCTTACATAGACAACACGTCCACCTTTAAGTGGAATCTTTTACATGAATGTTCATTCAGGCCACCTGAACAGAAGGGGTTGCCGTTTTACAGCTACTTATGTTAGTGAATGCAGTCAGCCGGTGCAGATAACAGTGCACCCGTTCCTCTTCTACCCCCTTCATAGATACAGGGTGGGTCATACTTAACACATAATAATTAAGATTAATTCCAAGTTCCAAGTCCAACATCTGTTTATTTTGCTTATTTTGTTTAAGTTTCTAGGATATATGAATTGATAAGTGTAGTAATTCACGTAGAATTAGAAGTATTAGTGGTATTAGAACAATTCACATCCATGGTAAAAATCTGCCTTATAAATGCCCTCTAATTTAGCGTAAATGTATTCATTTTCGCTTCTTTAAATCACAGCGTAACGTAGGTAAGTGAGATTACTTAATCAAATTAAACCATTATGTAGATACTCAAAATTAGCTGTTACGTACTAAAATATTAAAACGTATACTTAAGTTATTCTATCTTCTCAATGGCTTAATAATGTTATGTGTTTTGCACATCAGATTCACTTACGTGCTTATTTCATAGATAATAAATTCTTAAACCATGTAATTATTACAAACTGTCTATTATTATTAAACAAAAACAATTAAACTATCATAAACTGGATTAGGTAGGAAGGTTGTTATTTTCGAATTGATTTTGACTACGTAGAGTAAAAGAGATCTTTTAAGGTTTCGGTAACCAACGGATGAAAACGGGACCCTATTCTATTACTAAGACTTCGCTGTCTGTCCGTACTGCCGTCTGTTACCTACAGGCTGTATCTCAAGAAACACGATAACTAGACAGATGAAATTTTCAAATTATGTGTTTCTGTTGCCGCTATAACAACAAATACTAAAAACAAATAAAATTAATATTAATTTGTTCCCATACAACAAATGATTTTTTGTGGTTTTTATAGATACGGAAGGAACCTTTCATGCTCGAGTCGACCCGCACTTGGCGGGTTTTTTTAGTCTACGAGGTATTTGGTCATTTAGTTATCGGAATATAGGTCACTCTAGCAGCGTTCTAGATGAGCTTGTAACGGACGCAGGTTGAAAGCTCTTAGTTTTAATGTTTAGTGGTTGATTAGGTTTTAGTTTCTTACATTTGATTTGATTTTGTTCTGTTTCACTCCCCTGGGCGCCATCACTACATAGTATAAAACAACGTCGCTTTTTCTGTCCCTTTGTATGCTTATATCTTTAAAACTAGGTACGCACCGAATTTTGAAGCGGTTTTTTTTAATACTTAGCGTGATTCAAGAAGAAGGTTTATACGTATAATAAAACCGTGCAAAGCCGGGGCGGGTCGCTAGTAACTAATATAGCCAAAATAGCATTTATGACACAACCCTTAACAATAAATAAAAAAATATATATTATTGGAAAATCCACACAGCATCATCTAGCGCCAAGCTAAGTAGAGATCGTTTTATGGCTACTAGAGATGACTAATTTTATTTTATTAAGAATACATCAAAAACTCAAATAGATACTTGTAGATTGCAAAAACATTTGTATCAAGCCGGGAATCGAACCCGTAACCTCGTCGTAGGCGGACATAAGCCAGCCGCGTCACATCGGTCGAAAAACTAAAATAGATTTTTGATCAAAGTTTGATAAAACCCCAGATATGGTGAACTTGATTGACCTCATTCATCCGCATCAATAACTTTCACTGCCTCAGACTTGGCATTCTTCTCTACAAATGTTACAAACGACGACTAGCTCTGGGACACCCTATTTGCCAATAAACCTCATCTCACCCTCTTGAATATCACAAGGGGTGGGGAAAAAGCTCAGTGGCACAGCCGATTCGGTAACGATCGGTCGCATGGGACGCTAAAATAGCAGTGAAATTTAACAGTGAAAATGTTATAACGTTAAATAACAGTGATCATGATTTTTTTGTTATGTAAATGGTTTTTAGGTAGGTATTTATAATATTTGCATATTGGTGATGAGTTATTGTGGTCTATGATGTAAGTGGATTAGCTGCTCGCTGAATGGAAACATTTTTGATTTATAGGTACTTATAATTCGGTAATTTATATCGTTTCTCACACTAATAATGTAGATGCAAAAGTTCGGTTTGAAGGATGGATATTTGTCACTTCTTCACGCCAAAATTACTGAACGGATTGGGCTGAAGTTTTGAGTAGACGTTGTTATAGACATTGAATAAAACATTGGCTACGTTTCATCAATTTTTACGCGGGTGAAGCTGCGGATCAGAGCTAGTTTTATAATATTTAAGATTAATATCTTGGATTTTTTCCATAGCAGCTTAATTTTCTCACCTTTGAAGTTATGGTGCAAAAGACAGTAAAATTATTATTTTGCAGGAAATAAATTAGAAAATGCGTTATGAATTACGATATCTTTACCTATCATTGGGTCATGACAAAATCATTAATCATATTCCGCTGACTTCGGTAACTTTTTCTAGTTTGGTAAATTGATAATTAATGGTTTGTCTAGCTAAGCAATATTATAAATACCTACCTACATGTACGTAGGTAAGAGTTATCGACAGGCCACCTTAACCTGAATAAATAAATAGGTGATTTGGTTACACCGGTGTTGGTACAAATTTTATCAGATTGTACCTACGCCAATTTATGTAGGTCACCTGGTATACTAAAAGGTTAAAGGCTGATTCACACATACCAGGAAGTCACTGTTCGGTGTAAGCGAATCTCCAATTCGATGCAAATATTAACAAGTCGTCTGGCCTTTAAGGTTAAAGTCTTTGTGTCTTTGCTTTAATTTCGTCGATTCATAAATAATTAGGCTATTGCTATAATTTAGTGCAGTCGGTACTACCTACCGATCTTTAGATTAGGTACATTCGTAACTGCAAAAGTTTTCACAAACATGCACTTTTTGTAACTTTGTTACGCAAAAACTGACTTATATAACTGACTTAACTTTTGTATGTTTATGCTTGTGTAGCGAAATGTAAAATAACGAAGTCATCATAATATGATACTATTATAAACCAGGGGCCGAATTCCACTAATGTCAAAACAAACGTCTCAATAGTGCCATTCAATCAAGATGATTTAAATTACGTTTGTGCATTTGGCATTCTACTATTTTGTGTGCTTGAAGAGACTTTGATAATTAGAATGTCAAATTGGTAGTCATAAACGTAATCATCACAGTTATGAATGAGCCTCAAAAAGTTTGTGCGAGTAGAATACCAAAAAGAGTTTAATACTGATATTTTGACATGATCCTATCTAAATGGTGAAGCAATTTATTTAGTGATTAAATTTGTATGTTAAATCATAAAGAAGAATCTGAAAATTTGATTAAATTCACCAATGGAACGCGTTTTCGTGCGTTATTCGCGTATGACTGTAGAGAAACCTTAACGAATAGATAATGCATTTTTAATCATAACTTCGTGTTTATACCTACCTACTGTTACATTTTATTTAATTTCAAAATTTTCACTGAATTACAACTATCGCAGGTACTTAAATCCATCTTCTTGGGATAATGGAGCATGAAAGAAAAATACCTCTTTACAAATTTTACCTAAAGTTTTTTTGTGCTCAGAATACCGTAAGAAGTCACAGTAGCTTAATGTTAATGGCATTTTAATTTGTTTTTTACTTTCCAATGGTCTGTATCTAGGCACTTTAACCGCCTAAACGACAGTGGTAAAAAATGAGACCTATTTTTTTGTAATGTTAGTAGATACCATTTCTTATTCCACGATTTTATTTTCATTTTTGATAGGTATCATAATTATTAACAGTTGTTTATTTTGTTTCAGAACACAAAATACCTAGTCACAATAATGCGGAGGCCCTAAATTAGCAATAGAAAAAAGAAGCCATCGACAAAATGGAGGTTGTGTCAAATAGCAGTATAATAAGGGGATACAACCGGATATTCACGGAATTAGCAGGTATGTGAACAATTAAAAAGTTTCATTAGACTCGAGTTTCTTTCAACAAAGGTAAACTAAGACTCTAGACGTTTATGAAATGTGTCTTTGTATTTCGACCTAACCGTCATCGGGGATGTAACTCAGTGGTAGAGTGTCCGCTTCGCATGCGGAAAGTCCTGGGTTCAAATCCCAGCTTCTCCACAATCTTCTTTTTGTTTTTTCACTTTTTCCACTGATTTATTTACCTACTTTTTTAATATTAAATAAAGAATTAAAAATAACAATAATTATTTAGGTAATAATATAATAAAAAGCATTTTTTTTATAATTAATGACGATACCAAAGCCTCAAATTAGATAAGTAGAAATGGAAGAAACAATAAAATTGATGATTCATTCAAGATAATGGTGAACCAAGTAAATGAATGAACCTAGTTGTAGGTATAATAAACAATATTAAATTTCTACAATTTTACTGTTTGAAAGAGATCGCCTTTTACTTCTCAGCGTTTATTCGTGTTGCTCATAATATAATGTAGGCGTTAGTTGACCACTTTTACAAGACTGAGAGATCAAGTTTTATTTAGGGCTCTCACACAAAACTTCGATGCGATGCCGCATCATAGATAATTTTATTTGTCTATGACCGCATCATTAGAGTATTACAAGATTATTTATTTAAATGTGTGTGTGTGTAGTGTTCTAAGTAATGCATGTACCTACTAATACTGTACTAAAACAAATGAATATTCCATTTTCAGATCAAAGAACGAACCACTGGTTTCTGATCTCCAGCCCGATCCCAGGGTTGACCATACTCGTGCTGTATCTGTTCTTCTCACTAAAATGGGGTCCTCGGTACATGGCCGACAAGAAACCCTTCCAGCTGAAGAAAACTCTGGTGGTCTACAACTTTATACAAGTGGTGGTCAGTGTCTGGCTGTTCAATGAGGTAAGTTAAAGAGAGATAGCGAGTTATAGTTTTCTCGTGAATAAGAAGTATAGATAATAACCTATTTATGTGCCAGAATTGTGTTTGACTAAAATTAAACAAATAATTGAAAAAAAGACAAATCTGAAAAATTAAGTTTGACGGTTGGAATTACCATCTTTGGCCAGATAATTCTATTCCAATTTTAAAATATTGAAGAGCTTAGTAACATTTAAAAACAACTTGAAACTTTATAAGGAAGAAAACCATTACCATGATGATTAACGGTAGAATATTAGGTATGAAGGTAATATTGATTTACAATGTTGGAACAAATCATTTCATTATATTTATGATCCATTACATCAGATAAGTACCTTAATGAAGTCTTACGGATGCGCTATTAATAGATACAAGTTATTGCAAGGGCATTTATTATTATAAGAGCAACTTGCTTACAGCTTTTTTCCATTCCAGGGCCTCGAAGCAGGATGGTTGAGGACTTACAGTTGGAAATGCCAGCCGGTCGATCCGTCGAATTCTGAAGGGGCTATGAGAGTAAGTAACTTTATCTCCATCATTTTGATACCTTTACATAATAACCGTGTTTAGCATCAGTCCCTATCACGTCTCGTCAGTCCCTAGAAAACAGAATTTAAACATTAAACAATAATTTAAACAATAATTTGGAATATGATTAGGAACGTCATTTATGCTGCATAGAAAATTAATTATTGTAAATTAAATCAAGGGTATTGAATTAATTACTAGGTAAAGGTGCCGGTTTAGAAGGTAAAACAATCGAGATAGGGTCTTGTACAGTGTTATTTATGTTATTATTCTTGATAAATGCCATAAACGATGATTTTATGATAAGCAGCTAAATAGGGAAGTTGATAATCAGCCTCATGAAATGGAAGGATTTATTTTATCAAGTTGCTAAGGCGTTAAAATTTTTAGATCATATTGCCACGGCAAGAGTATGACTGAAAAACTTGTTTTCTTTTCATCCATCCATGGCAATTTTATTTTAACATAAGCTTCTTTTCTCTATCCTGGATAAATTAAATCAATGATGTTAATGCTTAACCATTAACCATGATCAGATGTCGCTCTGTTCCATAGGTATTGACCGACAATAGTAAAAAAGTATCACTTTCAACCCGCTCTTCAAGCAACTTCTACTACTTTTTGAGTATAAGTAATGAAAAAAATTAAGCAAAGAGGAAATAAATTACCACCTTGTTTTTTATATTATTGATATAGTTTATCATTTTACTTATCTGAGTGCTTATTTTGTTAGCCAGAAGAATAAAAAGTATCTTCGCTATAACATGTTACAAACTATTAATTTTTTAATTTCAGGTAGCCCGAGGATGCTACATATACTTCCTAGCGAAGATATCAGAGCTCCTAGATACAATATTCTTCGTAATTAGGAAGAAGGAACGTCAAATCACCTTCCTCCACCTATACCACCATACAGTAATGCCCATGATCTCCTGGGGTGCTACGAAGTACTACCCCGGGGGCCATGGAACCCTCATAGGGGTCATCAACTCGTTTGTTCATATTATTATGTACACGTACTATATGCTGGCTGCTTTCGGGCCGAGATTCCAGAGATATCTGTTTTGGAAGAAATATATCACTACTTTGCAAATGGTAAGATTTTAAGGACATAATAACATTATTAAAACTTTTGCCCACTTGTGGTTCATAAGTCAATACAGCAGGGTGTCCCACAGCTAGCCATATGGAGGGAAAGTAGTATATACTTAATATGAAGATAGAAAATTTACTGAAAGAAGATTTGATGCATTTAGATAAGATTTATGTATAGGCTTAATCGCCTGTCGAAAACGGGAATTGAAACTGCCAAATTGTAAAAATAAAACACACCTAATTTAAAAACCGATCAAAAATCTTAAAATATTTAAAGTACTTTACTCCCTACATTTCGCATAGCTGTGGAACATCCTGTAAGTATTATGTAATATTGATTGTAACATAAACTAACAATGTTTTCACAATGTGTACCTATAGAATATAATAGCAATTAACTATTATGTGTACCTACCTACTGTAGAAATACTACAATATTAAATTAATATCGTAAGCCCACAAACGGCACTCCTAATTTCAAGATTTTTTATAATTTACCTACTTGGACTAATAATCTGTCTGCGCTCAAATAGAATATAAATACTACTCTGCGCTGGCTGATCCATTTATTTTATTTTTATTTAATAAATAAATAATATTAATGGCGTGTACGAGAACGTACAATAAGCCAGTCAAAAACTCGTAAAAATCGAACCCGCAACCTCTTTTGCGTTTTGCAAAATCAGTCGCTTGATGATAGATTATCGAGAACGCGTCTTCATCCGAACCCGAAACGCTTTGATAGCGAGTTCTAATTTTACCTGTGGCGACATCTAGTTAAACTTTTTAGTACTATTACGTGAGAGCCGTGAACAAGGATGAAAAAATGTTGGAGCGGTTAATTTAAACTGTTTCAAAATTAACTAGACCATTTTTTAATTTTTGTTTTTTATAAAAGTTTGTTCCAAAATTTTTTTTTTGATTTTTTTATTATTTTTGGTGATAACTACATGTTTTTATTGAAAGCTAAAATCTCTTCTCCCATATAAATTTTGTAATTTGGTTTTTATAACACGCCAAATTACAGTAAAAGTTGGACAGACTTATTTTTAGTAATTTTAAGAATTTTATAATATATTATTATTAGCTTTATTAGATACTTATTATCTATCTTATTATAGTATCGCTACGAACAATAACATGTATTTTATTCCTCCACAGCTCCAGTTCTGCATTGCCTTCCTCCATTCTTCGCAGCTTCTCTTCTACGACTGTGGATACCCTCGCTGGTCTGTGGTCTTCACTCTTCCTAACTCTATCTTCTTCTACTACCTCTTTTATGACTTCTACTATAAAGCGTATGGAACACCTGAAGAACAAAAGATGGCCAAAGCTCTCGCGAATGGCCTTAAACATGAAGCTAAAGAAAATGGTAAACAGAATGGTAAAATAACGCATAACGGTAAAATTGATAATGGTAAAATTGATAAAGGTGTTAAGAAATATGAATAAGGAGTTGTGATGAAGATTGTTGTAAATACGTTTATTTTGAATTAATCGATCAAAGTGTAGATACATAACTTGTAGATTGTACCTACCAGTATATACCAGTATATACCAGTATATATCTACCAGTTTTTTATGTTTGTTTTGTTTTGAATTACTTACTACTAGCTTTTAACGAGTGGACTGCCACGTAAAAAATTGGCATTATTATTTGTTGATTTCTTTGTCTTTCTGGAATTTTCATTTATTATACCTAACCTCAATCAATAAATTACACACTCTTCTTCCTATATATTTTACCGACTAAATAATAAATATTACACATACATATTTGTATGTTTAATATTTACATAAAAAGCAACACTTTCAAAGAAACTCTGTTTTATTATTAATATTCGGTTTGGTTTTTATTATTATACTTATGTTTTTCTGGCAATAATTTGTATTTGAGTGTATTTGATTTCCCACATTCAAATGCAAATATTCATTGGATTAATGATTAATAATGTTATAATTTGTGATAAACATTTTAAAAATTGGTATGTAATTTTTATAAAAATTAATAGTTTTAATAAGGGTCATGATAAGATGTTTTATTGATTTAGTTAATTTAGTAATTATGTTATAAATTTTTGGTTACCATTATAAGAGATAGAGAATTATATGACTCGTAAATAAATATAATTATTTACGATTACGACTAACTTAATTTACCTATTAAAATAGGTAGGGATTACTGGTAGAAATTACTATAAGAATAAAAAACATCCAAAGCGAGACTTGGGACTTACTGCGATAACTAGATATATCTCTAGATATAGAAATAGAGAATAAAAGTAAATAAATAATAATAAATAATGGTAGCACAAATCGTTTATCTAATCAGTCAATACTATTATGAGCAATTTCTATCCAGAAACATAATTTTCACATGAGTAAATGTTCCATTTTATGAAACCTCCTCAAAATCTCAGACTTCTAATGATTGTACTTTTCACTATTCAAAATATGAATGAAAATGTATTCAATTTTAAAAATACAACACATAAAATAGACGGTCTTTTTATTTTTATTTAGAAAGAGCATTTCGAAATTTTGAGTTGTTTTTGTATAAACATTGATATTGATGCATTGGATTAAGCATGTTTTAGATATTTGAGCTTAGCTGTGATTGTGATGATAGAAATCTTCGAATGAATCGAATGAATTCGTTAAAAATAATTCTAAAATATCTATTGTCTTCCAGTCTTTAAAGTCCCAGTCAGTATTAAAACATTTAGTTAGGTACTTACCTGATGTTTTATTAAATTGAAATGTTACCTTACTAATTATAATAAGGATTTCCATTTTAAATTATCATCTCGGAAGGGCTGAATTCTATTGAATCTAAAGAGGCAATATCGTTACTATGATAATTAGTGGTAGCTAGAAGTCTTTGTCCATCACTGGACTATTATACTTATATAAGTTGATGACAAAGCTGCAATGATAATGATAATCATGTGTGGGATAGAGTTTTTAAATTATAATCACTAAATGTAAATTGTTTGACACAAAATTATCTGTCTGTAGCGTTATTTTACCATACTGAGTAAATATGTATTTTATCTGCTATTATGAAGCATTTTTATGGCATGATTATGGACTACTCATTATTATATGTAAAATTTACTGTGGCAATAAATGAAGTAATAATAAATAAATATCTAATATACTTCTGATTTTTGCGTACCTTATTGATATAATTTAGCAATCCTCAATAGTGAATATGATAATTCTTTAAGGACTGACGCACAATTTATACCTATCCTTGAAAGATTGTATGGATATAATATTGATGGATGTTTGTTTCTCTTTCACGCAAAAACAGATCGCGCTGAAATTTGGGTAGACGTAGTTTTAAGCCTTGGAATAACACATAGGCATTTTCATCCTAATACTAAGTTCTCATGGGATAAAAAATATAGCCTTGAGACGTTTCTATACAAAACCGCGTGCCGCGGGAATATACTAGTAAATAAATAATGCTGGACAATCCACACAGCATCATCTTGCCCTAATCTAACCAGAGCTTGTGTTATGGGTGCCTAGCTACCTAGCTACTAGATGACTGATATCTGGGTTAGGGTACATCTCGTCCGAATGAAAACTTGTCCGAGGACGAGATGTCCTCTTCAGTTTTAGATTGGGGTACAACTCGTCCGAGTCCTAAAACTGCTGATTTTAGATTCGGACCAGTTGTACCCCAAACCAAAAGTGAAGTGGACAACTCGTCTGAGAGAAGATCCTCTACGTAACAGTGATAGATATATATATTTTAAAAAGATAACACCTACAACCCCGGAACAAATATTTTTGCAGATCGTAGAAATATGTCCCAAGGCGGGAATCGAACCCTCCTCCTCTATATCCTGCGTCTTAGGTGGTAATTACTAAATAGGTAAATGTATTAAAAAAATTATGTTGCCCGTAGATTTAAGAAATGCTTATGATAATGCATAAGAATCAGTGGGCATAAATTATAGGATATAAACAAATCAATTAAAAAAAACCAATAATGTGCGTCACAATCGCTATAACATTCCATGACCTCAATCATTATAACTTAATCCAATTACCATGGTAAAGTATATAACCGCAAAGATTCTAAGTAACATCTAAGCTGTTGACTTATTGGTTTTACCCGACTTTCAACGGAGGTTAGGTATATTTTTAGTCATACGAAGTTCTTATCGAACTTATTAATAATTTTACACCTCAGAACTAAGCCTAAAACATGAAGGATACTAAAATAGAACTTCTTATCGAACTTACATCAGTTTCAAAGAGACAAGGTTACTTACCTCATCCCAATTTAATAACAAATATTTCAGGACAAATATGTACATATTAATTATGTACATAGGTATATTGTATTCTCACACACATTCACAAAGAGTAGGTAGGTACATAGTCTAAAACTGTTATAATAATTTTTATGTTAGTTTATTACATCCATCAGAATGTAATGAAAGAGAAAATAACAAAACGACAAAGTATCCACACAGAAATATTCTATATTAAATAAATCTAACACAAAACGAGAAGGCAGAGTTCCCACGTTGAATGGCAATGGTTATTGTTGACCGAAATATAAACCAGCATTTCGATACATAACCTCTATTTCCTATGAAATATCAGCAAAGTCCTTCAAACAAGATTCTTGGGGTCCTGGGGCACACTCAATTTATAAAGATCCTACCAAAACTTCTCATAGAGTCCCCATTATTAATTACCCAAGTATAAAGTGAACTAGCTGAGCCCCACGGCTAAATCCGCAACAGATGAGAAGTAGCTTAAGTTTTCTTCCAGGCTACAATTAAATAAAAAGTAGTAGTAGGTACCTACAGCTATTAGGTAAATTAAATTAAAACTAATCTTGAATTCAAAATTTCAGCGCGCTCCGATCAGTAAGTACTTTTTTCGTGAAAGAGTAACAAAAATCCTGGAATAAAATGTTACTTTTTATCCCATAAATCAGTTCTTATGGGATAGAACTTGGAATAAGTAAGTATTTGCCCTTGGAAAGAGTCAAAGGAAACTTGAAACTGAACTTGAAAACTTGGCTTTTCAAGTTACAGATACTACCTAGTGTCAAATATGAATAGCTAAAAATGACATCGAACAATTAAGAAAATACATAATAATAACTTAAATCAATTTATTTCCTTCCTTAAGATATTCCTTATCTGTTATTACATTGATAATATTATAGGTATTTATGTGTACTGTCGATTTCATTCAGTGTCTTAGCTCTTAGGTAATTTATTAAACATGCAAGGTCCCTTGACTCTTGTTATGAAAAGCTGTTTCTTGTGTTGGTATTGTAAATATTTGATCTGCAATGAGTGGAAAACTGTTAAAAGAAAACTTAAAACCGACGTTTATGTCTCGAGCAATCATTCACCGATTTTCCAAATTTTTTTCCAATTCCATTCATCAGTGCCGGATTTATATTTTTTATGAGTGTAGGCCACTTTTTTCCGCCGCCCCATGTACGGAGCCGTTCATTATCCGCACGACCCCCTCCCCCCCGTAGACATAGAATTTTACTGTCTGCAATCGAGTGACCGTCCTCTGAAATCAGCCGCCCCCCCTAGGACGCTGCCGCCCCCCTAGGACGCCGCGGCCTGTACGGGTTCGGTTCGTTACCCCCCGATCCCGTTTCCCCCCGGTTCGTTACCCCCCGATTTGGTTTAGCCACGATTAATTTTATAAGTATCAATTTTCGACGAAAAGTACAGGCAGGCACAAATGTGTTCTTAAAACTTAGAATATTTTTTTTTTAATTAAGGTCTTCTTGAAAAAGATAACTCAATAAAACTTAAATGGAATATTCATTTTGGTTTTATTATCTCTAGTAGATTTGAAATCATATACATAATATAATTACTTTAAGTCATCACAGTTTTTGTCTGATTGCACAATTAATATATTAAAATAAATTAAAAACTGAGTAATCTAAGTAAAAAAATGCAAAATCGGAATATCCTTATCACTTAATAAAACATAGTTTTGAGAGATTTATAATCAGATACAAGATTAGTTTCTTCTTAATTTAAAATCATCACAGCTCTTGTGTATAGGTATTATTAAAATATAGAATCATTTAACATCTAGATAATATAAATAACATGAGTATATGAATAAGAAAAAAATCAAAAAAACAAGCAAAATAATCAGTTCTACTTAAACTACTTATTTAGTTCCTACTTTAAAATAATCACAGTTCTAGTTCTGATTTATAATATGTTTTAAAATATGTACTTACCTAGTTTAAACTAAATAAAACTTAGTTTTGAGATATTTAAATCAGATTAATACACGTCCACACACTTGATAACTTATTATTCCGGTGCCAGGTATACGAAAACCCTACATGTAATATTGTTTTTCCTCCTTTCTTATTAGTAATTACTTTATAGTTTTTGGGCTCGACACCTCGCGAATAAGATAAAGTACCTTATATTTTTGACTTGAGTGTAAAAGAGACGGAAATATCTGTCCAGACTAGGTTATTGTCATCCATAAACCGGTACGGGTTCAGGTAGGCACGCGGTAAGTTCTAAACAATAGAAAGGGTACTACGGTATACCCTTGATGAGTTCATTACACAAATAAGTACCTGTTAGTTACCTATTTGCTATTACAGGAATTATTATTATAATTTAATAAAATTTATTACCTACCATATATTTGAACATCATACATACATAAATCAATAATAGTAAAAACTAAATAATTTAAAAAAGAATAAAATTCTGAAGCACTTTAGTTTTCGTCGGTACTTTATGCAAATTACGGTAAAACTGACAAAAAAGATTGATATAAAATTTGTTTAAATCGGGGGGTAACGAACCGGGGGGAAACGGGATCGGGGGGTAACGAACCGAACCCGCCTATTTACAAATCCAGGACTGCCATTCATTTATATAGTGGGATATAAGTTAGTAGTATAGTTATATTAAGTCGGAGCACTTACAAGTAGGTAATTTACAAGTAGGAGAAATGGGATATAATTATCACAAACAAAATGAATTTGATGAAGTGAACAAGTATCAAAACAAAATGTCATGGCCAATTGGTGAAGACTTTTACGTCGACGGTTTATTTTTCAACTAAACGCATATTATAGAGTCCAAAATTACAATAGTGAAATCTAAATCTAAACAACAAGAAACTCGAAAATACGCGTCACTAACTTTTATCTACGTCATTGACACGGTATTCCCTGATCAAAATCAATTTAATCCAATTTCCATTGAGTAGAAACCACATAGATTCTTAGTAACATCTGAGTTTTTCTCAGCTTGGTTTGTAGAAATCGACTGACGTCACACTTACAAGATCAAGGCCTAATTGATATGAATAATAATCTGCGGTAGGCGCTAAACAACGGAATCTCGTGTGAAAACCATTCTTAGTCATCTAAATTTAAATAACAGGTATTAGTAATACCTGTTTGAAGTTGTAAACATTGTAAAAGAGGCGATACGAATATAGGTTCTATTCTATTCAATCAAATTCATTGTACTAAGTAATATAACTAACTAATTAAGCGTCTACTCTAGATTTTTTGCAACATTCTGCAGATAACTTATTTTTTTAATTTCTATTTCTAATCCTAAAGGTAAAGACCAAATAATAAAGTTTTGAGAGGTCAATGATCTCTCAAATACACCTATAATAAATCCAAATGAAGAACGTGATAATTCTAAGGCCTAAGGCAAACAATGTTTGAGTACTTATCAATTAGCATGAGAATTCAGGAAAACATTAAACCAACTTTGGTATGCGGAGGCTACTGAAAACCAAATTTTATATTGGCGGTATAGGTATCTAGGTTGACTATGGTCACCTTAAGGTTTGCTGGAGTTTTTATTTTATTTTATTTTGACTTATTAAGAGAAAAAACAGTTGTATAAAAAGAATACTTAAAAATAAAATAATTCTTAACTATTAAAATGTCCTCACATATAGAAGCTAAAAAACTTGCTTGCAGAAGCATTTTAAACATCCAGAAAAAGTTTGGAAAAATAGAAAAAGAACCGTACTAAAATACCTTACACTACAGTTTATCTATAAAATTTAGGTAACACCTAAAATTACTCGCATCTTATACTAATTGTTTTAGTCTTATTCATTTAGGACAATCAGTAGTATTTAATTGTATAAATTAGAATGCATATAAGTTATCGTAGGCCTTAAAACTAATGTAAGAGTAAGATAACTCCTTCTTAGTTAAATTAATTGCTTGTTTCATTATTAAATAATAGCAGAATAAGTACACTAGCTCATAATAATTTTATTGCTAAATGTATATTGGGTACCATTCAAGTTATGTAGGTATATTTTACAAAGTAGCTGTGAATGAATCATAGATTGCATTGAAATTCTTGATAACATTGATTGACAAATATTATAATATTCGAGTTGTCACGTAATTGGAGTACTACGATGCATGTCACACACAAGTCTAAGTGTACGATTTAATCACATTAATTATAATAAATGCGAAGTTTGAACGGATGTTTGTTACTTTTCACGCCAAACTAATGAACGGAGTGGTCTGTAATCGAATAGAAGTGGTTCTAGCCCTGAAAATAAACAAAGGCTTCTTTTCACCCCATAAATCAGTTTTTTAGCCGAAACATCTTTATTAACAACGAAAATTACAAGCAAAGGAATAGAAAAAACTTTTTTAAAAAACTTTTTTAGTGATTTATGGGTTTGCAACTTATAGAAACAGCGCTCTGTAAGTAGCGGGCAGATAGTAGTAATTTAGATAATTTAGTGGTATTTACTAAAACAGACAACTGAAAACTGTTAAACTGTTAACTAACTGTTTTGTTGTGTACTGTTGTGTGGGTTATTATTGTTTGTGTATTTAATTTCTCACACACTTAGGATACATCTCAAAATTTCTGATCAAATCTCGAATTCTCGATCAAATTATATTGGACCATGTGAGAACACCAGTTCTCTTATAGAAGAATCATCGAAACCGCTTATGTATAAAAATGCAGTGAAATTGAGTCAGTGCTAACGAACCTCCTCCAACTTTTAAAGTCGGTTGTATAGTTTTTATTTTTACTATATATTCACATGGAAAACTTAGTCACGTCAAAACATTCATTTCAAAATATACAAAAAGATAACACAAGAAGGATACGTAGCTGAAATAGGTTCAAAAGAAGACGTCACGATTGCGTCTCGATACTTTCGTTAACCGAACTCAAGTACTAAGGTGAATTTGTGTAATAATTGGTAACGCCTTCTTGTAGTGTAGAATGGAAGATTGCGGTTTCTATATCCCATAAAACGACATACACATGTCTGAGTCGCTTCGTGGGATTATCTTAGAATTTTTCCTGTTTGAGAGTAAACAGTATACAAACAAATTCTGCATTAATAAGCCAAATCAAATAGTTATATGGTATAGAATAGAATAGAAAATAATTTATTATACTCATTCCAAACAAAAAAGAAAATAATATCTACATACAATTAATACTCTATACTATAGATTCAGTATAAAAGGTTGCCTTATCGCAATCTGACAGAACAGTAGGGTGACAAAACTAAATCGAGCTGTGCTGCGCTGTACTGCGCTGTGCTGTGTCAACGTCAACTCGCTCGTCTAATGTTTTAATGAGGATACAAACTAACCATGCTGTGCTGCGCTGTGCTGTGCTGCGTTAATCTGTTGACTAAACATAGCACAGCGCAGTACAGCGCAGCACAGCTCGATTTAGTTTTGTCACCCGTACGGTGGTGTTTCACGAGATCTATTTAGATAAAGAAGATAGATACCAAAGCAAAATCTTTTTTATTATTGGAAATTTTCAAGCGTTTGGCCACTATTTCACTTACGTTAGTGAAGATGTGGCCTAATATGAAGCATGCTATCCCAGAAGAAACTTATTCACTCTCGATTTGAAATCACTACATATGTAGTAGGTATAAAACAAAGTCGCTTTCTCTGTTCCTATGTCCCAATTATGCATAAATGTTTAAAAGTACGCAACTGATTTTGATGCAGTTTTTTTATAGCTAAAATGATTCAAAAGAAAGGTTTATTTATACGTATAATAAAACCGTGCGAAGCCGGGGCGGGTCGCAAGTATTATAATGAATTTTCTTAAACAGTACTAAGATAGGTACTCGAAAATCTAGATATGATTCCATACAGCTTGAAGCATAGGTTTTGTAAACACATAGGTCGACCGCAATCATAATAAAAACGATGAATTACCTGCCATATGTTTTATATAAAAACGACCACAAGATGCAATAAGCATATTTCGTTATCTAAGCCATTGTAGTCTTCACTACTTTAAGCTTACTTTGTACTTTTTTGATTACTCTATTGATAGTTTCATATGGATATATAACACTTTTGTACAGCACAAAGTCAAAAACAAAACAGGAAGAAATGCTGAGAATCGCGATAGTACTAAAGGGCGGCCTTGTTACTATGACCGATTTCTTGCAGACAACTTCTGGACTTCTTATATTTACCTTATATTTATTACAAATGAAAGAAGCTAACAAAATCTGTTGAACTTAGATTTTTCATTCAAGTTTATTTATTAATTTAAGATTCACAGGTATTACAGGGATACCATCTTTCTCAAAGGAATAGAAAAATTACAACTAGTATTTACAATTGAAACCATTGAGCTAACTGCAGACGGTTGCAAACAGTCTAAAGGTAGCTCAATTGATCCATGTCAATACCAGTCGGAAGCGTCCCCAAGACACTGGCTGCATTACCACGCTGTATGGCAATGCTGATGCGCTGAGCCAGATATTCACCAGCTCTCGGGTCACGCGCCGCATTGAATACTAGTTGTAATTTTTCTATTCCTTTGCTTGTAATTTTCGTTGTTAATAAAGATTTATTTCTCATAAAAACTAAGAGCATTGTGATCTGCTATATAATATAAAGTAAATTAATTGTGGCTTACAAATTTTATAAAACTTAGCAATCAACCAAAAAAATAAAACTTTATATAGTTAGAAGTTAGTTTATGGTCTGTTATTGGAATTTTTAATCACCAATATTTTCTTATTAACATTTTTGTTTTACGAATAAATGCTTATTTTAGTATATTAAACTAATAAACCGTGAAGCCTATTAGAGCAATGTTTACCAAAAAGACAATCGGACAGTTAGCAGCTTCGTCGATTTACTTTGAAATATTAATGAAGTGACCTACATATTCGAGAAATCTGACGAATTGGCAATAAATGTATAAAACGGTTTTTCCATATGATAAAGGTTAACATCGTGGCTGGAACGATTTAAGAACATTCGAAAGTTGTGGCATGAAAGAAAAGCCAGGCTGAAGTACTTTTACCAATAATTAAATAATTTCTTTAGGTGAGCTGACGAATCGGTTTTAAACAAGGTCACAAATACACGCGTTGTCTATGTTTTGTTTGAATCGTTTCAAGGCTATTTGTATCGTATTATTTATCACTACATAGTATAAAACAAAGTCGCTTTCTCTGTCCCTATATCCCTATGTCCTTCTTTATGTATGCTTAAACCTTTAAAACTAAGAAACGGATTTTGATCCGGTTTTTTTTAATAGATGTAGTGATTCAAGAGAAAGGTTTATACGTATAATAAAACCGTGCGAAGCTGGGGCGGGTCGCTAGTTATATTATATCGCATTTGTATCATAAGCACTGATTTATGACATGAAAAGTTGACTAGGTTTTATTCCAAGTCTAGAATTACGTCTTTTCAAAATTACAGCCCGTTCTGTTCAGTAATTTTGACATGAAGAGGGAACAAGCATTGAGCCATCTATCCATAGATCCATCCATACCAACATACGTATTTATAATTATTAGTGTGATTATCTTACATCCGGTTACAGTGTAGGTAAAGTCAGTCACAGAAGCTAGTCCGATCCTACGCAGCTAGCTTTTGTTGTATTAACCAGACATCTTTGACTAATATTTGTTTCTCACAAATGTTGACTGCGACGCTGTGACTGTTTGATTAAAACGAGTTTGGTAGAAATTAATCGGAATATCCTTAACTTGAATGACAGAATATCTGGTTATAAATAATTACCCTTGACGCAAATGGGGATTATTATAAATTATGTAATCGAGTACATGATTGAACGTAATAATAATTATGGACAATCCACACAGCATCATCTAGCCCGAAGTTAAGCAGGTGCCGAATTTCACTAATTTCAAAACAAAGGTCTCAATAGAGCCATTCCATCTAGATGATTAAAATGACGTTTGTCCATTTGGTATTCTACTATTTTTTGCGCTTGAAGAAACTTTCGTATTTAGAATGTCAAATTGTTATAATTGTCACAGCTATGAATGAACCTCAAAAAGTTTGTGCTAGTAGAAAACAAAAAGAGTTTAACACTGTTATTTTGACACTATACCTACTATTGAAATGGTAAAGCGATTTATTTAGTGGAATTCGGGCCCAGAGCTTGTGTTACGTATACCAGATGACTGATATACATTAAACAATACATTACATAGGTATTCTTATTTTAAATGAAAAAAATCGATATAGATCAAAACCGGGTGTGGCGGTTGCGGGTTCGATTCCCGCCTCGGGATAAATGTTTATAGGATCTAGAAATATTCATTTCGAGGTTCTGTAAAATGTTTATCTATAAAATGACTATTGTATACATATTGTATTGTATTGACGAAGATCAATTGAGCTACCTAGAAACTGGTTGCAACCGTCTGCAGTGAGCTCAATGGTTTCAATAGTATATTCTAGTTTAAAAAAAAAGCTTTTCCTTAATTGTAATCTTTGTTATTGGTTACCATAGTTAAATTGTATTAAGTATATCAGGTATCTAGTACCCAACACACAAGCTCTACTTAGCTTAGGGCTGGAAAATGCTGTGTGGATTGTTCAGCATTATTTATTTATTTACCGTTTTATTATGACCAAAATCATTTAATTAACTTTTTTTATTTTAAATAGTAAATTAGAATTTAAGCCCGTTCAGTTACTTGATCGAGTTATCGTCGAGACGTTCTATTTTTTATAGTATTTTCGTAGTTCCGTATCCACATAGTAGAATCACTATGCTAAATCCCACTATTTATAATGATATTCAGTTATACCCAATAGTATCGGCTCTAGGTACAAATATTATGTTACGACCTTATTCAACTCAAAAAAAATTTAAAGATGCATAAACACTTTACTAACTACGTCAATGTTAATGAATGTACGTAACCCAATTAACTATTGATACAGTCATCGACGAAATTCCCCAAACATGATCAATCTGTCATAGTTTACCGTTTAATGAACTATAAACCCAATTTGAATTCATCGATAAGGCTCAAGAGTAATCAAACAACTTAAAAAGCTTTAAAATAAAAATGAGACTAATAAAAACATGAATGTAATCAAGGTCAATAAACATCTTATCTTACTATTATAATAAGCTAGCGACTCGCCCCGGCTTTGCAAGGTTTAATTATACGTATAAACCTTCCTCTTGAATCACTATTATCATTATCATCAATCTAATAAAAAAACCGCATCAAAATCCGTGGCGTAGTTTTAAAGATTTGCATACAAAGGGACATAGGGACAGAGAAAGTGACTTTGTTTTATACTATGTAGTGATATTGATAGTGATGGGAAAGTCTGCGTGAATGCTTGTTATAAGTAATCTCCGTAAAGATAGTTTAAGACCTAGAATAAGACATATCAGGCTATTAAAATTTTCAAAAATTAACCTCTGAGGGGGTTAAATAGGGTGGCGTATTTATTTTTACAAAATAACCCCCAGGCATTGTGTAATGATTTTTTGAAAATTGTATGAAAAAAACTCTGGTTTGAGGGCGAAGCTGTGGGGCGCATCTAGTATGTAAATAATGCTGACAATCCTCACAGCATCTTCTAGCTAGCAGCTTCGTGATGTTGTTTGGATTGTCCAGCATTGTAAATTTATTAGCTTGATTCCGGCCGCAAAGCTTGTGTTATGGGTACTAGATGACTGATTTAAGCAATACAATACATCAATTTAGATACCTACATTAATATAGATAGCTATTTTGATTAACACTACATATGCATATATCTCTTTTTCTGTCCCTATATCCCTATGTCCCTTTGAATGCTTAAATCTTTAAAACTACGCAACGGATTTTGATGCGTTTTTTTAATAGATAGAGTGATTCAAGAGGAAGGTTTGTACGTATAATAAAACCATGCAAAACCGGGGCGGGCCGCTAGTTAATATATAAAGTACCTTATAAAAAAGTAACTTATAAAGTACCTACATTGAAAACACCCAGAACAACGTCAACTCAGAAACTACTGTTTAGATCTCGAAAAATTTCGAAAAATTAAGGACCACATGAATTGTATTATTTTTTGAATAAGAAGAAATCATCAGAATAGATTTTCTTAGATTTTTTACTGAAGTAACACATAAAAAAGAATTCAGTATTGAGAAATCCTTTATTTGAAGTGGTTGTATCTAATTAGAATTAAAAAGGCATTTTGATTTGACTTAAAATGTTAAGAATAATTTGTTGTTGACTGTAGCATTCCTTTTTTTTATATTTTACTTGCAAATAACAATTAATAAATTAAAAAAAGATTATTTACTGACCTTACCTCTTTTACCGCCTCAAAATTAATTGGGCTATTGAATTTCTACCCTAATTATAAGCTTTTGATGAGTCTACACTGTACTTAATTATTATTTATTAAATTATACCTGAGGTAGGTAGAAACATACTTATAATAAGTAATAACAAATGAAAAGTTATATGAAATGCCATACCTAGTAATTAATATTTTTTCTTAATTTTTCTCAAATAGATGAACCTGATAAACACCGAAACTTCTACTTGCAGCTTTATTTCTTATTTAAATAAAAAAATCCGGACAGTCCACACAGCATCACCTAGCCCCAAGCTAAGCAGAACTTTAAGGGTACTAGATGACTGATATGCTTAATACAATACATTACATAGATAGATTAGTTTTTACTATTTATTTTATTGTTTAAAATTTGAATGTCGAAGTCCTTATTTTGTCAGCTTAGGAATATCGTTATTGAGTTCTGACAGTTCTGAAATATATTTGAAAAATAACTAAATAAAATAAAACTACAATTTAGAGCTCTATGAAATATAGGACCATACCTTACATCCCAATAGGTACGGCATTCATATACTAATACACTCGAGAGCAATGAATCCGGGTCACTCAAAGAATCCAAAAAATCTCGGAAAGTAAGAATGCTAGGTTAATGCAATAAATTGTATTTAATAGACAATTTAATACTCCTTAAATGAAAGTTAAAAAAATATGAGTCACCATACATTTTATTTACACTAAATTACATAAAGAAAAAAAACTGCTGATATCTCCTTAAAACAAAAATAGGAAACATGAAATTTTTGAACTTTATGACGATTTTCTTGAATTTCAATACTTCGTATTACCTCCTCGTGCTTCCATTACTGCGTTTACGCGGTTTGGCATGCTGTACACCAAGTTCCTTATACGATTTTGGGGAATATTCTCCCATTCCTCTGTGAGAGCAATTTTGAGCTCAGGAAGCGTGATTGGGGGAGGGTTTCGTTGTTTTACGCATCTCCCTAGCTCGTACCAAGCATGCTCGATCGGGTTGATATCCGGGCTGCGCGCTGGCCACTCCATACAAGTAATGTTCATCTCTCTCAACATTCATCTCATTCACAATCCTACCTGTATGAGGTCGGGCATTGTCATGCATAAATATAGCATCCTCACCCAAATTGACCATAAATGGACCAACGTGTTCATTGAGGATTTCTTCCACATATCTTACGCTAGTTAAAGAGCCGTTTTCTATGATCACCAGCTCTGTGCGACTTTCAGAGGAAATTCCGGCCCACACAAGTACAGACCCACCAACGTAGGCTACTTTTTCTTCGATGCATGCTTGCTTGAATCTTTCCCCTGGTCTTCTATACACTCTGTGTCTTCCATCGTGCTTGTAGAGCATAAATTTTGATTCGTCGGAGAACATAACTTTCGACCAATCTTCAATACTCCAATTTACGTGGTTCTGGGCATATCTTAGTCTTGAAATACGATGGCCACGCTCCAGTTTAGGGCCGTTTGCAGGTCTAAGGGGTTTTAAGTTAGATTCAGCAAGCCGACGTCTTACTGTCCATGCACTTGGGTTACTTCCTCCGAGGCGTCGAATCTGATTTGTGAGTTCAGTTCCTGTGAGAAAGCGATTTCGAAGCATGGTGTTCACCAAGTATCGGTCTTCTCGTGCTGTGGTACACCTAGTTCTGCCCGTTCCTGGTCTGCGTAGGTTAGAACCAGTGTCTTCGTAACGTCGGAGAACTCTTTGTACTGTTGACAGCGACACACCGACAGTCCTGGCTGTATCGCGCTGACTCCGGCCGGTTTCCACCAATGTAAGTATTCTGGTGCATTTTTCAAGTGTAAGCGACATGATTTCAGCTTGAATAATTAATATTGAGCACTATCACCTTGGTTTATGTACCAACATAAATGACAGATTACAAACAAAAGCAAAAACAAATCCTGTAATTTCGTAGTTCCATCTTCGACAGTGTTCCCTTTTCAAATTTGATTTTTTTATGATATAACTTTACAATAACTAAGAAGTTTTAATACTTTCATTTAAGGAGTATTAAATTGTCTATTAAATACAATTTATTGCATTAACCTAGCATTCTTACTTTCCGAGATTTTTTGGATTCTTTGAGTGACCCGGATTCATTGCTCTCGAGTGTAGGTACTAGTCGTCGCGTCCCCAAGACGCAGGCTGCATTGGCATTGTCCCGTTCTGTGACATTGCTGATGCGCTGTCAATGTGTCAGTCAAATTGGGTAATTGAATCGATACTTAAAATTGGGTCAATTACTTAATTTCCGTTTATTTGTGTTATTATAAAAAGTACCTGAAGGCCAAGCATTGTTTGATTTTTGACTTCACATGTTATAATAATGTCTAAAGATAAAAATATAAGAATAATTTATGGAACTAAAAACCTTTAAAAAAACATTTTAAATATTTTATGCAAAATAAAAATGCAAAACAAACCTTTATGTATATTTGCTTAGGTTGTACCACGTTCATATACCCATGAACGTGGTACATACCTCGTATGCCCATATACATGGCTGAACGTGCCTACCAGTGTAAAACACAATGATCTATCAGTTTTAAAATTATTCTTAAAGTAGTTCCGAAAGTTACAATCAAGGAATAGAAAAAAATAAAACTAGTATAAACAATTGAAACCATTGAGCTAACTGCAGACGGTTGCAAACAGTCTAAAGGTAGCTCAAATGTCAATACCAGTCGAAAGCGTCCCCAAGACACTGCTCCATTATAACGCTGTATGGCAATAAATAATTTCAAATTACATATATTGCAGAAAATCATAACGTTACATTTAACTTTATATTTACGTATTCAAATTTTTTTTGGTATTTTCTCGTACACATTTTGAACAGGAATCTAAACTACACTCCGCGTCATCGCCGATTCTATCACCATAAAAAAATAACATACAGGTTGATTCAATAAATTTCTTACTACATCACATTAAGGTTGTAAACAGCGTGATGCGTCTCTTTGACGTCAAGTTAGTCAGTTGTACTTTACATAAAAGCGGCTAATGTAAACGCTTCTTCGTGTTGCGAAAAATCATAAAGCATTAAGACGGAGCGAGGAGATGACGTGCTAAAAAAGTTTAATTTTACACCGGTGAAAAAGTTTTAATTATTTGTGAAAACTATAAAAATGGCCGCTGTACAAAATGCTTGGAATCATTATCTTTCGGATTTGGCTGGTGAGTTTTTAATTAATTTCATTTTAGCATTTCTTTTTTCTGGTCCGAAAAATATATAAATATGCAATGAAGTTTAAATTTTATTAATTGATTACGGACCTCAAATATTAAAACAATATCAGGTACCTAAAATATTAATTAGTTGGGAAGGGGAAGTTAAGTACTAGGTAACAATAATAAATGAGTCAATTTTTCCTATCCTTTTTTTATTAAGGCAAATTAATGAATATATTTATCATAATTTTTATTTAACATTTCATTGTTGTAATTATCTTTTGAATATTTTGAGGTCGTTCAAAACACAAAATTTTAATTATTATTCAACATTTCAACCCATGGTTAAAATGTTGAATAATAATTAAAATATTGTATTGCTTCTTAAAATTATGTTTTTTTCTTTACATAGTTTTCGCAAGTTGTAACAATGAATACCACATCTTCGTAGGACATTGGACATTGTTACATTTTTAGAAGTCAGGTGGCACACTCCTTAAATAATTAGGTACCAGCTTTCAAATAATTCCTCTCTACGGATGAACGGAGATCTTCTTTAACTGTTTCTTATCCAGGGTTTGCCTTAGTAAGTGTTCTATCCAACCAACCGTTCATTGACCCTTTATCTTTCCCTGATCAATTGCAGCAGTTGGTATCGTTAACTCTTAAGACTTGTAGGTACTATGAATACTTAGGTACAATACATATATTAGTGTGAGTATATAATCATATTGCTTTTTTAACTCCTCAAAAAGTTAAATTCTCAATAAGTATCTCTGAAAAAACTCCACCATTCATTTTGAAATGATGAGATGATAAAGTTCAGGATGTACCAAGGTACAAGGGAGTTACGCGTAATTACGATTTACGAAATTACGTATTGATAATGTAAATAAGACCATGTCATTACAATTTTTAACTAAAGCAGTAGATCCGTAACGTTGTTGACATTTAGTTTGTGCAAAACAACGATGTAAAACTTGGAAACACTTTTTAATTGAATATTCATTTATGTACTTGAAAAAAACAATGACTAGAGTTTTTTTGGCTTTCAAATAATATCAGTCATCATTAGGTTATACCAGAGGTCAGCAACCTTTTGAGACGGAAGACCCAAAAGTTACAATTTACAAAATTTCCCAGTTTTCGAAGATTTTTTTTTGTTTCATTATAACAGTACATATTATTTGATTAGGGTACTTACAGTAAAAACAGGAAAGAATAAAAAAAGGGACTATAAAGAGCAATATAAGATTGAAGATACGAGTACTAACCTTAAATTATATAGGTACTACATTATATATTATTTTATTATATTTTACTAATATTTTAAAATCATATTTCACCCTTAAAGCTGTATCTTGTGTCTGCAATAAATAATTCTTAATACTTATTATTATTTGATTTTATTTCTTTCTTTACAGATCCGAGAACTAAAGACTGGTGGCTGGTAGAGAGTCCAGGACCAATACTTACAATTCTTGCAAGCTATCTCTTCTTTTGCGCGTACGCAGGTCCAAACTACATGAGAGACAGAAAACCATACAAGCTAAAACATACTATAGCAGCTTACAACCTCATTCAAGTTCTCTACAGCATCTTCCTTGTATATCGGGTAAGTCAACAAGGCCACGCAGTAAGATCGATTTTTATTCCATGTCATTCAAGCTGTTTTTTTACTATTATTAAAAGTGAAAATCTTCAATTGGCTTTTTAATTATAATTATAATTGAGTTTTATTAAACGATTGAAAACACCGGTTAGCTTTCTGGAGGCTTATTACTTATTAGTTATTTACTTACGTAGTACTTACTTATTTTTTTAGTAAATCTGCTTATAAACTAAGGCAACATATTATTATCTGACATCGCCTTTTGTTTACTATAAAGTCTTGAAGCAGACCGTGATATCTTACACCCATATCTTTCGTCAATTACTCATTTTATCTTCCTTTTTATCTCGCCTGAGAGTGCGTCGAGCATTCCTCCAAAACATACTCGAGTTCAGTAGATATGCTTAGTCGTTAATTTTGTTTGATCACAAATCCACACATATCCAAAGGGACCTCCAAAGGGTTTTCAGCATCTCTTATATCCTTATCACATCGCTTATGTTATCAAGATAAATTATTTTCTAATTCTCTACTCTAAACTCTATGCGGAGCGTTGAAAGTCGCATAACATGAGATGACAGTTCGTTTTACTACTCGTATAATGAAATTTAGCGAGAGTTCGAGTAGAGGATTTTTTTACAATCAATCTTACCGAGATGCATTTGAAGGTTAATGACAAATGATAAAAATTTTATGTGATTTTTTCTGTCATACGCATCAGTGGTGACAGTCTTCTACAGTAATTATATTCGTCATAAAATGCGATCCTTAGTTTGAATAAATGGCTACTGAGAATCCTAATGAAACGAGAGTGACCTAATTTCGTTTCTTTGTTTCGGTTTATTCAAAGACGATTTCGCGCAATGAATTGCAAAACTAGTTTTATGTTAAATATTTTAATGACCATCATTAGACAATGGCACTAACAAATTAAAATTTCAAATATTTTATATTGCATGTGATGCACATTCTTGTTAGAATGTTAAAATGTAAAGTATAATGTATAATGTAAAGTAAAATGTCACTTAAGTATAATATCTTGAAAGAGAAAGGGTAATAGATGAAATGCCTATTTATGTAGAAATAAGTTCTATTTTGTATATTGAATTTCAAGGTAAGTTTTAACTTGGAAAAAGATAACTCTGTGACTCTTTCCACTGATCACAAAAAAATACTATCTCAAAATATGATAAATAATACTGGACAATCAACACAGCATCATCTATCCCAAGCTAAGTAGAGTTTGTAATATGGGTACTAGATGACTGATATCTTTAATACAACATTAAATTGATAGATATTTTTGGTAATACATAATAACTGGTTTCAATTGTAAATACTAGTCATAATAACTTAATAACACCCAGAACTCAGATCGTGCATCATTTGTCCCAAGTCGGGAATCAAACCCAACCTCCTACGTCGCAGGCGGATCTTCGTCCACCGTGCCACATCGGTAGTAATTTTATTTTTTTTATTATTTTAGTAAAACCAATTAAACTTTCCACACTTGCACAAATATCCGCTATTTACTTAGGCTTCGTAAAAATATATTAGTCCACGTGTAGAGCTATTTAATATTTATATTTTTGATAATCATATTTCTTCAAATGTTATCTTATGTTATCAGTTATCACCGTACGTGTAGGTATTGATCAAGTTTTAGATAATGATAAATTTGATCATCAATAAGTGTGATTTGTACGTGGCTACACGTGACCACGTTTTCTTAAGAAAACGAAGGTATAAGAGCGATAATCATCGTCGAAGTATGATTGATCTGCATATATATTACCGGATATAAACAAAAATATTATATTGTAAAACTAAACTTTATTTGATCACTTGTTAGATGTTCCCATACAAACCGGACGTGTATTAAAATGTCAATTATAAAAAACACTGTAAATTGAACGGTATGAAATTTAATCATGTATTTAATTATTTACAGGGTCTGGAGTTCGTCTTTTCAACTGGATATAGTTTCAAATGTCACAATATTGATTATTCGGAAAATGGCACGAGAGTAAGTATATATAATACTAGTATAAGCCCGCGGCTTCGCAAGCGTTGTTTCTATGGAGATGTTTCAAGGCTATTTCTATCCAATGTAAACTTATATATGGGATAAAATATATCCTATGTTTTATTCCAGAACTAGAACTTTGCCTAATCAAAATATCAGCCAGATCTGTTCAGTAGTTTTTGCGTGAAAGAGGAACAAACATCACAACGTGATGAACTTAATGAAAGTATATCAGAGCCCATAATAACACAAGCTCTGCTTAGCTTGAGGTTTGATGATGAGGCTTAGGATATAGGTACAAGACCAACAGTGACAGATGAACGGTGTGTCAAAAAACTAAATGTAAATGTGTGGCATGACAACACTATTTTACTAGTGTTGTCATCACTCTAGCATAATATTCCCTATCGATAGTTATTCTGCCGAAATTATAGGACATTCTCTCGCGGTGATGGGTTTTTGACAAAGTTCTTTCGCTCCCACGCTTCGTTGGTCTTTTGAATGTAAGGAAGAAAATTAGTCTATGTTTGTTTTGTACATAAAAAAAATCCACAATTATTTATTCTGTCTCTCTTATTTGTTACCTACTTATCTAGTTGATCCCTTATTTGTTAGATTAGTGGATTTTTGGATATTATGTGCATAAGATAAGTTTAAAATTAAGGAGCTAACATACCTATAGATTTAATTTTTATAAATACCTACTAACTTACTTTCTAAATTTGTATATTGTGTAAAACCTACTACATAAGTTACCTACTACCTTCTTATTTATGTCTGTGCCGTTTCTTTGTCAAATAAATGTATCTTTATCTTTCTCTTTATTTATTTGTTCACAGTGGGCAGCAGCAGTCTGGTGGTACTACATGGCGAAGATAACTGAGCTGCTTGACACAGTCTTCTTTGTCTTACGAAAGAAGAACAACCAGGTTTCTTTTCTCCATCTGTATCACCACACTTTGATGCCGTTCTTATCGTGGTTCGGAACGAAATATACCCCAGGTATATTATCTTACTGCTATAATATTATATAAACACACTAGCGACTCACTCTCAAAGAATAAGAAACCTATTTAGTATCTATGTTATTAATTTATTATATTATTATATTATATTATATTATTTATTAATTTATTTTAAGTTATTTTTGCAAAAAGAAAAATTTTGAATCCTCTGGACACTTTTTTATTTATTCTCTAGTTAGATTGCCGATATTTTTTTTTTCATTTAACTACTTATATATCCTTTCAAATTGACCTAATTGTACAATAATTTACATACGACTGGTGTTGATATGGATCAGTTGAGAGATACCTCTGGACTATTTGCAACCGTCTGCAGTTAGCTCAATTTTTCAAGTATATACTAGTATTTTTTTGTTTTCATGCCTTGATTGTTATTTCCATCATTTTGACATTTCAGGAGGTCAGTCTATTCCGGAAGGTTCGATCAATTCTTTCATCCACATCTTAATGTACGGATACTACTTCGTGTCAGGACTTGGTCCTCAGTACCAGAAGTATCTGTGGTGGAAGAAATACTTGACGTCTCTACAATTGGTGAGTTCAATGCGGATTCAAATTTATTTATTTTATTTATTTAATTATAATTTTAAATTTTAGGTTCACAGTTTCTGTAAACATCAGCTAGTCAAAAATCACCATAACTAGACCATATATATAAGTACTTAAATACTTATAACAAAGTGAACCCGTATCCATCTCTTATTGTAAATATTCTCCATTGTGTATTTCTATCAAATTTCTGTGTGTATGTGTGTGCCAAAATTACCTTGTGTGTACAAGAGCCATAGTCTCAAACGCTCCATTATTAAAATTCCACACAAATTCAATTATTTTTTATGAGACTTGGAATTCTGCAATTCAGAAATTTGCGGGTTCTACTTCTGCTTTGGGACAATCATTCCGATAAAATATTAATTTCGGGGTTCTGGGTGTTTTTATGTAAAAGTATTCACTATATATAAGTAATGATATAGTTAACAGTAATTACACCCATAAGAAGTTCTGCTTATCTTGGGGCTAGATGATGATGTGTGGTTTGTCAAGCATTGTTTTTTTTTTACCTTGAGAAAAAGGTATTGCATAATAGGTTTAAACCACAAGGCTTATAGAAGTGTAACAACAACTTCGTTCCTCTTGAGTCAAGAGAAACCTTGTCTTGTTTTGCTCCATCAAGGGGTTTGGTAGAGCAACAGTTTGCTCGACCTTTCTAAGTTTGCTCAGGTTCAAAAAGAGCTATATATTAAGTACTTGTATGCTCTTATGTCACAACTGTTTTGATGTTTAATTTGGACTCGGGAGTGGACAGGTCATGGCGATAATCGTCTTTGTTTTCGGGTACCTATCTCAGCGTCATTTCGGCCATGGTCACACGCCTGTTGATCAATAATATTTCGCATTACCGCTTTATACATTATGCATTGTCCTGATTTTTATGCTAATTACGGCTGATAGAGGCGAGTGGAAGTAAAATACATGCTGTGTATATGTACTCATTTCTTATAACTTATGAAATAAAAAATGCTGGACAATCCACATAGCATCATCTAGCCCTAAGCTAAGCAAAGCTTGATTTATGGGTACTAGATACCTTTGTTTTGTATAACTATTGGACTTGTACATAGGATATAATTTTTAACAGCGTTTTGTTCCTTTGTTATTCAATTATATAACGTATTTCGATATATGTAAACACAACGGTTGTAGTGTATCAAGTCTTGGTCTCAACGATTTTCATCTTACATTAATCAAAAACTGGGTAGAACAGTGGTAGAACATTAGTGTTTATCCAGCACAACGCTGAGTAGAGACCATATTTGCATTGGAGTCTGGTGCGCACACAATAAAGAATATACCTAGATACTACGCTAGTAATAATAATTCAGTGCTAGATACATAGTATGTTAAGTCCTTAGTACTTATAATAGGTTTTAGTGTTGTGTATTAGTCTGAGGGCAAATAAAAATACTTTCTAAAATAGTCATAGAGTGGGAAAAGAACAGGAAGAAGAAGACTATTCTGAATTTTACATTCAAGTTAAAATATTTATTCTTTTTATTTCAGATTCAATTCTGCATCGTTCTATACCTCAACGTGACTGGACTCTTCGCCCAAAACTGCAATTATCCTAAGTATTTGAATATGATCGTGATTTTCAACTGTATGGCGTTCTTGTATATGTTTGGACAGTTCTATATCAAAAGTTATATGACCAAGAAAAGCAATCAGACTAGTGAAAGATTACCCGAAAAGAAAGAAAGTTAAGGTATTTAGAATAATAAAAGTAGATTTAATATTTTCCATCAGCAAAGATAATTTAAATAAAGCCAAATTATTTGAATAAATAATGGCGATAATTTTTAAGTAGTATTAATTTAATATTTAAGTTTAAGTATATAAGTAATAAATACTGTAAATAATACGCAACCAATTTACATTGTATAAATTACATATGGTTAGTCATTAATTTATGTTATTTTTATTTTAATAAATAATGATTCCTTTATATATTGTAGAGTGACAAAAGCCAAAACTTGTGAATTATTATTTTAAGTTATCTGTTTGTTAACTAGTACAATAAACAATAAGTAAATATTATTTTATACCGTTTTTTTCATATTGGAATGAATTTTTTTTATTTAACCCTATAAAACACGGTAAGTCCAATTTATAGAGATTATGCAGAATAAATAATAAAATATGAAGAAAAGCAAATGTTTGACAAAATAGCTACACAATAGATACTAAACCAAAGTTGGTTTGTATTGGTGCTCACTTTAATCTTATGCGTTTATTGCAAAATAGTAAAATTGAAAGTCTGTGTCAATGTATCTTCCTAATTTGATGAAATTTGGTATATAGATATTTTAGGACCTTGAATAACACATTGGCTAATTTAATTTTGTAAAATTAACCTCTGCGGGATTAAAAAAGGGTGGTTCTATGGATAATTACTAGTATATGTCCGATACACTCAAAATTCGATATAAATAAGCTACGCAATAAAGATTTAATCACAGATTTTCTCAAAAAAGTTTGAAAAAATATATTCTCTTTTTCGCACATTCAAGCGAAACATTCAAAATATACCTAAACCAATATTGAAATGGGACGTATGTGTATAATTTAACTTGATTCGAAAAAAATAAATAACCTCGCACATATACTTAGACAATCTTTAGGCAGATAAAAATATTTTCTTTCTAGAAATAATTCAAAACAGATCTCAGAACACGCGTCCGCTCCTCGCCGACTCTAAAATGCAAAAACGGGTAGTTATATATAATTCAAAATTGATTGATTGTCAAATGGAGAACCATTTACACTAAAACAATTCCACGCGAGCGAAGAAACGTGGTGAAACTAGTTTTGTAATAAATAAGCAGGGAACCCAGCCAGCTCAGAGCGAGCTCAGGACTGTCAGACCTTCGTTATTTGATAAAAGCTGAAAGTTTCTCTGTGGATGTCTCCAACACAGGTAAGAACTACCCGTAAATATAGAGTTTCGATCG
Source organism: Eupithecia centaureata (assembly GCA_944547425.1). Classification (NCBI taxonomy): domain Eukaryota; kingdom Metazoa; phylum Arthropoda; class Insecta; order Lepidoptera; family Geometridae; genus Eupithecia; species Eupithecia centaureata. The sequence continues at coordinate 2,797,324 of OX155681.1, read as the reverse complement.
TTGTTACTTTGGCAGGTAACCGGTAGTAAAGGTGTATAAAATAGTACCTTAAATTCGTTAAACATCACGTTTTATATCAATAATTTTAGTATTATTATATAGTATTGTATTATATATTCCGTCCAGCAGTGGAATAAATAATATACATAGACTGATGATGGACTGAATAAATTCATTTTTTTGTTAATTATGTATATACTTGTCTTATTGTGCTCATTAAATTTCTCCACCTCACCTCACTATGAAAAAAAAAACTAACAGCTTTCAAATATGACCTTTTAAAATTTCCCTGCTGTAAGTTTGTGAATTCAAAACATCATTCATTACATTACACGTATTTACTTCTACCTACGTGGTGTAGAATTTATAATACAAACTTTTTAATTTGTTAAAAACTTTTTAAAAAACTTTTTAGTGATTTTTTTTCTAGGATATTTCGCTTGCTCGCTCATCAAAATTGAGCTCTCAGTTAAAAAGCAACTTTGTACTATTGTATAACAAATAACTATTACATTATTTATTTGCCCACAACCTTCAAATAATTGAACCCCTTTACCTCAAATACTACCTACCTACTAAAGTACTAGTAGTAGTACCTATGCAAATTGATATGTGCTTTTAACCAAACAGAGTTTCTTTGAATTTCAATTACCCAGTCGAGGTACATTTTTAGGGTTCCGTAAGCAAAAGGCAAATCAGTCCGTCCGTCAGTCACTATGGCTTTATCTCATGAACCGTGAAAAAATCATATCTGTTGTATGAGAGCCCCCTTAAAAATGTACCTTATTCTGTTTTTTAAGCTACAGCTATTTATTGCTATAGCTACGAGAAATATATCATCTGTAAAAATATCAATTCATGAGATCTAAGCTGGTAACAGACGGACAGATAGACGGACGGACCGAAGTCTTAGTTCTTAGTCCATTTTACCATTTGGGTACTGAACCCTGAAACAATCTAATAATAATACTATTAATCTTTTTAGTGTTCCTGTAATTGTTGTGGTTTGAAAGAACTTGCGTCATTATCATTTCCCACGGTAAATATTTTGTTACTTTTTTGGGGGCTAGTTCAAACTAATTAATAATTATTAAATGTTAATCTAATTAACGTAATCGTCACTTTAGTTTTAGCACTTGCGGTGGAACCGTATTTACATTTTTATTGTAGTTTTTAGTTTTATAAAAATGGGGAGCCTTCAAAAAATTTGGCAAGGATATCACTATGTTATTAATGATTTGGCTGGTAAGAAAAATTTTAAATAGCCACCACTTATTTAATCATATTATAACGTTCAACATATACATTTTTAAGAGTTTTTTATAATTGTAAATGCTAGCTATAATTCGTCGTATTGTTGTTGTTTCAAATAATAAATCTTAAATTATTTAAAAACATCTTTACGCAACTTTGTCTCAATTATTAGTTTCTGGTTTTCCTATGTACAACTAATTAATTATAGTTATTATGTTTTTAGAAAAACAAATGTACAAAATAAAAATATAGTAATGTTTTTATCTTTACAGACCCCAGGACCCAAGACTGGTGGCTTGTCAATAGCCCGGTGAAAATCCTTACCATTCTTGGAAGCTACCTCCTCTTCTGTATATATTTGGGACCACGTTTCATGAAAGACAGAAAACCATACAAGTTCAAAAATATTATAGCTCTTTACAACTTATTCCAAGTTCTTTTTAGCGTCTTCCTTGTTGTAATAGTAAGTATAAAATGTTTCCCTCTGCTCATCAGCAGTGTTACGTCAAATATGTATAAATAAATAAATAATGCTGGACAATTCACACAACACTATCTAGCCACAAGCTAAGCAGAGCTTGTGTTATGGATACTACCTCTAGATGAATGCATTACATAGAAATATATTTTTCATTCTATGTAGAAAAAACCCAGAACAATAATTTCCCAGAATACGTTCTGGGTCAATTACATCCTATTATTATATTATATATTATATATTGTAAGGACCTTTACCGCTTCTTTTTTTAAGTATTAGACCTTCGTTTGTTAGCAATCTTAAATGAAGGAAAGTGACAATTCTTCACGAAAGTTTGAAAGATCTATTAACTTGTAGCTCACTCCAGGGGCAGAATTCCACTAATGTCTGATATATTTAATACATTATAATACATAGATAGATATTTTTATTATAGAGTGAGTGGGGGCAAGATCGAACGGTTTTTTGATGAGATGGTCAGTGTTGTTTTTGAATCCATGTAGAAGAATAGATATTAACTTTAGCTAAAAGTAAATTAGACATAATTAAAGGGTAAAGACTAGATTTTTATAATATGTCAATAAAAGCCTGATAAAGCTGTTCAAAAAGTAGAAAACTTTAATTAAAAATATTAGTTTTACTTAATTGAAACAGGGGAAAGATGAAAAGGTGACGGGGTAAGATCGAATAAAAATCTAAAATCGTTAAAACGTGTCTTAGGCAGGTCTTAGGCAAAGTTTATGGTCCTTAGTCTATAGTGTTAAGTAATTTAAAAAGTTGTAACTGACTGTAGTGCCAAAATACGTATTTTAACAAAGATACTTATAACAAATTTAAAAATATATATATTCCGAACTTACACCACTGGGGGAAGATTGAAGAAGAGATTCTCAAACTTTGCAGCCAATTTGCATAAGTTTTGACTGAAGAAAAAAAAATATTATCTTTTAATGAAAAATTAAATAAAAACTGATTTTTTTTTTATTTCATATGAAACCTATATGAATATTCTTTTTCATCAAGAATCAAGAAAAAAATAAAGAATTATTTTTTTTCTTTTAAACTTTTTAAAGTATTTTCTTTTTCTATTGGATTTCTTTTTAAATTTCACATTTAGCATAGGTACCTATTTTTGTTATTTTTTGTTTTACTACTTTCAGCATTTTTTTCTTATTTCTGATTTTTCTTGCTGAAAATTACACAAAGATACAGTTTGAGGCTTTTAGTATGAAATCTGAAAAAGGTGGACCTTCGCCCACCGCGCCACATCCATCGTCTAATATTAGAGGATTATTCTAAGATTAGTTTAGTAAAACCTATTTTCATTTTCAGAATACAGAGTTCGTTTTTGGCGTCGGCTTCAGCTTCATCAATTTCAAATGCCACAATATCGACTACTCTGAGAAGGGAACCAGAGTGAGTATAAAGTACTAGCTGGTGCCCGCGACTCCGTCTACGCAGGATTATTATTTCGAGTACCTACACTCGCGGTTTCACCCGCGTAATTCTCGTTCCCATGGGAATTCCAGGATAAAATATAACATAGACACATATATACAAAACATTGAATATATATGTATAGTCTATGTATAATCTAGAGTGAGTGGGGGCAAGATCGAACGGTTTTTTGATGAGATGGTCAGTGTTGTTTTTGAATCCATGTAGAAGAATAGATATTAACTTTAGCTAAAAGTAAATTGGACATAATTAAAGGGTAAAGACTAGATTTTTATAATATGTCAATAACAGCCTGATAAAGCTGTCCAAAAAGTAGAAAACTGTAATTCAAAATATTATTTTTACTTAATTGAAACAGGGGGAAGATGAAAAGGTGACGGGGTAAGATCGAATAAAAATCTAAAATCGTTAAAACGTGTCTTAGGCAGGTCTTAGGCAAAGTTTATGGTCCTTAGTCTAGTGTTAAGTAATTTAAAAAGTTGTAACTGACTGTAGTGCCAAAATACCTATTTTTAACAAAGATATAACAAATTTAAAAAATATATATATTCCGAACTTACCCCACTGGGGGAAGATTGAAGAAGAGATTCTCAAACTTTGGAGCCAATTTGCACTGAAGAACTTTGAGAAATATTATCTATTAATGAAAAATGAAATAAAAACTGAAAACTTTTTTATTTCACATGAAACCTATATGAATATTCTTTTTCATCACCATAAATAATTCTTAATTTTTTCTTTTGTACTTTTTAAAGTATTTTCTTTTTCTATTGGATTCTTTTTTTATTTCACATTTCTTAGCATTCTTGTTATTTTTTGTTTAACTACTTTCAGCAATTGTTTTCTTATTTCTTATTTTCTTCCTGAAACTTACACAAAGATACGGTTTGAGAACATCTGGCTTTTAGTATGAAATCTGAAAAAGGGTCAAAATTAAAACATTGATATGTTTGTCTTACCCCGTTAAATGTAAATGGGGAAAGATGAAAAGTTGAAATAAATTCTAAAATACGAGAAATAGAGAGATTTAGAAGTAATTACATAAATTTGTACAAAAAATAATAGGCAGATGTTTCAATGAAACACTCGTACCTGCCTTGTAATTTAATTTACAAGACACGGGGCAAGATGAAATCACTTTTGTGAATCCTGAAAAATACACTGTCTTAGAAAATTGCACTTTACACACAACCAGGCGTTCTCAGCCGCAACCGCTGACTGAGTTGTGATAAGTAACAAATTGGTGGCCCTAACGCTGTTGCCAGCACAGTCATAAGTACTATAAATCTGGTGTTATTGAAGACTTTTTGTCTTACCCCTTTTTTCATCTTCCCCCCACTCACTCTATCTCTGTGCCAAACTTCATCTATATCCGTTCAGTAGTTTTTGCGTGAAAGAGTAACAAACATTCATCCATCTATCCATCCATCCATTTATCCATCCATTTGTCCATCAATACTTACAAACTTTCGGGCTTGTAATATTGATAGGATACTATTTAATGTATATCGTAATAAGCTAAAACTCCATCGTTGTTAGAGTTATGTTTTATTTAACTTGTTCAATAGAATTCACACTTCTGTTCGAGGTCGAACTACATAAGACAAATAAATTTTATTACCATGTGAAGTACAGAACTAGTAGGTATATAATTTAAAACACCTTATTTAATCGCACGACGAAAATATGCGAATCATGACCGAACATTTGAGACGTTTGGGGTTAGATTGATTAGGTACAAAATTTGAAAATTACCTCCCTAAGACATGACAACCGCACGTCCTAGCTTCTAAAACGTTTTATTAAACATTCTAAGAGTTATTGTACCAGAATAATTGTTTGAATTTAAAAAGAAAATAAAGACGCAATTGACCGTAAACTAACTAGAGATCCAGATATCAAGCTAATAAGCTGTCTGCAATATCAAGCTAATCGCCTGACCATCCTTTCCAGTGGGCAGAACTTGTCTGGTGGTACTACATGGCCAAGGTATCTGAGCTGCTCGAGACCGTCTTCTTTGTCCTTCGGAAGAAGAACAACCAGGTGTCATTCTTGCATCTTTACCACCATACAAGCATGCCGCTGTTGTCGTGGTGGGCTATAAACTATGCTCCAGGTAAAACCCGCACGTGATTTTATTCGCGAGGACTTTATTAATACCCTATTGACCCATTTACTACCTTAGAATACGAATTTACAAAAAATAGGTTCTTAGCCATCGTCCTAAAAGGAACCTCCATGCAAAATTTCAGCTTCGTAGGTCTTGTAGTTACAGAGAATCCGATGGATATATATATAAAATAAATATATATATATATAGAATACTGGGCAGTATTCTCTGCAGATGCCTCAGCGACGACGAAATAGCTACCCACGTAATCCTGGAATGCGTGGGATTAACAGCACAATGAACAGAAATCCTCAACTTGTCGAGATCATTTTGCAAAGCGTGCGAAGATGTCAGACAGATTCTTCGCTTCAAGATGGAGTAAGGCTGGCTATTATAGCAAAATTAATGCATAATGGACCAAACTGAGTCCAAATTCGGCCAAATTGATATAGAGCGTCTAGAGTAGTCAAAATGATTTGAAAAACATAAAAGCAATTTGTTAACCCTTAATTTATCTGTTAGGTCCCAGGGACTCCGCAAAGTTTGTTTTTGCTTTAAACACATAATAAATGCGTTTTTTTTTTCGCGCGTCCCAGTACCTTCCTGAAGTAACGGCCCGAATGCAGGGTGAAGAGTACGTGCACCTAGTCGCGCTTTTAAAAGAATTATCGTGCCCATAGAGTCCGCTGAACTCCAAGGGGACCATGTACGAATTTATTTTTTCTATAAAAGAGAGCCACTTTTTATTTAGTATTTTAAAGTTTATTATTTTTTAGAGCAGGTTTTGAAAGCAGAAGTTTAAAATATTGATTTATTGTATTACAGTTTGGATCCAAAGATAGCATTGATTTTGTGTACTTATTTTTTGTCTTTTACATTTTTTAATGATCACTAAAAAACAAACCAACTTATAACGAAATTTGATATCAAAGTATATAATAATAATATTGGTAAGCAGAAAAATAAATATTTTGTTCATGATTTGCTTTTATGACCAAAATATTTGGTTTTTATGCAAGGAGTCCCATGGACTCCATGGGGTAAATTAAGTGATTTTTTGTCACCAGGTTAACCAAGGGTTAAGCGCAGTTCAAATCATCATATTATTGTAAGCAACCAAGATGTTCAAAATATCTTACTACTAATTGTTTCATATTTATATGAGCAGTCAGGGTGTTCAAAATTATCTTAGCAAACAAAGTTCTCAAAGTAATCTTGCATAAAATGTACATGTGCCTATCAATTTGACTGTGACAGTACTTCAACCTAAACGTATGGGTATTGAAAGTGATAAACTAGGTATTTGTTCTTCAAAATTTTTTGAACTGTTTCAGGAGGTCAATGCATCCCAGAAGGGGGTCTAAACTCATTGGTCCACGTGTTCATGTACACCTACTACTTCTTGTCAGGACTTGGGCCTGAATACCAGAAGTATCTATGGTGGAAGAAATACATTACTACGATGCAACTCGTAAGTAGAATGAAGTTATCTTTTGCTCCTTTAAAAAGCCTTCTATTCTTTGGTCTAATTTCTTTTTATTATTTACTAGCGACCCGCCCCGGCTTCGCACGGTTTTATTATACGTATAAACCTTCCTTAAGAATCACTATCTGTTAAAAAAACGCATCAAAATCCGTTGCGTAGTTTTAAAGATTTAAGCATACAAAGGGACAAAGGGATATAGGGACATATGGACAGAGAAAGTGACTTTGTTTTATACTATTTAGTGATTGTACTTAGGAGAGAGTAAGCTATATTGTAACTACCGGTTTCGATATCATGCCGAAGTCGACTTTTTTAATTACTTAAGTATTAGATGCTCTCTAGGTCAAAATATAAAGGTAGGTATATTAAAAACGTTAAGCGGAAGTAACTTACAAAGAAAAGAATGTTCTTGCACTAAGTATTCTCGTAGTCTCTAGTAGTCTCTAAGTATTCTCGCAATCTTGTATGAAGATAAGGGGCCAATTATTTTTGACAAGTTAATGATTTAAAAGCTAATAATGATATTTGGAATTCTTCCTTTCATGATAATTCCTCTAGTTGATCATCGTAACTTCGATTCTTATGACGCCTGCCCCTGAATTGTTTTCACTTCAATCTCGCTTGTCTCCCCTTGTTTGATTTGTCTGATTCTGTCCCAATGGGTAGGTCCCATTTGTTCTATGGAACATGACGTCATAGTACAAAATTACACATTTTCGTCCCTATTTTTTCCATGGAACTACATACTATCTTTTCACCCGAGTTTCATGTCATAGAACAAAATGAGAATCAGTTTTTCCCAAAACCTTCCATGATGAGATATATAAGGCGTGAATGATATTAATTAATCACTGACGTTTATATCAGGTACATTATCAAAAAAATTAAACTACTCGCTGCATAATATTTTTATTTTGCAATATAAAAAAGAACTTCAAGAAATTTATATAATGTAAGTACTTAGTTTGTTCTATGGAACAATTTGAGACAAAAATTACAAACTGTTCTATAGTACAAATAGGGACAATATTTTCTCAAATTGTTCTATTACGTCATGTTCCATAGAACAAATGGGACCTACCCGTCCCAATATTTTATTTATCTTAGTACTAGTTTGATATGTTGAAACAATTACCTTATGGAGGCCTATGTCCAGCAGTGGACTAACATAGGTTGATGATGATGATGATGATGACCTACCTACCTAATGGATGTCGGTCCCTGGTTAATACGAATAGTACTTACCATTCTAAGGACTTTGTCAATTCCTGCCACGTAGAGTCATTTAACATAGATGTCTACCTAATTACCGGCACGTCGCGTCGTCTACGCTTCAACATTTGGATATTCCTACTTTATTAAGTGCCCTCTTTCGACAAATTAATGTGCAGCATTAATCTCTAATTAATAATTGTATTATTTTTTTTGTTTTCAGGTACAATTCTGTATTGTGATGTACCTAAACGTATCGGGCCTCTTCACACAAAACTGCAATTATCCAAAGATATTAAATGTAGCAGTGCTTTTAAACTGCATGTTCTTCTTTTACATGTTTGGAAAGTTTTATATACAAAATTATAAAATCAAATCTAAAGTAACCGAGAAAAATATATGAAAACATTATTAATTTAATAGAAAAAACGAATGATAAATGTACGCTATATTTAAATGTTATTAAGGAAAATATAATAAAATTAAAACACAATATTTGTCATTGCTTATTTATTTTTGTACTATTGATCGCAATCAATTTACAACATAGGCACAGGGTGTAAGATAAGTTATTCAACCCACATTTTCTGCGAGTTCCGAGTCTTGATAGACCCTGTATATATCGAACGTCTCGTCTTGACACCAAAATAATATTAGAAACTATTGTTTAACTTAAATATCTATGCATGAAGCTTACTCATCATTTACCTTTAAAACTGAAAAATACACATTTATCTGGCGAATTGAACATAAAACCCTATTATTTAATTATTTTATACTTACAATATAACTGAAATACTACTACCATAATATTAATGCATAATTAAAGAACATTTTTTCAATAACATTCTTATGAAAATGCCACATCGTGGATTGAAATTGTATACAAGCTGACCTTATATGAAATACCTGGGCAAAGGTAATGTGAAGACTGTACCTGCACTAAATTAAGTAGGTACTTGATAGCTTACAATGCAAACTATATATGTAATTACTAACAGTAACATGCAAATATTATCACATAATCGTCTCAATAACATCGATGAGATGTATTGAAGCATAAATGTATAAAATATTACATCATTCACACATTCTCTTATTTATAAGATATTAAAATATTTCTAGTCTAAAGCTTTTCTTGCTTTTTTAAAAATCGAAGAAAAACTTTATACCAAATGCTTAGCAATTTAATTTATTTGTCTGGTTTAGAACTAAATGTATTATAAGATGGACACAATGGCGAAACAAGGTGCATATTTTTTCACGTCTTAAATTGTATTTACGGTTTTAAGAATTTTTTTATATAATTTCATAAATTTCACAGCGGAACTATCCACTTTGCAGCTAGCAGATAAAGTCAGAATTCAAGAGACAAAAATAACTAATTTTAGTAGTGGTACCACTAAAATATTTTCACATATTACTATAAAGTCTTTTACCTAAATATCAAAATGGAAGATTAAAGACAAATAAAAACTTACGATATATGCCCACCTTACAAACACAAATATACACATCGTAAAATTATAAAAGAACCACCACACCTTGGACGAAATTGATGTCAAAGTAATTGACTTACTTGAAATTAACAACCTTTTAGCCGATGACAATGTAGATGATATCAATTTTATTGAACCGAATTTCTTAAATGCGCTTGGTAGCAGTTTAAAAATTCACAGTTTAGGCAACGCATGAACCTTAACACACTATCTTAATACAATTGTGCGGTTGGCAATTAACTAATAAGTTTTAATTGATAAAGCGTATCATTTCAATTAATTATTGTTTTTAATTTCATTTGCAACTTTTCTAACACCTACGATATGCGTTGATTTAGAATTTGGACTATTGTTCTTATGTAAAATTTAGGGCTTATTCAAATTATAACAAATCCTAAGAACACTATAAGCACCAAATGGTCCTCTTTGTTTCCTTAACAAATGTTTGAATCAGCCCTAAATGACTTATTCACTCTTAACACTAACAATCAGCCATCGAAAGCCATCATCATCACAAAATCAGTCTCAGTAGAACTTTACAAGTCCTTGTCGAATCATTTCTTTATTATACTATCGAAGTCGTAGTCTGGACCGTAAGCTGCTTTAGCGGTGCGTCTAGTCAAGTATACATTTCCATCCTTTATGAAGTCACCACAGGCTTTATTTACTTCGTAAGGAACATCTTCCTTAGCATCTTTGCTATCATTTCCTGTCATCCCATTATCTTTGACGTCCTTTGTGACACCATTCGTGTGAACACCATTAGCTTTGATGCCATTATGACTCTTTGCGTATTCTTCTTGCAACTCTTTCTCTATTTTTTTGTTCTTTTTGTAGCTTTTAGAGTAGAAGTTGAGGAAAAGTAAGAGGAAGATGGTGATGTTTGCGCAGATGAAGTAGGTAAATCCACTGGCATACTGGCAGCGAGGAGAGAAGTGAGTCCATGCGCAGTACACGAGCATTAATAGAAACTGAAACTGAAAATGGTTATTGTTAGTGTAACTGATAGCAAACACATTGTAAGGGACACACGGTAAGTTTCACACAGCTTCATCTAGCCCCAAGCTAAGCAGAGCTTGTGTAATGGGCAGAGCTGAGTGATATGCTCAATAAATTATAACGATAATAGATAGCAATTTGTGTTATACACTAGTATCAAAAACCGTTTCAAGGAAATTTATATCCTATGGGAACGGAAAAATTAGAAGGCTATGTTTTATTCCAGGGCTAGAAATAAGTCTAATTTAAGTTCAACCCGATCCGTTCAGTAGTTTTCGCTTGAAACAGTAACAAACATCCATACTCACAATTTTTTGTTGTAAGAATAGAAAGCACCCAGAACACCCCTAACAAATATCTGCAGATTGTACAAATACTTGTCCATAGGTGGGACAAATAACGAGGTGGAACACGCATCTAATGTTGCAGGCGAACCTTCGACAATAGTATGTAATTATTTATAAGGCAAACATGTATTAGACACATAAGTTATACACATGCTAGTGGTTTCTATTTCGCCTCTTCCACTAGTGGACAAAAAATTGAGGCGAATTAAATTTGACTTGTCTAAGTGCTTATTTTATAAGCCTAAAGAAATAAAGATATTGATTATTGATTATTATTGATTATTGATTATTCGCCTACCACACCATAGGGTAGATAGGGTACATGGGGTCATATGTGTCAGATAGTGTTGACAGTTGTATTAATTAAACGCCTAACAAGCCAACCACATCAGCCTATAAGCAAACACTGCATAGATAGACCATCCTCCATAGATCTATTGTTCAAAGATGAGATGACACTGAATTTTACGATTTCAAATCAAATCATTTTATTTCAGAATAGCGAGCCACCCCGGCTTCGCACGGTTTTATTATACGTATAAACTAGGATCACTCTTATCTAAAAAAAAACCTCAGTGAAATTCGTTGCGTAATTTTAAAGATTTAAGCATTCAAAGGGATATAGGGACATAAGGATATAGGGACAGAGAAAGCGACTTTATTTTATACTATGTAGTGATATACCATAGTTTACTTAGTAACAGTCTATATAGATTTGAAGATATGAAATATAAATGGTAAGATTTAAGTATATAATCAACTTAATTTTTGTTTTTATATATAGATATATAAGACGTTAAGAAGTTTTTAAATTATTTTATAGTCTTTGTTTCATAGATTAAATTCCAGACATAAACACCATCACGTTCAATGCTGAATAGACACAATCTATAAGAGAAGACTTACCAGCTGCATTTTCGTCACATACTTCTTCCACCACAAATACTTCTGGAATCGTGGTCCAAGTCCAGATAGCAGATAGTAAGTGTACATCACCACGTGGACCATAGAGTTGAGAAGGGCTAGAACAACGCCCTCACCTCCAGCCGCGAACTTGAGATAGCTCCATGAGTAGATAGCCATTACCACGTGATGGTAGACGTGAAGAAATGTAATCTGTAATAGAAGAAAATAGTAATTGCTTCTCAAAAGTTTGCATCTTTGAAAAAAGTAATTGCTTCTTATAAGTTGCTTCTTAATAGTAATTGCTTAGTAATAGCAATTCTTCATAAATCTTTTAAAACTATAATTGTTATTAACACTAGTCTTTTCGGGATATTTACCATGATTTGATTTGTTTTGAGTTTTTCGATATTTCAACAGTTTCATGCGCCATGATCACGAAAGAACTCAAATAAATTAAATCATGGTAGATATCACCTTTGAAATGACTTTAAACAGTCAATTGGTAAAACGATAGATAGAATTATCTAATGCTTACCTGCTTATTTTTCTTTCGCAAAACAAAGAAGACGGTATCTAGAAGCTCAGTAAACTTTGCGAAAAAGTACCACCAGCCGATTTCCAATAACTGAAAAAAGAAAATTTTTATTCAAACAAACGTATAAAATTTTAGATTGTTATATTCAAAGTAGATTCAGCAAAGGATTAAGCAGCATGGTGAATAAGTAGCACACCCGATTTAAAAGAGATCCTTATAAAAGTTTGTATGTATTAATATATGGATGTTTATTACTCTATCACGCAAAACTACTGAACGGATCGGGGTGAATTTTGATTAGGTAAACGTAGTTATAGCCCTGTAAATACATAGGCTACGTTCATACCATAACTCAGTTTTTATTTATGGGATAGATCATTGTTGGACCAAGGCTGGTCTGGCTGGTTGGTTATTTGGACATTATGTGTGTGAAATTCTAGTAATTAAGAAGGCTTTACAAGAGTTTTTTATTTGGTTGTTCGCTTTCTCTTGTGAATATAGCCTAGGAGCGGAACAACCGCTTGGTACATACGGTAATCCTGGATATGCCAAGCTAAATAATCATACAGATTCGAAGTTATCATTTTACAACTTCAGTAAATAAAAGTTTTACCAGACATGTTTTGTTTCCATTGATTAAACATAAGGCTTCATTAAGGACTCAATCACAGCATACATTATGAGACACAATCTGATCTCTCCAACGTCGCAATTTTTTTTGTAAAAGCCTAGACAACTCTCGGTGTACACTTAAATAATTATTTGACGATCACACCGGGGCCGTACCACCACAGAATTCATAATCATAATTAAACATATACTTGTTAAACATATACTTGTACATAATACTTGGATAAAAGATTCATCCTTACATGTTCTTCCATGAAACGTGTTTTCTATAAACTTATACTATCTCCCCACCAACAATACAAATAGACTAAATAATCAATAACGCGTTCGTTTCCAATTTCTTCGATCATAATCAACTTCATAGCAATATACCTACCCTTTTACTGGCTAATAACATAATCGATAACACTGGACAGGAAATAACAGAAACATGAATAAGTAATAAAAATGGCATTGCCATCAAGAAATCTATTCTTACTATCCTTACTAATATTATAAACGTGAAAGTTTGTATGGATGTATGAATGTATGTAATTGTATTTGTTTCTCTTTCACGCAAAAAATACTGAATGGATCGGGCTGAAATTTTGAATAGACGTAGTTATAGCCCTAGAATAACTCATAGTCATAGACACAGTTCCCATGGGATAGAAATAAATCGAAACGTTTCCATAGAAATAACACGTGCGAAGCCACGGGCAGATGCTAGTTACTCATAAAATTCGAATAATTAAAACATATCGTTTAATTGGATTCTTAGTTTTTTAGTTATAAGGACAACTAACCATGCATACCCAATCGTTTTTAGAACTGTAAATGATTACTTCACTGGTTTTTCGCATTTTATTTTCTCATGATTGAGCTTAAATTTTTGATAAGTTTTTCTGATTATACTTACCAAGGGGTTCTGCGTATTCGAAGGAAACCGACAGCCTGCGTAGATGATGCCATCTCGGAAGATATTCAGCTTATAAACCTGAAATGAATTGGTCCGCACATTATACAATCATACAGACTGATTCAAATGCGTGTAGGATTGAAATTCAGTGTAATGAAGTCATTGAACTCTTGTGACCTTTGTGTAAAATTATTCATCCGCACAATGAGTTAGAAGTTCTTGCCTACTTGCACACATTATCAGTGGTATATGCCACCTGGATAATCAAATTTATAAAGTGAAATGACACTTAGGGCTTGCTTCACTATCCAAAAGTAAGTTCCCGTTAAATTAACTGACAGATATCTTAAGTGCTGTCTCTTTCATATTAAAGTTGTCAGTACCCGACGACAATTACTGTTATCTGTCAAGTAAATTAACAGGAACATACTTTTCGATCGTGAAACAAGCCTTTAGTCTTCTGAATAAACCTCTATCCTTACTTAAATACACGTGAAATTTCGTATGTATGCGAATAATGTATGGATGATTGTTCCTCTTTCACACACAAACTACCGGATTAGGCTGAATAAACGTAGTTCTAGCCCTGGAATAATACATGGGCTATTTTTCATCCCATAAATCAGTTCCCATTCAAAAGAAACAGCCTTGAAACATTTCCAAATAAATAACGCGTGCAAAGTCGCGGGTAGATCCTTCACTTCATAATATAAAAAGTCACTTTTTCTGTCCCTATGTCCCTATATCCATATGTCCCTTTGAATGCTTAAATCTTTAAAACTACGTAACGGATTTTGATGCCGATTTATATATTAGATAGAGTAATTCAAGAGAAAGGTTTATACGTATAATAACCGTGAGAAGCTGGGGCGGGTTTCCAGTAATATTATAAAGGTGAAAGATTAGGTTGTAGGATTTGAAGACGTATGTATGTTAGTCATCAGACGACGCTATAATCTGAAGGTTACTGAAATTTCATGTGTGTAGTTCTGGACTTGGAATATTAAATAAACTTAATTATACCCTCTAGAATCTAGCGAAAACGTAGACAGAAAACAGTTGGATTTAAACGTTTATGATTTAGTACGTAAACGAGGTAAATGAGATACATTCTGTAGCACGGTAGGCAAAGGTCCAAATGCGATGCAAGAGGTTACAGTTTCAATTCCCATCTCTATCAAGATATTTATTCAGTGCATTCTGGTTTTTTTTCTATACAGGGTTATAGGTATTCTAATAATATTTTTTTTGTATGGGTAAAAAATCATTGAATTCGAAAAAATCGTAGAACACAAGTTGTTAGTCTTGATTTACCCAAGTCGCCTTTTTAAGGTTAATCATTAAACACATATAACCCTGTATATAGTAAAATTTATGTATTGCAAACATTTTAATCTCTGTTATGTATTGTCTTTTAAGTTATCAATTTATCTCTAACACAAGCTCTGTTTAGCTTAGGACTAGATGCTGTGAATTGTCATGCATCATTAAAATTTATCATCTAATGTACTCGAGCGATCTAAGTTTAGCTGCTGTCTCTTTCGTGATATATACATCGTGATTTCGTGATACATCTCGTCGTTTTGTGATCCAATAATATAATTTATAAGATTGATTTCTGTTGTAAAGGTCGCCCGTACGAATCGGGCAGTTGGCTTGCCTGTAATACTTATCACACACGCGAGCGTCACTCAAATGTGCTACTTATTTATAGAAGAATATAAAAGGAATACCTTTCATGAGAATGGACATGGTATCACTACGCAGTACCATTAGCGTAAATGCAATATGACGTAAATCTTCACAGACAGCAAGTGGTGGTTTTCTCACGTTATAAGTAATTCTTTTATATAAATTACAAAATTTATATTACAAAAGCAAATATTTAAAACTACAGACAATTCACATAACATCATTTAGTCCTAAGCTAAACAGATTTTGTTATAATAAACAGCTGATGTTTCTACGATAAATTATACTGCATAGATATTGATATCACTACATAGTATAAAACAAAGTCGCTTTCTCTGTCCCTTTTTCCCTTTGTAGGTATGCTTAAATCTTTAAAACTACGTATCAGATTTTTTTAATAGATAGAGAGATTCAAGAGTATGGTTTATACGTATAATAAAACTGTGCGAAGCCGGGGCGGGTCGCTAGTTATACTTATAGAAAATAAACAGATCACCCAGACTAAATACCTGCAAATCGTACAAATATTTGTTCTGAGGCGGGAACGGAACCTGCAACCTCATACTTCGCAAGTGGACTTACGCCTACTGCGCCACAGATTTCGTCGAAATACCACAGTAAATTGGCCTTGAACACTTTTGTAGAATCATCTCTAGGCTTCCCTTATTTATGCTCATAATTATCACACGAATCTGGACCTACAACTAGAAAATCCACGGTTGACATTACCTTAACACAGATCATCGTAGCCAGCAACACTTGGAACGCGTTGTAATACGCTATAGGCTTGTTCATGGTAATCGGAGGCCGGTTCTTCATGATCCTCGGTCCTATGCGGATGAGAATCAGATAGGCTACCACCACTGAGAGGATTGGTATTGGGCTGGACATCATGAACCAGGAGTCTACTACTGCACCTGATCAGAAAGACAAAGATTGGTTTATATTAGTTCCTCACCAGCTACGTACGTCTTCTACTAGATATGAAACAAGGGGGTTATTGCCAAAAATCACCCCGAATGAGGCTGTTTTATGAGAAAGTCACTCCATCAAAAGGGAAAGGCGAAGTTGCTGTACAAACCTCAATATTGTGAGGATGTTTTTATAAAAAATGGTTTCTAATAATGTAACTTTCATATTTTTACACACTTTTACACACGTGCTAGTGCTAGCGGGTCGAACACATTTATTCTGCAAATATACGATTGATCTGAGCGATTGATTCTGATTCTAAACTTACTTTTCCCAATTTTGAGGGAGTCCAAATAGCGGTCCATTTTTTCTAGATAACTCATGGTGAGACGATTAACCTGAAAAGAAAAAAAATGTTGGTAACTGCTTCAGATCTGTGAAAAAATTATGACTGCTAAACCGCTCTTTGACATTGACTTGACACAAAATTTGAGTAAACTAAACTTTTTCATGGTCTAAAGCGCATCAAAGAGGTTCGTACATAATTATTATGCAATGCGCTATAGCGCAGGAATAACCAAAAAGGTTTTAATAAGATTGCTTTGCTTTTACCCACCGAAACTGTTAATTTATTTTATTATTATTATTATGTTTAAGCTCACATTTTTTTAATTATTACCAGTACCTACTTCAAATTTTAATAGCTTATTCTAAAACCGTGATTTGGTTTGTCCGAAAGCCTCTTTGAACAGTGTTCACCACAGGACAATCGAAGAGTTAGTTAGATAAGTAGCTCTACAGAGAAAGGTCATGACAATTGTGTTTAAATTTGATAACTAATAATTTTGCTCATTATTTAAATTACTATAACAAGTATTCGATATTCTTTGACAGTAGACAGGTCAGTGGGACGATCCGTCCGGTCATTTACAGAGGAATCCGTACAAACGCTAGACTACGCACGACCTGACACCGTTGGAGGATTTGAAAAACCTACTTCTTTCACATTTCTGGTATGGCTTGTCGAATATTCGCGAAATATGGATGATATTACTGTTTGCTTTTGTAGGATACTGAGGTAAAACCATGCAAAATAGGCCAAGTATGAGTCAGACTCACACCGTACCCCACTATTTTCCCCATACCTACCCATAGACCTATTTTTTTTTCTCTGTTTTAGATTTTACTTTTCTTGTTTTTCTTTATACCAAGGAAGCAAACTACTAATGCAGCCCGCCTTTTGGAAAGCGGCCAAAACTTATGGACGCCTGGGACATCAGGAAGATAGTACGGGCGTTGCCAACCCTTGAAATGTCTTGTAGTCCTGAAGGAAACCTCGGCAGGGTCATTCTAGGGAGGTCATTCTACAACCCAGTGTGATGGAGACCTATCCAATATTTGATTCTCAGAAGAATTTATTGATTAAATTAGAAAAAAGATTTTTCAAAATCGTAGTTATCTTAATTTCTTCAACAGTTTTAATGGTTTGAACATATAAACCCAAACCTTCCAGTACTACAGAAACAAAAAGCACAAGACGTCATGTCAAAATGTAGGTATGCAAACCTCATAAAATTGTCACTTAAGGTTCAAGATCAGTCTAGGCAAAGCGCTTTTAGTATGACAAAGTAGTAAAGTGCGATAAGTTTAATGGGACCGATTGTAGTTCCTGACCCGAACTTTCACAGCATTCACATACAGTTGGCTAACGAGCTTTACATTGGTCTCTCAAGAGAACCACAGCCCTGATGCAGTTATTTTACAATTTGCATGACCTGCTACGGCTTTTTGTTAAAACGGATTTCTAAAGGGCTTGAAGTAGGGCCTTGATTCGCACCACTAGAGTTGCTAGATGAAACTCAATCGAACTTATATTGTAGATAAAGTAGACCATCATGAGGGTCTAAAAGACCGGACTTGGATGAATAAATAACGAATGTTAAACAATCAACGTCGATTATGCGTTGTTTTTTAAATGTTTTTGGTTGGATGTGTTTGATATTTTACATAGAAGATAAAACATTTTTGAGGGATACTAAAAATCACTAAATTTACAGTTAATATGCGCTATGGACACGAATCTGTAGTCAGTGCGAGTGAGTTTACAATGGCAGAAATATCGAAAACAACGACAAACGATGAAGAGGGTTCTTCGAAGAGGGACCCTTCTTAATCTTTTGTATTTTTACCAAAGAACGCACACACCTAGTTTGAAACTGTCACTGCAGTGACTATCAATTCAAACTCGAATGCAATGTAGACTGCCTGGGCCCAAAATAAAAACTATTTGCTTATAATAAAAAAACCCACGAATTTTTGATACCGGACGGATTCCGGCTTATTTAAGTTATAAGCCGGAATCCATCCCTTTATATCCTATACCAACACTTACCACTTCACCTGCACGCTGCATCGGTCAATGTCCGAGTAATACGTATTCAAGTGACATTATTGTTACAGTGATTGACGTATTTAGTGTGAATTCGGAGCAGGCCAAGATGTTAGGTGTTTGAACGACTCTCGACCTAGGTAGCCTGTATGACCTGGTAAGTCTGCTTAGACCGGCGACACAGTTCTCAAAATACCGGCGATAAAGTCGAGTGAACGAATCGCGTTTAAGTCGCCAAATAGCACCGAGAAATGATTTACATTGACAGGAGGACAGAGATGGAAGTATGAGAACTAAATGAATTAAATAAAGAACATTATAAAATATATTATGCGCTATTTTTATCTGAGATGAAATCAAGATGATGCGGATATAAATGATCATTGTTGCCTTATTTTGTTCTATTTTATGACTATCATTATCATTTCAAGCCGCATTTTTTTTTCCTTCCGTTTCGAAAAATAACTTGTAATGTTTTCAGAACTTAACTCATACTTTATTAGTTCGTTTGTCATGCTTTTTTCTAGAGTTTTCTAAATGTGTCGCCCAAAAAAGTCGTCGGTCTACTACGATGCCCACTAATGATGTGTAGTGTAGGTACGAATTCTATTGAATATAGTTAAAATAAAGTAAACGCTTATGCTGTGCCTTGATTTAGGTGAAAGCACTCGAATACATCCTCTATTTACAAGGCGTTCGGTGGGAAATGGAATGATGACTGTCTGAAAACTTGATTTAGAATAATATCTTGGCTCTACCATAATATCTTTACATTATAGATTGTTAGTATTTATTAATATAACGTCTGCTAATTTTTTTTATATTATCCTCAAAGACTTATTTTGCCTATCCAGAAACTGAATAGTAAAGTTTTTCATGGCTTTTGCAGAATAATAAGGTATGTGAATGGAATTTTAGCTATCTTTGTAAAGGAAAATTGGCCAGTATCATAAATTCTAATGAATTTGTATTGTATAAGTACCCACAACTTTTTAATTTGTTAACGACTGTGTAGTCATGTAATTAGGTACCTAAAAACCGAACAATCTTTCCAAACTTACTTTTATCTATTGTTTACACTAAATACTGTTCTCATGTAAGTGACTATGTCTTTTTTGAGAATAAATATCTTTAAACCTAATTTTATGTTATGAGAAATATTATGAATGCGATTTGTCACTACCTAATTGATGATTCTGTAATTAATCACTCTAGTTATTTTTGTGTTAATTTGTTTGTCATTTTGTTAGAGATGGATTTTTTTAAAATAAATTTTATACTACCTAGTAATAATTTTAATCTTCATGATATTTTTATAATTCGTAACTGGAATCTCTTTGCCAAATGACATTTATACGGAGTTTCATACAAACAAATGTTTGTATGAATCTGTTTTTATACACTCCATGCAGTTATAGATAAAATTGTAGAAAGAAATTGTACTGACCTAAAATTAAGTTTATAAGCCTCAATCATAAAGAAATAGATGTTTTGAATTAACAGAAAAAAATCTCAACGAAAAATTCTCAACCCTGCCCAAAGTAAAAGGATATGAAAATTTGAAGGAGCCTGTACCAGTCTACTGGTCGATAGAAGAAGCAAAGGTCCCACAGAAATGTGACTAAAATACCACTAGTTTACGAAACCGCAGAATATAGCTTTCCAAAAATAATTACTACCCTCTATTTAAAACGTACATTAAGGAAACATTAGTTATATGTTTAGAAAACCCTGAAATGAAACAAGGCCGTGAAGATAATACACTACACAAAACTATCAATTTCCTTAGCCCCTACCAAAGGTTTGAGAGTGTGAATTAAACCAGATATTAGGTCAAAATACGAAGTCGAGTTTTATTGTTCTTGAAGAATTTTACATACCTTCGCAATCTAGCAACCGTATTGTCGACATAATATTTTAATGAATTTTTTGAAAAAATCGGATTCGCGAAGTGACAGCTATTCAGATACATGTTTAACGTATCTGAATAGCTGTCACTTCGCGATTAATGTCACCATAAAAAAAGAACTGTTTAATTATTTATGATGCAAATTATGTTAAAACTTATACTTAGATAAAAGGATGTGCAAGAGATAAAGTTGAGCTATTTATCACAAGGGATTTATAAATCCGGACAAAAACGGAGTTCAATTTACTTTTGAGATCGAGGAGCTTCAATCATTTTATGAACACAATCGAAAATAAGTAGTAATATTTTACAATTAGCTTGATTGTAAAATTGGATCTACATTTAGTGTAGGCGTTTCTAACAAACAAGGAAACTATTTTATAAATAGATGAAATTCCATTTCGAAATTAACATGTGACAGTTAACCCTTGATGAGGTCAATTGGGACCTACCATTAGTAGTATTATTATTAGATATTATTTGGATACAATAATGGTATTTGATTTGATTTTAGAAACTAGTGTCTGCTCACCGTTTTGCACTTGTAAGTTCTATTTAAGTATTATTTTAGATACTATAGGTTCGATTATGGTGCTTATTTGATTCGATTGTAGAATCTAGTGTTTGTCACGGTTTTGATCGCTTAGGTTCTATTATAATCAGATTATTATAGGTTCAATTATGATATTTGATTCGATTTTAGAAACTAGTGTCTGCTTACTGTTTTGCCTGATTAGATCTAGTATTATTTGATTGATAGCCCGCGGAATTGAAGCCGGTTTTTTTAACTTAGCATCTTGAATCTTAGCAAAAAAATACGAAGCCGCCAGCAGAAGCCAGTATGATTTACTAAAGCAAAACGTTTTTATTATTTAAATAACAAGCTACTAAATAGTGCAATTACTCATGCAAAGATCATCTTTTGGTATTTCCGAGTACAAGTACTAGTTTACAATAGTCGTAAAAATGTTGACCCCTAATTTAATTTTATGATAGTGTTAATGACACCTTATATTTCCGGGGATTCTGGTTCAATATTAGTGACTAGCGACCCGCCCCGGCTTCGCACGGTTTTATTATACGTAACCTTTCCTCTTGAATCACTCTTAAAAAAACGCATCAAAATCCGTTGTGTAGTTTTAAAGATTAAAGCATAAATAAAGGGACATAGGGACAAAGAAAGTGACTTTGTTTTATACTATGTAGTGATGATGATAATAGAAATACCTACTTACCCAAAATACCTATTTTAAGAAAACCAGATTAAGGGTACCTGTCCATTGGAGCGGAGCGAGCCGGCGGCGGAGCGGAGAAACGAGGATATATTACTAACCAATAGGATTGCCATGTAATCTCCGCTCAATAATTCATGCAATCCTATTGGTTAATATTTCCTTGTTTCTCCGCTCCGCCAGCTCGCTCCGCTTCAATGGACAGGCACCTAAAGGTCCGAACAAACGAGTGGTTAGCCATTAAACTATCAAAACCGCGTCACTACATAGTATAAAACAAAGGCTTTTCCCGTTGTCCGTCTGTCTGTCCCTATGTATACTTAGATCTTTAAAACCACGCAACGGAGTTTTATGCATTTTTTTAATAACAGAGTGATTTAAGACTTAAGAAAATATTTTACTAAGGCATCTAAAATTATTTCTAGAATTATTCTATAGAATGTCAAATGTTTCTACGATCTACAAGTATTTGTTCCGGAGTTCTGGGCGTTTGCTATATTTAATAAAAAATATCTATTTACAAAATGTATTTACTAACAACAAAAATTACAAGCAAGGAGTAGAAAAATTACAACTTGTATTTACAATTGAAACCTTTGAGCTAACTGCAGACGGTTGCAAACAGTCTAAAGGTAGCTCAATTTTATTGATCCATGTCAATACCAGTCGGAAGCGTCTCCAAGACACTGGCGGCATTACCACGCTGTATGGCAAATGGCAATGCTGATGCGGTGAGCCAGATATTCACCAGCTCTCGGGTCAAAATGTATTGTTTACTATATATATCAGGCATCTAGGACCTACCCATGCCACAAACACTTCTTAGTTTGAAAAACGTAGTAATGCTAGATCTTAGGTTTGTATATAGATGATGTTCTGTAGATTGTCCAGCTTTATTTATGAAAAAAAAAAACAAATAAGTTTAATTTGGAAAAGAAGGTTGGTTTCTTTAAAGGAGGTGAAGCGTCCTTGAGGATGGGCGGGTAAATTTGAGTTCGCAGCCGCATTGCGACGGCTTCGCTTTACTTTTAATTTATTACTAGACATGTCTCGTCCTGCTTAGTCTGGCTGAAGTTTGAGGGGACGAGGATCTAGAAACCTAGGGAAAATGAAGTGTAAATACTCGAATAGGGGGTGTGCAAGCCCAGAGCTTTAGCTAGCTAGAGCTTTGAGTGAAACCACTGATTGTTTTATCGTAATTATTTGTAAGAGGTAAAAGTTACAAGTTATGAGAAAATAGCTCATCCGATCGTTTCCGCGGAAACGTAGGTCGCGGCTGATCGCGATTTCAGCAGAAATAATTTTAATTGTACGTACAGGGGTGGGTGATTATGAATGAATATGCTTAGCCTGACAAATGGTTAGTGATCACAATAGGACTATAATGGCCATGGAAGTAGTATTATTAAGGGCACCTCGCGCAAATAAAAAAATAAACTGGCTAAGTGGGAGACAGACTCGCGCACGTAGGGTTCCGTACCATTATCTATAAAATGCACAAAAATCATACCTGATATCCGGTAAATATTTTTTTATTAGTATTTTTTGTTATAGCGGCAACAAAAATGTACATAAAATGTGAAATTTTCACTGTCTCAGTTTATGAGATACAGCCTGGAGACCGACAGAAGGACGGACAACGGAATCTTACCAATAGGGTCCTGTTTAACCCTTTGGGTTCGGAACCCTAAAATACCCTAACAGAAACGAACTGACATGAAACCTAGAACTACTAACGCAGGTAATAGAAACATAGTTTTATACAGTTTTCACGTATTTCAATAGTAAAATGTATTGAAACTTTCAATTTAAATATCTACTGAACCAAGAGGAAATGTTAACCCCGCGTCTTCAATATTTGTCAGCAACTGTTTTACATATTAATTAGAGTTTGCATAAATCGGTCCAATTATAATTCTGCTCTAAGTATTTTTTTAGGTACCTATGAGTGTTTTTTATAAATAAACTAGAAAAAACCGCACAGACGTTGTCGTTGTGACGTTGTGTCCTATCTTAATTATGAAAATTAAATTCGAATTTTAGGCACAATTTTCTTTTTTCTTTCATAATAACTTTCTCCTGACAAGCAGGATTGGATCGGCTTAGCGAATTTCTCCCGATCTTGCGCCAAGCGAAAAAGTTCTTCCACACTGGCGATATTCGTCCACTCTCGGGTGTTTCGCAACCACGACTTCTTTCGTGATGGCTTGACCAAGGAAAAAAGGCATTTGAAAATTTAAATTATTTGGAATGGTCGCCACGATTAAGGAAATATCACGTGCGACATCATGACAGTCCTGTTGTTGCATTATTTCTGCATTATTGCGCATTTATTTGTTCGAAAATGTCTTGTAGTTTACTAGTTGTAAACACATTTGACCCTTTTGCTATAATTTGCATCAAGTTCAAACGATCTATTCACACTATAACAAAACCTAGTTTTTCTTTAATTAACTACATTGTAACACTGCAGTTTTTTTAAAACAAGCAATACATCTTTACGTATGCGACTCTATACAGACTGTATAAAACAACTCTTGTCAGTCTGTCAGTCTTGTCAGACGGATGTGATTGTCTAGAAATGGATAGATTGAGAAATTGATATTTTTAGTATAATGTTAGTACATTTAATAAAGAGCACTTTACTGAAGAACTGTGAAAATAGTAGTCTTTAAACGACTTTAATGTGACGTATCAACTTCATCTCATAAATCGATTCCCATGGGATAAAAAGCCTTGAAACGTTACCATGGAAACAACGCGTGCAAAGCCGCTGGCAGATACTAGTCTATTTTTTTTTTAAAGAAACTTTGTTTTTATTCCTGTTCGTCTTCTTTTACATTCACTCGTACATTAATACATAACATTATTAAATATTCTGCATCCTATTTTTACTTATTTTTTTACACGTAATTAACAATCACTATAAATAAAATGATTCTTTAAAAGAAATTATTCAAAATATTTTGAAATCAAAGTTGATCTCTTCGCGGTTTTAATTTAGCCCCAATCAGCATGATAGTACACAAGCACCCAAGGACATGTGGCACCCTGTAGAGCAGTGGTCGTCATTTGCGGCCCGTGGGCCATTTTTGCGAGGCCCGCAGTGTTTGATTCAAGAACAGCGCAAATAAAATAAATATTATGTACTTTTCAAGCACTGTGAAAATATTTTCTGTGCGTGGCAGTTCAATTATTACACGGGACATTTGGGATATTTGGGACTACATGCAATGAGGATTGCATGTAGTCCCAAAGATTTTACAAAAGAATAATAATTGATTATTGACTGTAGAGTACTGTTGAGACAGCTACTTTTTTGTTCCCTTATGTACGAGTGGAAGTATGTCTTTTATTTATGTTTTTTGTACCTGTTAAATGTGTTATTTATATGAAAATGAGCAAAAATAAACGATTCTTTTGTTTGTTTCTTTATTTTATTTTATTTATTGTAATAATAAGTACGCATTTGCAAAAAAAAAACCGAAAACCTGCTCACTCTTACTCAGAAACTAAAAAATCTTGAGTGAAATAATCAGCTGTTTTTAAAGAATCTATCAAATTTTCTTTCAAATGTATCTAAACCAGTCGGTTGGGATCATATACTTAAAAGAATACCTATTGTTACTTTTGTAATTAAAACAATACAAGTATTGGAAAACTGTCACGAAGGGTAAATAGGTGCGATTCGAAAGAAATCTACATAGAATTGAACAATGTGTATTCCATTCCGACATCAGGTAGTTACAAGAAACATTTACAATATGTGCCTACATAGTATTCTAATTTCATGACTAAGTAGTATTTCCAATTTCAGTTCAAAATAACCTCGGTTTAGTTTTTATACCCGACCTTAAAAAAGAGGTTGTTCGTGCGATTAGACTGTTTAATACTATTTTAATGTCTCAGATTTTTTTCTACGCGAAATTATTTGAAGACTCTACTTTTTTATTTAGCTGGTTTTTCTTGTTTTGACCCTATTTTAATCCAGATGTGACTATAGGTTTTTAGTTATTAATAAATTAACATCTTTATTATGAACGAAAATTACAATCAAGGAATAGAAAAAATTACAACTAGTAGGTATATACAATTGATACCATTGAGCTAACTGCAGACGGTTGCAAACAGTCTAAAGGTAGCTCAATTGATCCATGTCTATACCAGTCGGAAGCGTCCCCAAGACACTGGCTGCATTATCACGCTGTATGTTAACCTTAATAATATGTTTTTTTATTATATTGACTTCGACTAAATACATTGATTATCACTATTTTAAAGTCGGTTCATACTTTTTTTTCAAATAAGTACGCCGAAATAGTAAGCCAGAAAATCCTTGTACATTTTGGACATGATACGCTAATTTGTTTTTTATCCCACTAATATTATAAACGCAAAAGATATGTAAGTATGGATGTTTGTTACTCTTTCACGCAAAAACTACTTAACAGATATGGATGAAATTTGGCACAGAGATAGATTATAGTCTGGAATAATACATAGGCTATATTTTACCCCGGAATCCCCACAGGAACGGGAATTATGTGGGTGAAACCCCGAGGCGCTGCTAGTTAATTATGTTATAAAATTACTGTAACATGCAAAGTGAGTCTTCTAAATATCAAGTAGGTACTTTATTTATACTTGTTTTGACTTTTTTTATTCTTTGTTAGTTATTTCTGTTATCACTTACTTTACATATGGAAAAATGATCTTAAATAATTGTCGTTACATGATATGTCATTCTAGTTTTTAACCACCTACTCTTTACTTTCCCCCAGCTAGGCAATTGCGAAACTTGTCAATACTCCTGATATGTTTCTTTGGTTGCCAGTAAATGGCCGGAAATAATCGCAGCCATTAAAATACTATTCATATGACTTTTAAATAAATCATTCAAATTTATTATTGTATTATAATTGGTTATTTTCGTAACGAATACATCCGACAGAGAACCAAAGTTATCGACATAGCTCAAAGAATTAGCAAGCTGAAGTGGCAATGGGCCGGCCATATCTCGCGAAGAACCGACAACCGTGTTCTTGAGTGGAGACCGCGACTCGGTAAACGTAGTGTAGGACGCCCTCCGGCCAGGTGGGATGACGATCTGCGAAAGACTGCTGGCAGATGCTGGATGCGTCAAGCTGAAGACAGGGCGCAATGGCGCTCATTGGGGGAGGCCTATGTCCAGCAGTGGACTAATATAGGTTGATGATGATGATGATGATTATAATTGGCTTATTCCAGTTTTCCACCTTTTGTATTTTTGAGGAGGAAATCTGGAACTTAAGATTTCCAGAAATCTCCCTTTAAGATCCTCTTGATACAAATTAAGGTAAAAATAGAATATCATTTGATTCAATCACTACATAGTATAAAAGAAAGTCACTTTCTCTGTCCCTATGTCCCTATGTACCTATGCTTAAATCTTTACGGATTTTGATGCGTTTTTTTAATAGAAAGATTGATTCAAGAGAAAGGTTTATACGTATAATAAAACTGTGTCTCTAATAAAAATTAATGCTAAATACAAAAATGTAAGGTTTAGTAGATCATAATAAAAATACTAGGTTACTGATTATGGAACATAGAAATAATAAACTGTATAATATTCCGGGATATAATGTAAGCCCATAGATGTACCATTAATAGTTGAACCACCCATGGAACCAAAGTGACGGCCGATGAGACCAACACAATGGATCAAGAAAAAACTCAATAGACTCTTGTAGCAACTCAGACTCTTGCCTATAGAACAACTTGTATTAGACTTCTGTATAAAGAAGACCAAATAGAGATCAAATATTATATCCATGCATAGGTTTTTCATTTTAAAATAGGTAAAAAATTTCAAGAATCTGTGAGTAAATAACTACTTTTATTATAAACTTTGCCGATTTCGGCGCTAAATGCTATGTGAAATTACTTTTTAATGATTTTTTATATGCACACACTTATATGCATGTGAAGCCGGTTCATCTCTAGTTTTAAATATAAAAGATAATTTACATACAACAATCCTAAATAATATTTAGCATAGGTTTTCATTTAAGATTCATATTTTAATGAAATCAATGCGCTCTTTGTCTTTGTTTACTTACGTAAGTTTTCCGCCCTAGCTGGTTGGGCGGCTTTGTGAGCATAGTTTTATTAGAGTGATTTAATTTATTTTTTATTGTATTATGACACTTTATATACTGTGTCTTTTTTAAGTATCAGAAAATGAGAAAAAGGAATTTTGATAACATATTCACAGTATAAGTAAAGAATAAACTCACACAAAAACATGGCCCCTTACGTATATTGTGAGATTTTTATGTATTTTCCATTATACAAAACTATCTACAAAATAAACTATAGCAGTTCAAACAAAAATAAACAACCCTTTTTTTCTTATAAAAATTAATAGTCAGTAAGAAATAAAACTTACCAGTAAAAAGAACGTTCGTAGTTTAAAAAAGATTGAATCCTTTTCAGAAAACAGCTTCGTAATTCAAACTTCCTTCAACACTCCTGAAAAGTCCTGGCCATATCAAATAGAACTTACCATTTAAAATAGAACGTTCGGAGTTCTATAACCGTTCGTAATTTGAAATTCGAAGTAAGGAAAAAGGGGCCGTGCGAAGCGCCAGCCGATTGGAGCAGCACTGCGGCATATCGACCGTCAGACACTACAAAACGGCACGCGACGTATAGAATTCCTAAGATGTCCTACTTATGCCACAGGTATATGCAACTTTTTATTAGAAACCCTTTCTACCCTTCTGTTGTCTACGATAAAGGATTTATTGCTATAAGGATAAAGATATTTTCCTCATAATATTAAATATCCGTCGGCAAAAATATTATCACACTTTCGCTCACGCCTACGTCTCAGAGGTTTGGGCGATGAAAAAAAGAGCACCAATAATTACTTTTTCAAACAAAAACTACTGAACGGATCTGGCTGTAATTCTGTATAGATTTAGATCTAGCCCTGGAATAACACAAAGGCTCATCACAAAATCCATTCCAATGTAATAGAAATGGTCTTGAGACATTTCCATAAAAGCAACGCATGCGAAGACGCGAATAGATACTAGATAGATAGACTAATATAAATTGATGTTTTAAACAAAGTAACTTACCCTCACTTCGCCAAGGACACTATAATTATTCTAAAAATGTACAGAAATAAAAAAAGACAATAACTTCAGTGTTACTAGTTTCAGGTATGCCTGAAGACTGCAGTAAAGATGGTTTCATCTTAAATTTATGTACTTATACGTGATGGTATAGTTTTTATGTGCCACCTTCCAAGTAATTGAAATCATCAGAAGTCAATAACTTTATATTTTAATTAGGCTTACAAAATAAGCACTTAAGGCAAGTGCAGTTTTAACTATAACTAATTTTCAAAATATAAAGAAAATTGGTAAAAACATATAACTTTATTAACAACGAAAATTACAAGCAAGGAATATAAAAATTACAACTAGTATTTAAAATTGAAACCATTGAGCTATCTGCAGACGGTTGCAAACAGTCTAAAGGTAGCTCAATTGATCCATGTCAATACCAGTTGGAAGCGTCCCCAAGACACTGGCTGCATTACCACGCTGTATGGCAATGCTGATGCGCTGAGCCAGATATTCACCAGCTCTCGGGTCACGCGTCGCATCGACCAGACGCTCAGATATTTTTTTAAAAACCCGGAGAGCCTCGGTACCCCACGGACCTAGGGTCTCGAATCCAAGGGGAGCAAATGCGTAAGTTCTGTCGAGACCTGCGTATTTGCGCCTCTTGAGATCCTCGGCCAGATCTGCCGCCGCACCAGCCCTAGTGGATGTCCTTGAAAGATGGGAAGGTGCAAGTGTGTCGACGCATGTAGCGTCCCACACAATGGGCCTCCCCAACCCCCATGGGACTAGTGTCATACCGTCGGGCCTCTTGCCATCGTCACGGAACAGACCATTCGGTTCGAGAATAGCTGGTACGTTAGCGCTGACAAAGGCCCGCCGGATGATGTCATTAAGGCTGGCATGACGAGATATCCGACCAGCGGCCCTAGTACACGATAATCCGTGATGACCAAGCTATTGGTAAAATAATATAAGAATTAAAGTGTTCATTGATTTCTCTTCGCTTAAATTTTTCTGAATTAAATAAATAAATAATGCTGGACAATCCACACAGCACCGTCTAGTCCCAAAGTAAGCTACTCATAGCTTGTGTTATGGGTACTAGATAACTGATATATTTATACATTGTAATATACATAGATGGATATTTTTTATTATACATAGATAACACCCAGACCACCGGAACTAATTTCTGCAGATCGTTCACAAATTTGTTCCGAGGCGGGAATCGAACCCGGAACCTCCTGCGTCGCAGGCGGACCTTCGCCCACCGCACCACATCGGTCGTCATAAAATAGTCATCAAGTAGTGGAGGAAACGAACTTTGTCCTCACATATTTTACTTTCCACCTATCTAGAGGTAGCATAGGTTTATTATATAATAAGTCCAAGTCAAGTTTAATAAGGTTATTCAATAAGTCTAAGTCAAGTTTAATAAGGTTATTTAATAAGTCCCCCTAACACAGGTATTTCTATACATAAAAGGGGGTTTCCAATGTAATTTTAAGATTTTTGTATAGATCTAGTTAAATAAAATAATCAATTTTATTTATTTTAAAGTATACTTATTTATACTAATAACTAGCAGCGATTCGCGGTTTCACTCGCGTAAATCCCGTTCCCGTAAAATATAGCCTATGTGTTATTCCCGACTATAATCTATCTCTTTGCCGAATTTCATCTCTATCTGTTCAGTAGTTTTTGCGTGACAGAGTAACAAACATCCATCCATCCATACAAACTTTCACGTTTAAAAGATTAGTAGGATAGGATTTACACTTAAAAATATCTATACCTGCACAGTACTCACGTGTACATCCAAAGGTTCCTGGAAGAAATCACTTTTAGCCCTGTTTAGATAATTCATCAATAGATAGGAAATTCCACGCTGAGTCAGCTCTAAATATGCTCGTATTGATCAGTGCTTCCCGAGGATAAGTTTTCCATCCGATTACCTGGAACTGCGTTTCTGGTTGGCAACCCCAACCACAAAAACGGCACCAGGTAGTATTGTATTACTTCAAAAAAAAAAAACTCTCTAGGTCATCATCATCATCATCAACTTATATTAGTCCATTGCTGGACATAGGACCCTAATAAGCACCATAGCGCCTAGCCTAATCTAGCATAGACCTGCAGTCATTCGCTGATCGTCATCCTACCTGGCCGGAGGGTGTCCTACACGTTTGCCGAGTCGCGGTCAAACAGTCAAAAACACGTTTAACCCAACGTTTGTCGGTTCGTATAGTTCTAATAGTTTCAGAGTTCTTTTGAGTAACCCAATTTTCTCTTTTATATTATACATTTAGAAAAACCGTCATCGTTGTAACAGGATGTAGTAACCATTTCCGAAGAATAGATACTTCCTTTTATTATAAGATACTTGAGGTCATAGATTGGAGATAGATTGACAACAGAATATAGACCTCAATACGCCAAAATTCATGCGGGATTTAAAAGTATTAGGATTAAGTTTATATATTTTATACTAGATCAACCCGCGGCTTCACCCGCGAACCGGGTTTTTTTTCATATAAATTTCAGAAATTTATTACACCACCCCTAGGGGTTATTTTATAAAAATAAAAAATATGCGTTTAATTATTTATTTCATACTTTATTCATACCGAGTTTTGAGTAAATCGAACCAAGGAAAAATAATTTTCCATACTAACTTTACCACCCTATTTAACCCCCTCAGAGATTATTTTTTGAAAATTTTATTAGCCTATTTCTTATTCTATGTTCAAAATTATCTACGCACCAAATTTCATCTAAATAACTTAAGTATTATGGAGATTACTCATAACAAACATTCACACAGACTTTCCCACTTATTATAATAGTAAGATACGTAAGATATCCTTGACACAATTCAGGGATGTGGTTTTAAATTAATTAGATAGGAACATGAATATGTGAAGTTCAATTTACGCTAGTAATTGTAGTAGTATTAAGTTGCAATTACTATGTAGCCTTTAGTCGTAGTAATTTTTGTAAGTGTATATTATAACGGTTAGTAAGAAAGTAAATGACTACGTGTTTTTTATATTTAATTATCGCTTTGGTCCTGTACATAAATATATGAAAACGAAAATAATAAGCTTAAAAAAGGAATAAAAATTTTAACACTTTATTACCGATTTATTGCTAAAAGTCTTATATAAGCTAAAATAAGTGTAGAAAAAGAACTAGATATTAAGATTTTGTAGATCCTACAAACATTTGTCTCAAAGAGGGAATCGAACCCGCAACCTCCTGCGTCGCAGATTCTTCGCCAGTCGAACTCGACGTAAAAAAATATACAAAAATACATCGTGAATGACAAAGCCGGTGTCTGTCAATGCCTAAATGACTCGACTTTCTTAATTTATCTGGGTTTTACTTAAATTTAAGCTAACCTATAACTAATTAATTTCTAAAAAAACCAGATGTACTTGATATAAGTCAATCCTAGAAAACAGCAGTGGATTTGGAAATAACTAACTCCACAATTCAATACCGAAGATAGAACCCCCTACAGCACCTAGATATGCTAAATTCTAGTGTGTGGACTACAAATAGACGATACCTAAGTGTAGACTATAAGTGTAGTCTATAAGTCTATATCTGGATAGAATAAGGGCAGTTGGCACCCAGAAACACAGTTTTTTTTAGATTTGCGTGTGAAACGGTTGTTCGCTTAAACGATTTCTACCCGAATGTCGAGTTCAGTGAATAACAATGAACTTAATGATTTTCCATATGCCTACTCTACTTTGCCGTGGTTTTGATTCTTGTCTATGGAACTTGACCCAATTTCTAATGATTTGGGACCATTTAGTTTATTTCTTCCATGTTTTGTAGTGTTTGTTTCATTTTGTGAACTATTTGATTCGTTTAGTGAACTCCGCTTGTTAGTGGTTCTTATATTTTGAATATACATCTCATTTGGTAATGATAAGCCGTTTTGTAGATGTTGATCATCACAAGCGTCATTTCTTAAAGAATTTAGTGCTTCGTTTAAAACTTTCAGTTCACTACTGGGATTTTTGACACCAGTTTCGCAGAATCCATTCCTTTGAATGCTACCATTGGTGGCGGCATGTTTCTTTTTGACTTCGGTTGCTACCTCTTGTGGTTTCCTGATATAGGTTTTGATGTAGAAGTCGATGAAGAGGATGAGGATGAAGAGGTTTTGAGGGAGAAATACTGCGCTTGTCCATCTTGGATATTCACAGTCTGGCTTGAAGACGATGGCTAGCATGTGGCAGACGCACCAGAAAAACTGGGCCTGGAAAGAAAGAAAGTGAACACTTAATATCATTACTTTGCCGTTATACAGTTGATAACTAGTAAGGAAAGTTAAGTTTTTTATTGTATTAAGAACCTATCATTTTTGTATTCTACAGAAGGTATTAATAACATTAGTTACCTATGTTGTTGACAAATTTGTCTTGATTGAATTTGTATTCAATGCTAAGTATCGTATTAAACACTAAATAGCTCTTAATCAATGTTTTATTAGTTCGCTTAAACTTGATAATCTAAGTGGCAAAAAGCGCTAGTTTAACCTATGATTTAGGAAGTTGCGGGTTCTGTTCCCGTGTACGAAAATGTTTGTTCAATCTGCAAATACTTTGTTTTATCACACACATTTTTGTAGATCGTGCACAAATTTGTTCCGAGGCGGGAATCAAACCCGCAACCTCCTGCGTCGCAAACGGACCTTCGCCCACCGTGCCACATCGGTCGTCAAATTAAATTTGTTTGTAATTATATTATATTTCAATTATATTTTTGTTTATAATCCGGATTTCAATATCATTATCGCCATCAGGTTATGGACTTATGACTTTGTACCTAGGTACATTTAAATAACTGAGTTCACTTCACGGGTGTTGAACGCATTGATGACATACATTATAGGAGGGAAAGTCACTGTCTAGGTCGGATATGGGCGGATTCTAGATGGTCGCTGATCTCAGTAAATAAATACTTAGGCACCTAGCTTAAGGCTTGATTCATATTTATTATTACTGGGATTGTACCATGTATGTTTTATTTTTCTTTCAAATTGTATTATTAAAGTGCTAAATAGAGGGTTCCTTGATTTGTATTTACTAAATTCTGCATATCTAAGTCATAATACGCGTGGTATTTCAAGAAACATCTAGTACTCATCTCTCACTCATCGAGAAATGTTTTGAGTCATTTTCGATTGTTAGTCATTTTTCAGAATTTGTATGTGTTTAAATATTACATGGTTATCAATCTAGTCGTATACTAGTCGGCCAATAGATTTTATATTAAAGCAAACTATTTGAATGATGAATGTAGCGCAGTAGGTACCTGCGTGTTTTCCTTCAAACCGTCATCTGTCAATTTCACATGATGTTCTTGTTTCTATTTTGAATCTTTGATTTATCATTTTGTCAGATGTAGTGTCAAAACGGTATCAGAATCAGAACATTTGCGCGAGTTACACTTGCGCGAGCGGACACTTGCGCGGGTGGGGTCGCGTCAAAGCCAACGAATGTCTACGCTTAAAATATTTCGCGCTATGGGGAAGGAAGGGGAGAGGGTAGAGAAAAGTGAGATATATCAAATTAAAGAAAACTAAATTTCAACTATTTTGGTGTTGGTAATTTTGAAACTACGAGGAATTATAGTGAGTAGTAAGAAAAGTGGGGGTCGCATTGAAGTCATTTGTATGCTACGCGGTGCTATCGTAGCACCGTAGCATGAAGTGCTACGAAGGTCTACGCCAAAATAATGTTTCTCATTAGGGGGAAGAATAAGTCAGTTTGTTTAAAATAAAGGGAAATAGCTATTATTAATCACACTGAAAAGCTTCACTTCAGTTTTGCTAGTTCTAAAGCTACGAGTAATAATATTGTGTAGTAAGAAAAGTGGAGTTTCGTTGAAGTATGCTACGCGGCGCCATCACAGCACCGTAGCACACGCTACGAAGGTCTACGTTAAAAGATGTTTCTTGTTATGGGGTTAGTAGCGAAAGGGATGTGGGAAAGCAACACATGTCAGATCAAAGAGAGCAAAATTATCTACACAATGGTGATATCCGCAACTCTCTACGTCGTCTATTTCAAGAAATATTAAGATTTTTCGAAAAAGTGCCACTCGCCTAAATGGTCACTCGCGCAATTTTATTGTACTTCGCAAAAGTGTCATTCGTTCAAGTGTCCACTCGCGTAAATGATCACTCTTGCAAATATCCATCGCGCAAGTGTCTTTCGTGCAAGTGTACCAGACCCGTATCAAAACCAAAGATCCTATGTCTACGTTCCGTAGGTTTTACACAATATTATGGTTTGCGATGCGACACAAAATGACACGAATTTGAGTGTGAGGAAGGTAATTCTAAAAATGGTTCAGGTTCTTGTTGATGTGGTCTGATGCTATTTGTTATCCTAATTATTCATGATATTCGAAATGTACATGCATTTCGAAAACCAGTGATGGTATGAAGTGTCAAAAAGTCAAAAAAATTTTAATGTTTTTTTCAGGAAAATAAGGCTTAATATAACAGCAAGCCAAGCATGGCATTTGTTGGATAACGTCATACAATATGTCAAATTATTTTCAAGAAATTATTTTCCTATTTTTGCACATCCATTGACGATGTGACTTTTTCATTTTCATTTTTCACTTTCCTACCCAAGAAACTCTGTGTTTGTGTGTTGGAATGCTGAAACTTTCAGTTTGATAACAGTAGGTATAAACTTGCTAGCTATATCAATTACAACTTGATAGGTATGTATCGGTAAGCATCGGTAAGTACCTACATTAAATTAACATTTTCATTGATAATTATTTAACTTTATTTCATAACCCAGATACAGTTATCTGGGTTAGGAAATACAATTAAATACAGCAACACAACTTTCGCTTCCCGAATAAAAATGTAATAGGTACTTCTAAATTAGTTTCGTATGTTAAGTTCAATGACTTATTATAGATCCTTGACCTTTAGTACGAACAAATAGTGATACCATGCCGGTTGGTGTAAATAACTAAGTATTTTAATTTAGAACTTGCTATACAAATACCTTGTATTTTTGGACAACTTACGATTTGCAGCTGCGTAATATACTTTTTCCACCAAAGAGATTGCTTTGCACTCGGATTGACTACCGTATACAAGTAGTACGAATACATAATGATGTGGACAAATGTATTAATTACTCCAATTAAAGTTCCATGGCCTCCTGGAATATAAACGAAATGTTATTAAAGAATCGCGATGAAAAAAATATGACAGTTCGTTCACCGAGTCTCCCAGGAAACTCATGTGAAAAGTACTCTCCAAGTTTTGTATAGAATAACTACATCGAGTTTGCTGTATACACCTTGGAATAGTTTTGCGATATTTCCTTTGTAAAGTAGAAAAATCAGACCAGCTTTTTAACCAGGAAATTGACGACAAAAACCATTGCAGCGTAGTGAGAGATAGCAGTGAGTATTATGCCTATATTATAAAAGCTTGCTCGTTCATTGATCTATGGTTGAATAACGATTATTCTATGACTAAATCTTTACTCAAGCTTAGAGTATGGTTATGTTTTACTTTCTAAAACCATGAGTGAAAATTTATAGTTTCTTTCAGCAACATAATTTTTTGCCAATAAATATTTTTGTAGGAGACAGAACAAAAAACGTAAGTGATATATATTTTTCTTTGCCAGAGAATTATGATTAACGATATATAATTAACTAGCGACCCGCCCCGGCTTCGCACGGTTTTATTATATTTATAAATCTTCCTCTTGAATGACTCTATCTTTTTTTAAAAACGCATCAAAATCCGTTGCGTATTCTTAAAGATTTAAAGGGACAGGGATATAGAGATAGAGAAGGCGACTTTATTTTATACTATGTAGTGATTTTTACGTATCGATGACTATGTCCAGCTCTAGACTAGTGTAGGCTGATGATGATATCGTGGTGTAGGTTACCAGAAAATTATTTGAAGCAATGCTTTAAAATTTGTTGAAGGAAAAGCTGCTTATAATAATATAGAGAACAAGCGACCCGCCCCGGCGTCGCAACGGTGCAAATAATATAAATTTAAAAAACTTGCCTCTTGAATCACTCGAATCAATTGAATCTATTAAAAAAACCGCATCATAATATATGTTGCGTAGTTTTAAAGATGTAAGCAAACATAGGGACAGACAGACAGATAGAAGCGACTTTGTTTTATACTATGTAGTGAAGGTAAAAATATGTATTACCTGGTAAATAAGTAACAGCTCCCCATATCAGCAGCACCATTCCAGTGTGATGGTATATGTGGAGGAACGATATTTGCCTATACTTTTTCCTCAGGACAAAGAAAACCTGAAAATAAAAGAAAGGTTTCATGTAGATTAAAAGGAATAAAACACTAAGTACGCAGGAGTACCTTGAAAGAAAAAAAACAGAAAAAATATATTTATTTATCTTAAGACTATGTTTGACTACCTACACAACAAAAAAAAAAACACCTTGAACTATGTGGGGGGTCTTTAGAAAGCATAGGGCGTCTATCTCTACTATGGGCATAAGAAAGCGACAACGAAAAAGTTATCTTCTCTTTCCATACCTTTTGGCTCCTTATACCACCTCTATAAAATGAATCGTGTTTATAGTATGATAGCGGTAGAATAGTTCAATGCTCATAGCTTAGTGAATGTTTAAGTTAATCTGAATTGTAAACCTAACCACTGTGTCAAATTGCTCTAATTCGGTTCTTTTGTTGATTTTTGGTATCAAGAGAACAACGGGCATTAAAATGTAGTGATCCGTTTTAAATCTAAGCATTTAGTTACTACTAGTAGTAGTAATACGTAATTTGAAATGCAAAACAATGAAAGTGACTCTTGTTATTCTAATGAAATGTCAAAGAATAGCACTGTAATGGATTATAATATGTATAAAGCAGTTTCGTGGAGCATGTACCTTGTCGTGTAGCACATTAAAATTATACAAAGACTATCTACTTTTTATTTAAACAAATATCATCAAATTCTTAAATCGAAAATTACAAGCAAGGAATAGAAAAATTACAACTAGTATTTACAATTGAAACCATTGAGCTAACTGCAGTCCTACTAAATTCTTAAATTGTCTTGACTTCCATAAACATCAAATACATCAGTTCAAAGACTGTAAACTAGATCTTTAGGCCTAACTCTTAAGTTCTAGTTCTTAGTAAGTCTTTGGACCTAAACGAGAAACCATCTAGGATACCATAGACAATCTTAATTGGAGGACACGGTTATTATTCAAAGAATAAAGAGAACTTTAAATAAATCATCATAAACCATCGGCGCCAAGGCAATACCACAAAGTTTTTAGATTAAAATTAAAATAAGAATCCAACAAAGTTTTTAGATTGAAATTAAAATACGAATCCAACAAAGTATTTAATGCTTCGTTTTAAATAAAAATAAATAGTTAACTACTAATAACAATACACATAATTTAAAATAAATACTTAAATACAATAAAAAGTTTCTTTATTTAGACATAATTTTTGTTCACACACAAATAAAAATGACAATTATTGTACAATATTAGTAATTAAACACAAAACAAGACACAATTGTTATTTGAGGCAGTCATCAACAGAGTCTCCACTCATGGAGTCTAAAGAGTCAGGATTCTGTTTTAAAGGTTCGGTTTATCGTACACGTTTCTTAGGCGTATGGAGTGAGTTCAAACAAACGATAGTATTCCGGATCATAATAAAAAAAGCAAAAACAGTTCAGTAAGTTTGCTATGAGCATAAAACGGCCACGGACTGCTCTAGCTGCTGACAGGATAATCCCTGCAGGGATATTCAGGATCTCTGCTACCGAATCAGCGTCGACACGGAAGCTGACGCAGATTCGCGTTAAATTAATAAATAATAATAATAAATAAATAAATAATGCTGGACAATCCACACAGCACCATCTAGCCCCAAGCTAAGCAGAGCTTGTGTTATTACTTCAAATATTTAAGCAGTTTTTTATTATTTATCCGTTCTGCAACGAACTAAGCTAGCCAAAAAGTTTACCACCAAATGACGTAGACTATTTTCCTAGAGTGTGCTACATGAACCCATGTCACAACAAAGTACCTATGATTAATGTAGCTTTTGATAATTAGTGATAGGTATAACTCATAAGTATAAATAACATAAGCTCTCCGATCTTCTCCAAAAGTAGTATTAAATCCAAATTTGTTATAACATGAATCCGTAGCAAATAGTCTACGATTTCAGGGAAAACAGTTTTTCCCTATTTTTTAGGAAAATAAGAAAAACCGCTAAAATATTTGATCTTCGCGTGAAAATGTGTCAGATTCCGTGTCGATGACTCGGTGGCTGAGATTCTGAATAGTCCTGATATGAATGAATGTTCTGCATTTCAAATGAATGTTCTGCATTTCAGTCGTTTTCTAAACCCTCTCCGCTTCTCTGTCCAATTTTATCTCCCAACTTCCCCGTATGACCATGTATAGTGATCACCTGGTGGTATAGCATTGCTTAATCTT
The DNA here is from genome assembly GCA_944547425.1 of Eupithecia centaureata. Lineage (NCBI taxonomy): Eukaryota > Metazoa > Arthropoda > Insecta > Lepidoptera > Geometridae > Eupithecia > Eupithecia centaureata. The sequence goes on along the minus strand of OX155681.1, from coordinate 2,757,736 downwards.
TCGCAAAAACTAGATTTGAAACATACTTACAGTGTCAAGCAGATCAACTAGCTTCATGATGAAGTAGAGATATGTGGTCCTGGCGATGCCCATTGCTTTCTCACTTCTGGAACGATCTATCGGTTCGCAGATCCACTTGTAATCCCAACCCCATGCTAGGACTATTGCCTGGAAGTGAAATTGAGGTATTTTTATTGCGGCTCTTTTAATGTGTATGATAAAATTGCTTTAAACCCACTTCAAAAAGGGGAGTTTTCTGGGTTCTTATACTGTTGAATTGGTGGTGTAGTAGCAAAAAGGCATAAAAACGTAGTTTGTCCGTATCCACGTAGGTCCAACGGGTTTCATGTTTGGTGGATAGTATCCAAGTGTTTTTATCTACTAATAACCAACGTGAAACAAACGAAAAAGTTCTTCTTTTCTACTGATTCTAACAAAGAAGTAGATCTATTTTATTACTAAATCAACTATTTAATTTAGATAGACTCCAAAACGGCAATTGATTCATAGTTTCATATATAATATTATAATTCTATCTTCATTTGAAAATGACTGATAATTCTTTTCTTTATTACTAGTGGATCCTATAGAATACAAAAACACTAATTAAAAATTTGCACTAACAGGGTTTTTACGTGGTTAACAGCCACTTTTAGTAAACGCCTTTGGTAAGCCAATTTATAAATGTGCAGCAAAGTTTGCTCTGTGAAAACATGGAGATACTTTTGTAAGTAGATGACACATTGAGCACGACTTGTTTATAAACCAGTTATCAAACGTAAAATTCTTAGCAGATTGTTTACCTATTGCAATTCAAAAGTAATGTTTACTACGTAGGTTACCAGGAAACCAGAGCTCATATGATAAAACTCTAATATTATAAATGAGAAATTTTGGATAGATGGATGTTTGTTACTTCTTCTCGCCAAAATAATGGAAAGGATCGAGCTGAAATTTATTTATTAACGTAGTTATAGGTCTGGAATAAAACATAGTCTACCTATCATCAATATTATGCGGTTGATAGGGGCAAAGTGGGTGGAAAAGCGGATTTAAATGAAAATTTGCAATTCACTTACATCATAGAATATGTAAATACAAGTAACAACTTGCAGGAAATTGTAGACAATCATTATTTTGTCCAAATTGTATGCAGGCCGGCCTTTCATGAACTGTGGTCCCCATTTTAGAATGAACATCAGGTACAAACCAAGAATGGTCAAGCCTTGGTAGGGCTTCGCTACGAGGAACCATGGTTTTGTTCTTTCGTCTGAAAAATAACAGAAACCTTTATTAGAAAAGGCGTATAAGTTTGCCATAACTAATGTTTATGAATGCTAAAGTCTCAAAGCACTTGACACAAACTCAAATATGTATCGCATTCCCTATGTAATGGGTCAAATATTTTATTACACTAGACGGCAACGTGTTTGTTTTGTTTCTGGTAAAACCGAATTTGATTTGATGTCTTCTACGATCACCTTGTTCATGCTGGGAAGGTCGGATTGGTCCTCTTTTCACCTTTTTCCTATTAGATCTGAAGAAGGATATTGCTACCCTCCTGAGAAAGTCAGTGTTCCGTGGTTTGTTGTAAATTGCCAAGCATAGTGCTCAGCAAGATTTATCGCGTGTGTAATTGCATGTATCATTTTCTTTCATTGTATACCAACTCACTAATGAGAAACCTATGTTCTCATAGACCGGTCTACTCCTGCCATAATATTTGTTGTAGATTGCAACCACATCAGGTTCATCTGTGACGATGTTTCTTCTTCGCTTGGTGAAAACCCGTTTAGCATGTTGCATAGGATACTATACGCAGTTTTCTCTCGAGACCCTAGATCCGTATATTAAAAAATATATCTGAGGGTCTGGTCGATGCGACGCGTGACCCGAGAGCTGGTGAGTATCTGGCGTAGCGCATCAGCATTTCCATACAGCGTGGTAATGCAGCCAGTGTTTTGGTGACCATGCTTGGGCTTACATCTTTAATATTACGCAACGAATTTTGATGCTCTTTTTTATAGATAAAGTGATTCAAGAGGAAGCTTTTTATTAAATATGTGATTATACAATACACCCATCCAAGACGGAGAAGATCGCTTTTTTTTAAATAGACAAAAAGTGGTAGGTTTAGGTTTTGATTTATACGTAGGTACTTAATCATATGAAATTTCGAAGTCGGTATTTAGCTTTTGACAATTATTGTTGGAGTCTGACAGCGGTTTAATAGTTTCATACGGAACGTAGTAATTGAGGCTTAGGTTTCATACGAACTCGATTCAAGCATTCGAATGGTTTAGTAAGATTTGACCATAGACATAGAATTTTTCACTACGTTTTGATAGCCAATATGAAATCTTTCATGAAATACTATTGTAGTTATTTTGTTATTTTTTGTAGGTAAGTAGTAGTTTAAGACGTTAAAAAAAAATAACACAGCTTAAGCCTATAAAAAAGGCTTTGCCAACGTATTTTACTTATCTATACCAAGCATACGTACAGATTTATTTATTATGTGCATGAATATTTCACTAGTCCAAATAAACTCGTCGATTTCTAGGAAGTTGCTTTAAAAATATATTTAATATTATCTATAAAAACTTATAACATAAAAATGTGCTTGGTAACAACAATTTTGCGATAAAAGTAAAATAGCCATGTCATTGTTTTTAAATCGTACCTGGAAGTTCATTGAATAAAACATTATATCCTTTCCACGCCATTCCTAAAATGGTAGCCATTTTTCACACTTCGACACTAGACAAAAATACCTAAATTAAACAATACTTAATTACTAAACGTTCATTATAATTAAATAGACTGCGTCAAAAGTTAAACGTAATAACACTAAATTGTCAAGTTTAAATGAACCATGATTGTCACATCTAACCTTTAGTTGCTGCTTGTTTTTCTACAACTGGGGTATGTCATACCCCAAATGATCATTTACACTCTGTTTTTTTCTAATTTTATCAATATCAACGATTGAAGTTTTTAGTTTTTTTTCCTATTAGGTAGCTTATTTAATTTTCTATTAAAGTTTTATAAAAATGTCATGAACATGTCATAAGACGTAAATTCACTTAATTCAAAATTTTAAAAACAAAGTTCTTTAATACATTACATTTCTTACTTTGCATAATCTATTTAAATACGTACAATCAACCGACCTTAAAAAGAAGAAAGTTTACTATGAATGCTTGGTTATACAGTTCTATAAACTTTTAATATGTTCTGACCAGTAGTTTTTTAGTTATCCTTCAAAATGCGTATTTTATTGACATCAACTTCATGGACAATGTAGTTTTTAGTCTATTCTCTAGTCTATAAGTCTATTTATAGTTTTATAAAACACGCCGTAATGATTTGGTTATTGTTGTTGGGGAATATTATACCCCATGCTAGTGGCATGCTATATTATAGACCAAGTGGCACATAACAGGTTAAGTGAGTGCCTTTTACCATATTTATTTTGTAGAATTAACATTTGAATTAATTATTGTGAATGCATTAAAACATTCTTATAAATTAGCCATCACGGAAATAATTAAATTAACTAAAAAAGATGATACCTACCTATATGGTGGACCTATTATGTTATGTATTTAAAAAAATCTATAGGTTAACTAACATACCTAACCTATTTTTAGGTTTTTTTTAGGTTAGGTATTTACATAACTAACCAATTTTTTTAGATTGTTTCACATGTTCCACTCAATAGGTACTTTCACTTCTGGCAAAAGAGCTCGTAAACACTACTAAAATATCCACGAGGGAAGAATAACTTCCAAGGATTGAAACAGCTTACACAACACAGTTGTGTATGTAAATATGAAACAGGAAATGCAATGAAAATCACTACGACAGAAGTGAGAAATAGTTGTCTTAAACGTATACGCAATGATGGAAACCATTTTGGCAAACATAATTCAAAAATTTCATCCAAAACTATTCTATTTGTTCTCCTTAAAAATCGATGTTACGGACTTTAACTGGTTCAAGCACCATAACTCCAAAATATAACTTAAGCTTTAAACACAAATCAACTGTTTGTATGTTTAGTATATTGACACAGAAATTTGTATGGGAATGATCCACCATAGTAAAAAAATTTGTAACACCAATACAAAAACAAACTTTGCATTCAAAGTCCGAAAACTGGTTCTTTGGAATTTTATAAGATCCTAATTAAAGAATCGTGGTGTAGGTCAAGCAAGAAAACGGTCATAAAACTAGTTTTTTCCATGTTGGTTCCTAGACCCATCCCTTGTCTAGAAGAGATCAATCATAGCGAAAAGTCATCCCGTTACAATCCTGCTATTTACTGCATTTCTTTCAAATACAAATCGTTTATTCATATTAGACATGGTAAAGAGGTGTTATCACTACATAGTATAAAACAAAGTCGCTTTCTCTGTCCCTATGTCCCTACGTATGCTTAAATCTTTAAAACTACGCAACGGATTTTGATGCACTTTTTTATATAGAGTCATTCAAGAGGAAGGCTATACGTATAATAAACCGTGCGAAGCCGGGGCGGGTCAATAGTTACAAATAAATTGATCCTCATATCTCGCCACATTACTGGCATGTGAATTCATAAAATTTTCGAGTTAATTTTTCAAATCTTACTTTCTAACTTGTGCCTATGGGAGTGACATAGTCAATTTGACAAAACTCCTTCATAATAAAGCAAGAAAAAAAAATTTTCTAACTTTACCTTATTATGGTTATTCAGATTACAGATTCTTAAGGTTCTGAGTAACGGTTTGACGCATTTTTAAACCACATGTTGTCTTTGAGAGTTTGATACGATATACGTAAATGGATTTACCGTAGAGATTAGAATTAGAATGAATCTGATGACAAAGTTAGCCATAACAAGTGTGGTGAATGCGTCACCACATCGCACTTAATCACATGATGTTATATTTATCATTACTATTGATTTTATTCACTGAAGAATCTATGGATTATTTGAGAAGAATCAATAAGAATTAAATACAGGTTTTTTTGTTACTAATCAAAATCTCAATTATTCAACTTTTTAAAAATAGTTTTAGAATAGGGACATTTGATAGAAACAATTTATTGTGATATTAACGAAGCCTTTATTTTATATTCATCATCATCATCAGCCCATATTAGTCCACTGCTGGACATAGGCCTCACCTATTTTATATTAGAATGTTACTAAACCTGTACACTATATTCATACACCCTTAGGGTAACTTACAGTAAAACCTACTATTTTTAATAGGACTATAAACTTTACCCGATATCTACGTGAATAAATGATTTTATTTCTGAATAACGAGTGACATATTATGTCCTGTTTCGTTATTTTGTAAATTTTACGAAACAGAAATTATATCGTGGTTTTGAGTAAAAGGTTTTTCATTTTCTTTGCAACGAATTTTTAATAAGTTAACTACACTTTTTTTGTATTAAATTAATAAAAATAAAATGAAATAATTTTATTTCAAATAACAAGATCCATATTTTGTTAGTAAAAACGACAAGAATTAAAATTTATGGTAAGTTAAAACATCAACTACCGTACTACTACTACGTATTCTAGCACAATATAAAATAGTTGGTTGGCACATCAAGAAAAGACATGAAAAGACATCAAAAAATCAACTTGTAAGTAGGTAAATTCCAAAAATAAATTTAAGTATAGACAGAGACTATTTTTAACTTTTATTCAATTTTACCTGTCGTCGAATACCTATCAATTGCCTGCTGTTTTTGGACAACAATTTTTATTTTAGAAATTGGCTTTTGTGATTGCTAGGGTCAAAGCTACAGGGATTTGTTAAAAGAAAATATACAATAAAATAATCAGTTTTAAATACTGGTCATTTTCTACACGAAAGCTATCAAGAATTTCTGGTTGTTGAGGTGTAGTAAAAACTACTAGGTACCTACTGTTTTCACATAACTGAAAAATTGTGTTCGGTATGGCAATATACGTTTTAGTGTCCCACCCATTGTATATAGGTTTTACATGTTCCCATATTCCCTGCCTATCATTATCATCATGACAGCCTCATCTTGATCCAGTTTTTGAAATATTGTTCTTCTCATTTTCTTCACTCTCATTCTTTGTCCTATGTTATTTGATTATCAACCTATATCAGTCCACTGCTTGATATAGGCTGCTTGACCTCCCCTTATGAGCACCATATAGCGCTCAGGCTTCTATGTTATATAATATTACTGACATATTCCCTACATTATCATCATCATCATCATCATCATGATGGCCTCATATTGAAAAAATCAGGACATAGACCTCTTCCCTTCTTCTCCATTCCTGGATCTTCTTTTTCTTCTCCACTGATCTACCACTCAACGATTTGGTGGTCAATCTCGTCTCTACCTATAACTCGGCCAAATTCAATGTGAAATGTTTCTAAACAAACAGAATCAAGGATAATTTTAACTTATTTGACGCAGAGTTTCAGAGTTAGTTCGTTTGTTTAAAAATAACGAAATAAGCTGGAGAATAAATGCTTTGCATGAAAATATCCATAGTTGATAAAGTAAATATAAAAAAAACAATAAAAAATTAAGATTCCTTTCCACTGGGAATTCCCTAGGTCACTAGAGCTTTTACAATAGGGCAGAGGTATGATGACGCATGTGGTTTACACATAATGTCGTTTTAACTAGGTACAAGGTTTTGCTCATGTGATTACAAAAAGTTATTTTTATCAGAAAATTTACTATAATTTATGATGTTTCGATTTTCTTATTGTTTTTAATGTTTTGCGTATATCGTGATCACCACAGAATAATGTAACAATACGTGATTACGGAATAACTAAAGGACGAAAAAATAAATTCTATTTGAATTTATTGCAAGTGAATTTATTTATATACTAGCTGGTGCCCGCGACTTCGTCTGCGCATGATTAGTATTTCGAGTACTCGCGATTTTACTTGCGTAATTCCCTTTCCCGTGGGATTTTCGGGATAAAATAAAGCCAGCTTATAATCTATCTGTGTGTCAAATTTCATCCAGATCCGTTGAGCAGTTTTTGCGTCAAAGAGTAACAAACATCCATCCATCTATCCATCCATACTTACAAACTTTCGCGGTTATCAGTTCAATTCAGTTTGTTTCCCCTGGGCTATAAGGGTTTTCAAAAATTTCTCACTGCCTGAACGACGCTTTACGCGTCGTTCAGATGCTGTGAGAAATTTTTGAAAACCCGTATAGCCCAGGGTAAACAAACTGAATTCCGGGATAAAATGTATCCCATGTCCAATCGTCCCGAGTCCGTCGTGATGCGTGGTTAAAGAATTTTTCTTCCACCCTCTCTCCCAGGGGAACCTTACCGAATTCCGGGATAAAAAGTATCCCATGTCCTTCCTTGTAGTATGAACTCAAATCGTCCCGAGTTTCATTCCAACTCATTCAGCAGTTTCGGCGTGATGCGCGGTAAAGGAATTTTACTTTCATACCCTCTCCCATGAGAACCTTACTGAATTTCGGGATAAAAACTATCCTATGTCCTTCCTCGTAATATGACCTATAATCATGCCGTGTTTCATTTAAATCCATCAAGCAGTTTCGGCGTGATGCGCGTTTACGATACAGACAGACAGACAGACAGACAGACAGACAGACAGACATGAATGAAAAAAAATACAGTTTTGGCTTGAGTATCGATAATAGAGAGCCCTCCAAAAAAAAATTTCAAAATATCTTCAATGTACAGAATTGGACCTGTTACAGTTTTATTATAAGTATAGATAAACCGATATTCCCTTGTCCTTGGCTTTTGCTACCTGGAATTACCACAACTATCGGTTTCATTGTCGAACGCAACTCGATCGTGAAACACTACACTCACGAGCGACGACGACTTCAGGTCGATATAGTATACACCTTTTCGGTTTTGACATGATTTTTACACATTTTAAAAAGGTTCCGGATGGCTGGAAACTTATTCCCGATTGAGGTGTACTTATTTTCTGTCTTGCATAAAACCAGCGCACAGTAGCGCCATCGTTACTGTGCATCATTCTGAGCGACGACCTTTTTTGATGTCATGTTGATAACTTTTATATGTTTGTACCAACTTTATGTACTTGTAATTTTGTGACACAGAATAAATACTTTTAACTTAACTGTACTTACTTTACTATTTGAGAAAAATTGATAATATAATGCTTAGATGTTTGTTACCTCTTCACTCCATAACTACTGAAGCCCGATACACGGGCTGAAATTTAGCATAGAGATAACTTTGCTAAGGAAAGAATAAAAATACAATATAAACTTAATGCAATTTTTAACCTTCATATCCGTCCTCAAGTTCTGATGGGATATTTCCCATAATCTTTTAAATGTACAAAACAATAACGTGGGCGATACTGAGAGCAGTAACTAGTTGATGGCGTTTCAAATACATATATTTTTATTGGATTGTTACCTGCAGTAAGTTGTGGGTTTGTAGAATTTTATTTTACTTACTTTTTAATCACTTGACTTCTGGAACCGACCCGTGTCGGATTTCCGAAGTGAGTACAGAATTTTTTGTGTGTACTATAATATTTTACTAACAATGGAAATTATAATCAAGGAATAGAAATAAGCTAAAAATAGTAACTATACAATTCTAACAATTGAGCTAACTGCAGACGGTTAATTTACATAAATAATTTATTAATTCTTAGTTCAATGCACAAAATAATACATAAATTAAGAACCTATTGTTGCTTCTTGTTTAATTTTTTTGCATGCAAATTCTTTTACCCTGATTGCATAATGCCGAAATCGAATACAGCGCGTTCAAAGCCCTAGACAAGGTCTAGATGCGTCCGTGAGATCTTTTCATTTTGGCACCTAGGTATAAGAAGCAAGTGTTTTATACTTAAAGCACCAGAGCGTCTCAAGGCAGCAAAGCCGACGGACTATCTCTGTGATATTTATCATTAGTATCTCAAACATATTACTCATCCGGTGACGTTTATTTTAGAAACGTGATATTTTTCGGAAGTCGTTTTTTTATTATTTATAGTATTTTTATACCAGGAAACAGCTATAAACAACAGTATTCAGTTCCTCGAAAGAAAGTATCAACGTAAGTGGCTGCTTTTTTATTGTTTCTACAGAGTAATTCGAATATCATTCAAAGGGGTTGTATCGTAAATATTTTGTTGTAATCCAGAGCTTAAGCATTTTATGAGATAATCGTATTTAGGGATTTCACAAATGTAGGTAAATGATATTCAAATGGTTCTTTATCCATACAAAAAAATTGGAAACAACTGAAAATAATTTTCAGAAGACGTTGCGAAATTTATTTCATGTTAAAGTATTTAAAAAAACAATTTGAAGTACTTTTCAATTTCAAATCATTAACAATTTTAAATTGAATCTTCACTCGAGTGTATTTTTTTTTGATTTTAGGTGAAAATTAAATAGAGTAGCTTATAATAAGCTCGACCTTGTACAAAAAACGACGCATATTTTTCATCAACCTCTTTATGTGTTTTCTATGTTTAATAAAAAAATTATATCTGTTTAATGTAATCAGTCATCTAGTACCTACCCATAACACAAGCTCTACTTAGATTGGAACTAGATTATGCTGTTTGGATTGTCCAGCATTATTTATTTACTATTCTATCTCAATGCGCAAGTTAAGATCACACCTAGCAACGATTTTAGATTTCACTTCACTGATGTTAAACAAAGACATTGGCTTATTATAATTAGATGAAACGTGTTAACTCAAACATTTCCTTTGAATAAACCATTTTGGAACCGGTACATATTTGAACTCCAATATGATTATGTACCTACACTATGTACATAGGAAATTCCATTTTCAGAGTCGTGGTGTAGGTTCCATTTCGCAATTGGGATTGTTAAATTTTTCTTATTATGTGTTGTTTGGTTTTAAGAAAGCAAAAAAAATTAACAAAAAAAAGTTTGCATAATAATATTAGACTCATATTATGAGATAGATATGTACCTAAAAAAAGCTTAGACAAAATTGAAAACTGTATTTTTTTACTATCACAGTAATAATAGGCACCAAAGAATAATATGCTAAGTTGCTAAAACTGTTTAAAATGGTAATACTACCTGGCTTTGTGCGTCAATTTATTAGAACGTAATTAGGTAAAAAAGTCAGTACAGTAAGCTTTCAAATCATGTAAAATGGATTTAATTGTTTTTTATAAAAAAATAACTTTAATGAAAATTTCCTTTACGATTGACAGTAATTAACCTGAAACTATACGTTCAAAAAATTTATTTCAGTATGCATTCTTTTGATGTGAATTCTTTTCCACCTTTTTGGCACTTTCTAGTTTGTAAAACTGGACTTTTCTCGACTCGAATTTTTCTAAAAACGCAAATAGGAATTAGTGTCAAAATTATTAAAGAAGCTTTGTGCTATACTTTTTCTTTAATGGGATTTAATACTTTACCATTTTTAAAATAGTTTAACCCATATATGCCCAAAAGCACGAAAACGACCCAAACTTTCTTCTCCCGCTTGGATGCCTCGAAATTGAAAATTATTCATAAGAAATTGTGTTAAACGCCATTTACGCATTTTATGATAAAATAGCTAATCACCTGAAGCAAATTTTACATCAAAAAAGCTCAATTTCAGTTGAATAGTTGTGGTGAAAGTTATGACTTGATTTTTATGGCGAAATTTTTGCACCGGCTGAGACAAAACCGTAAATAACTATTTATTTATAAGGATTTTAGTTTCTGTTTTTGAATGATTAGAAAAGTAAATATAATACTCTAGATACGTACGTACAAAATTTTGATAATAATATGTTTTTCACTCTGTTATTAGACCGAATATTTTGATGAGTCACTACCGACCCTCTGGGCAGATATGATACCGAATGTTGTCTTTTTTTCTAAGGTCACGCCGAATTCTATCTAACAATGAAATAGTAGATATCCTGGAAAGTTTGGGTGAAAACGAAGGTCTTTAAAACGTTGAGGTCTATTTAGATATTTATTTAATCTTCCTGACAAATGCTTTGCGAAATTAGCATAGTTATTTCGTAGTTTTATTATGTGATTCCTAAGCTAGGTATATTGTTAATTTTATTTATTCGGATTACCGAATTTTTGGATTAGGAAGTAAAACTTCCTAACTATTGAACATAGGTATTAATACATTAGTAAAAATATAAAACGGGCGTGTAAAAATAACATACTGCGTTTGATTGACCCCTACCTTTTCCACTATTATCAGATAGTTATTTGCCCGCGGGGTCGATAGCGACCCTTCAAAAAAAAGGCACTTTCAGTAACTGAAACACAAAATAAAAAAATATGGGTCTTATAATATTCCATTAGCAACAACATATGCAAAAATTATGAAAATCGGAGACCTAAATCTTTCTGGGCATATATGGGTTAAGAAGCAGGATAAAATACGATTATGACACCTAGTACGTTATTTGTTTTCTAGTGGAAGTGCAAGTAACCAATAGCTGATATAGCAGTAGGTATAGTTAAATAATGATACAAATCAAATAGAGCCATTACAAATTTACCTTCCAGCGTTCAATGCTACAAGGTCAGAAAGGTATAGGTGCTTTTCGCTCTGACTGTACTTGTTAAAAATGTCATTATTTTACAAGTTTTGGCAAATTAGTTAATGTAGTCGTGGTTGATTGCTAGAGGGGTTAACACGTAGCCTTCTTGTTATTTCCAGTTCCTGTCGAGATGAGCGCAATCATGTTCAAAGCACCCGACTGGGATCTGAATAAAAGCAAATGTAAGTACCTACTCATAACATGTAAAAAGCAAAATTAAATAGGCTAAATTTTAATATTAATAAGTGATAACTAAATTCAGTTATTAACTACTAGCAGCGCCTCGCGGTTTCACCCGCGTAATTCCCGTTCCTGTGGGAATTCCGGGATAAAATATAGCCATGTGTTATTCCAGACCTAAATTTGTGCCAAATTTCATCTAAGTATATCAGTTTAGTAGTTTTTGTGTGAAAGACACACCTCTCTCCGCATAACATACCCAATAATGCCCATATCACGCTAGTCTATTTTTTACTCCTCATCTTTTTCGTCACTTTACTTACTTTTAAGTGAAACAAAAACGAAAAGTTAGTAACGAAATTCGGTTTTATTCATTGATAAATTATAACATTGTTTGTAAACTAAGTAAATTACGATCAAAGGTGTAGATACAAATAAAAACTAGTATGTAAAATCGAATTAGTTTTAAACGTCACAGACGCTGGCTGCAGTGGAACGCTGTATGGGAAGCTGGTTTGCCAGAATAAATCACTACATAGTATAAAACAAAGTCGCTTTTTCTGTCCCTATTTCCCTATGTCCCTTTGACTGCTTAAATCTTTAAAACTACGCAACGTATTTTGATGCGGTTTTTTAATAGATAGAGTGATTCAAGAGGAAGTTATACGTATAATAAAACCGTGCGAAGCCGGGGCGGGTCGCTAGTACTTAAATAAAATTAAGATTCAGAGATAAGAAATAAACCTATTAATAAACAAAAACTAGCTATAAACGACCTCTATCACGCAGTGGGTACAGGGCCGTCTGCGACGAAGGAGGATACGTATTCGATTCCCGTATCGGTAAAAATGTCTTGTTCTGGGTTTTACTTCGTAAAATGATATTCTATAAATAAATTTCTATATAGAAAAAGAATACACCTATTTTACAAAAACTACAAATGGTTCGGATTCGCATATGGTTTCCTAAGATAAAAGTAGTCTACTTAGTTATGTTTATAAGTTGTAAATCTGATCAAAATTGTAAGCGACTCACAATTATTTTAAGTTTCAGTTAATGAATTGCATAAAAGTTCTTTGTTGCAATATTAAGTACCTTAGGTATGTACTTAATATCGACTTTCTGACTGTACTGTACTTTCTCACCATCACGATTGTTTCAATTTGTAATTTTTTTGGATCAAAGTAGGGGATGTGAAGAAAAAATCAATAACAGCTTTGTTTCTTAATTGATACTTATTATTAAATATAACTTATGTAAGCGGTTATTTTGTAAGCCTTGATAAGATATTGAGTTCTGAGTCACAAAAATAATTGGGTCTTTTACCACATCGTCAGTAAAATGTTCTTCGAAACGCGTAAATTTTGTGACGCGTTGCCTACGTCATCACGTCAACATTACTATGTTGTTTTTTTATCAAGTGTAGATTGTTTTTAATTTATACTTTTTATAAAAACAACTACCTGACCCATTCCCGATATCAATCGTGTGGACTTTAGTAATTTAGTAAATTTACCTTATATATATATATAAAAATGAATCCCTATTTCCCTTGGTCACGGCATCACGCCTGAACGGCTGGACCGATTTCGCTAATTCTTTTTTGTTCTGTTCGTTATTATCAGGAGAAGGTTCTTATGAAAGAAAAAATTAAGAAAATTGCGCGCAAAATTCGAATTTAATTTTCATAACTAAGATAGGACAACGTCCGTCGGGTCAGCTAGTTCGTTATAAAAAACACATGCGCATGCGCACGTTGCGTGTATCTGGGATACCAACTTTCTCCATAACAAATTTCATTACGTCCATGCAGCCGTTGAGGTGTAAAAAGGGCACAGACAAACAGAAAGAGAGAAATTTACTTCAAAATTTCCCTATATTATATTCTATAGAGTAAATCATACATGGGAAATAAAAATTTCTTCTATATAAAATTTTTAGTTCATACTTGCCGATGAGTACTTGCAACCCTAAAAAGTCGATATTTATTTATTTATTTATTCAGGAAAAGCAAACGGCTACAAAAAATATAGTTGTAAAAAACTAGATTACTATGATAAACCTAGATAATAATGTAGCCCACAACGCAATTCACAGATTGCTATATGAGGTAGTGGTAAAAAGTTCCGCTAAAGCTTATGAACAAACAGAACAAAAGTGTAATATTATTATTACTGTTAGTGAGAATTGAGAAAAATAAAATAGATTGTACACAGTTGGTTAATGAGAAAACTGTGTGTAGGTTAGTGATATAAAAAATTCAAAATAATAATTAAAATTAGTTTATATTATGTATATCCTGTGAACATGGAAGAACTATTTAATAACAGCGAAACTGTTTTTTTTTAATAATCAACCATCCTAAATATAAGTCATTAGATATATTTAACTCATAACATTTACTCAGTTGAAACATATAGATTTTACGTCACGCCAACTGTTATTTGTGGACAAAGCCTAAATACATTATACATAAGTAAAATTATTTTTTGAGATATAGTATCTAAAGTATAAGTCACTTCCATCTCTTGGTCATAGCGATTCTGTAAAAGTATTTCTTGAGATGCTAATGGTTGGAAATTAATAGCAAAGTAACTTAATGGTGAATGTTAACAAAACTGTAGATTCTATGTATTTGCGTACATGACACACAATTTGAAACACCAAAGAAGATCAGAAGATCTAGTCAAAAATAAGTTTTTGTCAAGTCTCTAGAGACTTGACAAAACCGATGGAATATATAACCGATGGAATATATATATTCCATCGGTTTTGAAATACTAGATGCTTATCTACTTATCATCCTAAAGCAAAAACAGAACATGAAAAAAGAACAACTGTTCTGATCGGGCTGATATTTTACTGGCATCACCTTTAACCTCATCATCATCAACCTATATTAGTCCACTGCTGAACATGGGCCTCCCCTAATGAGCGCCATAGCGCCCTGTCTTCAGCTTGCCGCATTCATCCTACAACCTATTGGGCTTCTCTTAATCCCAAATAAGGAGAGAGTAGAGAAAGAGACTGAGTGGGGAAGCAGGCAGATGCTGAATGCGGCAAGCTAAAGACAGGGCGCTATGGTGCTTATTAGGTGAGGCCTATGTACAGCTGTGGACTAGTATAGGTTGATGATGATGATAATGAAGGAGCAGATGGCGTGACTTCGTACGGTATAAGCCGCTTGTGTGATATCTTGTCTCAGTATTGGGGAATTAATTGTATTGACATTATTGATTATTGACTGATTATACATCTATACTTATAATAAAACTGTAACAGGTCCAATTCTGTACATTGAAGATATTTTGAAAATTTTTTTTGGAGGGCACTCTATTATCGATACTCAAGCCAAAACTGTAATTTTTTTCATTCATGTCTGTCTGTCTGTCTGTCTGTCTGTCTGTCTGTCTGTCTGTCTGTCTGTATCGTAAACGCGCATCACGCCGAAACTACTTGATGGATTTAAATGAAACTCGGCATGATTATAGGTCATACTACGAGGAAGGACATAGGATACTTTTAATCCCGGAATTCAGTAAGGTTCTCATGGGAGAGGGTATGAAAGTAAAATTCCTTTACCGCGCATCACGCCGAAACTGCTGAATGAGTTGGAATGAAACTCGGGACGATATGAGTTCATACTACAAGGAAGGACATGGGATACTTTTTATCCCGGAATTCGGTAAGGTTCCCCTGGGAGAGAGGGTGAAAGAAAAATTCTTTAACCACGCATCACGACGGAAGTGAATGAATTCGAATGGAACTCGGGACGATTGGAAATGGGATACATTTTATCCCGGAATTCAGTTTGGTTCCCCTGGGCTATACGAGTTTTCAAAAATTTCTCACTGCATGAACGACGCTTTACGCGTCGTTCAGATGCTGAGAGAAATTTTTGAAAACCCGTATAGCCCAGGGGAAACAAACTGAATTGAACTGATAAACGCGTAAGTTTGTAAGTATGAGTGGATAGATGGATGGATAGATTGATAGATGGATGGATGTTCGTTACTCTTTCACGACAAAACAAAAAAAAAAGGCTAATTTTTATATATTTTATATATGAATAATGAAGGTGAGAAGAGCTTTGGAATATTCAAATCTTTGTTTCAAAACTGCTGAACGGATCTGGGTGAAATTTGGCACAGAGATAGATTATAAGCTGGAATAACACATAGGCTTTATTTTATCCCGAAAATCCCACGAGAAAGGGAATTACGCAAGTAAAATAGCGAGTACTCGAAATACTAATCATGCGCAGACGAAGTCGCGGGCACCAGCTAGTGTATAATAAATTAATAAAATTGAATTCTAGAATATTGACAAGGAATATTGTATAAGGATCATCTGTGGAATTATTAAGATTGTTTATGTGAAATTTTATTTAATTTTTAACCTTATAACTTTTGAAATATGTTACATAAAAGTGCATGCTTAATCAAATCAATAAATAATAATAATTTGTACGCTCGAAAGTGTAGATTGTGTAGAACGTAAGTTAAATTTAAGATCATCTGCATACCACAATTAACAAATAAATAAATGGTTTCAATGGATAATATAATTTCTCCCATTTCACGTGCGATGCGATGTTAAAACACCTGCTGCACGTGAGATGTCGATAACTATGACCTTCACTCACCAAAGTCACGGCTACCATCCAAGATCAACACGGTTCGCGACTTCCTTTTAATCATCATTTCGCTTTTTTCCGGTTACCCCAATAATTCCATTATTGGTATGGTTCCGTCCATAATTGGACAGGTTAACACAATTGGGCATGTTTATTCCATAATTATATTTTTATACTATTCACGCGTTTATTTTCTTTTTGACACTATAATGTACCCTAATACCCTAATTATTACTGACAGGAGAGTGAATGAACGCTCAATAAATGAACTGTAACGGTATTTGTACAATATTTTTATTAAATAAATAAATAATACTGTAGATTCAAGTACATTTCATAGACTAATTGTTTTTTTGAATAGGTTAATAGACTAACTAAAGGTTCGATATTTATCAAGCCGGCAGATTATGTAAGAGATAACGAGAGTTTACAACCGTTTCTCTATCTTTCTAACGTATGTTCTGGAAAAATAACACGTGTAATGTGCGAGCTTATAAACATAAACATCGGAAATAATAAGAATTTACCTTTTTTATATTCGGATTCTAAAATTTATAATCCAACATATTGAGCTAAAATTACAAAACCCATCACAACTTTTATAAACGAAATCAATGGCATAAAAATGCCACCAGTTAGCAATAGGCTGATTGACACTCGATCTGACAAAAAGAAAAAAACGGTGTGGACAAAGTTTAAGCGGGTTCATCGCAATAACACAAGAAATGTAAGGGCAAACTATGTCAAGGTGGTATAGATTATCAGAATATTGTTGTAATTTACTGCTGATGGCCAACAAGATGATCGTATGTTGCTATGCTGGGTAATTACAAGCGTTCGGTGCAGGTAAATAAAATAAAGAATAATCTTCCTGCCTGAGATAGTTTTTTCTGGCTTTTTAAGAAAAGAAAAAGAAAATAGTTGAATTGCTAGACTCTCTTTTATCCTTCCCATTGCGATTGAACGTAGTAAAAGATAACAGAATACTGTACTACTACTATACTATACTACTATAACCAAAAAAAGTAAATAAATCATCTTTTTTTTATAAAATAAAACAACTGTAGTGCGTGCGAGAGTAAGTTGTATGCGAACGGTGACTTTCTATTACGTCATAGATATTTACAGTTTACTCTCAATGACGTCATAGATATTTACAATATCTGATCGTAAAACTAGTTCTACTTTTCTTTTTACAATCCTACTTATATATATTGAATTTATATATAATGGGATATACTTTATTAACAAAAATTTATATCTAACTAGATGCGCCCGCGGCTTCGCTCGTGAACGTTTATACGTTTATTATAACCGTGCGAAGCCGAGGCGGGTCGCTAGTTATGAATATAATGATTACAAAAGGAATAAGTATGTTTTACGACGAGATTATGGTACATTTTAAAAATTGCTTGAAAGAATGACCGTGCGTTTAATATATGTGCGTATTGTTACTTAAATTTACGCCTGTTATAAGTACTTACCTTCTTAAACTTCCATAGAAGTATGAAAATATGATAAAACACAAGATAAGGTTTACGCTACACATCGTAACAAATGAAATGTGCTCTTACATTTTAAATGATTTCTTAATGATTTAATGAGTGGTATTCATTGCCAAATGCTTGCATTGTCATTATAATGCGAATTATATTATGTATTGTTTCCAGTTCAGGAATGCTCATTTAGAAATATGCACTTGCTTTTAATTCAATGACAAACTTTGACTTAGCTTCTTCACAATTCCAAATTTCTGTCGAAAAACTGTAACATTGGCTTGTGTAATATCTCTTTTTATTTTTTCTGGTGCACAATAATACCAAAAGTATGTATTGTATTGCATAAGCAATAAGTCTTTCTCCAGATTCTACAACTATGTTTCAAAACTATCTACACGTCCCAATAAAATGGTCCTCTAATAGAGTCCCCCATAGGTCAATTTCTTTAGCGATTTCTAGATTAACTCAAGATTACTTTCTTTATGAATAAAGCATCGTTTTACCACTATCTAACCTAATGTGGTTGACAATATTGCCAACGATGTTTCAGGAAAGTCTAGAAGACACCTCTTCTTCAATCTTGAAGAGACGCGTTGTATTGTAGAGTAGAACCGAAGGAAGCTGCAAAAATAGTTCCAAACCTTAAAGCGGTGTCAAGAACTTCGCTCGTTACTGATGAATAAATTTTTTGTTTTAACAGATGCAGAAATAGACGACCTCCCCCTTATGGCCTCGATCGGTCCAGTTCTAACGGTCGTGGCAGTATACCTAGTCTTTGTCTTGAAGGTGGGACCTTCCTACATGAAGAAGCGAGAAGCGTTTAAGCTTGGAAACACCATGCTTCTGTACAATGCGGTGCAAGTTGCGATCGCAGCGTATCTAGTATCACGAGTAAGTGTCAAATTTATCTTCTACAGCGTACTTTTAATTAAAGTCTGATAGAATAGAGGGCCTTATTTGAAACGAAATTGTCTGTAACCTGTAAATATATCAAGTTTATTTTCAAAATTCTATTAGAATAGTAGGCCTTCTTAAAAGACTTTAAGACTGATTTGTCTGACATGTGCAAATTTCTAGTTTATCTTCTATAGTGTGCTGATAATTGAAGTCTGCATGCTAGAGTAATGGGCTTTCTGTAATGGACATCTATAAAAAAAAATTGTATGCCATAAAGTCTATTTTTGATGTCCAGTTTTCCAATGGCATTACAAAGTCTAAATTCTCAAAGTAAATTATTTAAGTCCAGTTTTTAGAAATCTTTTTGCACATTTTACTGATACAATGGAGTAGGCAAATAGTTTTTACTTGACAACAATGGTTCATGATAATGTTATTATGTATGTTAATGATAATGTGAACCTGTTGTAATTCTAATTAATTAGCTTAACTTACGCACACGTTTTTTATTACCAACGCACTAACCACGTTACTTAGAGGAAGTTCGTTTTGAAAGAACGATTTAGTTTCAAAACGAACCCAAGGGCCCAACACACTTATCTCTCTCTCTATTAAACTCACACACGCACTCACACCCACACACACCCACACACGCACGCCCACACAAAACACTCACACACACACACACACACACACAGATTCTACACCAAACAATCACATTATGGCAGGCAGCCCTCGTTGCCCGGACTCTCAAGAGGCCGGTGTCCTCGGGAGCACCTTACCTAACACACACACATATATACACACAAACAGATACTAAACCTTCAAACAATACACTCTAAACTCAACACACTAATACCCTTAATACCTAGATTCGAAACCCATTATTGTCTCTAGAATCTTTTGCCTACTGTAAGAAACAACCTGATTTAGTTTACAACTAGTTCTCAATTAATCATTTATCTTTATATAACTGTTCTTATTTTATTTTATTTTTCTATTGTTTTTGCATGCAACATAGATTTTTAATTTCTTCCTAATTAACTACCTATCTAAACATAACTAAAACTTTAAAAATGTATTTATATCATGTCAGGAGGCGGGCGAGGAGACTACGCCGCAGTTTTTAACTTTTGTGGTCTCCTCGTTCAACATGTAACTTACCAAACCTGTTATTTGTCCCAATAAACGATTTTGTATTTTGTATTTGTAGTTTGATGGTGAAATTGTTTTTTTTTCAGTTCGCTTCAGATTTAATGATGATGGGACTAATACCAAGGAAATGTCATATGCACGATGATAAATCGAGATACAGGGTAAGAAAAAGGTTTCTTACGAAATTTTTAAAAATTAACGCTGGATAGTCGAATAACATCAAAGTCCACATTTCATAAATATTACATATTGATATTTTAACCGACTTTGACATTTTTAAGTATACAGGGTAACATTTAAATCGGTAAGTATGGGAAAGTCTGAAACTATAAGCTGACATGCGAGGATCTCTTCATAGGAACCATGTCATTGATTCTGGTGACAAGAAAATCTGCATTTACACATTTAAAAAATCTTGTAATCTGTCTGGGAATCGAACCCGAATGTTTTGAAAAATAAAACTAACACTAATTTAAGTTAAATATCGATTGTGTGAGTCTTAAGGAGTAAATGTTACTATGAAACGTGATGTCTAAAAATAATAAATAATTTCCAGATCCTCCTTGGCACATATCTATACTTCGCCGCGAAACTCACGGAGCTCCTCGATACTGTCTTCTTCGTAATAAGAAAGAAGAGTAACCAGATTACCTTCCTCCACCTTTACCACCACACCGTCATGGTGGTCGCGACGTGGGCCCTGTTGAAATACGCCCCTACCCATACCTTGATCTTCATCGGATTTCTAAATTCCTTGGTGCATGTATTCATGTATACCTATTATGGACTCGCGGCGTTGGGGCCTAATGTTGCCAAGTATCTAACGTGGAAGAAGTATATGACTATGTTTCAGTTGGTAAGTGAGTTCATTTATTGCATATAATAAGATATTTAAGGTACCTACTCGTACTCTGGGGTATTCTGATGAACACAATTTGATAACCAAAAAAAAATTAAAACGTTGTTCAAAAGCCAACGCACAGACAGTTCCTACTACTTACTACTGCTAGTACGGTTGTGCATTTCTTTTTAAAACACCTGAATCCTTAGTTTCTACTAAGGACTCAGGTGTTTTTGGTGACGTCCATAGTCATAAGGTGAATTATTATATTTGAATTACTAAACAAACAATGAATGGCCCCTTTAGTTGTTGAGGCCATATTTTCCACAATTTTGCTAATACACTATTCAAAAAATTAGTTGTTTGATTTCAAAAATAAAGACAATTCGCTCTCACTTTCTCTTACTTAGCTAAGCAAATGTCCACTTACATTATTTCTTTTTTGTTTCAGATCCAGTTTGTTTCTATCATCATTCAATTCGTCGTCACCACCAGAGTTTCAGAATGTCCACCGTCTCCAGGCATATCTATTTTCATTGCTAGCAACACTGCCCTGATTTTATTATTGTTCCTTAACTTCTATAGACAAAGTTATATAAACAAGAAGTCCAAAGCATTAAGTTCACTCAAAAGCACTTGCATTTTAGATCAAGGAAATAATTCATTACAAGAGAGCAGATTAAAACAAGAGTAGAATAGTTATGTGAGCTATTTTGAAAAGACTTTTTTATTGGTAAGTTGAGTATGTACTCAAGATAGGCTTCTTACTAAATTGTTAATGCTAAAGGAGAATATGTAGGTTAGATATTGGTAATTCACTTTTGTACACTACGCTGCGTAAACAGCTTTTTCACATCGCATCGTGGCAAACACATTTGTGAAGATGACAGGTCCTAAATTAACTATGTCTCTTTAAAAAAAATAAGCTAGAGACTGATCATGAAATTGGCATATTTTACATCTACGAAATATTATTTAGTGATTAATATGGCTTGAATTAAACCAAGCGCACACATGCGCTGATAATTCAGTTCAAAGCTTTTTTAAGTTTAGTTTCAAATTAAGGCCTTTTATTGAACTTTTACTATAATGGAGGACCCTACCTACTAATATCAATACATCTCTGCTAATGTATAGAATTAAGACATGGCATTTTCACGATAAGAACCTGTAGTAGGTATACTGTAGCCCTGTTTAGATTATTTTCTGTTTACATAGGAAGGTATTTTGATACAATCATTTTGTTTGATAGAGTGAGTGGGGGGAAGATGAAAAAAGGGGTAAGACAAAAAGTCTTCAATAACACCAGATTTATAGTACTTATTACAGTGCTGGCAACAGCGTTAGGGCCACCAATTTGTTACTTATCACAACTCAGTCAGCGGTTGCGGCTGAGAACGCCTGGTTGTGTAACGTGCAATTTTCTAAGACAGTGTATTTTTCAGGATACACAAAAGTGATTTCATCTTGCCCCGTGTCTTGTAAATTAAATTACAAGGCAGGTACGAGTGTTTCATTGAAACATCTGCCTTTTTTTTTTCCTTATTTATGTTATTACTTCTAAATCTCTCTATTTCTCTTATTTTAGAATTTATTTCAACTTTTCATCTTTCCCCTTTTACATTTAACGGGGTAAGACGAACATATCAAAGTTTTCTTCTTGACCCTTTTTCAGGTTTCATACTAAAAGCCAGAGGTCCTCAAACTATATCTTTGTGTAGGTTTCAGCAAGAACAATAAGAAAAAAATTCTGAAATTAAAACAAAAAAAAACAGGAATAGGTATGCTAAGAAATGTGAAATAAAAATAGAAATCAAATAGAAAATACTTTAAAAATTACAAAAGTAAAAAATAAACAATTATTTTATGGTGATGAAAAAGAATATTCATATAGGTTTCATGTGAAATAAAAGAAGTTTTCAGTTTTTATTTGGTTTTCATTACAAGATAATTTTTTTTTCTTCAGTCAAATCTTATGCAAATTGGCTGCAAAGTTTGAGAATCTCTGCTTCAATCTTCCCCCAGTGGGGTAAGTTCAGAATATATATTTTTTTTAATTTGCTATATCTTTGTTAAAAATAGGTATTTTGGCACTACAGTCAGTTACAACTTTTTAAATTACTTAACACTATAGACTAAGGACCATAAACTTTGCCTAAGACCTGCCTAAGACACGTTTTAACGATTTTAGATTTTTATTCGATCTTACCCCGTCACCTTTTCATCTTCCCCCTGTTTCAATTAAGTGAAAATAATATTTTTTATTACAGTTTTCTACTTTTTGGACATCTTTATCAGGCTGTAATTGACATATTATAAAAATCTAGTCTATACCCTTTAATTATGTCTAATTTACTTTTAGCTAAAGTTAATATCTATTCTTCTACATGGATTCAAAAACAACACTGACCATCTCATCAAAAAACCGTTCGATCTTGCCCCCACTCACTCTACTTAACTTTTTGTTTCTTTATGTTTGATACTAAACAATTTCTCGAACCAAAACGTACGAGATACTGTCTTCGTCTAAATGAGCCTTCAGTGAATTATTAATAGCTCTATATAGCTTACATTAAGGCATTATATTGCCCAGCAGTTGGTGATAATACTCGTACATTCGGCTGTAAAGTGATGATGATGAAATTGTGACTTAAAGGTGTGCCAATTTTTTTTCTTGTTACGTCAATTTGAAGTTTATGCTACTCTGACACTGACACTGGCAGAGCCATAGCAACAAGTAAGCGGCGCGTAAAAGAAGAAGTTGAAGTAAAGACTTGGTGATATGTAAATAAATAATTAGTTATTAATAGCTTTAGTTAAATTATTAAAGTGTTTGTTGTTTTCGAATTGTAAATAGGATATCATGGTTATAGCATTTTCCTATTGTGACCTCTATTAATTTTAATAAATAAAAATATCAAATTTTGTTGTGCATTTTTCTAATGTAAGTGGGATTTTAGCAAAGTTCATGAATATGTAGAATTATGAAGTTAGTTTTGATTTGTTTTTTTTTAGTGAACTATATTTAGTAACTATATGCGTATATTAGTAAAAATATATCTACAAAAGTAATGAGTGCTGGTTTTTTGAGTACTAAATAACCGATATTCTGAAAATATCGGTTATTTAGTACTCAAAACACCAACTCTTGTGTTATGGGTGATATATTTAATACATTATACCTCTATACATAGATATTTTTTATTATACATTTTATTATAAATATTTATATGTCGCAGATCGCTGCATTTCTAGACCTCAATTCTATTTTGTACTTGCGAGCCTTCCTTGTGATACCATGCATTTCATAGTCAAGAGTAGGTAATGATAACTTCTTGATATGTATTCGGTCTCTTTGCTCAATGCCCGGCCTGTCCATAGAATCTGTGATTCACCGACAAGTTGTAACTGTTGATGGAAAAATGTCATAAAGAAGAAAGGAATTACTTTGGTTGCAATATGACAGTGAAGATTTTCCAAATTATTATTCGGGGTTGAATCCGGTTTTACGGAGATGATCATGAACTATCTATGAAGATGATGCTGTTTTCCCTCTAATTACGACATATAATTTTTTGATAGTTCTTGCATTATGGTCTGTGAGTATCACTCTAAACTTGGACGTTGTTTAAATTACATTCTTTTAAATTAAATTTGAGGCAAAAGAAAAAAATAAAATTAATTGTTATTTGATACCGTGTTTTCTTATTCACACTTTCTATACGTACTTATACATATTATTAGGATAGTGAATTTTATAAAAAAGCAACAAAATAACTTCACAATAATTTTGTAAAATGTACATAATAGGTATGAGCAAACTATTTAATGACTATTTAAACTACATACCTATTTAACAATATATTTAATTCGTTTATATAATACTATTTGACGACATTATAACGTAACCATTACGAAACTTTAATCCCGATCCTTGAAAAGGTTTAGATATGAAAGCATTCACTGTATAAGGATAAGGAGCGATATATCTATGTTCGTCATGGGCAATTAAAGTTTTAAATAATTTCTTGGACTTTACATTTACGAACAAATAAATGTATATTTTGGCAAATATCAACTATAATTGTTTGTGATCAACTCTAGAAGGCTTTTTGATATAGTTTATATAGTAGAAGTTTCCAAACATGTAGATGAAATGAAGAGCAGACATGCTCAAAAGTACGTTGATCCATTTCGGATAAGTGCAGTCAGTAAACAGCGGATATAGGTTGTGGAGGAAGATTATCACAAATTGAATCTGAAAAAAAAGCACAGAATTAACTCGGCTATTTTTAGTTTTGGAAACATAGATAGGATTACATTTTTGCATTTCTGGAAAGAATGTTTTATAATTTGGAAAACATCGTCCTCCATTTTCCGCGCAAATAGGTAGGTACCTACCTAAGCGGAAAACCAACGTTTCAAACATAATTCTTTTTATTCGATTTTATTCCAAGAATAGTATTCTTGCTATACAGGGTTATAGGTATCTAACGATTAACCTCTTAAAGGCGACTTGGGTGAATCAAGACTAACAATTTTTGTTCTATGACTTTTGCCAAAACGTTATACATCTCCAGTTTTATTTTTTTTTAGTTTTGACGGGCATTTCTTTCAACCCCCGCTCGCCTCACCGCAACCCCTTTCTTTCCCTACTAGATTATGTATACGACATATAGGTCATGTACCAAACCGACATGTTTCAATCTGCGTCGCCTAGATAGAGCTAAGAAGATTAGAACTGGAAATTTGCTAATAATATTTTTTTTTGTATCGGAAAAAAAATCATTGAATTAGAAAAAAATCGTAGAACAAAAGTTGTTAGTCTTGATCTAACCAAGTCGCCTTTTCGAGATTAATCATTAAACACCTATAACCCTGTATACAGAGCGGACCAAATGAAAAATACATCGAAAGCTTAAAATTAGCAAAAATATATCTTATAAACAATAGAAAATTTACAGAAAATCATCTAGCCCATGGTAAAGGAAAACTAAATCTTTGATCAGAATATCAAAGAAAAGCACAACATAGCAACATAGAAATGTTGCTTAAAATATTTAATTATTATTTTTTTATAAATTTGAAACTGTTGTGTATTTTAATTTCAACTAAAGCCAAAGTGCTCATGTATTGATAAAATAATTTTTTCACGGCACTTTATAAATTCACTGTCAACTCTCTGTTAGCTAAAACCAAGAAGAGAATGTAAGAAACTCTAAAAGCTAAACGTCAGATATCATCATCATCATCAGCCTATATTAGTCCACAGCTGGACATAGGCCTCCCCTAACGAGCGATGTAGCGCTCTGTCTTCAGCTTGCCGCATCCAGCATCTGCCAGCAGTCCTTCGTAGATCATCATCCCACCTAGCCGCAGGCGTACACTACGTTTGCCAAGTCGCGGTCTCCACTCAAGAACACCAGAAAGAAAGTCAGATATAAAGAAGAGGAACATACCAGCTGCAGAGTAGTGACGTGCTTCTTCCACCATAAGTATTTCTGGTACTGCGGCCCAAGTCCAGCTATCAGGTAATACGTGTACATCACAGTATGGACAAAGCAATTGATGGTGCCAAGGAGAGTAGAGTGCCCGTCTGGAAATAAAATAAAAACCATAGAGATAAGAGAAACAAGGCGGGATAGAAATATCATGCCGTTACCACTCATATTAGACTTGTAGATCTCTCGTAAAAAGGTTTTTATAGTGACTTGTTCTCTCACACTTTCCTCACGCCAAAAGCACGTGAGACTTAAAGCAAATTAAATTTCGAATTCATTTTGGGAAAGGTTGGACCTGGCAAAGTTCTCAGCGCCGTTAATTTGTTTTTAAGCAATTCCTTCGGCTTGCTCCTGCTTGGTTTGGGTGAATGTCGGTTTAGCCTGTTTGCTGTTACATTACATACAGTTATATTCACTTGAATACAAAAAAACACAGTATTTGCTAATTGGCTTAAAGCTTACACAGATTAGTAGTTCTATCAGGTATAAGAGGAAAGGTCTATGTAGGTACATATCCCATTTTATAAGTTCTTGTTTGTATGTACAATATGTTTGTGTATACAATAAAGAATTACAATAAAGAAATGTCGTATAGTCAACGCGAGCGGAAACCTAGTTACGTGTTACTTACTTGGAAAAAACTTCAGTCCTATCCATGCTGCTACTGGCATCATGAAGTGATGATATATATGTAGAGATGATATCTGTCGGTCTTTCTTCCTCAAGACAAAGAATACTGTGTCTAATAGGTCCACCAGTTTGAGCACCGTGTAAATCCATATGAGGTTGTGAGCCTAACAAAAACAAATCTATGAGTATCGTATAACTATAAACTGATAATATTTATTGCGTCTTGCTATGGCAATGTTATAAGGTGTAAGGTATTTTGCTTTGGACTGAAAGATGTCTGCAATAATACTGGCATTATTGTAACATTTATTTCTCGAGATAACAACACTCGCACAGTGGTGAAAGAGCTGCCTATAACGCAGGAGGTTGCGGGGTCAATTCCCGCCTCGGGCCAAATGTTTTACAAGTTTTACAAAACTTGCTTATATGGGGCTAGATAATGT
This sequence comes from Eupithecia centaureata, assembly GCA_944547425.1. Lineage (NCBI taxonomy): Eukaryota > Metazoa > Arthropoda > Insecta > Lepidoptera > Geometridae > Eupithecia > Eupithecia centaureata. The sequence continues at coordinate 2,730,356 of OX155681.1, read as the reverse complement.
GTGGTCATCTATTGTTATTTATTGAGTCTTCATTTTTTTAATCATTTTCTGATTTTACCGAGAACAAGGTATATTTCATCAAATAATAAAGATACAATAACAGCTTAAAGATTTTAAAGTTTCTAATCCAATTAAATGCAAAATATACAAACCTTTTTGATTATAGGATTGTCAGAATAATCCACCGGTTGACACGTCCAATTATACTCCTTCACCCATACGTTGAAAAAGCTCTGGAAAAATATGAGCTATATTACAACCTAATAAATACATATTCCTAGGGAGCTGAGACATAAGGCTGGTCCACTAGTTCAAAGTTTCTCAGCGAGCTAGGAAAAGAGCAATGCTCAGGGTTTTTCTGAAGGATAGGATTCGTAACAAATACATCTGACGAAGAACAAAAGTTATCGACATAGCTCAAAAAATTGGTAATCTGAAATGGCAGTGAACCTCTTGAAGAATCTACAACCATTGGGGTAAACATTTTCATGAATGGAGACCACGAATCAGCAAACGTAGTGTAGATCGCCATCCAGCCAGGCGAGAGAAGGCAAATGCTGAATACAGCAAACTAAAGAAAGGTTGTTATGACACTCATTAGGGGAGGCCTGCGTCCAGCAATAGATTTATGAAGGTTGATGATGATGAAGACAGGTCGCCATGGCTCTCATTGCAAGATGCCTATGTCTACCACATTGTAGGTTGATGATGAATAAATGCATGACAATTTTCTTTAAATAGGTACGGCATCAATAAATTATTTAAATTAAGGTCATATGACCTGCGGAAGACTGCTGGCACTGATGATACTATATGGTACCGATAATGCCTTTGTCCAGCCGTGGACAAATATTTAAAATGATCAAAACAACCAATGTGATGTCTACAGAATTATCATATCCGTGGTTTATGAAAAAGCCTTGAACCTTTAAACAAACCTAATAATCACGCATTTATAAATGAAAGGTGACTCAAATATGTATGTACCAAGTAAATACAATATTGCGAATATCGTCATCAGTCGCTCGTACCAATCATATAGCTCGTTCTCACTTGTCGTCTGTTGGGTCCGGGATTTTAATCAATGATTAGGCGACTGAAAATTTTATATGAAGCTATTTATGTCGGAAACCGAGTTTGTGTCGGCGCCGACTAGAAAATGTCGGGTTATTTGTCAGCCCTCTAAGCTCGGAAAAAATCGTGTCGGATCTTGCTCGCTTATGAGTAAGTATAGAACTGTTCATATTAGTCGGATGTCGGGGCCGAAGACCCTCTATTATCATCACTACATATTTTTAAAAAAAGTCGCTTTCTTTGTCCCTATGTTTGCTTAAATCTCTAAAACTACGTATGATTCAAGAGGAACTATAATAAATCGTGCGAAACCCGGGCGGGTCTCTAGTAAATAATACATCAAAACAAGAACTTCGTCGACGTCCATCATGTAGAGTCGCCTCGCGTAGACTGATAAAAATTGGCACCAGCTTTGACCGTGGCCGATAACCGATTATTTACCGTTAATGTGAACAGAAGCACAACATCCGAATAATATACGGATCCGACAGACGACAAGTGGAAACGAGCTCTTACTGTGTATTTTCACTTACGTCATAAAACAAAACAGCGCTAGCAAATATCTGGATTACGTTATAGACGAGAATAGTATTTTTAAGTTCATATGGCTTTCTATCTTTCATCCATACAGGTCCGATCCTTTTGATAAAGTATAAATAAGAAAGCAGTATGGTTATCAGTGTTGTGAAGTTTGGCCATACGTGTTTACTTCGATCATCTGTAAAAATAAGTAATATATTACTTACCCTCACTTTAAATCGTACTTACCTAAGCTTCTCTCAGAATATGGAAAAGTCTACCAAATTCAGTAAACATAATAGCTGCAGTTTCACACATATGTTTATATATCCACTCACTTTTAAACTGACTTCAGAAAAAGGAGGTTCTCAATTGAACATATTTTTATATACCAATGATGATTCATCATCATAATCATCAGCCCATATTAGTCAACAGCTGGACATAGGCCTCCCTTAATGAGCGCCCTGTCTTCAGTTTGACGCATCCAGCATCTGCTAATTCACTTATAACTTTTTTATATGTTAACCCATTTTTTCATTTGAAGTAAAGAAAATATATTAAAAATTTAAAATCACTTAAATCTATGGTTTTGAGTTACACCAAATTATATGTATTTTTTACTTTGACTAAATTGATGTGCTAGCTCATGTTTGCTTTAAAGAATTTAATGTCGTTACTTTTAATAAACATTTTAATTTTGCTAGGATTCTGTCTTATATCATTGAAAACTTTTAATCTGTACTGGATTATGTACCTTATTGCACAGAAAACAGGGTTGAAAGCGGATTTACTTAACTACAAAATGAATTTATAGACTAAATTTGTATAAAATAATAAAAAAAGACTCACCGTTTAGTTCATAAAACACGAAATTATAGTTTTCCCAAAGTTTATTCAATATTCTACTCATCTCACTGTTTATACTACACAATGTTTTATACTTTTGAAAAAAATCTTGACTCAAAAACCTAATTACGAGTACTGAATATTATAATTTTAACAATGCATTATTAAATTCACTTTTTTTGTTTAGTATGTTGTACATTTTAAATTGGCGATTTCATTGATTTTCAGTTATAAAGAGGAGCATGTATTAAGTAAAACAGTTCTTGTCTTTGGGGATAGAAGCAGTGGCGTCAAAAAAAATAGTATTTAGGTTATCAAAATTGTCAATATAACTATTTGCTAATTTTTGGACAATCAATTTCAAAAAACAGTCCGTGAAGTCAGGCCTCAAGCAGTAGCAAAAAGAAACAATTAATTACATTACATTGCGACGAAAGTTAATTATTATAAGTAGTTAGTGTTGGTGTATCTCATGCATTATAGAGTGCTGCTTTTATTTAGACCTGATTTAGTTATAATATTCATTTATAAGTAATATAAGCAATCGAGTTTTTTCTTCCTTTTTTAATGTTTTTTCTTGTTTTGTTCAGCCCATAAGAATTTTCTTAAATTCAAAAATAAGTTCGACTAGACTGTAAAGATGGCGCTTATAGTTTGAAATTAGAAGGGCATAGACCCTACACAGGTTGACATGATATTTACAAACCTTTATTCTTCCCACATTCTTCCGCAAACGATAGTCACCTATCTATTGAGTAGGTGACTAAGGTGATTTTCTGCGGTGATTTTTTTTGGATAACTGTATTTCGTAATTTACTGCGGAAAATAATGAAAATAGAAAACACACCATCAAGGTTTGACTGTTTAAGACTTGGCGTCATCGCTTGGCGTTTAAGCCTAAAGTCAAGGAACCCCAACCCAAACCTAAGGCTTACAAAATCGTGATAATCAATCATCGTTCGACGAATCTATTATTTGAACATTTATCTGTAGGTACCGTTAAGTATGTTTATTATAGTGCTTACAGTAAATTTGTACACCGAGCAATCAAGGGTCAGTCCATATTGGTTGAATTGATTTGCATGAAAATCAGCTTTCTTTTCATTCAATTTTGTATTTAACAATATGCCGTATCACGATGATTTTCATTATTAATTTATTTTTTATTTTTGTTTATTCCTATCACAGTATAATTTTTTAATATTATTTTATGTTATAATTTTTAATAATATATTTAATATTATTTTTTATGGCATTCTGTTACTATGATTTTTTTCAATAGTATTATTTTTTTTACGTTTCGTTATCTTATAAATTTCAGATTATTTTTTTCTTTGCTACTTGCAAAGAAAAAAATTATGATTTGTAATCAATGTCAGTTGTTTTATCAAATGAATTAAAAATATTATATATTCAGCAATGTACGTGTGTATAAAGGATAATGGCAATAAAAATAATAATGCTGGACACTTTATGCAGTTTAGAATTAATATCTGCAGATCAGGCAAACATTTGCCCCAAGGAGGGAATCGACCCGCAACCTCGTGCATAGCAGACTGATCTTCGCCCGCTGGGCCACTGAAGTCGATTCTAAATAAAGGCTATGGCATGTTTTCTGAGCCAGAACATAGCAGATATGACGCATAATTAAAATATGAACAGGTGTGTTAATATGCACATAAAGAATAAAAATAAAATGAGATAAAGATTTTGTTAAGTATCAAATTCTATTGCAGATCTCAAATCGTTTTCCTAATTGGACACATTCAGAGAAAACTCCCGAAAACCATTGGCCGAGCGTTTGTCACGATTAAAACAATTTATCAAATATCTTTTTGTTTTATTTTTTATTATAATCTATCAGAAGTCAGAAGTCATTTGTTGAAATGAATCAAGTAATAATAAAATACATAAATGTCATTACAATAAAAAATAACAATATTTTTCTTAAGCAGTAAATGGAAAATTTTCTTTGCAGCTTATTACATCATTTAACACTTGCTTGATTTGCATGACGCTCCAGCAATTACATGATTAGTTATTTATTATCTTATTGTGTGAACAACTCAAAGACATCTTGTTACGGCCATTTTTATCATTAAGAAGCTCGTTTTTTACAAAAAAACTATCTTTATACAAATTTTAAGTTCTATATACATATATGTATAACAATATTTATTCTTACGTGCTAAATGTTTGTCTAATTGTTTGTATTAGTCAAACATCACAATGTCTATAAACTCGTCTCGATTGTATGTTTGTCATCTAGGAAACATTAAGACAATACTTTTTTAATTTCTCTGCATGGTAATGGTTGTTAAGGAAGTAAAAACAAATGTCGATGGGAAAAATCGTCAGTATACGTAGTTATTAACAAGGAAAATATATCGCTTTTGACGAAACAGTGAGATGCAAACTCCGCATCTTTAATGAAACAGGTTTTATTAACCCTAGGAAGCTAAGATTTATCGAATCGATGACTACTTTTCTAATAATTTTACACTGCGTCTTCTGACTATCCAAATCGGATCATTTATTTATAATAAGTTTATAATAAAATAAAATACTGCTTAATTTTTAATGTTATTAACAAATAAAATAAGTGCTTAGTTAAATGTATGTAATAATAATATACCTACTATGTTTGGCAATAAACTGTGTTTAGATGATAAACTTTTTAAAAACCAAATACAGGGTGTTAGTGTGAACACCATTGTCCTTGAAACCAGAGGTTCAGCATCATGAGTACAATCCAAAACGGATGAAAAAAAATTATTCTATTTTTTACTCATTTTTTAAAGAACATTTTTATAAACACTAAACGTTTGCTCACATACACGTGACACAAGTACTTCGACCAGGCGACACGTGGCATGTGCAATGTGCACCTCAGTGTCGGATCACCTTCTGTGCGCATATCCCGTCTTTTGAAGGGCACAAGTAATGAAGTTACGATCCACGTAAGGCGCGGGTATAAGTACTTACGTAGGTAGGTACTTAAAGTATGTAGATTGACTATGGCATCGTGTACGATAGCGAAGACATGAAATATCAAAATCTTGCAAAACTAAAATAGGTGTTAAGCTTTTCTCATCGGTTTTGGATTCTACTCATGATGGTGAACCTCTGGTTTCAAGGACAACGGCGTTCACACTAACATCCTGTATACAACTTAACCTCAATAATAAACATGTTGATAGTCATTCCGCCAAGAAGCTCTTATAAAGGTTGTTTAAAAATGTTAGCTATAAAAGATTAAATTTTTAGTACTACTATCGGTACTATTGTATAAATCATTGCCATAATTAATACATTATGCCTATTAAAAGTTTGGAGAGTTGTAAAACTGATTCATTGTAAATATCAAATACACATACATAGTACATAAGTTTATCTTAAAAATGAATATTTTAAATGACAAGACTAATATAGAATATAATAAAAAAATCTTTCTAATACTATCAAGTCCTTTATCAATTCACCACCTAAATACCTACTTAAATATTTGTACAAGTATTATCTACTTACCTATTTTGCATTTTTTTAAACATCTATATTTATAACACATTAATGGTATGCGTTATTAAAGCATTGCCCATCCATCCATGCTTGAGTGACGTAAACCATAAAAATACGTTACTCAAACAAAGATTGATGACTAAGCTTTTATAATAAGGCTTAAGACGTACAGAAATATTGTAAGCCTATTATTCATTATATCTATATAAATTCATGAATGTTTGTTTATCACATCACACATGTTTTAAAACTTACTTTCTAAATAATGCAATGACTAAAATTATAATTTCTAAATGAGGATTTCTGTCACATTATTATATCTTGTACATGTTCACTTATTGATTTTTATTTAGACCTTTTTGAAAATGTTTGTTTTCACTTATATTGGATGTAATTATTTTAGTTCAGATTTAGTTATACATGTACGTAATTTCAATTCCAATCTTTATCAACGCGAGTAATACTAATATGGTATGATTCATAATGATCATTGTGCTCAATTTAAGAGGAATTTTCTGAATTATTCCTGGCATCCATTATTTCGACTCGACAAATTAATAAAAACTCTTTCAGTTCTATATATTCACCTAAAGTCTTTTAATCAGCACTCCTTTTCTTTTAATTTGCCATTTGCTGTGATAGCTTGTCCTTCACTTTGTAATTGCGCTGGCCTCTCCTGTTTAGATCTTCTGCTCTTGACGTAGTTCTGATAATAGAAGTTACCGAACATATAGAGGAATAGACCGGCGTTTAGTGACAGTAAGAAGTTGATGAATTTGGGATAATTGCAGTCCGTGAACATGACAGAAAAGTTGTGGTAGAAGATAATGCAGAACTGGATCTGGAAAGAAATAAAACACATAAACCATGCTGCAAGTTTTACACAGTATCATTTAGCCAGGGAGAGATGATAGAAATGGTATTAATTTAGTACAGAGCTTAAGCTGAAAATCGGATAACTGATAAACTTTAACCGTATCCATCCTAAGAATATTATATATATATCATATTATGATATATAAAGTATTTTCGAGACTCGGACTAGAATGAACTATAGAACCTCAATTACATTTTATCTATCATGATCGAGAAACATATTTGAAAGTTCATATTTTGATTTATACTATAGACAAAAAGTACTTATCTATCATGATCGAGAGTAGTTTTTGTCTATAGTATAAATCAAAATATGGCAAGAATGGACCGGATCAGAATAGAAAAATCTTTATATTTGTCCGGTGGGATATCTGTCCAAAAATATACATCCATAGTAAAACTAACTTTATACTAGACAATAAGTAAATAAACATAAAAAGCAATCAGCGTCTAACAAATAATTAGTTTTCATCCTTTATTGAATCTTAAAAGCAAATCTTATGAATATGTAATATAAATTACCAATTGCAGGCTGGTGACATGCTTCTTCCACCATAGCAGCTTCTGGTACTGAGGACCAAGGCCGGAGATGAGGTAGTACGAATACATGATGATGTGGATGAACGAGTTGATAACCCCAAGCAGAGTGCCGTGACCACCTGTGGAAATATTGAGAAAAAACATATTACTAAAAATAATAAGCTTTATTTCAAGCAAAACATAATTGAATAACAAAATATAGAGGCTAGGATTTAATAAATAAAACCGCATAGGTACCAGAAAAACACACACAAAATCCAGAATTTGAAAGAAAACCGATTGAATGACTATGGTTTAGGTAAAGAAACCCAAGGATGGAGGTTTACAAGATCCCAGTTAGACCTAGTTTGGGTACCAATGATGTAATTTTTAGTCTTATATCGTTTCAATAATTATTAATGACTAGTACTCAACGACTCCAATTTAAAGAGCTCCTACAGGTCTGACAAAGTTAAAAATGACTGTTTTTTGCCAAAGTATTGTATACTAGGATTACAAACGCATATAGGATTTAAGAAACTAACTGACCTGGCAAAAATTTGACACCGATCCAGGCACAGATGGGCATCATGAAGTGATGGTACAAGTGTAAAAAAGAGATCTGTCTATTCTTCTTCCTAAGTACAAAGAAGATTGTATCCAGGAGTTCAATGATCTTTGCTGCGAAGTACCACCAGACAGCTGCCGCCATCTGTAAAAAGTTATTAAAATGATTTAATCATACCAAAATCATACCACAAGGTCGTCTCCATAATTACGGAAATCTAGATTTTGTAAATTGATATTTTGAATATTTTTTTGCTAAAAAGCTAGTGATTGTATAACTTGTTAACGTCCTGAAAATAATGAGATGGCTTGTACAAACAAAAAAATAGAAAAGCGCTAGTCACATCTGTATATTTTATAAGTATATTCAATGAAAAATAGTAAAGGCAAAGAACAAATCAAATGAATCTCCAGCTCTGTAAATTTTTAATATCAAAACGACGACCGTTTTCGCATCTAATGGAAAAAAACTGCACACTCTAATACGTAATTTAAGGTAATGTAAGGAATCAAAGAAATTAATTACCCTGTGTGCTTTGGGGTTATCCGAGTAGTCCACTGGCTGACAAGAGAAGTTGTAGTCATTCCACCATCCAGCTACTAAGCCCTGTAAATAAAAGTTAAAAACTCTATAAATGACAATAATCAATCTCATGTTTTTTAGAAAAAACTAACAAGTTATTTTAAATTTCACACATAATTAAGCAGAAACTACTGATCAGATTATGATCGTAATTATATTATATTATATGGGAATAAATAATTCCGGACAGTCCACACAGCATCATCTAGCCCCAAGCTACGCAGAACTTTTTTTTTATGAAAAAAATTTTTTTTTTCAAAAGCTCAAGTTTTTCAATAAAAAAGGAAACATAATGGTTATGATAATGATTAAGATGATTACACCTAAACAAAAATACAGCTGTATTGAAAACCTCCTTCCTTATTTGAAGACGGTTAAAATAATAACATGTATGTAAAGAATGTACATACATACTAAGTTTTTCATTTTTCTTTTGTTGGTACGTATGAATTTGGATATATTTTGTTTCCTACTTTATGTACAACTTCGTGTTTTGTGTAAATCCTGATCGAGTTAATTTTGCCTATTATGATATTATTATAGGTAGAAAATATGATTCCTTCTTGCCATCCGTTATTTTCTAATAGAAATTTGTAATTTCAAGGACTTTTAAAAAAAAATTAAATGACCATAGCAAATGATTATATTAGAATCATTTGCTTTACACGTGCCGGCCTTGGGTCTATAATCTTTGATTTATCTATACAAGGATATTGATATCATGAAGTTATTTTAGGACCTGTACAACATGTTTTTGAATACTAAATATATATTTTTAATCTAGTCTATAATTATCTAGTCTATTTTATTTCTAATCAGGATGTAGTAAATACTTTTTGAAATTGAAATCTCATCTTAGTCAAGGATAACATGAAATGGTCAATGACTTGAAGCAAAAAGTAATTATTAATTGTTTTTATTAGAAATCTTAGTATGAATGTGAATAGACGTAAAAAACTATAAAATTACATCATATTTTTAGGCCAAACTAACGAAACAACGTTAGTTAACAGTGCTTTTTATAGGAACTATACTTTAAAATCACTTTTTTTAGATTTTCTGACAAAATTTGCGATAGTGGTTCATTTGAACATTAACTACAATGAAAAATGTATTCCACGCTTTTAATACATTTGCGACACATGCACGCTTATGAAGCTCTCTGATTACCTATTTCATCATCCTAGAATCAATCATCGAAAATCGTAATCAATCGGTCAGTAATTGAAAAATAGTGTATTGAGTGTTATAAATAGTGTAACTAATCAATTTAAATATAATGGTTTTAAATTATATACTCAAAAGTGCTACAGGACACTTGGACACGTCATAAAATTGATTTTAGACAATGATATTATAATTAAATGAAGATTTTAGAGGTATAAATAATTGAAACTAAGAAGTAATGTGCTCACTTTGATTTTCGTTCGCTTCAATCTTTTCAAGGTAAATTGAAGAAGCGAACTAGAAACCTTTACCTTGTTAAGTTGTTAGTTTTCGAGTTGGAGCAAAACTCGGCCCAAGCTTTTTATCATGTAAATAATCTGATATTTTATAGTAAGCCTTTTACTAAGAATAGTTTTGATAATTTGTTTGAATTATCAAAACTGTGATAGTTTTTGCAACTCACTTGGAGTTTTGTTGTAGAAGTCCATCCAAAGGTTGCCTGGAAGAGATCGCTTTTAGCGATAAGGCCGCCCTTTGTACTTAGTCTTAGTTTGTAGTTTGTATATATATTATTTTCTTTATTTGTGTGGTAGGTTTAAGTATAATAAAGAGTTTTCATTCGTTCATTCATTCAAGGGTATAAATTGCCCTTTGAAAGGTACATTAACCTTGTTCAGTCTAGTGGTAGGCAAAGCAAGTTTATTTTTATTTCTAGTATTGACATTGTGTATATCGTTATTTTTAGGAAACTTATTGATATTTCTACGAGTGTACAACAGGTTTTTATAAATCATCAAAAACTACATAATATGTAAAGGCATGCCATTTGATAATACAAAGAAGACTATAAACAAATATAAAAGAAATGACCAAAACGAATATTGAATGAATAGCTTAAACAAAATTAGCACCATGAAGGCCAGAGTTCAATAGCCCTTTTGGCAAACACAGCTTAATAGATCCTTGACACTTACCTCATAAACTAAAAACATGCTCATAAGAATTTGCGATATATTGTAGACTATGATAGTGTTTTTCAGAGCATAAGGTTTTCTATCTCTCATGTACCGGGGTCCAGCTGAGTTGCAGAAGTAGACGTAGGTCACCAGGATTGTCAGGAGTGGACCAGGACCTGACATGAGCCACCAGTTTTCTGTTCTGGGATCTGTGAATGAAAGAAATAAAATGTTTGAGAATACTTGCAAGTTGGAAATGTTTTAGAGCTTCAACTTGGAACGGGAATTGCATCCATCGTCGGCTGTAGGTATTTGAAGGAATTCTGTAGAGCGGGCACTGGTGACCAATAAAACAGGGGCCAAATTCCACTAATTTCATAACAAAGGTCTTAATAGCGTCATACTAACAAGATGGCTAAAATGACGTTTTTGCATTTGGTATTCTACTAATTTTTGCGCTTGATTGGAATGTCAAATTGGTAGTCATAAACGTAATCGTAACAGCTATGAATGAACCTCAAAAAGTTAGTGCTAGTAGAATACCAAAAAGAGTTTAACACTGTCATTTTGACACGATACTATTAGAAAAGTGATTTATTTAGTAGAATTTGGGTCCTGGTTTAATCAACCTATCACTGGCACCAGTCTCTCACAAACAGGAATACCTATTCTACCCTACACCTAACTTTAACAGTAAACTGTAAGAAGACCATTTGTGAAGGGATAATAAATTATGTATTTTTAAATTATATTTATTTTATAAAAAAATTCGTTATTTGAAAGTACTGATCCATCACTCAGTCAGATTGATCTCAGGGTCTAGAATGATTTTTGGCTTAATACGTGTCACGCTGTATAAAATGCATTACTTTGAAATTGTTAATACATGCTATTATTTCGTCAACTGACTGAATAATTAGGTACCTACTCTTAAGTTAAATACATTCATTAATGCTAATTAATGTAAGGTAAAAAACAAGAATTGACTAGATGCTTACGAAACCAGCCTAGGTCAAATAGGTAAGTATTAAAATCTAAATTATTATACTCGTGGTCGTAAACTTACGAAACTTGCAAGTTTAAAATGGCGAGTTTTTGGCATTGAAAGTTAGGAAATGCAATATTTGCAAGAATGAACTTGTTTTATGAATATATTTTATGTATCTGTATTTAATATGTATCTGAAGCAAGTTCATTGATTAGTTTTATATCTGAACATAAATTAAAGTTCTTATTTATAACAAAAACCTTAAGGCCTTTTAGTATCTAACACTTTCTTGTAGATAACGCGACTTCGTCTGCGCAGGATTAGTATTATTATCTAGGATTAGTATCTAGTACCTATACACGCGGTTTCACCCACGTAGTTCCCGTTTCCGTGGGAATTCCGGGATAAAATATAGCCTATGTGTTATTGCAGACTACAATTTATCTCTGTGCCAATGTCATCCAGATCGGTTCAGTAGTTTTTGCGTGAAAGAGTAACAAACATCCATCCATCCATCTATCCAACTATCCATCCATCCATACTTTCGCGTTTATAATATTAGTAGGATTCCTTTTTACCCAAAACGTCGAAAACAACCTTTTGCCTTTTCTATATTAATAAGTATCTAATCTCCACATTTGACAAAATAAAACTGATTCAAAATCAAAAAGGGAAAAAGAGAACCGGTAAAAAAGTACCTATAAGGAAATGTTAAAAAAATATCCCTGATATTCAACAGATATTGTGAACATTTAGGGCCAGGTATAGGTACGAACTTAATAATATAAACGTCTAATGTAAATACGCAGCAAAACGTTACCAGGCATACGTTTTCGCTAACCAAGTCAAGCTTACATATTATTATGCCTTTTCTCAGTAAAAACAAAATAAGAGGCAAAATTGTAGTAAAATAGTAGAGGCTCTCGTAAAAAAAAGCTAGAGCTTGAACCAATATCAAATAATTTAATTTTTAAAGACCTGTTACCGCGAAACAAAGTGTTAATTTTTTCATATCTATTCTTAAATAAAAGTAACTTCAAATTATATAATATTGAGTTTTTGATATGAAAGTCCCATCAAAAATTTTTCAGATGTTTCAGACATCAAACAAAGACATGTAGATAAACAAATAGTTTGAAAATACGATAAAACAACATTTGTATGACAAATTGGCGTTTTATACTATTAAATCCAGATTTTTTAATTGCAACAAGTTTAACAAAATAGGTAAAATATTGCGATTTAAATTACTTTTTATGGTTTTTATAAGAACTAAAGAAAAGGTTCACTAATCCATCCATAATGTGATTCACATGACACCTGCACAACATATTTACAGACTGCCACAAGGACTACGCTTTGAACGTATACTACCAACAACTCTAGCGCATATAGACGATCCACTTAATGACGTTACATAAATACCGTTTGTCAGTATCAATAAACATGTATGAATACAATATGAATACGATTACTTTGACTTGTGGTAAAAAACAAACTGATTTTTGATTTCAATAAATAGAATTATTATTTTTAATTGTAATAAAATCGAGTCAAAATCGCGTACTCCTTATTCAATAATACAACATAGTTTACATTTTTATATATAAATATTTTACATACAACTAAAATACCTAAATACTGATGAATAATTTATCAATTAAATATTTTTTGTATTTATAGTTTTTTTTTTATTCGTTTTTGCCTTCATTTATTTTGATAATTATTTTCATTCATGGTAATAATTTTATTTACGTTTTTATGGGACGATGTGGTCGCTAAGCGACAAAATTCTTCTTCAATCATAAAAAATAAAATATTGGTTTGTGGATCTGTTGAAAATTTAATTTTACACAGCCGTACTACCGACTGTATTAACATGGCGGCTACTATATTTTCATAGTACCTACTGAAAACATATAGGTAATTAAGATGATTTTTTTTTATTGAATTAAGAAATAAAATTGTCATTTTGTGAATTTAAACTAGTATTTTCCGACTTCTTTTTACATAAACTATCTCAATAAACTATTAAGACAGTTAGTAGGACTGTTTCTCAGATAGAGTAAAATGCCGGATTGAAGTCAACAACCGAAGTAGGTACCAAGTCAAATATAGGACATTCTTAACTTACGTCATAAAAAATATTACATATTTGTCTAATGACAGCTTAAACAGAATAGTGAGTTGGAATAGCAATTAGCTAATATTTATACTCTTAGTAGGTAATTGTCGGGTCTATTTGATTAGTTAAATCGAAGCCTATTTAATTTTTTAACTTTTTGTACGAATTTTTAATTGAAATACCTTTTCTAATAATGTTTGCTGTACAAACTGGCTTTGTATAAACAAGATTTTTTATAATTTTAAATAAGGAATACCTAAGTTTATTTAACTTTTTACTACAAATTATATATTTATATTCAAAGTGAGGAGTTATTTTAATTTCTGCATGGAATTTTTAAATGTTTATGCAATATTTATTTCAAGTATTCTCCATCCGGTGTCAAGCATCCTCAAATCATTTAAACTTATCGATATTAAAGGCTCTATCCACTTAAGTTGGCCCATGCACTAAGAGACAAATCTTGTATCTTTACATTTTAATATCTGCAGTAAATAATATCAATATTTGTGTTGACTGGGCAAATTTATCATTGCACATGATGAGAGATTGTTTAACACGTCGTCATGAGTAAAAAATATTTACTCATGACGACGTGTTAAACAATCAAATAAAATTTAAATAATAATCTACATAACTAGTCCTAGTTTATGCAAGTATTTTTTTTGTATAAAGAAAATAACCCTGTTATTTTTTTATAATACAGGTTAATAAGATAACGGTAATTGTTTTGAATCAGCAAATAGGGTATTCCATTCCCATAAGAAGCCTTTTTTTTTTAAATAAATAATGTTCACAACGTTATCTAAGCCCTAAGCTAAGCAGAGCTTATTCTACTAGATAACATATACATCGTACTATTTATTTTACATATATTATATTTTTTATTATACATAGTAAACACCCAGAATCTTCAGATAAGTAGTAAAATTAATTGTCCCGCAGGGGGAATCGAACCCTTACCTGTTGCTCTACTAAGGTAGCATACTATTCATATATAATTGGACTAATTTAAGTCATAACTTCAGGATGGAATTCCAAGTGTATATCTTTATTAACAACGAAAATTACAAGCAAAGGAATAGAAAAATTACAACTAGTATTTACAATTCCAAGTTATATAATAAATAAATAATAATAATGTTCCGTTCATCTTAATTTAAGACTATCTAAAGAATATAATCGCCATAATTTAAAAATTTCGAAACCGTGAGTCAAACTCCGTCGTGAATCCTTGGATTACTTAAAACCCAAGTTTTTAGTCGTGACTATGAACTAACTATCCACAATTAATTCACTTGAGGGCAAGTTGCTTCATTTATCCTTGCTATGCGTATTGTTTGATTCTGAAGTGCGTAGGCTTGTGATTATTATCTGGTTTTTAACCTTAACTATAAATAAGTGTGTAAATGATCTACTGTTCTAATTTGGTTTTAGGGTTCCGTATCCAAATGGTGTCGATTTCGAAACAGCATGATGCACATGAGGAGATATTATTTTTCTTATTCTCTGGTAGGTATTAATGAGCTAACGCCATGTCATTGTTAGACTTCATATAATAAGTGAAATTATTTATAGGTATCTTAAATCTTATTCTAAAAGACAATCACGTACTTGCTGGAATAAACTTCCCACCGCATTAAAGTTTACGTTTAATCTAGTTTGGTTTTGTTTTTTTTACTCTAGTTTTGTTATACCCGATGAATTAAAAAATTATGATTTGCCGTGTTTAAATAAAAATAAAATGACTTTAGAATATCTAAATATTATTTTTAAAGATTATAAAATTTAAAAAGGTTCTACAAAAACTTACTTACTTCAGATTACACGCATTTTTAAGGATTACTGAAAAAAAAACGTCGAAGCATCATCTTTTACATCATTTGATTGGTTCACCAAGAAAAGCAAGAAATCTGCCATCTTTTTTCAGCTTGAAAAAAAATATCAATTTACTTTGAAGTTAGTTGACCACAGTGCGCATCTTTTCAAATAAAAAATAATCATCAAAATTCCTTTACATGGAAAAAGGTCTAAGATACTTAAAAAAATATTTACTTATTTATGTGATGTTGACACTGAAGATAACTTTTTAAAGTCGTTTAATAAATACTGCGTTAAATAAAGCCAAGAACCGCCATTCGTTTTCAACATCACAAACTTGACCGTGAAAACTCCCATTAAACATCTAATTAAAAAGTATTATAAACCTATGTATATTAATAATTACTATCACCTTGACATTCCCCAGTTATTTTACGTTGCGCATACGCACCTTAATGATTTACATAAACCTTCTTAGTAGGCCTACCCTTGGGCCACTAAACTTGACCACAAAATCAATTTCGAAATTTGATAATGAACTACGCCTTTATCCATAACAGCTAGCTTTGAAAAAGTTGTCAGATAACAGAAAACAGGTTTTGTGAAATGAAGGTTTTACGAAACGGTGCAACGTTCACGTCAGGTGATTTGGACCATTTGAAATTGCTTGTTTACATGATACATTCCATTATTTTTATCATGAAAATAGAAAATTGTTTTATTTTGGGATGTTATCAAAAATTATGGAATTATCAAAAACATATTTATGGAATTAGTCATGCGATTAGCTGTCACGTAAAATAGGATTCAAATCCCAATAAACCGGCAAAGTGCGTGTCGACCCACGCGTAGTGTAAAGTTCCGTAGTTACAATGACATTTGTACAAACTTCTAATTTTTAAGTTGTACAACAATATGTAATGTTTAAATTTCACACCCCTCGTAAAAATCTGCCAATTTATAAAGCTCTCTATTGACTAACAACCTTGACTATCATATTTATTGACAAAATAAATGACTTTTTGCTAACAAGCACACGGTTGAAAAAATAAAGCAAACTATCCTTTTTTTTTAAATGTCATGTCAGTCTAAATTTAGTATACCTATGTATACAAATGGCTATTTAATCGTTTTATCTATGATCTTATAAGCAAGTTGGTTTTCCCGAGTCCCTCGTAATATAATGTCCCTATTTTAATACTTAGGGTACTGACCTCATAATACGGCAAGTTTTTAAAGAAACTTGTTGTATGTTTTTTAAATACCTATTTATTTTCTCTGACTCCGCAAAAAATATGAAAACCTGATTAGGTCAATAAAATTAGTGTTAAAAGGGTTTTTATGTTGAGTACGATAATGTTACAAAAACTAAGTAGTAACGACTATAAATTTCACGCATTAATATTTAAAAAAAAATTGATTAGTACTTGATCATTTTAATTTAAATGTGACCAGAGAAAAGCGCAAACCATTAAATAAAAAAGTGACTATAGAAAAAAATATGGTATAACACAAAAAATACAGTCAAATTGAGAACTAAGTATCTTTTTTTAAGCCAGTAAAAAAATTGTCTTTCTATTCATTCCAGAAAAACTATCAGAAAGTATCTACAACGAAGAAAGTTCGTAACAAGTAAAACCTAAAAAATTAAAAAAAAAAACTTAATTCAAAACTTACCCCCATTTCTCTCCATGAACCGCTTGTACGAATCAACGATCGACATATCGAACGACGTATTAGCACCTGAAAAAAAAAACTTCTATCACCACACAAATAAAAAAGTCTCTCTCTACCACTCTACTAAGATATTGCTCTATGACGTTCACAAAAAAAAATTATTTATTTTTCCAATGTCAATGTCAAACACACCTAAAGTCACAGAACGCCACTCTCCACCAAGACTTGATCGGAAACTGACTAAATAAAATCCTTTTGCGTAAAAGTAAATTTTTGTGGATTGCGAAATCCATAAGCTAATGAGTGCGGGATGACACTGGCCCACTTTTGCTATATTTCGTTGGAGTTTGGTGCTTTGTATGACTCCTATACTTAATCGAGTATGTGGCTTCAATTCCCCATAAATTTGATTGTTTTTTTAAGAAATCTAAGATTGCATAAAAGTATAAAACTGTTAGAATAGGTTATAAAAAGAAAAATTAAAAAGTGAAAACCATAAAATCTATTTGAATGCTTGTTTAGTTGTAGCTATAATGCCCATTCATAAAATTTTAAATCTACCAAAAAATCTCAACAATTTAAATTTAAAGAAAGGTAAACATACCTTAGCTAGGCATTTATTACCTTACAAAGAAAATATATCTAATCAAAAATAGAAATCAATCTCTAGTATTAAATAAGTAAACTAAATCAAGACAATCTAGAGGTTGCTCATCTGAACCATTTCAAAACCTTTCACTCAATTTTCTAGCACCAAAAAAAGAAGAGCTCGTGTTATCTGTACTACATAGATGACTAATATACTTAATACAACATATTACAAAGATAGATATTTAATATACATAGAAACACACTGAACCCATATGTTGCCTAATTGTAATTAACCAACCAAGAAAATTCGTTTTGTACGTATCAATATTAGAAATAAATAGATGCCTAAGTAGGCCAATAAGTTTCAAAGTCAGAGTACAAAGTTCAATCACAATTCGAAGCCTTCATTTACTTCTCACGATACACAAATCTCATGAAAACAATCAAACCAGATAATAATAACGATACTGCAGTTAAATCTTCTAAAAAGAACCTTGAACACAACAGAATAAAGATCATGTTTATTGTTTCAAGGGAACAATGAGTTTGGATGTAGAAAGATAATTCAATACAATTGTCAGTTTTTCTGCCAATTCTAATGATTCTTGATGAAATATTGACTTTTTCAATTGAATTTGAACTCGACGGATATAAATTGGTCATTGTGTTTGATTTCGATCGATTTCAAAATATCAACTAAATAAATTATTACTTTTTGCGGTAGAATACACGTACATAGAAACACCCAGAACAGATCTCCAGATAGTACAAACATTTGCTGGGAATCGAACCCGCAACCCCCAGCGCTCAAGGTGGACTTTGCCGGCAGCACAACCCAAGTTGTTGTTTGTTATTATTTATTTTATGTTTAAATTTATGTTCAAATATTTACTTTGCACTTTAATTATATAGATTTTTCACCTAATAAAACCAAGGAATAACAATTTTCTATACAAACTTTACCAACCTATTCAACCCCCTCAGAGGTTAAAATTTCCAAATTTTAATATTCTTTGTGTTATTAAGTCTTAAACTATCTACATACCAAATTTCATTCTTATAACTTTCCCATTTATTACAACAGTAAGATTAGAAGTCATGCAATACGTTACAATACCTACCTTCCTATTTGTTAAAATGTTTAATATGCTATGTAACATTAATGCAAATAGGTGCATATAATGCTTGTGTACCAAAAAAACAAGCATTTATCTCTTGCAAAATTCTAAATGTCAATAAAAATTATTTTACACGCGAAATACGCTACGAATCATTTTATGTGGCAACACTTTTGATTGAATTTGTTTTAGCAATTTATGATTCTTGAACAAATTTTCCTGTTCGATCTTCATCATGTTTTTTCTAATACATAATATTTTTTATATTTAAAAATTCGTCCTAAAAGATCGTGACAGAAGACACGATTTACATCAACGCGAGGCGCTATTTTTACTTTTTCATTTAGCCTGAGAGTAGATGTCAGATGGTAAAGGACAATGTAGATGGCCCAGAGCGTTCAATAATAATAATCAATAATCAATATCTTTATTTCTTTAGGCTTACAAAATAAGCACTTAGACGTTGTCTTCCTTGTTAAAGTTTTTCCTATCTCTAGATCTCTGGGATCAATAGGGAAGCTCTTCTTTGAATTTGGGTATCTCTATCATTCTGATACATGATCATCATTCTGCATTTAGAAAATAAGAATATCTCTCAGGTGCTTAGTTCAATGCCTCAACTTTTACTCAGACCCCAATAATAATATAATCGCATTTATTTACGAACTAGCGTAGGCTATTTCTATCCCATGGGAAATAATTTATGGGATGAAAAGCCTGTCCGAGCCTATTCGAGAGCTAACACTACGTCTATTCAAAATTTCTGCTCGGTTTGTTCAGTAGTATTTGCGTGAAAGAGGAACAAACATCCATATTATATTCATACATCTATCATCATCATCATCATCATCATCAACCTACATTAGTCCACTGCTGGACATAGGCCTCCCCCAATGAGCGCCATAGCGCCCTGTCTTCAGCTTGACGCATCCAGCATCTGCCAGCAGTCTTTCGCAGATCGTCATCCCACCTGGCCGGAGGGCGTCCTACGCTACGTTTACCGAGTCGCGGTCTCCACTCATGAACACGTTTACCCCAACGGTTGATACATCTATACACCCACACATCTATACACGTTTATAATATTAGTTAGGATTTTTCCGACGTTCCAACCGGTTTTAATACTGTTATGATCACGAAAAATGCTGTTCAAGAGATGGTAAATAAATAAAAACTGTAGGTAGGTAAACGCGATAAATAACTTTTAAATACTTTTAAATTAAAATATTATGCAACCTTTAGAAGTAGTTCCAGTTTTGATCATTTACGTCACTGTATTATTATAAATGCAAAAGACTGCATTGATGTTGCTTACCTTTTTACGCTAAAACTACGAACGATGCCGATGTGGGTTGAAATTTTGAATTTACGTTTTTTTGGAATAAATTCTTCTTTCTTTCGCTATAGCTGCGGGGAAGTTAGTTGAGAATATTTGCGCGACTGTACAAATCGTTGCTAAATTTCCAAATCCATAATTTTGCAATAATCCAGGCAAAAATTTAGAAAATTTTAACTATCTAGGTGAATTATCTAACGAGTCCATTCTATAGCAAATGAATTTGCCAATTACTAACGGTTTGCTAATCATAGCGTCAAAGGAGACAATGGATCTATAGTACATTGGTGAATCAGCTAGGCTAGTCTATTCCTTTCCGATTGAGGAAAAATCCATCACATAAAAAAGTCATTACAATTACAATAGAGCTTTTTCAAACGCAACATTTCAAAAAAAGGTTAGTCTTCAGGGTAAGAAATATTAGTCAATATTTTCAGCCATCAGTTAGATTAGGAAATATTTTGATAATAATAATAATAAATTATTTATTTTCACACGAGATTAAATACGTATTTTTTCTTTTGAATCAAACACAAAATGACAAAGATAATGAGCAGTAAAGTTAAAAACTACTAAATTCATGGTTTTGGGGATAAGAGACGTCACTAGCCGCTAAAAAGTGTTAAAGGATGTGACGTCACGCGAAACTTAAAAAGGTGATATCTTGATACTTAACTTTTTGTATGATTGACTATCGATAAAAAAAACATCTCCAACGTTTTACGAAAATCCTGACTGATGGACTTGTTCGAATTACGAAACCAATCTAATCTTATCTATTGAATTAGCATACTGGTGAATTATAAAATATACTGATACCTAATGAAAGAAAAAATCTAACAAATCTGTTATCAGCTAGTTTAAAGTGATCAAAAATGTTTGTCACTGAACTCAGAGACACACTTTGATATTTTTGTGAACTAGCTTTTCTCTTTTAGCTGTATTGCTAATTGATATGTCGGCATTGTATTTATTAATAGGTGGCTAGCTAAAGTAGTTATTTAGACGCCACTAAGACATGTAGTTGCAAGACTACACGTAAATAGGTATTAGGTGAATAGGTACTTCTAAGATTAAGAATCTCCTGTACGTATTCCGACGGGTTTGTGAGTTTTTCACTCATAACTAATAAGTCCGATTTGAATAACTTCACCGAATCCACAGCCTCTCTCTCTAACAAACTTTCACACTCAAACTGAAAACTCTCTTTCTTTCTTCTCCTAATCATTTACTAACTACACCATAGAGCTTTGAAATAATTTACCCTATTAGAAATCAAAAAGGCTTTCAAAATTATCACTTTGACAACTATATATCATCAACATCTATACATATAATAAAACTGTAACAGGTCCAATTCTGTACGAGTACATTGAAGATATTTTGAAAATTTTTTTGGAGGGCACTCTATTATCGATACTCAAGCCAAAACTGTATTTTTTTTCATTCATGTCTGTCTGTCTGTCTGTCTGTCTGTCTGTCTGTCTGTCTGTCTGTCTGTCTGTCTGTCTGTCTGTATCGTAAACGCGCATCACGCCGAAACTACTTGATGGATTGAAATGAAACTCGGCATGATTATAGGTCATACTACGAGTTCATAGTACAAGGAAGGACATGGGATACTTTTTATCCCGAAATTCAGTAAGGTTCCCCTGGGAGAGAGGGTGGAACAAAAATTCTTTAACCACGCATCACGACGGAATTGAATGAATTCGAATGGAACTCGGGACGATTGGACATGAGAAACATTTTATCCCGGAATTCCCCTGGGCAGTTCAATTCAATTCAGTTCAATTCAGTTTGGTTCAATAACCCGTATAGGTTATTGAACCAAACTGAATTGAACTGATAAACGCGAAAGTTTGTAAGTATGAATGGATAGATGGATGGATAGATTGATAGATGGATGGATGTTTTTTACTCTTTCACGCAAAAACTGCTGAACGGATCTGGATGAAATTTGGCACAGAGATAGATTATAAGCTGGAATAACACATAGGCTTATTTTATCCCGAAAATCCAACGGAAAAGGGAATTTCGCAAGTAAAATCGCGAGTACACGAAATACTAATCATGTGCAGACGAAGTCGCGGGCACCAGCTAGTAGTAAATAATTCTGTACAATATACACAGCATCATCTAGCCTCAAGCTAAGCAAAGCTTGTGTTATTCTTATTACTAGATGACTGATATACTAGATAAATAAGGTGTTAATTGATTTTCTCGTCACTTTAATTTTTTTTTCACTTATGGGAGAAGTGACAAATAACCTAGGGGTGTATTTGTTAAGAGTCTTTGAGTAATGTAAAACTTATGTGTGTGTTTAAGTAATTACATACCTACTATTTTCAGAGTGGAACAAAGTGACATCTGACCAAATATTAAAGTCATTGATATAACCAATTATGGAGTAATACGCCTTCTTGATAAGATTTAGTTTTTCCTACAGTTACGTTGTTGGTGTTTTTACGTTTTTCGTGTTATGAAATATAATATATAACTTAAAAAAGTAGCATTCTTATGAATTGTAATTTTTAATACTTATGTACTTGTTTAAAACACTTGTTTCAGGAATTTTCAAAAAACCCATAATAACAGTAAAATTTGAGGAACATTACAAATCGTATAGTCTACGCGGGCGGAGCGACGAGTGGAAAACTAGACTTAATATTTAACCTAAACATTATTTCTGTGCACATGCCAAAATTTTTCGATCACTAATAGCCAATCCAAAGGCCGCTTTGTACATTAACTATATTTCTCTTTGTATTTTTTTATTATATTTTGTTCAAAATAGCATAATATTATTGTAGTATATGGGTATAAAATAGCGACGGATATAATTTCTATCCGTACTTAGGTCTTTTTGTGACTGGTCTAGATTTTGTTTCAGTAGTATTATCTTCTCATTGAACTTTCATTCTTTCCAGGTGCTCTATTTACTCACACTACACACACACACACACACAAACACACACACATTCATACACACAAACACACACTAAACTTGCCTTCCATTATTCACCATGTTTCTCTCCTTCGATGGGTAATTGTGCACTTAACAATAAAAGCGTAAACGCACAAATAGTGACATTTCATCTGACGATCGTAAAACTCATATTTCGACATGAGTCTCAGTTAATGTTATACTTAGGTACTTAAAGTTGCCAAATCAAGAATAATGAATTGTAAATATAAACGTCGAATCGCAATATCATTAAGCGGTTAATTTGAACATGAACCATAACGTTTGCTATTGACAAATTCCCTTCAGTTGCTCTAAAATAATGAGACCTTAACATGTTTGATAAACCTTTATAGGCAGGTAATGTGTATAAACGCATCCTTATTAATTTCCAGAAGTCCTAGTTGTTTGGATCATTCAAATTCAATCAAATCTTTTTTTTATAAAACGTTCGATTTTTACTAATAAACAATATTACAATGAAAGAATACCAACTTGCAGAAAAAATACTTTTTCACAGATTTTCCGATACGCATCTGATTTTCAATGGACTTTAAACATCTAACCCGCCGACTTAGTCCGGCGCGGCAAGTTGGTGTGACATTCAGAAAAATTAGAAAAGAGCGTTGTGCAGTAAATCTGGAATTTTAAATAAATTGTAGTTTTTCCCTAGGGGAAAACTAGAACAAAGGCATTGTCAAGGGAGAAAACAAGAATAAGCCAGATTTGGGGCAGCTGACATAGTTTTGTCAAATTGTCGACACTGTAGGTACTCGCCTTCGGACGGGTTCGGTGTATTTTATTTGTGTATTGCTCTCATTTTCTTTCGTGTTGTTTCTCAAACCTTGACCAATAAGAAATCAAACACCGAAGTGGTACTTGCTTCTTAATTTAAGGGTAATTTAAAAATTATACGTTCAAAGGTCGTGTCTTATTGTCTTGGCTTATTCTTTGAAGTGTTGAAGTTTTTTTTAGCAACAATAAGATGGTATGCAGATAAGAACTTTGTCTTCTGATATTTTGATGATGAAATTGAATTACAAGTTTTGTCAATGACCCGTACTGAAAAAAAAAACCCTTAAAACATTTCCCAAACATACTGATGATTCTTTCAGGGAAAGATAGATAGATTATAAGACACTATATTAGGCATCTTTCAAGGAGGTTCTCTTAAACAATGCTGCAAAGGAGTGCGGAGCCATATTTTAGTCTGATTTCCAAATACTTGATCTGAAGGAGTAAGTCTAAGGTCAATCAATTCTTGTGAAATATACTCACAGCGGTGTTGATAAAATTATCATGCTGATCAATCATTGTGTTATAATTTATGTATTGTCACCACCAGGTGACTTCATAAGTCTTAATCATTAATAATCCCTTTGTAAAAGCGAAAATTACTCTGTATGTTTATTACGCTTTCACGCCTAAACTACAGAACAAATTGAAATTAAAGGTACAGAGATAGTCTAGAGTCTAAGAAAGGACATAGGCTACTTTTAAAAGCAAAAAAAGTTTTATACTACAAAAAAAACAAAAGTTACTTCTCATTAGTCTGTGTTTCATACATGACTACGTGGATGACAATGACAGGAATTATTATTAGACTAGCGACCCGCCCCGGCTTCGCACGGTTTTATTATACGTTTATACCTTCATCTTAAATCACTCTATCTTTTAAAAAAATCGCATCAAAATCCGTTGCGTAGTTTTAAAGATATAAGCATATATAGGGACATATGGACAGAGAAAGCGACTTTGTTTTATACTATGTAGTTGATTTACTAATTATAAAAGTTTGTAAGTAGAAATTGACTTACAGACTTGTAGTGTATTGTGGAAAAATCGAGGTTGGCATTATAAGAGTCAACCTCCTAGACAGAGACGAGTAAATCACTACTTGCTCTTGCTAACAATGCAGATGTTAATAGGTTTGCATGAAAACAAATTTACAAAGAATATACCAACAGAATTCCGTGCTTCTTTTGACTTCAAATGCATTGATGACTGTACTAGCTTCTACCCGCGGCTTGCACGCTTTGTTTCTATGAAAAATTTTAGGATATTTCTATTCCATGTATACTGATTTATGGCACCAAAAGCCTACGTATGTATTTATAATAAGCAGATAATGGAATTGAGTAGGCAATGAAAGGCTCGGTAGGCAATGAAAGTCCTTGAATGATGATCATGAAATAATAATACCACCAGAATCGAGGAAATGTTGGCACAGACGACGTCAACGGATGCAAACCGCGACTGCATGGGAAAACCGACTGACCGCATGTGTATGGAAAATTGTAGTCTGTCAGAAAAATCGAATGTAAGTTACTACGAAAATGCATTTACAAGGTAAACAAAAGTAGGGAATTCCTACGCACTTCGATCGCCGAGGGTTGGCCAGACCGGTTGGAAACGACCCTCATTCAGAAAATTGGTAGGTTTTTGAGCACATATAATAATGTGTTATAAATTTATATTTTATTTGTTTTGCTGCATTGTTGGATGGCATATCAATGTTACTCAGAGTCTTATAAGTCTTTTGCTCTCAGAAAAGATTTCACCCATCCATCTCACCAAAAATATTGTTAAATAAAATGTTTCCATGTAACGAATAAACTCAAAAAATAATATACCGTTTTAAAAAGTTATTTCACCATTATCTATGAGTTACTTAGGTTATATTAATTAAGTTAAAAAATATGAATATGTAAACCTAGTTGCAAAGTTATCCACAAAATGTCTTTCTTTACGTGCGCTGCGAAAACTATAGATAACTGCAAATTACTTGTAAATTTGTTGTAAGAAACCCAGTGGCATAAGGAGTGGTATACGAGGTTCCTCAGTTTAACTGTTTATAAGCACTTATATATAACAGCTTGTAAGTAAACCAATATAAAATAACCAAAAAAATATGTGACAAATAAACGATTTTATTGATTATTAACTAGAAAGAAGAGGGTATTTAAAAAATAATTTATGTGAAAAATTTACATCGGTGACCTGTTAAAGTATGAGGTGGAAAATATTATCAGGTGTCATCATTATCAAGGTCCGATTGAAGCCTTGACCAAGATTTATAACTCATTCGTTAACACGTTCCAATAAAATTCATAAAAAAACAAATTATAAAAAACAAACGAAACTCATAGGATTATGTATTCTAATTACAAAAACTAATTATTGTGGAAAAGCTTCCTAGAAACTCACAAAACTTGTAAGGACATTAATTCAAAATAGACGCTCTTGCAAACCACCTCATCTAAATGTACATAAACCTCATAAATGTCTCCTTTAATTTAAAAAAAAATATTCGTACTCTTTCAGTTTGAAATATATATGCCAATACATTGTTATTTTATTTAAAAACTTTAAACAATTACCTCAATAACCTTCGAAGGTCAAAACCAAACGCATAAAATCCCAATGCCTTTACGCAATTCAACGCGTTATTTATGCTCTTTACCTAGCCGGATTTATAAATTCTACTATCTTCTTCACTTTTCTTCTGTTTCATTTCACTCTCCTCTTTTTCATCTATTGCATCGGATACCCACCCATCTTTTATCAGAATAAGCAGAATCTGATTTAGGTTCCTTTTATGTATTATGACTATTTATGTATTATTAACTTTAACGTATTATTTATATAAACGTTCCTACAGTATAATAGTGTCTAGGTATTCCTAGACTAGATGCAATCAATTGTATCGTGATTCAAGAACCAAAAAATTTTGAAAACTGATATTTTTATTATAATATAACATAACCATCAAATTTGCTAATAAGACCTTTCTAATTATATGATTCTCTAAACATCTGTTTCTCCTGTGAAACTTTCAATATGGTTTATTAAAGCGGTCGTATAACATAAGAATTACGAAACCAAGACATTGACCTTTGGTGATGGTTTATTGTGTTTTATAATGGGCATCATTTATTTTAAGTACTATTTACCAAGCTATATTTGGGCGTTGCTTTCACGGTCAGTAGGTACCAGTTGGGAAAGCCGAATATTTAAAAAAAAACCGCATCAAAATCAGTATAGTTATAGTATATAGTATTGTATAGTTTTAAAGTTTAATCTTAATATCTTACTTATATTATAAACTAGCGACCCGCCCCGGCTTCGCACGGTTTTATTATAAGTACCGAACGGGATAAAAAGTATCCTATGTCCTTCTCCTGGCTCTAAACTACCTCCCTGCCAATTTTCAGCTAAATCGGTTCAGCCGTCCTTTAGTTATAAGTGAAGTAACTAACACGACTTTCTTTTATATATATATAGATAAATGGGAAAGTCTGTGTGAATGTTTGTTATAAGTAATCTCCGTAATTAAGTGAGTTATTTAGATGAAATTTGGTACATAGGTACTTTAGGACCTAGAATAAGACATAGGCTATTAAAATTTGGAAATTTTAACCTCTGAGAGGGTTAGATAGGGTGGTAAAGTTTGTATGGAAAATATATTTTCACTCACGATTCACTCAAAACATGGTATAAGTAAACTATGGAGTGAATAATTAAACACGTATTTTTTATTTTTATATAATAACCCCTAGAGCAATAAATATGAGAAATTAGTACGAAGAAAAAAACTGGTTCGCGGGCGAAGCCGCGGGGCGCATCTTGTCTTATATATACCATACATAGAGACAGACAGACAGCATGAAGCGATTTTGTTATTTACAATGTGGTGATGAATTCTGTGCGCAAAAATGCACTAAGAATAACCTAGTGCACTGTATATTTCCTACTTTGCATAGGTAACTTTCCTACTACTTAGCCTATTAGAAGTAGGTGAACGAACACTTCATAAGGTTGTTGTTTACGTGTTACATAACCACAAAGTCATTATCATTTGACGTAAACACTCGTACTGTTTTGCGTCTATCATAATATCTTGATCCGCTTCATTTTATTACGTTTCCCGCATCTTAGATATTTTCTAAATCAATAATTCTAGAAAAGTTAGCATAACCACTAGGTACGTTCCCTTTAGGAATTTTTGTATTAAGAGTGGTATTTTTGACGTCATAAAGGACTTATTGAATTTGTGGGAATATATTGATTTGGAATATTTTACTCATTTTCTACAGTTCCTCCTATCATTAGATATATTTTTATTAATCTATAGATTTTGATACGTGAAAATCTTTGTACAAAGAGTTCAAAATTCTAAGTTTTATTTCTGCAAAATAAAGAGATCACTTAGATTTTTATTGACTTTAATCCTTTTACCTTATTAAGCCTGTTGATTTTACATTTTCATATCATATCATATCTTTTGTCATTAGCAGAAATTACTTATTACTATGAATACTCATTAGGGGAAACCTATATCCAGCAGTGGACTGTTAAAGGTTGATGATGATGAATAAAACTTTTGCAGTTAAGTAGTTTTTATAATTACTTATGACCATTGGCCAAGGAATCTAGTTCTTAAGCAACGATTTTGACTTGTTTATGGGTAACTAGCTTAGGCCCGCTGGTTCGCACGCACTTTATTTCAACAAAATTGCCCTACGTCCGTCATTGGGATACCTTCTATCTCCCTGCCAAATTTCATTAAGATTATTTTAGCCGCTTAGGCCTAATAAGGTAACAAGGTAACTAAATTATTTTTGCTTTGATATTATTAACATGGGTGTATCTGTAAATACAATTTTGTAAATTAAAATAAGTGTTCCTTGAAGTCCTTGATTAAGTGATGTAAAAAACATTGGCTTTGTCATAATTAAATTTAGATAGTTCGCAAATAAAAACATTTCTTTATTGACAACGGAAATCCGTTCCGTCAGAAATGTTTTTGATTTGTGATACAATCAAGTTATACAGTCAAGGAATAGAAAAAATTTAAACTAGTATATACAATTGAAACCATTGAGCAAACTGCAGACGGTTGCGTGTGCAACCATGTAGACTGTTAAGTCTGAAGGTAGCTCAACTGATCCATGTCAATGATAACTAGACGGAAGAGTCCCCAAGACACGTGCTTTATTTCCACGTTGTATGGCAATGCACCAGCTCTCGGGTCACGCGTCGCATCGACCAGACGCTCAGATATTTTTTTAAAAACCCGGGGAGCCTCGGTACACCACGGACTAGGGTCTCGACTCCAAGGGGAGCAAATGTGTAGGTTCTGTCGAGACCTGCATTTTTGCGCCTCTTGACTCATAAATTACTAACAAATTGGTTTTCGAAATAAACTTGTAAAATACTGTTATTTTTAATGCGGAAGTAACAAGTGCGACCAAAATGTTATCATAACAAAAATTATAATAACATGCAAAAAACAGGATCTTAATTAGTTACAATATCTTTGAAATTGAATAAGAACATCAACATTGACGTCATTGTTTTAAAAAATATGGTTATGTATTGCAGAACTATGAATAAAACTTCAATAATTATTTACAGTTATTGAATGGTAAATAAAATAAAAACATTGCCGGAATTAAATATCTATAAATAAACTTATAAAGTAAAACCAGTTGAATTAAAAACATAATTTCATTGTAAACAAGGAACTGGTTTCCAGGTCTTAACTATTTTTTAAAGATTTAACAAAAGACAAAGACTAATTTTTCACACGGCGCTATATTTTACCTATGCTTTTATTTTTAATATTTACCTACATAGCATTTTAAAATTTTAATTTTATTGTGCTTAATATTAAAGTATAAAAAATATGAAATAAAGGGAGCGTTTGCCTTACAGTGGAACAATACAGGTTAAAAAAATATTATTTTTAATATTTCATTATTTCAAAGAATCAAAATTAAATAAATTAGGATGAAGAAGGACCTGAACGGTTATGTCTAAATAAACACAACATACATATAATGCTTACAAAAATTAGTCGCATAAACCTCAAAATAACTTGCTTGTTGTTGACATTTTATATAATTATGTAGGTACCAGGTACCTCTACATATTATGAACTTTATGACGTTTATAAATTTATAACTTTTAAACTTTAACTATCATGGTTTTTAACACTAAAGTCATTGTATACGGGATATTTACCATGATTTGTTTTCTTTGGAGTTTTTCGATATTTCGGCACCGTTTCAGGCGCCGAAAAGACGAAAAATGAGGGTTGTTCGATATATCTGCCAATAAAAACTCGCAGTGACCTCAGTTCTTTCGTGATCATGGCGTCTGAAACGGTGCCGAAATATCGAAAAACTCCAAAGAAAACAAATCATGGTAAATATCCCGTATACAATGACTTTAGTATAAATTTATAATCCAAAGTTATACCAAGTACTTCTAGAATTTTAATCTTGCCTACAATGCATATTCAAACTAACTCAAAGTGCTTTAATTCCTATAGACGTCACAGGACTCTTAGACAAAGTTAATAAAAAAGTTAGTGCTGCCAAAACGAGAATTATAGATTGAATTAAGATAATTACGATCAAAGCATAGAAAAAATTAAAACTTGTATATATTATAGGTACCTACAATTGAAACAATTGAGCTAACTGCGGGCGGTTTGCAAACAGTATCAAGTTGATTATATTTTTCCATTTTTTTAGAACGGTTATAGTGTTAAATATCTGACCTCTAACTAAAAAAAAACGTACCCAAAACTTATACAAATAAGTTAAACATTGGCTTTGAGAACAGCGTATCCGGATTAATAAACGAACTTTCCGATTTGAACCGGAAATTAATTGCGTGTCGCATTTTACACGTTTTTTTAACAAAACCACCAAAATCCTTGAAAAACACTTTCATAGCTCATAATAACTGTAACACTCCTTTTAATGCCTTTCTAATAAGATTGGTACAAAAAATATATATCATTTTACATGACTAATTTAGCAATGCTTTAAATCTTTTGATCGTGTGAGAATATAGGTTAATGGTTGTGGTCTCGTCAATATTTTCTTAAAAATTCACTATTCGAAGTTAATATACAATCCCGCATTTAAAACTAAAAAATTATTAAATTATACTGATGTCCAAACA
The DNA here is from genome assembly GCA_944547425.1 of Eupithecia centaureata. NCBI lineage: Eukaryota > Metazoa > Arthropoda > Insecta > Lepidoptera > Geometridae > Eupithecia > Eupithecia centaureata. The sequence continues at coordinate 2,699,129 of OX155681.1, read as the reverse complement.
AGAGAAAAAGAATCTAAACTTGTACAGAGCGATGCGAACCTAACAGGTTTGGTTGGTCAAAGCCTAGATCTCAGTATTTACGGGATCCCCGTGGTAAATTACTCGAATTAAACAAAGAACATTGAACATTATTTCTTTGGTTCCTCTTGAATTTAAAACATACTTAATTGAGAAAAACTATCACGAAAAACTTGAAAGTGCTTGAAAGTGCAAGTAATTTGGTCGAAATAAGACCCTTGTATAATAAGACCCTTGCAATCAATAGACCATTGAAATATCCTGTTATTCTAATACTAATCATTTTATTTTTTCAGCCAGGTTCCTTCGTCTCACTTAGTTGTGAAGTTTTCTTGTAACAAATAATAATTAAATTTTTGCGGTTACGCCTTTCAAAAAGATATGTCCCGTTCATGTGAACGCGATTTCCTATTTATATCCTATTTGCACAAATTTTTATTTAAGAGCACGAGAATTTTCAAAATTCACCGACCTTTTGGCTTTTCTGGAAAAAAAAATTAGGTACTCGGTATTCATAAAAAAACAACACCAACATTAATCAACATTAAAAAAAAGTCACGTTATAAAAACCAGAGGTATCTAAGGAGTTTTCTTGGATAAACCCAACAATGAACCTGGTTTCAGAGAGTAATTTTCTCTCGAAGCCTCATTCACTGCCCAAGCTATGTACCTCTTGTTCCATAGAAGTGTTAACCACGTTATGTCCAAAACTTCGAATAATTCGCACCGTTCTTCGAAAAACCAACATCCTTGTCAAACAGTTTACTTTAATCAAACATGGGCATTGTTAATCAAGCAAACTAGCAAATTTATTCTTTTATTTCCATTTCCATAGGTTGTGTTTATAGGTTTACCTCATAAGTATGGTTTGTTAAGTCTTTTAAGCATACACACATAGACTCATGCCTGTTTCCCAGAGGGTAGGCAGAGACAATAGATGTCCTCTCCTTGCACATCTCTCTAGCTTCAATCACGCTCTTTACGGATCATTTAACTTATTTTGATTTATTTCAAATATTATATTAGGTATAATAAACTACGTCTACATAAAATACTGTGATATTTTTGATGCTAACTATACCTTTACTTAAAAATACAATCGATTTGCGAACATCCTCCTTTTTTAAAGTCAGGTTAAAAATAGATAAGAAAAATCACTGCCCTTTAGGCCAGTGCACCTACATAAAAGCTTAATACAAGTGACATTTGAACATTTATTTACTTTTTTTATTTAAAAGGGAAACAATCAGTTATAATATTATAAGTATAAACAATATATTTTATTATTCTATGCATGTTTTCCTTCATAATATATTTTATTGGAAATGGTTGACTGTGTGTTAGACCACTTTACCAATACCAATTCACGAAATGAATTGTTATAAAATAACAATTTACTGTCTCAGAAAAACATATTTGGGCATTCAGATGAATCGATGCGTGTCAAAAGTGCCAAGGCTGAAAGTGACCACTCTATAAATATAATATCTGTGCAAACATATCACATGCACTATCTAGTGTTTCATTCATCTATCGATTCTACGACGATTATGGCAAGCGAAAGGTTAAGTCAATAAAATGATAAGATTTAGCAAATTCCTGATAAAAGTTTCCTTGCCTATTATAATTAAGCGAAGTTTTAAGTAATTTTTGCGCTTTCGAAAGCTTATAAGAATATTTAGTATTTTATTTTGTACGTAGGTATAACATGTTCATATTTAAACATGTTATACCTACGTACAAAGCAAGGAATATTTATTATGTGTAAATGTCATAAAATATTCCAATACGCATCTTACTCTTATGACGAATCTTAATTACTTATATTTAAAACAAGCTGCGCCGGCTTCACCCGCGTGAAAATTGATGAAAAGTATATTTTACCTTAGGCCTAGAACTACTTTTACCTAAAATTTCAGTGTGATCCGTTCAGTAGTTTTGGCGAGAAGAGGTAACAAACATACATTTATCCGTCCAAACTTTTGCAATAATTATAGTAGTGTGATTACAAGTAACACAGGCGTGCAGTTAGTGCAGTTGTGAAGATATTTGGCCAAATTCAACGTCAAAACTACTTAATTATATTTTGAAATCATAATAATATGAACCTGGAAAAATATTATAGGCTACCCACGTTTTTATTCCAACAAAACGTGTGGAGCCACGAGGAGAAACTATATTCTTATGTTCCTGAACTCTTAAAATAGCTTTGGTAAAACCGATGAATGCCCGTCCGATAAAGCCTCTTTGAAACAGACGAGACATGCAGAGGGTGCCTTATTCTGCTATATTACTCGCTTCACTGAGACAGCGATATCGTCATAGAATAACACCTTGGTACTCTACCGTAGAAGAACCACAAATGGAGAGACGCTAGTCAAAGGTGTCAAGGTTGAAATTCTATCAATCTCTCTATGCAATTTTTCGAGTTTTCATCATAAAGACTATTCGTGACGATTATGGAACGTAATCATTGTCAATAGTAACACGAGTGCATAGCAGAATTAAGCCCCAGTACAATTTGACTAAAAATATTTTGTAAAACAGTATTGGCCGCAATCGCTTTAAAAATGCCAATATTTAACATAACATTAAAATGCGTTTTTATGTATGATCTTAAACCTCCGTAAACGATCCATCAGAAAATGATGTAAATTAATTAAGAAATAGTTTCCGCTTAAATCACAGCTGACAATAGCCATAATAAGATTAAAAACCACACTTTGAATAACAAAATACGATAATAATATCATTTTAATTTACATAACAGGTTCTTAATATACAAATATTCCACGATGTAATTAATTAATTACCCATGTACATTACAGGATGAATTCTTTCCAGTAATTAAAATCCACTTACCGTTCATTCTGGAATGCCAATCACTTTCCACAAATTCATAAATTGATAACACAAACGTTCAAATGTAGCGTAAAAATGGCGGCATAAAACTTAGCTCATTCCCAAGTTTCGAATGTCCAAATTCAAACTATAACGAACCTTCCAGATTCAAAAGCGAGCATTCGAAATTCGATCGCAAATTAAATAGCGTTTCAAATCACTAAAGAATCCAGGTTCAGGTTGTATTGAGGTCAATGCGCCAAAAGGTGTCCCAAAATTTATGTTATGGCGAGGGATGCTGCGCGCAACCTCGCACGCAGCTAGTTCAGTACAAAATGCGAAGGCATACGCCGGCACACAGTATAATAAACAATCGACTGGTGATATGATACTTGCGTATCAAGGCTTTATAATGATTGTTTCCACTACGAGAATCTTGTGACGTGACAGTTTTGAAAGAGTGAATCAAACGAAGCAACAAGAAAACAAGACGTATGCAAGCGAAACTACGTAAAATTCAAATTTTCAATGTGTTATTTTGTCAGAGACACTCTTTTCTCGACTGCATTCTCATAATGATACTTTTTAGATCACCTTCAATCAATCAATTTAATGGGGATGCCATTTGAATTCAAGTCATAGTATCGTGTTCGCTCGGCTTACTGTGGATAACAAGTTTTATCACGTACGTGCTTATTCAACGCATGGGTGACAAAAGAGTCTGATATTTGATAATTTATTAAAAAGCTATATTAATAATCCAGGGTGCCACATAATACGTGAGTGTACTGAGCTGAAAAGTTACCGTACCGAGAAAATCTACTTTATTCAAGATTTTTAGGATTTATAGTTTTTTTTTAATTTTGATATTTTTCTTTATATTCGTGTAAATTTGTTATTATGCGTATTTTAAAATTGTTGTTATTTTCGTTTTATTTTAAAAGCACAACATGTTTTTGACAAAAACAATCCCATTTCTAAAAAATTAAGCAAAAAATCAAAACGTGAAAATATCACTAAAGCAAATAATGCAAGAGTGCCTATAATCGTTCATATTATTATGTACTACCAAGGTAGTACATAATAATATGAACGATTATAGGATTATAATTAAAATTAGAACATTTTCCATTTTTCATGTGTCAAGACACATGAAAAATGGAAAATGTTCTAATTTTAATTTGACAATAAGCAATAGACCGTTTAGGCCGGTACAATCTCTGGTTCTAAATTTAAATGAAATTGAACATAAAGGTCATTGGCACTTTCGTATACCTACATTCTATTTCATTGGTTTAATTTAACCATTATTGGTTTAATTTATAGCGGGATAAATAGTATCTATACGTATGGTCACATTATTGCAAAAGATGGAAAATCTTCTTCTTCCGGACCTTATCCCACGCTAAGTGATGCAGAAGATGGGAAATATGAGTAAAAACTTTTACTAAACAACGTTTCTTAAAGGGGTACCTATGTAAAAATTACGCCTTGGAACAATAAGAATAAAGATAGATATTCATTTAAATAATTCAAAGCTGATATTTAAAAATCGCCAACAAAAATCGATGGAATTTGGTAATGATTATCTTATAAAAAATCCATTTATAACATTCTACTGAATACCAACCAACGTAACATAATGCGAAAGGAACTTACGTCTGCTTGTTACCTTTTTACGACTAAGGCCCAGAACACACGGTGAAACGAAACTGCAACTACTAGTTACTTTTGAGTTGCATTTAAGTTTCTGCCATAGATTCCGTTGAGAGACCACACATGACGCGACTAGATTGAAACCGGTTTGAAACGCGTTGCAAATCAGTCGCATTGAAACCGGCGACTGAACCGGCATTTTTTGTCTGGGCGTCTTTTTGAAAGTGTTGAAAATGATTGACGACGAACAAAACAAAATTAAACTTGTGTTAGAAGTGGAAAATTATCATTGCTTGTATAATATCACACTATCAAGCTACTCTCGCAAGACTGATACTGATAAAGACACACCACAAACCTACGACAGTTGATATTCTTCTCAATGTAGGGATGTATCCACCTAGTTCTCCTTTTGCGCCTTCTTCTTTGTCGAAGATACAAATACATAACCACAATTTCTTCGTCACTTGAAGAATTCATTATACAGACGTCTTTTCTCAACGAAAACCGAAATGATTGTCGTTGCAGCGTGTGTGGAAAATGGTTGAAACTGGTTTCAAATCAATAATTTCAAAAGGGTTTCTTTGCATTTGTGTTTCACCGTGTGTTCTGGGTCTAAGTGAAACCTAATGGAATCTAGAAATAAAACAATAGCCGGAAGAAAAACATCGAAGACAGTGAAATTGGTAGTCAAAACTATACAACGGCCAAACTCATGAGACATTGTTTGTACACACGATGCTGAAACTAAAAATCACCTTGTTGTTAAAATTTTACAGTTTTTCCCTTTTCATTAATTAGGTACTCATTCTTACCTTATTACTTATAAAGCCATAAAAACTATAAAACTAATCAAAATACAGAAAATTACGGATCTCCTTTAAGTGCAGCTAAAATTATTCTTGAGTAAGAAGAGCCGCAGACAAATGCAAGAATACTCATACATTTACGTAAAAAACAAAAAAAAAAAAGAATCCGCAAGGTCAAATGATGGTCCGGATACGAAAAGCTTGCATACATTACTTAAGAGGGCGGCGTACATCGCTCGCAACTTCCATACGAGGCGCGTGCAACACCGGCTAATATCGCTATCTCAGTTTAGCTGAGGCAGGGGCCACATGCATGCGCGATAGCAATAGTAGCCGACAGCCGTTTAAAATTTATAATGAATTGTGTTCATTAATACCAAAAATTACGACTGATACTTTTCAGAATTTTGCATAAAGTATTTATTATTCATTAACAAGACACTGAAAACTAAATTTTAAATCACAGAAATAAGTAATATATTTTTGATTTTAATACAAAATAAATAGGAACAATAGATGTAATTTTTGAAGTAAATAATAAATGAGTAAGACCTCCCCCCTCCATGGACTGACGACAATGTAGCGGTCGCAAGGAGTTGATGTGTGGCATCGTTTGGGTAAGCCAATGTTCAGAAGTAGAAGTAAACTGATGACAAAAAATACATAATAATGAATAATAATGCGTATGCACAATGTAATTCGCTTTTAGTTAAGACACAAATTTTGAAAAAAGAGACGGAAAGTTCCAAATAATTTAAGTATTACGTTTGTTTGCTGAAATCAACATTGGCCGGCGTCTTAAATAATTTTCACGCTACGGTATAGTTTTAATAACTAGCTAGAGCATTTTAACTGCCATTTTTGCTTGCAAAGTTCTTCTATTAGCTATGTTTTTAGTATCTTATGTGTAATCTTAGACAGAGTAATTATCACTGGCGTTTAATTACATGTGTTCTTCCTTTAGTGAGCAAAATTTTGAAATGCTACAATCGTTTTCATCATCATGTGAAGTGAATCGTTTCACCAACATGTGAGTATTCAATGCATATACTTACATTTTGTTTTGGTTGGAATAATTTCTTAAAAACAATCTAAATACCTATTGGTACTTGCGGGTGCGATGACAAATGTAATATCTGCAAATATTTGACCTAGACTTCTGGGTTTTTCACTTAAGTAATACAAAGAGTTTTCTATTCTCTCTTCTTCTTTTTCTCTTATTTTTTTTACTTGTGAAAGCCATTACATCCATTTTCTCCTGGTCCCGTTGTACCCTCGCTAGTCGTTACAAAATAGCGCACTGTATTATCGTCGGTCTGCCTTCGAGCCAATGTTGTTGTTCCAAAGGGCTGATGGCAAAATGACCTTAAGGTCTTCAGGAATGCGGAAAACATGACCAGACCAACTTTATTTCAACTTGTTCGTTTCGTGTTGGCGCAAGATTCAGTTTTTCTCGTGGTTTTGAATTTTTTTGAACATTTTACATGGAATATAGAGGAAAAGAAAATCGACGCAAATCTAAATTTTTTTATTGACTTTTGAAAAAGAAACTGCATATTTTAGGTTCACAATTATTTTTCAAGAATTTGAGAATATAAGAGACTTTTGGGCTATAAGTCAATACCTATTTAGCTTAGGTATGATTAGCGAAAAATAGCTTTAAGTATTTTATTCATTTATTTATTTTGGAAACCCAACAAAAGAATCACAATACAAAAAACATACATCAAAATAAATTGGACTAAAAAACTGTGTGTTTACTTAAAGGTCTTCCAGCATGCACAAATTTATTCTTATATTAAATAATATTCTTTGTGTTCTACAAAAAATCGATACCTATTACAAGGGATACAAATCTACAATAGAAAAAAAATCGAGAAAAACATCTCTAAAAATAATTTATCGCGATTTTTTCCACGCTATTTTGATCACACTCTGGCTCTAAATTGCAATGGAAAACTAAAATGTCAAAATAAAGTGATATTTTTTTATTTCAGCATATAAAATGCGGGTAAGATAAATACAATAGTTAGGTATAAGCGATAAAGAAACTAATAGCCTGTTAGTTGTTTTTTTTTGGTGATCTGGAGTTGATGCGTTCCACGTATTTTTATTCTCTAGATGATCTAATATTTTAGATAAAGTAGACAAAGGTTTTGTGATTTTTTTTTCGGTTATTCTTTTTCTGTCTTTTTAAACTAAAACTCTAAATAAATCATTTCGGCTCGTAGGTACGTCCGTTGTTAAAAATCGCTACCTGATTGTGTAGGTACCTACTGATATTTTTTTCAACTCACTTAGAGTTTTGTTGTCGTAGCGTATACATTGCCCTTTAAATGATACTTACATTCTTATGCAGTCTAATAATAGGCACAGCGAGACTGCTTATATCTAGTGTCTAAGTGTTTATATCGCTATCTTAGGAAAACGATTGATAATCACTTAAAGTTTCCGAGATCCGACCAAAGTGGCGCGGTGGGCGAAATCGGCCTGCGACGCAAAAGGTTTGCCGGTTCGATTGCCGCCTTGGGACAAATGCTTGTATGATATGCAAGTATTTGTTCCAGGTTTCTGGGTACATATTTAATATGTGATAAACATTATATTTATATGTTATGTACTGCATTAAGTATGTCAGTCACCTAGTACCTTATAAAAAAACACAAGCTCTGCTTAGCTTGGCAATGTGTCCAGAATTATTTAATTTAATTTATTTACAAACTGTCGTGGTCAAAGGATGACTAGAGTATAGAAGCTTCTGCCTCTACAATGCAAGGGTATTATTTGTAACTAGCTGCATCTGCCAGCAGCTTTGCATTTTTTGTTTCTATGGAAATGTCTCTACTTCTCATGTCATGTCATCGGAACAAATATATGGGAAGAAATGTAGAAATAAAAGTAGCCATATAACCCAGTATAGAATGGAGTTATCTTTGAACCTTCGTACCTACCTATGAGCTGGTGAACAAACAAAATCATCAGGATACTGAATGAAAAAAATTACCTATCACAGACTTATCAAACTGCCCGCGTATCACTTCCTTAATCATTAATCTAAACCAAAACTTGATGCCACTGTGTTAATTTTCCAGCATTAATTATTTACCTAAACCGGAGTTGCTAGCGGCTAGAAAAGGCATTAAAAATATTGTAGACTAGCGACCCGCCCCGGCTTCGCACAGTTTTATTATACGTATAAACCTACCTCTTGAATCACTCTATCTATTAAAAAAACCGCATCAAAATCCGTTGCGTAGTTTTAAAGATTTAAGCATACAAAGGGACATAGGGACATTTGGACAGAGAAGGAGACTTTGTTTTTTTTTGTTTTGTACTATGTAGTCATTTCATTGAAACGTTAGCTTATAATGACTTTCCGATTTGAGTACTAACTATTATGTCTGCTAGAGACATTGTAACAGATTTCGTACAAAAATAAAACGTCTCGATATGACAATATCTCGATAATAAAAGAAACTGAACTCAGGAGATAGAGTTGTAAGAGACTAAGTATTTTAAGAAACTCCACCGTTTTTATGTTAATTTTTGCACAATTTAGTGTTACACGTGTAAGTAAAAATCCAATGATAGCTCGCGGAAGGCTATTTACATACCTAAATGTCATATGAATAAGGTATAAGAACCCAATACGCAGTGTGAATTTGCTTGTTTGGAAGCGGGAAGTTGATGGTTATATTTTAAGAACTTGTTCTAAGGGCTCAAAATCCTTGTAAACTCCTATAATGTAGGTCATCATCTTTTTTTGGATTTTCTTATATTTATTTGGTGTACAATAAAGTGTTGTTGTCAGTTGTAGTACCTATTGCAAGTATTGTTGTTTAGCTATCTTTTTTGTGTGAATTGAAAGTGGGATTTTATTTTTCAAAAATAGAAGTATATTTTGGCCAGCGAGTAAGTATATCTCACACTTGCAAGAAATTGCTGTGAAAATGGCGGATAATGGTTTACCTATACTGGTCATCATCATAGGTACATATTAGTCCACTGTTGAACATAGGCATCCCGAAATTAGCGCCTATATTGAATAGTGACCAATTTTAAGAATTTAATGAAATATTTGCATCAATATGGCATTTGTTTCATATTGCATAAGTTATGGAAACTTTGCGAGAAAATTGTAAAGTCACGAAAATCTCGCTTCTCGCACATTTCACGTGTTTCTTGACTAAGTAATTAAAAATATGCTAATAGATTTATTAAAAAACGTTTTATCATGAATGAATAAAATATTTTTTAGTTTTATTTAATTCTTATTAGAAAATTATAGATCTTTTTATAATATTGTAGGACAGAGGTCGATGACCTACTGCGACATTTTGGAATCACATAATTATGATATGTAGGTCAATACTGTCAAAGTTTTAATTAAAAAATATTTGAAAGTGAAATAATTATTTTGTAAATACATCATTAAAATACACTGAAAAACCTAGTTAAAAATAGAAAAAGGGAAAAGAAATGCAATGAAACGATTTTAAGGGCTAAACAACGTTATTTTTTTTTACCGTAACAGTAAATGGACTTATCATGTTGTTTGTTGTTATTGTAAGTTTATTAATAAAGCCAATTAAAAAAAAATTCTTCCTCATATAATTTAACGGTACGCTCACCAAAAGATACTAATTCTCTTCACACAAATTTAACTTTTATCTCTATTAACATAAAGGCCAAAAACACATATTGCGCAAACGCTCCAATTCAATCAAGGAAAAAGAAAGAGCTGATTACCTCAGTTCCGAATATGAACGAAACCTTGACGTTCACTGTTCAAACAGAAATCAGAGCAAAATCCTGTTTCGTAGGCTTCTGCGGGTACCACTTGTTTCTGCCCGCTGCTTCACCTGCGTTATTTCTATGAAAACTTTTGATAGTTACTTATTTACCCATTTCATTTATCTATGGGAAGTACCTCTGCTAGATTACATCCTCATCCGTTCACGCGCCCTAGTAAAAAAATTACGATTAAAGTCAAAAGCAGTTTTGGTGTGAATTCTAATAATAATTTACACCAAAACTGCTTTTGACGTCTGTAAGTATGTATGTAAACTATGTAAATAATTGCGCCGATAGTTACTTTGTATACTGATTAGTTGAAACTTTTTGTTTACACAGCCGTGTGGCGTAATTACCTACATGGCTGCTCAGTAGCAGCCAATACGCCATTTAAGGTAAAACTATTCATAAGTAATTTCTATCACTATGAAGTAGTTTTAATCGTGTTAGAAAACAGTTTAAAAGAATTACTCAAAACCTTGAATTTAAACATTTATTTTGTTACTTTACCTACCTATGAGCTTAACCTAACATTAACTAACGCAACACCCTCTACTTTTAGCGTAAGCTGCCCACTAATAGGTATATTTTTAGTTTTTTCTCGGTTATTAAAATACCGTATTGCAAAAAATGCGATGTATTCCAGTTTTGCGAACGTAGTAATAAAACTATATCATCTTATGTCTTTAATTTGAGGAGTACCCTGCGAAAAATGGTTCTTCCACATTTATTTGTATAAATTGATTTAATTTGAGGTGGCTTTCCTGTCGTTGCGGCCATGATAAACCATTTTGATTGCCACTTCATACAATCACTCAGGAAGCTGCGGAGTTCATAATTTCGGCACTACCCTTGCAACTACTAGGAACTATAGTTTTCTTCGAGGCTTTAGCTCTTCATCATGATTAAACTAAAAAAAAAAATTACTTTATAAAAACACAAATAATAAAAGCAGGTTATTCCTACTAATTATTTTGTATAGAATTTGTCGGAGATAGATTTAGTTATTTTTGTCTCCCATAACAAAGCAAAGAGAGTTTAAGAAATCAACTTTATTTCATCCTTATTGCAGAACTAAAGGCTATTTTTTTTGCAATTCTAGGAAGAGGTCATTCGATCATAACTTACACTGTCCGGATTATTTTGGGATTTTAATTTCCTCCTTTAGTCTTTCCATTAGGTAGTTTATTTTTAGATAATTACCTACTAGTTTTACATGGTCCTTCAATACATGTAACCTAGAAATATAAATAGAAAATTATATACAACTCAGAGAAACAAAACAATACATACACAAATGCTTTTAAAGGGCAATTATGGAAATCAGACAAGGTCCTTTTTGGCACCTTTTGTAAATCGTTGCAGATGTTTTTATTCTTCATAATAAATGTATAAAGAAAATCCATGTAAAATAGGTAAAATAAATGATATTACTTGCTTACTTTCAGGCAATCTTGGGATAAACTGGACCTGGTAGAACAGATAAATTTTCATCTCGGTTCTACAGAAGACATCGTCGTTGCCATCCCATCCTATATCGCAATAAGAATAAAAAAATTAAAAATGCAACTAGACATTTTGTTACCTAGTTGACAGTTTACTTCGTATATACCTTAACCTGTTTTGAGTAGATTATAACACGTTTTACAAGGTTGTTCCCGGAGTTCACGTATTCTTATTATATATTTATATGTTGACTTTGACATTTTGTTAACAGATTATTACTAAATGGTCCCTTTTATTTACCACTAGCGACTCAAAATCTGTTGCGTAGATTTAAACTAAGGTTTTAAAGATTTAAGCATACAGGCAGACAGACAGCTGGAACGACTTTGTCCTAGTGATATTTCCTAGATAACAAATAATGACCAAAAAAAACTTGGAGAAATATAATCAAAAATGTAATCTATTACCGTCGAGTAGGATTAATATGAAAACAATAGGATTAATGTTATCAAGATTGCTAGATCTCAATTATTATAGCATGAATGGAACTCAATCAAAGTATCATATCATAAGACCATAAAGGGACCATATTCGCTGGGATTTATTGTTTTGATCAAACTGACAAAAATTGATACAATGGACCCTACGGAACGTAGTCATGCTAGAATCTTTGGATCGACCAAAGTGATGTTTGACAATATGGCACAAATAGCATTTCTGAAAAACCTCTTTCCATAGACTCCCTACGACGCCATGATGCCGTCATTCCATCAAGTTTATGATGAACCCTAGAGTCGAACCTAGAAGGTATATCACTACATAGTATAAAACAAACTCGCTTTTTCTGTCCCTATGTCCCTTTGAATGCTTAAATCTTTAAAACTACGCAACGTATTTTGATGCTGTTTTTTTTAATAGATAGAGTGATTCAAGAGGAAGGTATATATGTATAATAAAACCGTGCGAAGCCGGGCGGGTCGCTAGTTGTTGATAAAAAAGATTTTATTACCACTTTCCCTATTTTCGGTAACGAAATATTTAACATTGAATGCTTAACAATATGGAAGAGCGGGCGGTTCACGCGAAATGGTTTTTATCAGAGAATTTCTCATCAAGTCACAACTGCAATTGTAAAATATTAACGAGTCTCTACTATTAAATACCTTGGAGTTACTATCGACCAACACATGACATTTGAAAATCATATAAGGGCCGTCACTACTAGAGTACGTAAGTTAATCGCTGTTTTCAAGCTTATTAGACACGCGGCAAATAAAAGCCAACTTAAATCCACTTTCCTTGCGCTATGTCAATCGCTGATACTCTACTGTATTAGGTCATGGGGCGGTGCTGCAAAAACACACCTTTTGCCACTGGAAAGAGCGCAGAGAGCGGTATTGAAGGTGGCTTTTAACAAACCTTACAAGTTTCAAACTATTGAACTCTATAAAGAACTGCAAGTGCTCTCAGTTAGGAAAGTATTCGTACAGCAACTTATCAATATGCAACATAAAGTTTCACCTCAATTGAACGTTTCCCATAAACGCCGTAAATTTAAAGTGTTCCGTGTTCCGTTCTAAATTATGCAAAACATCGTTTGCTCAACGCCACGCACAGTTCTTAGGACCTTACATTTATAATAAACTAAATAAAACTTATGACCTACAACAAAAATCGAGCTTCAACTGTAAACTACTCGTCACACAATACTTGAAAGACCTTGAATACGCGCAGGTAGAGCACTTCTTGGAAGTACAATCTTAGTTATGGGCTGCATCTGGTGTAGTTGTGTTTTTCAGCTTCTTATCCTTTTTTTTTTTTCATGCGATGTTTAATGTATTTCTAAGAAATTTTAAATTCAGTCTATTTAGTTGTATTGTATAAATTATTTACATGGTTTCCTTATTCATATTTGTATGAAAATAAAATCATAGTCGCACTGGGTGCTGATTGAGCTTATTTGTAGCCGGAGGGAAGAGCCCTCGTGTCTCAATACAAGTTATTATAACTTAGTTAGAGCGAGGAGTCATTTTCTTTGACCCTAATAGGTTTAAATTAAGCATGTTTGTGCTAGATCGTGATCAGTTAAAATGTGTACTACTATTAATAATTAGACTAGTACGAATATTGTAAACCTTTCTGTAAATAAACATTTTTATTATTATTATTATTAATTTACAAAATATTATTCATCTTATGATTTAGCAATCGATTTCCAGACTGTAACGCCTGTATCTATTTTTAGGGTTCCTTACCCAAGAAGTAAAACGGGACCCTTTTACAAAGACTTTGCTGTCCGTCCGTCTATCCGTCTGTCACCAGGCTGTATCGTTGTATCTCATGAATCGTGATAGTTAGATAGTTGATATTTTCACATAATGATATATTTTTACTGCCGCAAAACAACAAATGCTTTAAAAGAGAATAAAATAAATTTATTATTATATTTAAGAAACAATGAACATGATTTTTGACGTTTTTTATAGATAACTAGCGACCCGCCTCGGCATCGCACGATTTTATTATACGTATAAACATTCCTATTGAATCACTCTTTCTATTAAAAAAAACCGCATCCAAATCCGTTGCGTAGTTTTAAAGATTTAAGCATACATAGGGACAGAGAAAGCGACTCTGTTTTAAACTATGTAGTGATAGTGATGATACGGAACCTTTCGCGCGTGGTTTTTTTTAATCTTCACTGCGATTGCCGATCCACCTTGTAAGCATGATAATTATGGCAAAAACCACCAACGTGAAGCAACCTCTTACCATTTTGATAATCTCTGCTATTAGTTAATACAAATGGACATTCTCTAGCACTTATGTACATTTCGATAAAATCAGCGAATCATTAAATCAGTTAAGATAATCATTTCAATTATATTATTGCAAAACCACCTGCAGTCTTAATAATTTACTTATTAAATAGGTACTATTTCTAAAGGATGATAAACATATAATATATATTAAATGGTGGGTATTTTCTATGTATAATAAAAAATATCTATCTATGTATAATAATGTTTTAAATTTATCAGTAGCCTCGAAAAGGCGACTTGGGTAAATTAAGACGAACAACTTTTGTTATACGATTTTTTCTAAATCAATGATTTTTTTTCATATACTTACAGAAAAAAATATACTTAATAAGCAAATTTCCAGTTCTAATCTTCTTAGCTATTTAGGCATCATAGATTAAGACATGTCGGTTCGGTACATGACCTATATATCTTATACATATATCTAGCAAAGAAAGAAAGGGATTGTGGTGAGGCGAGCGGGGGTTGATAGTAATGGCCGCCAAAACTAAAAAAAATTAAACTGGAGATGTATTACGTTTTGGCAAAAGTCATAAAACAAAAGTTGTTAGTCTTGATTCACCCAATTCGCCTTTAACAGGTTAATCATTAGATACCCTATAACCCTGTGTAATGATAGTGGACTCCATACACGGGACGGGAGAGACTTTAATTTTGGTTCTTTAAATGCTATTTAATCCAGACTTGGATATTTTTATCACTTACCCAAAGATTGATAATTTGCTCTATGGAACTAGGTGAATGTAGAGCTGTCTAACATCCTACTACTATAATAAATGTGACAGTCTGTGTGAACGTTTGTTTGTAATCTCCGTAATTACTTAACTTAATTCGATAAAATTTGATACCTATGTCGTTAGTGAATGTTCTAGAATAACACACGGCTCAAACAATTTTGAAAAGAAATCCTATGAGTGGGTTAAAAAGGTGGAGATATAATATTTTTCTTTGGATTTAGAAATACTATTCTATTTCATATCACTACATAGTACCTATAAAACAAAGTCGCTTTCTCTGTCCCTATATCCCATTGTATGCTTAAAGCTTTAAAACTACGAAACGGATTTTGATGCGGTTTTTTTAAAAGATAGAGTGATTCAAGAGGAAGGTTTATACGTATACTAAAACCGCGCAAAGCCGGGGCGGGTCGCTAGTTATTGATAAGTAGGTAAGGATTATTTTATCTATCTACTTAGCATACGTAACTCTAACTTAACACCTATTCTATTAGTTTACTTAACCATTTGATTATCTATAAATCTATGCTGTTTTTGGGATGTTAATTTAGTTCATTCTATTCTTAGCGACATTAATTTTACAAAAAAAGCCGAGATTTGCGTCATTTATGTGATATCAAATTGTTCCGTATCAAACTAAAGGTTAATGCAATGTTTTAGCTTTGCCGTAAAATTTATGCGCATAAAATTTAATTTATCTTCATTTTCAATTGATTTTATTGTACTACCCCGGGTTCAGACCAATCATGTTAATAAATAGGTACTATAGGTTTTCACTCTAGATCTATCGAAGAGTGAAAGAAACTAATTAATGTAAAAAGCACAGTATTTCCTAGTTCTTGTTCTTTCGCATATCATTTTTTTTTTGATACTACTCGCTATTGTAATGAACTATTAATCATAAAAAAAAATTAGAAATGGAGCTGTTTGAAAATTTTAGCAAATTCAAACAAAACAAAGGAGTTTTCTTAGTGCGGGTCTCTTTGGTCTATAAATATTCAGGTTCCAAATTCAAAACTTATTACTCTTTTTTTTGCTTTAACTTTAGGAATAGTGAGATTGTTTTTGGAATTACAAAACAAATAAGTAAGTATATAAATCTTTTTTGAAATTCGAACCAACTTTTATTAAGACGGCGATATAAATTGTATGCCACCAGACTGCCTACCTAGATATTATTTATTTTCTCGCAGTGAGTGTAAAATATAGAGTATTCTCCTCGCCAATAAAACTTTTTTCTTGGACGTGATTTAATTTTTTTAGAACTCAGGAACTTTCTAGTAACCCTCTAGTCCCTCGCTTGGATTCAATCAAAACTTGCGCTCGGTTTCAGTAACGCCCGTGACATGTCTTTATCTTTGGAAAATAAAGAAAGAAAAAAAACTCAAAAACGTGTGGTTATAAATAAAAGAAAAACCCCATTGCCCTTCAATCTAATACTCAAATTTGACATTTCCATAGTCATAATTATCATAGGTAGTTACTAAATACTAACTTGTATGTCTGGTTATGGAAATCTAGATTAAATAAAGAATATAAAATTTCTGATTTATAATACCTACAATCAATACCTACGTCATCAGTATTATTAAAAAAAATAAGGATTTCAACAAGGTTCTTCTTAGTGCCCTTCAAATTATTGTGGCTCATTATTACCTCACGTAAATACTGTAGGTACTCATAATATACAGGTACATGCGTGAGTAAATTAAATTTTACTAGGGACCCGCCCCGGCTTCGCACGGTTTTATTATACGTATAAATTTTCCTCTTGAATCACTCTATCCTTAACTCTATCTATTTAAAAAAACCGAATCAAAATCCGTTGCGTAGTTTTAAAGATTTAAGCATACATAGGGACATAGGGACAGAGAAAGCGATTTTGTTCTAAACTATGTAGTGATGACGGTCAGCCTTACTGTTCGATTACCAATTGAAAGTTCAATTGACGACTTAATATTTACTAGTTCAAAGGTTACTACTTAAAGTAATTTAAATTAAAGTTGTAGTAATTATGCACACTAAGGGGTTTTTAACTGGATATAGTTTCCGGTTCCGTAATGCTGATACTTTTTTTTATTTAATCAAGACGGCTTTCGTGTTACTGCGGCCATGATAGGCCTATTGTGATCGCCACTATATATTGTGTTCATGTTCACTCTTTAAGACGCGGCGTTCATAATTTGTATGTGTAGTGTTCATTTTCACCCTTTAAGACGCGGCGTTCATAATTTGTATGTGTAGTGTTCATTTTCACCCTTTAAGACGCGGCGTTCATAATTTGTATGTGTAGTGTTCATTTTCACCCTTAAAGACGCGGCGTTCATAATTTGTATGTGTAGTGTTCATTTTCACCCTTTAAGACGCGGCGTTCATAATTTGTATGTGTAGTGTTCATGTTCACCCTTTAAGACGCGGCGTTCATAATTTGTATGTGTAGTGTTCATTTTCACCCTTTAAGACGCGGCGTTCATAATTTGTATGTGTAGTGTTCATTTTCACCCTTTAAGACGTGGCGTTCATAATTTGTATGTGTAGTGTTCATTCTCACCCTTTAAGACGCGGCGTTCATAATTTGTATGTGTAGTGTTCATTCTCACCCTTTAAGACGCGGCGTTCATAATTTGTATGTGTAGTGTTCATTCTCACCCTTTAAGACGCGGCGTTCATAATTTGTATGTGTAGTGTTCATTCTCACCCTTTAAGACGCGGCGTTCATAATTTGTATGTGTAGTGTTCATTCTCACCCTTTAAGACGCGGCGTTCATAATTTGCCACTTACCCTTGCAGCTGCTAGGAACTGTAGAATTTAAAGCTACAGCTGTAATAGATTGTCCGGCCATATAGCTGGAATTGCCAGTATGACTATAATTTAATACATAGACAATACACGGAAATACTTTTAGTGGATGGACGGACACCGTGAAACAGCAGTTTTTCAGAATTTCCTTACACAGGTAGCGACGCTGCCGGCCTAATTACTTACTAGAAATATATTTTACTTATAGTAATTCTTTTTTTTCTTAAATTATTTATTTTGAAAATCATAACTTGTCGTATCGAGTTAAGGTTGCGTTTTGACATGTCTAATTGCTTTGGATAAGTTTAGAGATGAAATAAATGACTTTGACTTTGAAATAGTTCTCAAACGCATCAAAATCAAAAAAAATATGATTTTTTTAAATTTTGTGTGGATCCTCAAAACACAAACCACTTATTTTCAAAGACATCGATACATCATACTATTGAGAAAACTAAGAAAGTGGACTGCCTATACTTCCTAGGTATATTCGGAAAATTCTCTAAAGAAACGTAGGCCTTTCCCCTATCATTGGTAGGTGAAAGGCCTACTCCCCTATCATTGGTACCATCTTAAACAAAGTGTCTACACGATAGAGAAGCCAGCTGGTCTTTAGGGAAAGCAGATGTCCGTCCAGGAGTGGACAAGTAGTATGAGCTGATGACAGCTGAGAGTGGAACAAATATAGCCAAATATACCTACATGTTTCGTCGACCCTACATTGGGCCAAGAACAAGAATTTGATGGCGATCGAAACCTTTATTGTTTCCGAACAAACCTAGGGTCAAACCTTAAATTGCCCATCATTTGAACACTGACCAATGGTTAACCACATTTAACTACCGCTAAATATAGCTTGTCATTAAGCCATACTTTGTAAGTGAGCACTTCGTCCTTGTTCTATCTTTTGCTAAGGTACCTTCTGTCTTTCATTACCATTGTCTGCAGCTAAACGTCTACTGCTCATCTACTGTATATTTTAATTCTATCTTCATCTTTTATAGGGGAAAGTCACGCACCTGCTTTGACGCGTTTCTATTATAAATTGGATTGCATCTATTGGAATTTATTCCAGCGCCTCTATCGTGAGTTTTGGGAACTACGTACCCAAGTCTCAAAGATGCCGTCTTTAAAATTCTAAGTAATGCAGTAATTTTGTATTTGGAAAACGCTCACTCGCGTGTTATACTAATTTTAGTAATATTGCATTTTAATGAAGGTTTTATAAAAAAGCTAAAAGCGCCATCTTTTCATTACTAGTTGAACTAGTTAAACAAGTGAGTGGTTGTTCAAAACAAACGACCCGCTAAATGTTTGCCATGATTTTTACCTACTAAGTTAACCAGTCGTGATGATGTTATTTTGAGAGTCTGCGTAGAGATGGCGTTTTTATACAGGGATCATTATTTGGCTTTGGATGATAAAAATGATAATAATAATTATGATATTTCAGATCTGGATACGGATTATGGATAAAGGAAATAAAATCGTTTTCTGATACGGTTACGGATTTGTAATAAATTTGGATTATTTGTTAGTTTCAGATAGAATTGTTCACGGATATTAGATTGAAGTAAAATAATAACATAGACACAAATAGTACCTATGTAATAGTTTGGTTATATTTATAGGTTTCATCTAGTCTAGGTTATCATTTAGTTGCTAGTTATATAGGTAAATAAATTTTATCTAGATAAATACTCAATTTTAATAAAATAGGAAAACTCGTCGTTTTATTAAACTCTGATGATTAGGTAATTTTGTAGTAGGTACGTCTTTTGGAATTGCTCATAAGCTTGTCAGAATATTTATTAGAAGTATGTATACTAGTGTATAGTATTATTTTTATTATATTACAAGGAAGATTGAAAGGAAATTATAGAATTATTAGCAATCCATTGACTTTACTTAGAACAGTTCCTAAACCCCTAAATATAAGGTCTATAGATAGAAATTCACCTACCATAGCTTAAAATAGGTTTTATGAATACTGGATATTTGAAGTGTAGAAGTGAAATATAGTTATAGTTCACAAACTTTGAAAGGGATCAAAGTTTGTGAATTAGGTTTTCGTGAAATATTTGGAAGCAATATTTCAAAGCCAGCCATTGTTATGGTTAGGTAACTAAAACCCTACAGTTTTATTAATAACTATCAAGATAAGTAACAAAACTCCCATTATCCCGTAATAATTACGAAGATTACCAAATATTTTAGATTAGAAGAATGGAAACACAGGTACCTACCTACCTACCTACTATGTATCTTTAGGTACACATACAGCACAGATTTATCTGTGCTGTATATAAATCATTTATTGGACTCACAAACATAGACAAAACAAAATAAAAAACAAATAAACAGACAACAAAGTAGGTAGATATCATATAACATAGCGTAATCCAGCTCTTTTCCTAAAACAAAAGTAATGGGTGACTTTAGAATTTTCGAGGTCCCAGAGAGCCGTTTGCCGAGTCGCGGTCTACACTCGAGGACATGTTTACCTTAAAGGTTGTCAAACGTCATGTAGGACGCCCTCCGGCCAAGTGGGATGACGATCTACGAAATATGGCAGGCAGATGCTTAGGACATGGCGCTCATAAGGGGGAGCTTATGTCCAGCCGTGGACTAATATAAGTTGATGATGGTGATGATATCTAAAATTAAAAATACCTGTACATAGTTACAAAATATTAAATCAGTGGGACATTATCAATCCAGCCAATTTAGAAATACCTAGGTCTTCCAATTGAGAATCCATTCCATCAGAAAGTAATATAAGCCACACTCTCCAAGCCATCAAACAAACCTAGTTCATAATTGAACCCGGTCACAACTTATACAATGGCTCTCTGAAATTGCTTTCTAAGCGTTCAAAGTTACAGGCACTGTTTATAACTAAGTTTGACTCAAAACAGTCGACAAGGGAGCCCGTGGTATTATGCCACGGACTTTATTACGTACCTGTCATAGATCCCAGGACCCAGGACAACGGGTTAGGGGATAGGTGAATAAAGTTCAGAATATACCTACGAATACCTAATTTAACCATATTATTTTATGTAAATTTACCATAAACTTCTTCCCGCGTTTTGGCACGCGTTTTCAAATTCTCAATTTGCATGTTTTTTATGTGATTATTATTCTGATCATTATTATCCATACACGGTTGTCTGGTAGAGATCGATCTTGAGCGATAAGACCGCCGATTAGTACACATATTTGTAATTTGTTTATGTTTTGCATAATACCTTTAAGTGTGCAATATAGAATGTTCCATATAACTATCTATCTATTATTTAAAGATATATAAATTACAACTGGAAAATTGCAATTTCGCTGCAGACTATTTCAAACACCATATTCGGACCCATATTATCCATCTGACGTCTTCAGCACGCGCTGTCTTCATTACTCCGCTGCTGTGTTGAAGCATACCATGCACCAGGGGGCATTGAGCAATCCAAGTCAAATAGACGGCTGATACTGATAACCCTTTTCTCGAAGTAACTCAAGGCACCTTTCTTCTTTTGTTGGGTCTATTACGTGACGATGGTAAAAAAGCCGACGATATGCCACCTGTATGTTCTATGGGAGTTCGGAAGCCAATTGCGTGGGGGACGATATGCGATGACACACATGCGCCTTTCCATATTACAAGAATATACGCGAGGGCTGCTGCGACGGCAGATTTAGCTGAGGATCTCTAAAGGCGCAAATATACAGGTCGCGACAGAGCCTGTGTAGTCGTTCTCATTGGAGTTAACTCCAAAAAATAGATGTAGGGTCTTAAGAGCCCACATCTATTTGGGACTGAAAAACAGTTATTACATAAGATAAAAATCTAAGCATCTGGTCAAAGCCACATGTGATCCGAGAACTCGTGAGTATTTGACTCAGCACATCAGCATTGCCATAAAGCGGAGTAATGCAGTCAGCGTCTTGGGGCACTTCAATGATTTATCTTTCAATGATTAATCTGTAGTTTTTTGGATCTTACATAATATGTATAGAGTTGTATATCCATTAAAACAGAAACAATGAAATCAGGGTCGTTGTAGATTACAATTTTAGGTAAAATTTTAGTCTTTCACAAACTAAATGCTAATTTACCCGGGCAAAGGAATATGCAACATGGCGAGTATCAAATCCTGCCTTTCATACGGTTTGGTTGCATTTGAGCTTATTTCAGTTTGTTCAGTTGGTGATATTAGAATCAGAGAGTTCCAGTTTTGAACGACAACATTGCTACAGTTTATATTCTGTTTTCAAAATATCAGTCAAGCTCAGAAACTCTATCATCTGGCATTAAGCCCTCATATTTTGTTTATTTTATTTTAAAACTTTATTGCATTTAACCAAAAGTATACCTGACAACTACACATCGTAGTAACAGAACTTATATGCGTACCTAACAACACTAAGACAGATAAGACTATTCACAGAGAATTTAAATTATAGGTAATACTTATTTAACCTATTTAAGTTTCAATATATGATAACCTTTACCTAGTTAATGGGACCAGTGGGCATAATTCATTCTTCTATATTTTCTGATCAAGATTTTCAGACCATTTCTAACGTGGTTCAGACTCAGCAATGGTAGATGTCGTCTTAAAATCCCGCGGAAGAACCTTTGTCCATCAAAAGGACGATGACCTACAAAGTACAAACACAAGTGGTAAGATAACACAAAATGTTCCCAATGCTATGTCTAAAGCACCTTTGCTCGAAGGACTTATTGATGACCTTCAAGCACAAGTAAGATAACGCAAAATATTCCCAATGCTATGGCAAAAGCACCTTAGCCCAAAGGTCTTATTGATGACCTTCAAGCACAAGTGGTAAAAAATGTTCCCAATGTTATGGCAAAACCAATGGCATTCAATCTCTTTGGACCTGTCAACGACCCTCCATTCTATAACAGATTAATTCACCCGCTGGGAACTCTGAACTCTCCGCTCATTTGTAGAGCTGCTTCTTGTTCTGAACTCATTTATTAAGGCTCTCTACATTATTCACTAAATCCTGTTGCGGTTCCGAAATCTGTTGATCTAAATTGAAGGTTTGAGTGATATTCATTTTGAGGGATTTGCGAAGGTTTTATGGGGTGTTATCGTATAATATATCACTTTCAATTTGACAACCTCTATGGTGTAGTGGGAGAAATTGGCTGTGTAAATGTTTGTTGAGGTTTTTTTTATTTGATAAGGTTTGTAAAGTTTTGCTATGTTTAGTACCAAGGTATGTAAAAAGTCCAAGAACTAATGACACTATTTCGGTGTGGTTCACACATAAATACACAAAAATTTTGAGTATTAAATTCCAAACTCAGCCTCAGGTAATGATACTCATCTAGAGACTTAAATTTAGGAACTTGAATTTTAAAAATATAAGAAGATACTTATGTATATTTTATAAAAAATAATTCAACGTAATGTATGGAGGTAGTGATAACATTAAAGCATGAAAATATATCGGTTAAATGGCTACCATTGGTCTGTTGGCAGGTATGCACTCTTTTGACGAAATTTTGCAATACATTTTACAGTAAGGACTGCTGAATTGGACGAATTTGACGTGCAATTTCTTCTCAGTTGTCCTAGAGTAGTTAGTAGACCGTAGTTCTAGGTAGTTTCATTGACCTTACTAATCCAAAAACCCCAGAGGTAGTAGTCCAAATAGGTTAAATCGCAACTTCTTCGCGGCAAGTTTTGGTTTTCAAAAAAAGAAATAATGTTCACGACCTGAAAACTTGGTTTGCAATAAAGCTATTGTTTCCCTTGCGGTGTGTCAGGCAGTGCCATCCTGCTGAAACCACATCTCATTGACGTCATCGTTTAATCCCACATGTAAATCCCACACTTTTTATTCCCACATTTTAATCCCACACTTTTACTTCCACATTTTAATTCCAAAATTTTATCCCACACTTTTATCCCACACATTTTTATCTCACACTTTTTAATCCTGGTCGTAATTGCACACTTTTTAATCCCACTTATAAACTCTCATATTAGATTACCTAAGTCTATAGAAAAATATAAATAATGTATTTTAATAAGAAATGCATGCTCTAAATGAAAATAAGAAGAATACCTACCAACCAACACAATAAAATACAAGCACGATCTATATAATCTGCACCTAGTAAAAAAATCAAGTAGATTATGTTATACTTGAAATTTTACGCTGCTTTTAAATTCACAGATTTCTGGTGGATAAATAAAATTCTTCTTCACGTCAGTTTCATAGTAAACTAGCTGCGCCCCGCAGCGTCGCCCGCGGGGAAATCAAATATCATATTTTTATACATAATATGCTATACCCGACGAAGACAAACCCAAAAACACAAAAATCATAAAAATCGGTCCAGCCGTTCTCGAGTTATAAGTGTTGTAACAAACACGACTTTCTTTTATATATATAGAAGATATAGTAAATGATGAATTGTCGCGATATGACGCGTGTTCGTCAATATGAAGAGGGTCGATCCATAATATTCCAGATCACGTTACAAGCAGGAATTCCATCTTTTGACCCTTATTTGTATTGTGGTTCAATTTAATTTTCTTAAGAGATTTGGAACACAAAGACCCTTAGGTCATAGCTATGAGATAGTTTAGGTCGTAATTCAAGAAATATCTTGGTAGATACATATTCATCATTATTACATTGTTAATCCAGTTCAAAGTCGCTCAGCGAGCTATAGAAATACCTATGCTCGGAGTCTTTCTGAAAGACAATATTCGTAACGAATACATCCGACGCAGAACCAAAGTTATCGACATAGCTCAAAGAATTAGCAAGCTGAAGTGGCAGTGGGCCGGCCATATCTCGCGAAGAACTTTAACTTTATTGGCTATAAAAATAAAACACAGTATAATATAAAACTTATAAATAAAATAAGTGAATAAATAATGCACAGTCAGAATCCAATTCCAAACATAACATGTATGCATGAAGACGAAGTCTTCTTAGTCCAGTTTTAGGCTAAAACGATTTGTTTTAACATAGGCTAGGCATTTGATAGGCTTATTATAGTCTAAATTAAAAAAACGCATATAAAGCTACCTAGCTATTCATATAATTTGATCCTACACCATACACATACTACTTAGATCAATATTATTCAAAATGATTTGCAAGCCAAATTTCAGTAATATGTGCTAACGAAATCAAATATTTACTATAGCGATTAGTTCCGAATCGCTTACGTCAAGTTTATTTGTTATAAGTTGGATAAGTTTAGGTAATTTGTGTCGATTTTACACTGATTTAGTTTGACGTATTGGCAATCTCATGTGTTTGTTAACCTATACCAACAAATGTCTTAGGATGGATAGTGTATAGTTTACGAGACTTTAAAAGTTTTTTCTTTTCTTCTACATATAACTACATTTAGGGCCGGTTTCTCACTTCCCAGATAAATCGCCGAATAGTTATCCCACCGATAAAATTAACTGACTGTTTATTTGTTTCGTGGGTGTTAGAAAATAAAGGAAAGAATAGTTATCTGAGGTTTTATTCAGCTAACTTCGTTTCAAACTTTGAGAAATCTGAAGTATATTTATTAACCGAATTCGTTATGAGATATAAGATCAAAAAAAAAAAAAAAAGAACAAAAAAAAAAGACGCCGTGACATATAAAGAAAAAGAAGCTGTTTGGAGTGCTATTGCCACGGCTTGCCATGTAAAGAAGTTGTCTGGCCTGTCACGTGTTTCTCTAGGTTTTCTAACAGCTGGTGGATGTACGTTAATCAAGAATTTGTCTGCCTTCTTCGATGGCTACAACTTCAACGGCGTCAAAACTAGCCATTAGGTAGCCAGTCAAGACTGTAACATAACCTAAAAAGTCCAACTTAACAGAGCGATAGGTACTAACTGGCTCTTGAACGGACAGATAACTTTATACCTCCGTTAGCGGATTTATTCCTCAGTTAACTGCTATCTGACTGTTGAAAAATTGAAATTACCGCCATCTGTAGAATAAAACCTATCTGACTGTTTAACTGGGGATTGAAAAATCGGCCCATAGTGCTTTCTAATGCTGTGACTTTCGTAATATTATATCAATCCGCAATCCATTACTTTCTTACTGAGACCCATTACAATAAACTCGTACTTGTTTATTTAATGTATTATTATATTATCTATTATAAACTTGAAAGTTTGTATGAATGCATGAATGTTTGTTCCTCTTTCACGCAAAAACTACCTACTGAATAATAAATAATAATAAAACCCATTCATTTCTTTAAACTTAATTCACATAAAAATAACTCAAATTTTAATTGAATTATAGATAAAATTGATTGATGATAAACTTTAAGTACGCCAAAAATACCTGCCTACCTAGGTTCTTTAGCCTATTGAATTTAGGGTGACCATGAAATTGCGTACGATAGCGAAGACTTGAATTATCAAAACCCTGCAAAACTAAAATAGGCATTAGCCTTTTTCTCATTGGTTTTGGACTCTCCTCATGACAAGTAACCTCGGGTTTCAAGAACAAGATTGTTTACACTAACACTCTGTATAAAAACATTGTGTTTAACAATTTGGCCTGGAAGAGATCGCTTCTTAGCGACATGGCCGCCCATTGCCCTTGTCAGTTTTTTTTGTTATGTTATTTTTCTGGTGTACAATAAAAGCACTTTTGTATTGTATTGTCTTTCTAATTAGTGATCCACCTAGGTCCTGGACCCATGACCCTGACCCGGATCCAGGGGGGGGGATCATGGGCATGACCCCCATAAATGTGTGATTGATAAAAAAACCGTGTTACACTTTCAATACATCCACATTTGCAGAGGATAGGCATCAAGTAGATAGGTAATCCTTAAAACACCGTTCGCTGACGCTAGTAATATTAAAGCTATTTTGTTCGATTTTTGATTAAGACTTATTTTAAGTATCTACATAATCCAGATGAACAAAATCCCACTGATTGGAGCATTTCAATTCAATGCCACAAAAAAGAAAAAAAAAACATGTTGCCAACAAAGCGAGATTCAATTTAAAAGTTGAGCGTCAATCTAGCATTGAGTTACGATTGATCTGAGATCGGATAACGATTTACGATGCAGTTTTAAATTCACTTCTGCAGCATTTATCAATCATCTAGAGATTTGAGTTAACGATTACTGGAAACAGCTTGAAGTTATTGAAAATGTACTTATCTGTTCTAATGCAGGGTTTATAAGGTAACTTGTTATGCCCGCGCAGTTTCGCACGCCTTTAGGGTGACAAAACTAAATCGAGCTGTGCTGCGCTGTACTACGCTGTGCTATGTTTGGTCAACTCGCTCGTCTAATATTGACGCAACACAGCACAGTGCAGCACAGCATGGTTTGTTTGTACCCTCATTAAAATATTAGACGAGCGAGTGGACCAAACACAGCACAGCGCAGTACAGCGCAGCACAGCTCGATTTAGATTTGTCACCCTTATTCCGATATAAAAAGCAACGAAACATAAAATTATCTACGTTATTCCAAGTCAACAAAGAGCTAGTTAATGTTCGATGAAAACTTTTAATATTTAGGTTTTATATCCACTGTGAGATTGTGCCACTTTAGTATTAATTAGTATTAAGCGTGGTAATGCAGCCAGTGTCTTGGGGACGCTTCCGACTGGTATTGACATGGATCAATTGAGCTACCTTTAGACTGTTTGCAACCGTCTGCAGTTAGCTCAATGGTTTCAATTGTAAATACTTGTTGTAATTTTTCTATTCCTTGCTTGTAATTTTCGTTGTTAATAAAGTTTTTAACAGATGTTCTGATGTTTATTATTTGGATGGTACAATAAAGTTATTATCTATCTATCTATCCCCGTGGGAACCGATATTTTACCTATGCGTTACTCTATATTATATTTTAGCTGCATTCGTTAAGTAAAGGCTTGAAGAATTAATAACCAATGATCCAAAAATAGATTATATTTGTGTGATAACTGTTTAAGTGATAATAGTCAACTAGATCAAACTAGTCGTTAAGTTTTCTCCAGATTCGACTGAGCAAAGCCGCGGGCAGAAGCTAACTAGTGCGTATTCGAATCGTTCATGATTGAATCTTATTTTTATGGATTATTTAATTATTGTGCATAAGCCCACACATTCGGGCAATATCCAAAAATTTACATTTTTAATTTACTGGACATGAACCCGCGACCCGTGACCTTCCCTCAGTACAGGAATGCGCTAACCAACTGCGCCATGAAACTAAGTGACCTTCTCTGGACTCTACAAACCGTTCAAATTCGTCTAAATTTTTAAAGAATTTTTTTTGCGAGTTATTTTATTTCTTATTTTTTTTTGCGAAAAACTGGGAAACGCACAAAACTTATAAAAAACCGTTTCAGATTTCAGCGGAACTCATTTGTTTCGGCTGATAATTTATAAAATCAGAATATTTTGTCATGTCAGTCAGATATCACTTTCAGATATCACATCAATACGACTCCCATGCCCAGCATTTTTTGTCACAATCATCTTAGACACGTTTCAGATTATGAACCACTTGTTTCAACGACAGTTATAAATCCCGATGCAATTAGGCGTGCTTGACACGTGTTTAAAGTGGCGTAAAAAGTCCACCGCATGTGGCTTCGTGCAAATGTGTCTTTAGTTTACGGAGCAGAGTCATAATAGCTAGCTATATAAACTCGTCATGGTATATTCTTCCTATATCACTTCATCATAGTAGATATAAAACAAAGTACCTAGCTTTCTCTGTTCCTATATCCTTATGTCCCATTCCATTAATCTTTAAAACTACGCAACGGATTTTGATGCTTTTTTTTTAATAGATAGAGTGATTCAAAAGGAAGGTTTATACGTATAATAAAACCATGCGAAGCCGGGGCTAGTATAGGTATATTTCTTTCATAATTTTTTTTTATTAGGTACATTTATCGCGTACCTTGTGTTTTTATATCACCAACGTTTCAGTCGTGTTGCAGCCGATAAGTAATCGTTATTTTGTAAACAAATAATGAAATTTAAAAAAGTATATAATTCTTTAAATTTTGTGACATCTGATTTCGCGAGACATCAACATCAACCTAGTTTACTCAGGGAGGTATTCTACTAGGGAAGGTCCACGTCTACTAAACCTAGCGCCGTGTCTTCAGCTTGAGAGATAGCATACTAAAGGTATCAAGGCGCATAGAAAACGATGTATGAACATTAAATTTCCGTTTAATTTTTGCTTACTCAAGTCTTTATACTCTTCACTACCTCTTTTATTTTCACTCTAATATTAATGCTATGTTCAGTCGGTTCAAGATGAAATGCTTTTGTTGCAACGTAGCGAGAACTCAATATTTATTCAGAGTCGATACAAAAGTTGTTTTAGCTCGTATGTTTGTTTGTACAAATACAGTGGGGTGTGTATTAATACTAAGCATGTGAATTTGAGTCTTATTTGTATTACAATAGAGATCAGCTAGCCAGGGATCAATATCAGTGGCGGTAAGTGTGGTACTGCAGTCAATGTACGTTATAACTCTCTGTTATTACAAGTTATTGGTGTTGCTTTCGATCTAAATGTGGGGGAAACTGTGCCCATTTAAATGTACTTATGTATTTATTTCCAACTTAGACTCAATGTGCTTTATTTCCTTTAAAACTTACAAGACTCTTGGACAAGTCAGAAAGTTAATATGTATAGGTATATTAAAACTAGGAAATGAAGCGATGACTTTGATTTTTTTCAATCTTTTTTAAGTTAAAGAAACGCTACCAAGAAACCTTTAACTTATCAGGTTGTTAGTTTTTGAGTTAGATTTGTTGAGTTTTTCCCATGGGGGTCGTAAGAGGCGACTAAGGGATATACCGGGGGGGTGGGCAGCAGCACCCCTCTAGAACAACTCCATCATCAAACTGCGATCCCCAACCCGCATGCCCAGCGTGGGGATTATGGGCATTACCCCTAAATGATACAGTCAGTTGGCGTTCATTGGGGGAGGCCTATGTCCAGAAGTGGACTAATATAGGTTGGTGATGATGATGATGAGTTAGATTTGAAAATTTATTGAGAAGCACTTAGTAATCCCGAGAAAGAAATAGGCACTTTTCTGTAGGACGAGATCTTTATTAAAAACTTCATTTGTTTCATTCCTAACAAAAATACTACTTTCCGTATAAATAACCTGAAATTCTACATCCCTCTTAAATCCGTTATAAAATAAAAATCTAAAAAACTATTGATGAATGCAAAAGACTTTTTATATAAGAAAGCTTGTAAGTAGGTACCTAAAATAATTCGGGAGACCGTTACGGGTGATAATGATAATGACAACAATTTTACCAGCCCAAATAAAACTACAGCAAACTTAGTAACAGTTATTTCTTGATAATCTTAAGTCAGCTGATTGAAAAAAGTTGAAAAATTACTGAGTGGCCACCTCGGATGCTTGTGACGTCACAACACTGGACACCGCCAATTAGCCCTTAGCAGCGATAAGGCGTGTATCGGTGCCAGTGTTTATTTTAAAATCATGACTTAATTTTATAAGGTAATTAATTTCTTCATAAGTATCTAATGGTCAAATTTGTTTGATTATTGTATCTAGAAAAAGACTTTTTGACCTTTATGCTTTATATAATATAAATGAAAATCCTGTTCTTAAGTCATATTTAAGAAAATATAGTAAAATCTTTAAAAAGGTCTGCATTATGGCTAAGCAAAATCATATAGCTGCGAGAATCGAAAGCTCTGGTAATAAAATAAAATGTGTGTGGAATATAATTAAGGAAGAGACAGGGAAAAACTGTACATCTAGTCATAATATCTGTGATAAAATACATAGTGATAATAGTAATGAATTCATTTTAGATAAGACTGACATTGCAAATTATTTTAACGGCTATTTTGTAAATATTGCTAATAATGTGACATGTAATTTAAGATGTTCAATAGAAAAATCTCAATCTTATATGAATCAATTTATGCCATCAGTGAAAGCTCATTTTGTTTTAAAGCCACTTGAAATTACGAGAGTTATAAAATTAATAAGAAGTTTAAAACCAAAAAAGTCGAACGATTTTTGGTATATAACTCCATATCTGTTAAAGAAAATAGAATGTGAAATTGCTGAGCCAATGATGCACATTATTAACACCTGTATCCTCAAGGGTATCTTTCCCAAGCAAATGAAAATTGCGAAAGTTGTACCAATACATAAGAAAGGAAATAAGTCTCTGTGCAATAATTATCGCCCTGTCTCTGTACTCCCTAGTATAAGTAAGATTTTAGAAAAGTATTTAGCTGAAGAACTTACCAACTATGTTGTTGAACATGATCTGTTGAACTGCAGACAATT
The DNA here is from genome assembly GCA_944547425.1 of Eupithecia centaureata. NCBI lineage: Eukaryota > Metazoa > Arthropoda > Insecta > Lepidoptera > Geometridae > Eupithecia > Eupithecia centaureata. Next base: position 2,667,877 of record OX155681.1, on the reverse strand, counting down.
TGGCTTCCAAAAAAGGAAATCGACCAAACACGCTATCACACAGCTAATGGAAGATTTGTTTGCAGGCTTGGAGAAATCACAAAAAACTTACGGAGTATTTTGTGATCTCTCCAAAGCCTTTGACTGTGTTTCACATAAAATACTACTCAATAAACTAAAGCACTATGGAATAAGAAATAAAGAGATGCAAATATTTGAATCCTATCTCTGTGATAGAGTGCAAGTTACAGAAGTAAATGGATGTAGGTCCGATGTAAATAGTATATCACTAGGGGTACCTCAAGGTTCTACGTTAGGTCCCCTATTATTCTTAATGTATGTTAATGATGTTTCGATAGCTTGTAGGGATATTGACATAGTCTTATTTGCTGACGACACAAGCCTAATTATTAAAGAAAAATGTAATGTAAATCTTAGCCATAAATTAAAAGAGGTCTTAGTTAATTTAAAAGAATGGTTTTCTGTGAATAACCTATTACTTAATGTTGACAAAACTCACGTTATAAAATTTGGATTAGGTGCAAAGGGAAGTACTTCCAGCCCTGTGGTTGACAGAGCATTAGAAGAAATGGAGGTGCCCAGATGTGACAAAATAAAATTTTTAGGTGTATTTTTGGATACAAAATTAACGTGGGCAACTCATATAGACGAGCTGTCAAAAAAACTTAGCTCCGCAACATATGCGATTAAAAAAATTAAAGAAATAGGTGGAGAGAAAGCTGCAAGGGATGTATACTTTGCATATTTTCATTCTCTTATGAGTTATGGACTAATGTTTTGGGGTAATGCAGCTGATTGCAATCGAATATTTGTATTACAAAAGCGATGCATTCGATATATACTAGGCCTTAAATTTAGAGACTCTTGTAGAGGTAGATTCTGTGAACTCAATATTATGACCATGGCTAGTGAGTTCATATATCAAAATATTGTCTATATGCTAGAAAACATTGGAGATGTGGTGACAAATGCAGATGTCCATTGTCATAATACTAGGAATAAGGGAAATGTAGTGGCTCCTCGGACCAGACTAAGTAAAATTATGAAAAGATTTAAATGTGTGTCTATTAAATTCTATAATAAAATACCTATTGACATTAGAAATAAACCTGACATTGAATTATTAAAATACGTCAAAAATCATTTAATGAAAAAATGTTATTATACAATTGACGAAGCCATGGCGGATAAAACTTTATTTTGTAATGATACAGTATTGTAAAATTTAAGTACATTGTACATATTTTTATGTTATCTATTTTGACATGTCTAAGTGCTTTGTATAAGTTTAAAGATGAAATAAATGACTTTATGACTTTATGACTTTATTTGGAAAAAGCTTTAATCGTATACTTATTTCGTTTTGGCATAAAGAATAAAGGTTAGGAAACGGGCCTATTAAATTAGCTATAACTTTAGGAATCCTCATTGGGGTTTTGTAGTCTTATCTATATTGACAAGTTCAATCAATCACTCGTGATACTTACTTTCATCCCTGTAAGTAATCCCTAAGAATTGCGGTTTTAAGTAGGATAACGATCATTCCCTCAATTTGCATTCTCTTCATTCTTCTAGTCCAAAATATTGTTTATTGCCTTACAAATAAAGCTTTGTTTCCCAAATCGACACTCAACATTATACTGAAACTCATATCCGGACGATAAACCTGCAAATATATTTGTTTAAACGCACCATTTAATATTATGAACTCTAGTTCCTTGCATTACAGCGGTTTATTTATCACGTTTACCACTGCACCCATTTTGCACCAACAGTTAGACTACCCTTCTTAACAGTCCTGGTAAACCCAACCTTATTCACTAGAGAATACGATTCAACGTCATCATGAAAAGCTCATCACAGATAATAGCTAAATATAGATCTTTTTACCAATGGCATAAAGTTCGAATTACGAAAGAGAAGTTAAACAAGATGCAGTGAGAAGTTGGCAGTTGTTTCACAAGAAATCATAGCTAAGTTGGAATCCCAAGAGGAACCGCAATGCTTATTTTGGCACAAAAACAAATAGAGCAAGCAAAAGGTATCCACTGGACTTTTTCACACGGCAAAGTTTTACAGCTAGATAATTAGCAAAAACATAAATGTTTTGGAAAAGAAATAATAGGTAAGTGTATTAGGTATGTAGCTGCGTAATAAAAGGTAGGTAAGTAATAAAACGTTCACCGAAGCTCGACTTACAAAGAACGAACTACTTTCAATACCTTTTCAAATTGCATTTTTTATCAGCTTTATAAAATCGTCGACTATCGCGTTGAATAATTCATAGCTCACTTAATTGAAGAGCTTATGGGTTCAGTGTTGCCAGGCACAAAAGATTTATAGAAAAATGTAAGGATACGAAAAAACTGGCGATCGGCGATACGACGGAAGACAACTCTGAACTGAAATGCCTGGGGAAGTCTGTTTTCAGAAGCCAAGATCTACATTGGGTCGCTGATACCGAAGTTGATAAGTGTAGAGGTTCTATCAATCTTCAACATACACTTTAGGGATACACACACACAATTAAAGGGTTAAAGACATTTAAAGGGTCGGCAACGCGCGTGTAATGTCTCTGATGTTGCAGGCGTCCATAGGCTGCGGTAACCGTTTTCCATCAGGCGGGCCGCATGCTTGTTTGCCACCTTGGTGGTATAAAAAAAAAAAAAAAAAAAAAAAAACACAGCTCGACAATATTTTCTCCAAGCAGGTTTAAGCCTCAATGCACCAGCCAATCGGCCTCTCTTCACCTGTCTACCCTCGCATTCCCGCCATGGCGTCCCGCATGACAGTGTCAGAGACGTATGACAGTGACATCTTGCTTGACAATACATTGACAAAGATGCCACGTGTATACTTTGGTAGGTACTGAGTACGTGGGTACAAACAGATCATGAAATAAAACTACAGCAAACCGTACAAAACTTTTGAATTGGTTATTGTGAAATTCAAAATTTCGGTTTCACTGCGAAGGTTCCAGTCGTATCGGAGTGGAAAGTAATTTGAGTAACATAATGTATTATTTTCTTCATATTTTGTCGTCAATCTGTTAGATAAAACTTTAAATTTTCTTTCTGGCAACAATAGATTTAATCAAGTCGCCACCCGATAGCATGACTCTTATTGGAACTTTTTACCACTTTCTATCAAAGGTCGTGCTTTGAAAAGAACCAAAATTAAATATCGTTTGCTGAAAATTGCATTCCAACGGTAGATTTAGAAAGTTTTTAGACAAAGCTTTGAGATAATGAATTCTGAAGTTGCTTCTGAACCTTGATTTTAAAGTAAACTGATTTACCTCGTTATTGCTTATTTCTTGCAATTTGGCTAGAAAGTTAGTTAAATATCACTTTTGTTTTGCTCAAAAGAATTAACTTTTATCGTAGATTGTAGAACCTATTTATGCAGTATTGTTTCATTTTGCAAGAGTTAACAGGGGATTTCCCCAGCATTTCACTTGGGAAGCGGCTTTTCCCAAAGTCCGATGCGAGCGTAGTTATTCCCAGCGTTTCACGTGAGACCCGGAAAGATTAATTCTGAACTGTGAAAGGCTATTACAAGATTTTTTGAGCTGGCAACGTGCAAAAGCTCTTAACCAATGGGTGTCTGTCAACATGTTGATAATATAATGATTGTAGCTCTATCTATAGGCACCTGGCACGGACCAGATGGTTTTTATAAAGTGTGGGTATCAAAATGCATGACTCTACTTAAATGCATACTCTAACAACAGCATCCTGAAAATCACAGCGTGATACAATAGGTATTCATCGCCGCTGAGGGCAAGCCTGGTTCGCAGACTGATCCTGGTAAACTTAATTACTCTATGAACGGGGCAAACTTTTATTTATCAATAAATTAGATAGGTATTCATTATTTAAAATTATGGTTGTACTAAAGCTCTTTCTTATTGTTATACCTACTTAGCTATATTTATTTATTTTAGAGTACAGTATTTTTTATATGTACGAGTTTCTTTTAATAAAATTGTATAACTATATGTACCTATTTATTGTTTCCTTTTTATTTTTGTGTGCTGCCAAGTAAGGATAAATTGGTATCCAAAATTAAGAGATTTTATGTTGTTGATGTTTTTTTTGGGATTTTTAAGCGCTTTTGAACACGCTCTAAGAAACTAGCGCTAAACGCCCTCATCAAAACGGCTTTGGGACCTGATGACCTTAGTTAGACCTGTGAAGTGTGGAAAAATAAATCTGCTAACAGAATCTTCAATTTTGATTATTGTGAAAATCAGGTCCTTCTAAGTAATCTTGGAAAACAACATAACTAGTTACGCACTTTCTGATTTCAACAAAACTTTTCAGTCTTATATTGAGACACAATCAACTCAAAGACATCATGAGAACTCAAATCTGAAAGTTATACATTTACATACATATCACAAAGTAAATACACCATGCTCTACCATGCGATGGAAAGATATCTGTTTCAAGTACAAGTTTGAAACTTTCCCCACCAGGAAACTTCGACTTGGTATTGCTTGGCCTACATTTTGTCTTTGCTCTTATTGTTGGGGCCATTAAAGTAGACTACAGCTTAACCGTACGCGGAGCGGTTTTACATTGTCGTTACGTAATAACTATAGTCTATTCTAGAATCATAAATAATTGTATTGTAACCAACTTTCAAAGTAGAGTCAGTTAAAGTTTTTTAAAATTCGCCAAATTATTTGTCAATGACATAGGGGAAGGCAAGCCAAAGAAATCCTGTTGTAAAATATTTTCCAAATTTTTACGGAGCAATTCGAAAAAAATCTAATCAGCAGTGGAATATTTTATAACTCGTAGGCTACTGGAATTTTTATTTCATACAAACAATGGAGATTTTAGTTTGCAAATTGTGTTGAGAGATTTGACGGAGGCTATTTTCACGGAATGTTATCTGATTATTTTTTGTACATGTGTATAGTATAGTGAGATAGAAGTTAAAGTCAATAGAGCTCTCGATTACATCGTTATTAAACCATTTACACGAAATTTGGCGGCGATTACATAATCATTAACATTGGGAATAACGATGTTCCCAAAAACTATCCTAATCTCAGAATTAATGGCCCCAACTGAAATATGGGGAGCCTACAAAATTTTCGTATTCAGAGTAGGAGAATATTTTACATCGCTAAGTGCATTCGCAAGTTTAACTTCGGCTGTTATAAAAGATTTGAAGTCTTTTATTTAAGGTATTACTTTTGGTTTTTAGTATAATTCTGTAGTAACCACAAATAGAATCAGTAACATTTATCTGCCAAAACAATTAGGTAAAAAACAAAAACCATTATGTTGGGTGGCATTTTCAGCAAGACGTTGGTCTTTTTTTAAAAGAACTAACTACACTTTGTGAACAAACGCAAAGAGGTATCGCAGCCGATGGTTGACACTTGTGTCTCATCAACAGTCGCAAAGTTTTTTTATTCATCGGTTTATAATTGGCTTAAAAAAAGCTGAAAATATAAGCTTTAAATACACAACTGTTAGTAAAGAGTGATGCACTTTTGATGAAGCAAGAGTCCTGACTCGTTCGGAATTTGAATCTCTGTATTTTGAAATTCGAGTTAATGCCAGGGGAGGACTTTGCATAATACCCATTGAAATCCCAAGGCTAATTGAAGGTAGTTGTTATTTGTCCCGGGGCTTAAGGTTTGCCAACTGCAAATTTACGCTTCGAAATCGTCATTTATCTTAGAATCTGTGAAAGTTAGTATCATTGGGATTGGGATCTTGGATTTTTTGTTTTAAAAACGTTAAGAAATGTAATTGATTATCATGTAGATATTTAATTTTTATTGGTTGTTTAATAACATTGAAATTAGGTAAAAATCAGTTCAGGCGCTAAAATATTGTCTGTACTTCTCGCTCGATATATAAATAACCATAACTCACTATTCTGCTCTTCAAAGAAAACCCTTAGGTAACCTTTTGCTTCTTATTCTAGCGAGCATGTGAGTTCCAGGAAGCTCGTGTAATCTAATGAGCAGTGCTCGAACAATACTTGCTCCAATGCGAGCAGTTAATTTACATTCCGCCACTTGTATGCACGGAGATAACGCGAAGCATGAATGACGCTCCACTAAATTTACTTTAACGATTACACTTGAATTACTTTAGGAACTCGATCAGATATAAGCACAGAGGTTATAAGTTATCACTACATAGTATAGAACAAAATCGCTTTCTCTGTCCCTATGTCCCGTTGTCCCTTTGTCCCTATGTCCCTTTGTCCCTATGTCCCTATGTCCATATGTCCCTATGTCCCTATGTCCCTATGTCCCTATGTCCCTATGTCCCTATGTCCCTATGTCCCTATGTCCCTATGTCCCTATGTCCCTATGTCCCTATGTCCCTATGTCCCTATGTCCCTATGTCCCTATGTTCCTATGTCCCTATGTCCCTATGTCCCTATGTCCCTATGTCCCTAAGTTCCTATGTCCCTCCCTATGTCCCTATGCCTAATATTAGAATATACGCTACCGTCTATACCTCTACATGTACATCTGCTTCGTGTCCATCCCAAGGTTGCCTGGAAGAGATCGCTTTTAGTGATAAGGCCGCCCATTGTGCAATTTCTTTTTACATCTTTTTCCCTGTAGTTATTTTGTTTTTTTTGTTTTGGTGTGCAATAAAGTAAATTGTATTGTATTGTATTGTATGTCCCTATGTATGCTTAAATCTTCAAAACTACCCAACGGATTTTGATGCGGTTTTTTTATTAGATAGATTGATTCAAGAGGAAGGTTTATACGTATAATAAAACCGTGCGAAGCCGGGACGGGTCGCTAGTAACTTATAACAATAAAAGTAGTAATTCTGCGAACAGAAACAAGCACAATTTTTGTTTTGCAATTTATCGCGTTTTGATGAACAGAATAGCTACAACTTTGAATAGCTATTCTATATGTCATCACGCTGAAGTCTCCAATAAAATTATCAAAAAACCAAACGCAAAAGTGCGAGTCCAACTCGCGCACGAAGGGTTCCGTACGATAACTGATGTTGTGTGGATTATTCAGCATTATTTTTTGTTTTTATTATTATTATTTATTTATCACTACATAGTATAAAGTCGCTTTTTCTGTCCCTATGTCCCTATATCCCTTTAAATGCTTAAATCTTTAAAACTACGCAACGGATTTTGAAGGGTTTTTTTTTAATAGATAGAGTGATTCAAGAGGAAGGTTTATACGTAAAATAAAACAGTGCGAAGCTAGGGCGGGTCGCTAGTTATCTATAAAAAGGCAAAAAATCATGTCTGTCGTATGAGAGCACCTTAAATATTTATTTTATTCTATTTTTCATACTTTTTTGTTGCAGGTGCAACAGAAATACATCATCTGTGAAAATTGTAACTGTTTATCTATCTCAGTTAACCGACGGACAAACGGACGGACAGTGGAGTCTTAATAATAGTCATGCACTTTATACAGGGTCTTCCGTACATAGTTTAAGTTTCCGTACCTAGGGTTTAATCCTTTATGTATGGAACCCTGAAAAGAGTATTTCTGTCAGTTGACCTTTATCAATTTCTTATTTTTTAATTCTTTAGAAGCTTAGAGAACCGCATAATTCTTAAGTTTTCCCTCGAGTTCCGTTAGTAATTCCTTGAGCAGTATATCAACCAGCATACACGCTTCTCTGTGCTGAATGCCCGAAGACAGTCTCACGTTATGCAGATTCTATTACACATTGCATATGTGTGTTCTTATCCTGTACTAGCAGCTCCTCGCGGTTTCACCCGCGGTAGTTCACGTTCCCGTGGGAATTTCGGGATAAATTGGTGCTATGCGGTTGCTATGTGTTATTCCAGACTACAATCTATCTCTGAGCCAAATTTCATCCATATCCGTTCAGTAGTTTTTGCTTGAAAGAGTAACATACTTCCATCAGTCCATCCATACTTACAAACTATCGCGTTTATAACATTAGTAGGATGTGGCCTTTTGTGTGAGTTTCTATTTGCTAAAACTAATCTTGGAAATCTCTACAGCCTCCGCATCCTATACGTTAGCTGGAATTTCTGTAAGTTAGCTTTTAATTAATTTTATCTTGCTGAGTCTAACTCGCCTTACGCGTGAGGATTAAAAGCATTATCCCACATATGATAAACGATAAAAGCCAATGAGGAGCTTATCAGGGGAAGGACTGTGTCCAGGAGTTTAACAAGTCTAGGTTATCTTTGAAGATCATTTTACCCATATATACCAACAATTTTATCATCTTGTAACTTAACATTAATTTAATTACCGACGAATAAAGCCTTTTATTTCTGACTTATTTAATCTTGCTAGATTAAATTAAAGTATTTTACGTACAAAGAATGAAAAGAATATATTAAATACTTTTTTTATACGTATATAGTTTTATTGTTTTTTAATAAATGTATGTATATATGTATTATGTACAAACTTATCTCCTTCCCTCTGATAAATTCTGATCTATGCTTGGAGTTTCTCTGAAGGATATGTATCTTATTATTATAATAAATGGGAAAGTCTGTGTGAATGTTTTTTAAAAGTAATTTTCGTAACTACTTATGTTATTTACTTACATGAAATTTGGTACATAGATTGTTTAGGACTTAAAATAAGACATAGGCAATGATTTTTTTTAATTTTAACCGCAGGGGGTTAAATAGGGTGGTAAAGTTTGTATAAAAAAATTATAATTTCTTGGTTTGATTCACTCAAAACTCAGTATAAATAAACTGCTAAGTAAATAATTAAACAATTTTATTTTACGAAACAACCTAAATTATATCACGCCTCCAGCGTGAAATAAATTTTGGAAATTTGCCTAATAAATTTCCATGCGGGCGAAGCTGCGGGGCGCATCTAGTGTATAATAAAACCATGCGAAGCCGGAGCGGATCGCTAGTAATGTTAAAAGGTAACTATGGCATGGCAGAGGATACTTAAATCGCCTGTGCACTGTCAGCATCGTGTAGCAAGCTAAAGACGGACAGCTGTTTGTTCTGGAGACAAAGATTAAGATCCCTGGAAAGGTCGGGAATTGTAACCTAAAACAATCCCAGAAAAAAGTTTACTTTTACTTACCTACTACAAAAAAAAACAGATTTTTCCGAGAGTGTATCAAGTTACCTACTAAACTTAAAACACTCCCGAAAAAAACTATTTCTACAAATATTAAAACACGCTCGGAAAACTACTTAGGTAATCAATAAATATAATATTTAATAATAATATTTAATAATGCTGGACAATCCACACAGCACCATCTAACCCTAAGCTAAGCAGAGCAATACAATACATTACATATATTTATTTTTTAAACAAATATATTTATTTATTAAAATAATAAATTACATAGATATTTTTTTATACATACAAAACACCCAGACCAAGTAATTAGGTTATGCCGTTTTTTTTAAAAAAAAACACATGCAAACATAAACCTTAATACTACATTAGGTATAACTACACTTAGAAATAACCTAGAACGATAATTATGTATTATTGACATAATTATCGACGCCGGTAATTATGTCAACTGTCTCCAATGGGGGCTACCGATTTCAGGCTCACCAGTTGGCTCCACTGTTGACTAAGGTCCGGACGTATAGCTCAAAAGGGTACTTTTTATGATCGGTGCGGAAAAAATCTTCTGAATCTTGAACTTTCTTAACTTTAAAACTTTCAAATAATATCTCATTTATTCATTATAAATAACTATCATCATAATGGAGAAGCTATGCCGCAATGCTGTTCAGTTCCATTTTTTGCGTGTAGCCGCTTATTTTTGCGCGTTTTTCTTCATTTAACTTTCAACGCGTTTATATTCATCGCCAAATAATTCATATTTGCGATAATTTCACGAGAGACATCACTTTTCAATAGGTAAATTAAACAAATTATAATTTATGTCACGAAGCCCATTCAAACACGTGAAAATTAATTTTTTAGACCTCACGCGATACTAGCGCCTCTAGTGGCAAATTCACACGCGGTAGCCCCCATTGGTCAGAACACAAAAAGATATGTGGTGAGAGTGCCACTTCCAGCAGTTTCTTGGCTCTCCCAATATTCTGTATGCATTGCTTTGCCTGCCCCATTTGTAGCCGCCCGCCCATAACTTACAGCGACATGTGATTCATCAAATATCCTGTTATTTATTATGTTTGACCGCTAACTTGGAAACAATATCTTGTATGGTTTATTGGCCATCGTGTAATTGTAAGTGGGTCTGATGTTATTGGAAGAAAGAATATGCTATCTATCATTAGATCGACGGAAAATTCGTCAGTGCCTTAGTCTATTAGTATACCTACTCGTATTTATTCTATTCCTTGATTGTAATATTAGTCACTACATAGTATAAAACAAAGTCGCTTTCTCTGTCCTTATGTCCCTAAGTCCCCATGTACGGATTTTAATGCGTTTTTTTTATAGATGAGTGATTCAAGATAAAGGTTTATACGTATAATAAAACCGTGCGAAGCAGGGGCGGGTCACTACTTGTTAATAAATAAAAATAAATAAGATTCAAATATTAGTATATTATGTAACTAAATAGAACAAACCCGGGTTAGTTTCAACAATTATTATAACATTTAAAACCCAAAAACAGCTGAGTCGATGATCTTTGATTAGACACTTAGACACTTACAAAAGGTTAAATGCTAAAAATAAAAGAAGTCTACTTTTATTTTTAGCATTTAACCTTTTCTTCTTAATAAAATCAACATCATCAGCTAGGCCAGTAAACAAAGGTCCAACAGTGGACCGGCATGCTAAACAAGGCGCTTTGGCGCTTTAGTGGAGGCATACGCGGTGATACGCGTCCCCTAACGCCTGATCTGCAGATTACTGCATCCAGCATCTGTCTGAAGTCTTCCCAGACCATCAACCTGGCCGAAAGGTGTCTTACACTACATTTTCGTACACTAAGTGTCCAACTAACTCCCTAAAAACTACCCATCCCGGCAAGGAACACAATAGCGTAAGGAGATAACCAGTTCCAACTTGCACTATCTATTCTAAAGCAAACAAACAACATTCAGCTGGATTCTCGTAAATTACAAAACCGTTAACAGTTAATGTAATAGGTAAGTATTTATTGCAGTTCCAACTCCCAAGAATACTAACTTTGGATGCACTTACATTGCAAACATACAGGATGTTTCTAATTATTTTCAAAATTAAATAGGTACCAAATTCATATGAGGACCGACGTGGCGCGGTGGGCGAAGGTCTGACGCAGGAGGTTGCGGGTTCGATTCCCGCCTCGGAACAAATTTGTGTAGGATCTGCAGAAATTTGTTCCGTTGGTCTGGGTGTTTTCTATGTGTAATAAAAAATGTATTTCTAGTTTTGTAGAATATTGCATTAAGTATATCAGTCATCTCTACCTACCTCTATAACACAAGCTCTACTTAGATTGGGGCTAAATAACGCTGTGTGGATTTTCCAGCATTATTTATGATTATTATTCATTATTAACGTTTACAGTTGCCTCCACTGTGACCTAATACAAGAAACATTGAAGTACGCCTTGAAACTTTGACAATTTCGTCAACCCGACACCCTTCCCACTTGTTTAACCTAGATTCGCAAGACGTGCCAATCCTAAAAAACAAGGAATTAACTAGAAAACATTGGTATTTTTTGATATACGTGCCACGATGAAGATGCATAATAATTTTTAATTTCACAAAAACGAAGAATGGATAATTTACTGTTTGGTCAAACAGTAATTCTCTGGAATCCAATTTTTTCACTGCTTAAAATTCCGAGATAATGTTAATTAAAAAACCAATCAAATATCAATATAACAGAATATAGACGAAATAACGAAAACACAAATTAACAAAATAATAATAATAATGTTCTCTCACAAATGCAAAAAAATTAAATGCTTAGTTGGTAGGTGTTTAGACATGATAGGTACCTAGCATATAAAAGGTGGGAGAGTAAATAGGTAAGTACTTTAAATACATAGGCGAAATGTTTCAAAAAATTGGTGAACTTAAATAAAACACATGCATACAGACAGCCACATAAAAAGTCGCCCTTATTCTAAAATCGTTTAAAAATATTTACAAACTTAGGTACGTAATTAATATGAATTATACAAACAAAGTTTCTGCTAAGTTCTAAAATAACACCAACATCCTGTAGGTACCAACACAGTGCGCTCATTTTTATCGGCAAACGATAAAGTTGTCTTCAGAAATTGTTAGCATTTTCAAGACTTTATTGTAATAGAAATAGCGAGCAGTGTTGCAAGCCTTTACCTTAATAAAGGAGTTAGTAAACAGGTTTATATTGCATAGTTTTCACGGATTGTAAAATATGAAACAGTTTAGTCAAACAGACTCAAAGTAAAAGTTTATTATTTACTTTATTTCTGTATAGCTTGAAGTTATCTATCTTTATCGTACCTGCACAAGATGCTGTTTTTGGCACCATTGCCTGAGCATAAAAAGTGTGTTTACAAACCGGGTTTATGTGTTCACTTCCGCCAGATATTATGTTACAATTGCAATGTCTTGCCTGCTCATAGATATTTTAAAAAGATGCATGGAAGAGGTCGTTTTAAGTGATAATGACGCAGAATACAGTTAACAGTATTATTTGTTCTGTATTTTTCTTAATGCACACCGTAGATTATTTTTATTGTATCTTCTTTTATATTTTCTGAAAAGTTCAACCGAGCAACTATACTCTTCAACGTCTGTTCAACTCTTTACAAGAGTTTAAATACTTATTCTCAATACTTATCTGGCATGATTCGTTTTATAATTTAGCGATCAACTCTTTCATTCTCAATATTATTTCTCTGCCTTTTATCTGTCAGTTTTTCTCAGAAAATAATGATCAATAGAGGTTAATGTACTAAATATAGGCCAAAAACCAGTGTCGATCAATTCATAATCCGCAAACCACAAAAGATGGAGCATTGTCTACGAATTCTGTTATCTAATGACAGTCGAACATTCGACCTTGCCACGGCGAATAGCAATCAGTAGGGAAAGTCATAAATTTATGTTGGGCGGTTGGTTGGTTAAAACAGCTTAATTTTTTGATAAAATCTACAATATCAGAATGCAGATCTTAGTGCATTCTCAGTGTTTAGTTTTTTATTCTATATTCGAATTGTTCATATACCTCTAGATGATTCAAATCACAATGGACACTACCTGAAGGCACTTTAACTCTTCTTTTTCTTTGATCATGTCATCATTATCATCAGCCTCTACTTTTTAACCGTTGGGATTGCCCTAAAGAGCGCAACAGCACTCTGTCTTCAGCTTGCCCCTTCGAGTATCTGCCTGAAATAACTCTCAGGTTAACTATCGCAGTTCATGTATTTTAAAACTACAAGTTTTTTCCTCAGCTTATTCTGTCCTTATGCTGGACAAAGGCCAGATTAAAGTTTCTTTATATTTTATCTGTCTATTACAAAGGTTTTATTGTTCCTCAGCCTATTCTGTCTTTATACTGGACAAGCCAGGTTAATGTTTATTCACATTATATCTATGACTAAGACAAAGTTTTATCTATGATAGATATAAATCTATATATATAAAAGAAAGTCGTGTTTGTTACAACACTTATAACTCGAGAACGGCTAGACCGATTTTTATGATTTTTGTGTTTTTGGATTTGTCTTCGTCGGGAATAGCATATTATGTATAAAAATATGATATTTGACAAATAAATAAATTTCCCCGCGGGCGACGCTGCGGGGTGCAGCTAGTTATAAATAAAACTGGACAATAAAAGAGTTGTCAGACTGATCTATAACAGAGATGTTAGTTCATTTGTTATGTGTTAATCTTTTTTAGCTTTACCAATCCATCTGTATCAACCTGTATCGTGCCAATGTCCATATCGACTGGGCAAGATTGTCCGTGGTCACAAGACAAATGCTCCGTCAGATAGCTCGGTCCCCGCGGAAGCTTAGAAGATAAGGATAACATAAATCTTCGTCAGATAGATCAATTAGAAAGTTGTCGAAGTGGAGCTTCTTATTGGGTTAATAAACTGTTGGTTTTGTGAGTCGAGAAGGCTTCTTAACTGATAGTAAAGTTGGTTTAGTGATGTTTATTTCTCCTAATAACACACATGTTTTTAATAATTAATTATAATAATAACACAATATATTTTTTTTCTATAAAATATCTTTGTTTAATAAAGACGAAAATAACAATCAAGGAATAGAATAGAAAAATTACAACTAGTATTTACAATTGAAACCATTGAGCTAACTGTAGACGGTTGCAAACAGTCTAAAGATACAATACATACATTACATTGATTGTTTTTTTTATGATTATACATAGAACACCCTAGAGCTCAGTAAAAATATTTGCAGATCGATCAAACATTTCCCATGGCGGGAATCGAACCCGCACCCTCCTAGGTCGCAGGTGGATCATCGCCCACCGCGCCACATCAGCCGTCAAAAATAAATGCTTCGTACCGGCAACTGTACCGAAACAGGAAGGGAACTGGCGATTTCCGATGTCAGACGCTAAGAGTCATTGCGTCACGCCATTAAGTTAGTTATCAAGTCAGACCACAGGTGCATTTTGAACTTTAATACCAATATCGTAGAGCACGTGCAATCTAGCTGATCCGCAGATGTGCCTATCGATCACTACGACGCTCATCAATCAACCGCCTTAATCAGGACAGTTCATTTGCAAGGATGACGACCTCTATAGCATAGTGGCTGGGCTGTAAAGGGAGGTCATGGATCTCTATTCGACGACCAATATGGCGGTGACAAAAGTCCGCTGCAGAAGGATGAAAGACGCTGGAGAAGGTTGTGGATTCGATTCCTGCCTTGAGAAAAATGCTTGTAAGATATATAAATATTTGTTTTGGGGTTCTGGGTTTTTAAAAAAATATAGTAACACAGTCAAATTTTAATAATTGATGATTACGTTTATTCCAACGTACTGATCAGAATCGTACTGATCAGAATCGTTCTGAGAGTCATATTATGACGCTCAGAACGATTGTGATCAGTACCTATTAATATTGAAGAAGATCAGTTTAGCTATCAATACTGCGTTAGCAAATACATAAATCAAAATACACCTCATATTTTAAGTAAATATTATAGTAAAAGAATAAATAAATAACGCTGGACAATCCACAAGCTAAGCGGATCTTGTGTTACCTATTTGTGCTAGATGACAGATAAACGTAATCAATCGTGGTCTGATTGTTAGGTTTTGGTTATTTAAACCAAAAGTGTATTGACACTTAATAATTGTATTTTATATAATAAAATATACCTACAGCCGAGCAATGCCAGAATTTTAGAGACGATTCCGACTGTTTTAAATAGTACTAGTTTTAATTTGGTTCTATTCCTTCATTGTAATTTTCTTTGTTAGCAATAAATTTTGCTAACGCAGTAATTTATTGATTGTTGATAGCTAAACTGATCTTCTTCAATATTAATAGGTACTGATCAGAATCGTTCTGAGCGTCATATCGTGGTCTGATTGTTAGGTTTCGGTTATTTAAACCAAAAGTGTATTGACACTTAATAATTGTATTTTATATAATAAAATATACCTACAGCCGAGCAATGCCAGAATTTTAGAGACGATTCCGACTGTTTTAAATAGTACTAGTTTTAATTTGGTTCTATTCCTTGATTGTATTTTTTTTGTTAAGCAATTGGTTATGTACCTTTTAGTATAGCTGGGATAATCCAAACAAATTTACGATCCTAGCAATTACTAATTTAAATCGTGTGATTTGCACCCTTCGCCGCCATCAATAGAATCCATTTTGGTGTCATTAATTATGTGCGCAGCCCGCAATTCGGTGGGGTTATTGATGACAAGCCTGTTTAGTAATGTTCCAGCGGCTATACGGCACTAAACTCAGTCAAATGCCAACCATTACATCATTGTGTTATATTGGTTGCACCCACTGTAGAAATAAACCTCATTTTGCGCTCACACACTACATTTTGTGATTAAATTTGTTATATTCTTTCAAGCTTAATAGGTTTTGTTTTGTGGGCCTCAAATTAGGTTTTTATGATACTCTCGAGATTTTCAATCACAACGATATCCGATCCGATACCCGATCGTAGTATCACCCTGTTTGTAGAATGTCTAGGCCATTTATAAAATGGCGTCATTCGATGAATGCCTAAGCCGATCGATGGTCAATCAACGTTCAATGACTTGGTTGACTGATAGTTCAGCCGAATGTAAAGGCTAACAGTAGATCAGCCAGGTTATTTAAACTCCGCCACAGCTCTAGCTTGAGCTATAAAATTGCGAATGAAGTTTGTGAGTGAAATTTTCATAGTTACCAAGGGAAAAAAATGGAAGATGTCGGAAGAAGAAATCGAATGAAATGGCTGGCAACCTTGACAATAAGCCCTATAAACATCCTTTAACTAACCCATCATGGTGTTCTGATAAATAAGTACTATGTTGTATTCCCCAAATTCATCGAACTGCTTTAGTATTTCATGAAGGTTGAGTAGATACTTAATTATTGGTTTCAGTTAATTACTAATTCAAAACCATAATTAGAACTATTAATTGTAATAATATTATCAAATATTATTACTTGTCAAATTGGTTTGCTTGTCAAATTGTAAGTTTACAAAAAATCGTTTATTTTATGAGTTCAATAATGTTCATCGTCATCATTAACCCGTGGTGACCCGATGGTGAGTACCTAATCTGGCGCAGCGCATCAGCATTGCCATACAGAGCGTGGTAATGTGTCAGCTAGTGTCTTGGGGACGCTTACATTGACATGGATCAGTTGAACTACCTCTTGACTGTTTTTTACCATCTGCAGTTAGCTCAATTGTTTCAATTTTATATACTATTTTAAGTTGTTTGCTTCTGTTCCTTGATTGTAATTTTCGTAGTTATTAAAGGAATAAATCTACCCATAGTCCATAGAGTCAAATGCCATATATGCCTCCGCTAATGAGCACATAGTGCCATGTCTTCAGTCATCTGCCTGCAATTTTTTGAAGATCGTATAGCGGCAATCAACACTACGTTTGTCAAGTTGCGTTCTCTACACATGAACACGTTTACCCCAGTTCGCTAACGATTTATTCAGAATACCGCGTTTTGCCGAAAACCAAACTATATTTTTATGTAGGTAGGTGGTTATCTTGGTCCTAATTTCATCCAATTTCATACTCACGTACAGACTTTTCACCTTTAGCGGTGATGTGATTATGTGAGCCAAGTTGCGGTCAGAATTAGAAAATATTAAAAATAAAGCACACTATAATTTGGCGCTTTTAAAAACTATTATTGAATTCAAATTAAGAAACTAAAAATGAGAATACCATATAATATATTCGAAGTCAATAAAATAAGCATTATTGAACTTAGTAAAAGCTTACTCAAAATATAAAGGTCAGATTAACTTTAAAAGATTTCAAAAAAGCAAAAATACTAACATACAAACAGTAAAATTGAGAATTTCGTCCTGTTTTTCATCGGTTAAAAAAGATCGATCAGCAAAAGCTTTTAAATACAAAAGCTGTATGCAATTCTAGACATTCGAGATTTGCTTAATGCGCTTTTTGTCTGCGTGTAATGAAACGGATTACGGTAACAAAAGCTGAAGTTACATAAGCTCGAATAACTAAGTTTAAATGGAACGGACGGATTAAATGAGATCATTTATTTGTTTTCCTTTAGACTGTAATTTTTTTATAATGCTGGATAATTCAAATAGTATCATCCAGGTCCAAGCTAAGCAGAGCTCGTGTTAAAGGTACTTTAAAGATGACTGATATATTTAAAATATTCAAAAACATGGAAAGATTTTTTTAAATTATAGGTATATTGAAAATACATAATCGTACAAACATTTTGTCCCAAGGCAGGAATCGAACTCGCAACTTTATACAGAACTGCGATAAGCGCCAGTTTCAATCAAAAATATCATCAAAATCTGTTGAGCTTGAAAGAAAACAGGAGAATTGAGAACCTCCTACATTATACGAAGTCGGTTAATATTAGGAACCTACTTACCAACGCTATATCCAAGATGGCCGCATAAATCGTGAATATTTATCGTTATTTTATGCTCACTACACTCATGTTAACTGTAATTTTTATATCTGCTGTAAAAGCATATTATACGGTGGTCGTTATTATTTTTATTATTGTTTGGGTGAGGGACACATAGTAAGTGTCAAAGTAAAGAGAATTAAAAAGGCTAGTGTCAATCGTAAAAAGAAAAATAAAATCATTTAAGTAACAGAAACAAATTATGTACAACTAGTTTTGATAAATGAAAGAATTGAGCTTAGTAACTGGTAACATTTTAAAATGAATTTTTCTAAAAGGAGGTTTCTATCGAATGCACTGATTATAAATCCTTAGTTACCTATATGATGAATCTTTATCCTTACTATCCTCCTTATTTTACTTATCATACTATGTATAATATACATATACTTAATATACATATACGTAAGTAGAGTGAGTGGGGGCAAGATCGAACGGTTTTTTGATGAGATGGTCAGTGTTGTTTTTGAATCCATGTAGAAGAATAGATATTAACTTTAGCTAAAAGTAAATTAGACATAATTAAAGGGTAAAGACTAGATTTTTATAATATGTCAATAACAGCCTGATAAAGCTGTCCAAAAAGTAGAAAACTGTAATTAAAAATGTTATTTTTTCTTAATTGAAACAGGGGGAAGATGAAAAGGTGACGGGGTAAGATCGAATAAAAATCTCAAAATCTCAAAAAATCGTTAAAACGTGTCTTAGGCAGGTCCTAGGCAAAGTTTATGGTCCTAAGTCTATAGTGTTAAGTAATTTAAAAAGTTGTAACTGACTGTAGTGCCAAAATAGCTATTTTTAACAAAGATATAACAAATTTAAAAATATAATATATTCCGAACTTACCCCACTGGGGGAAGATTGAAGAAGAGATTCTCAAACTTTGCAGCCAATTTGCATAAGTTTTGACTGAAGAAAAAAATATATTTTCTATTAATGAAAAATTATATAAAAACTGAAAACTTTTTTATTTCACATGAAACCTATATGAATATTTTTTTTATCACCATAAATAATTCTTTATTTTTTCTTTTGTAATTTTTAAAGTATTTTCTTTTTCTATTGGATTTCTTTTTTAATTTCACATTTCTTAGCATACCCTATTCTTGTTATTTTTTGTTTTACTACTTTCAGCAATATTTTTTTTATATCTTATTTTTCTTGCTGAAACTTACACAAAGATAAAGTTTGAGGATATCTGGCTTTTAGTATGAAATCTGAAAAAGGGTCAAGATTAAGACTTTGATATGTTTGTCTTACCCCGTTAAATGTAAATGGGGAAAGATGAAAAGTTGAAATAAATTCTAAAATACGAGAAATAGAGAGATTTAGTAATAATTACATAAATATGTACAAAAAATAATAGGCAAATGTTTCAATTAAACACTCGTACCTGCCTTGTAATTTAATTTACAAGACACGGGGCAAGATGAAATCACTTTTGTGAATCCTGAAAAGTACACTGTGTTAGAAAATTGCACTTTACACACAACCAGGCGTTCTCAGCCGCAACCACTGACTGAGTTGTGATAAGTAACAAATTGGTGGCCCTAACAATGTTGCCAGCACTGTAATAAGTACTATAAATCTGGTGTTATTGAAGACTTTTTGTCTTACCCCTTTTTTCATCTTGCCCCCACTCACTCTATATAATAATCTGGAACTTCATGGAAATACCTATCTACAAAATAAAAACCAAAAAATAACCAATCATTATTTCAGTCCAAATTTGATTTAATCAAAATAATAACAGGACTTTACTTTAACAACTTAAGAGGATCTTTCGAACAACAAAATAAAAATTACTAATAATATTACAATTCATTTACTTTATTCACCCCAAGCAACCAAGGGTAGTGTCACCCTCTTTACTTACGAATGCCATAATTTTGATATCAATCTTTGCAACATGACGCATTTTGTAAAAGCGTAATTAGACATGCTTCGATGACTTTCAACAGTGAGAAATTACTTACTTTGTACCGATTTTGTAGTTTACCTACTTTTTGTTTAGTGTTACTTTGCAGCTTCAACTTCTTGTTTTATGACTCGCTGTGTTCTGTGTTGCCACAACTCTGCCAGTGTCGATGTCAAAAAAGTCATAGAGTGAGTGGGGGCAAGATCGAACGGTTTTTTGATGAGATGGTCAGTGTTGTTTTTGAATCCATGTAGAAGAATAGATATTAACTTTAGCTAAAAGTAAATTAGACATAATTAAAGGGTAAAGACTAGATTTTTATAATATGTCAATAACAGCCTGATAAAGCTGTCCAAAAAGTAGAAAACTGTAATTAAAAATATTATTTTTACTTAATTGAAACAGGGGGAAGATGAAAAGGTGACGGGGTAAGATCGAATAAAACTCTCAAAATCTCAAAAAATCGTTAAAACGTGTCTTAGGCAGGTCCTAGGCAAAGTTTATGGTCCTAAGTCTATAGTGTTAAATAATTTAAAAAGTTGTAACTGACTGTAGTGCCAAAATACCTATTTTTAACAAAGATATAACAAATTTAAAAATATAATATATTCCGAACTTACCCCACTGGGGGAAGATTGAAGAAGAGATTCTCAAACTTTGCAGCCAATTTGCATAAGTTTTGACTGAAGAAAAAAATATATTTTCTATTAATGAAAAATTATATAAAAACTGAAAACTTTTTTTAATTCACATGAAACCTATATGAAATTTTTTTTTATCACCATAAATAATTCTTTATTTTTTTCTTTTGTAATTTTTAAAGTATTTTCTTTTTCTAATGGATTTCTTTTTTTATTTCACATTTCTTAGCATACCCTATTCTTGTTATTTTTTGTTTTACTACTTTTAGCAATATTTTTTTTATTTCTTATTTTTCTTGCTGAAACTTACACAAAGATACAGTTTGAGGATATCTGGCTTTTAGTATGAAATCTGAAAAAGGGTCAAGATTAAGACTTTGATATGTTTGTCTTACCCCGTTAAATGTAAATGGGGAAAGATGAAAAGTTGAAATAAATTCTAAAATACGAGAAATAGAGAGATTTAGTAATAATAACATAAATATGTACAAAAAATAATAGGCAGATGTTTCAATTAAACACTCGTACCTGCCTTGTAATTTAATTTACAAGACACGGGGCAAGATGAAATCACTTTTGTGAATCCTGAAAAACACACTGTCTTAGAAAATTGCACTTTACACACAACCAGGCGTTCTCAGCCGCAACCACTGACTGAGTTGTGATAAGTAACAAATTGGTGGCCCTAACGATGTTGCCAGCACTGTAATAAGTACTATAAATCTGGTGTTATTGAAGACTTTTTGTCTTACCCCTTTTTTCATCTTGCCCCCACTCACTCTAATAGAGACTTTAAAAAAAATATCGCTAAGTAGGTATTTGTTTTTTTTTAATTTTTCTTACATAATATTTTAACCCCGCAAGGCTTATGAAACTTAGTATTACGGACATTGGCAGAATTGTGTCGATAAGACGCAGAGTCATTACACCAAGAATTGAATTACAACATCCAAAGATTTTCTGTTTCAATAGCACCATTGATTTGTACCAGAAAAACAACACCACGGGTTAGTAAGCAGGAGCTATACAAATTAAAGTGCTAATATTTACAACACAATCTTATAAGAATGAACATTACATAGT
This sequence comes from Eupithecia centaureata, assembly GCA_944547425.1. Classification (NCBI taxonomy): domain Eukaryota; kingdom Metazoa; phylum Arthropoda; class Insecta; order Lepidoptera; family Geometridae; genus Eupithecia; species Eupithecia centaureata. The sequence goes on along the minus strand of OX155681.1, from coordinate 2,646,175 downwards.
AAAACTAATATGGGGAAATGTGGAACGCTTTACGATTTAGCGTGTCATTCTTACGCAGAGGCAATGCTAATCTTCTCTGTGTTATTCCTTCTTTAATTAAAGTTTATTTTTTACTTAACCTACCGCACAGTAGGTATAATGGTTAACGACTAATTAAATCGATTACTAACGAACAAAATACCATCATAAACTTATAACTACTCCATATATAGTATATATAATTACTTCAGAATACGAAAGACTAAGTAGGTATTCGAGGAGAAACATTTCTATACAGATGAAAAATTTAAGAGACCTTTAATTTTCAAATTTATCTTTCTTTATTAGCACCAAATATAATAGGAAACTAAAATAACGCAAAAATACTCGCTTATATGTATAAAAATGTTGCGTTCATATCGCCCTCCTCTCATACAATTTCCTAAATTAATTTATTATATTATTATGCAATTGATTTAATTCCATTGTAGGTATTAACAATACACTTGATTACGTTCTAAAAGCTATTACAAATGCTTAAAACTAAGAATTCAAATGTCAAGAAACTCGTAAAAGTTGCTGCATTGTCAAAATAAACTTAATTAAAGTTTAATAACAAGTGAAAACATAATCTGAAATTGATTTTATATAATAATTATGGCTAAAGACAGGGCGCTGTGGCGCTCATTAAGGGAGGGCTATGTCCAGCAGAGGACTAATATAGTTTGATGATGATGATGACTCTAAAATACAAATATATAAATATATATAATATGTCATAGATCACCATTCATCCCCATCCGTAGTCGTAATAGTAGTAACCTATACCTATCACTAAAAACATTATCTTGAGGTAGATCTAATTGGCAAGAGCTCAGGTTCATCGAAGAACTCCTATCGGATTCGATCACGTGTTATTAACACCGCGGATATAATATTCGATAATTGGCGTAATATTCGAGTCGGTGGCCACTCAGTGCTGGCCGGTATCGACAGATATCGATTAAAGAACTACTCTCGGTGATTTTTCGGAGGCTGGAGGTGGCATTTTTATATCATTGCATTTTATATCCACTCTATATTCGCAAAGAGAATTACAGAGAGTTTATATTCGCAAAGAAAATTACAATAAAAGAACAGAAACATTAGAAAATTTCATTAATCAAAGAACAAGCAATGTTGGCTGAAGAATTCGCTTTTAGAAATAAGGTTGCCTTTTGTACTATACAACTGTCTGCAGTTAGCTCATTTGTAGATTCTAGTCATAATTTATTTATTTTTCTTAATTGTTATTTATGTTAATTTTAAGTCCAACCAAGTATTCTTTATTTCCATCATAGAGTCCAAGTAAAATAAAATTGAAGCCGAATTATAAAAAAATTTAAGAAAAACTCGCATTACGATCAGTTCCCTCAACGAATTGTAAGGACATTATTCACAAATAAAAAAAAGTAGAATTGAAAATCTCCAACAATCCTCCTGTTTTTAAAGTCTATTGAGAAAATACCTCTCAAGTAAGCCGAACAATTACCCGCTCATTAGTAAGTAAGGTATTAAATCCCTCTTTACTCTCGATCTATTTGATATCGAGGGTTGCATTGGAAGATTAATGCATTCGCTTTTTGCATTGCAAGGAACAAGAGCACTTAGCGTTTCCGATGTTGTGTTTATTGTAAAGTATATTTTATTTTTATCTGGGATACAGCTGGATCTTCTTTGTTCTGATAATTAGATTAATGTTTGGATCGGGAAGGTTTATTTGCTATTTGTTTTGTTGGGTAATTTTGGTTGCTTTTTTTATTAGTGTTGTGTAATCTTCGATATAGGTTGTAAATAAAACTATGGACTATAATTTGTAGATAGGAGCTGTATTCTCGGACAAAAAGAGTGTGTTTAAATTGGATCAGTGGTCCGTTCTTGACTGTGAAAGTCCGGGCTCTCCGGAGACTCCGTCAGCTCAACTTGGCTCTGCTACCATCGGTCCGGGTCACATGACCGAATGAAGGCGTTTGTCTGCGACAATGAGCCTGTACTGTCCCACTGGGCAAGGACGTCCCTTCGCACCTTCCACTGCGCCACTGTGGTCCAATCTTTTGAGTGTAAGTCTAGTTCGTCTCTCCATCGACGCTTTGGTCCGCCACGAGGTCGTTTCCTGACTTTGTGGATCTATTCAATGATAAATTTCGTCCACGACTCATTCGACATGCGTTTAGTTGCTTTTTGGTTTTAAATTATTGGAACTTATAGCTAATCAAAAGCTTTGGCATAAAAACGAACATATTTAACTCGGTGACAATATATGGGACAGAGAACCTGTTAATTAATTACTATATGGATTGATGAGATTATCACCAAAGGTTTGGTGGACGGCGCACTAAGGCGCTCTGATGAAAAGATGATCACTCTATTAAATACCGATTTATTCTGTCTGTTATATGTAACAAACGACACCTCAAAACATTTACCTAAGCTACGATAGCTCTTATGGATATGTTAGGCATACACCGCAATGGTGTGACGAACTAGAAGGCACATCTTCGTGGCTTGCTCCATCGTTAGATCGCAAAGAGTATAAGGAGAAAAGGGAGGCCTTTGCCCAGCTGTAGGACATTAATGGCTTGAAGAATATGGATGAATAATCTTAATATATAAAATAACAAGTTTTTTTTTTGAAATCTCTGTAGCTAGAAAGCTGTAATTGGAATTTTTACTACACAGAGGGATGAAAAGAGGGGTTTGGAGTTTTTTGTAACTCTTTGATCAGTGACTCGATTTATTTCAAACTTACAGAGAATACTAGAGATATAAAATACTTAACACGGGTAAATTAGGGGTTGACGGCATTGAGATTTTTTTAAGTAAATTGAAACAGTGGTCTATAATTTTTTGACTATTATTTAGCTATTTGATTGTAGAGCAGGAGAAATCATACAGTCTACGCAAGTGAAGCCGCGAGCGGGAAGTTAGTCTGATTTAAATAAGTTATTATGTAATAAATATTGTGCTTTGATAGAAACAGCTTAATGAAATTCAATAAATAATAAATAATTCATGAAATAAAGTGATTTTATATTCCCTGATATGTTGATATCCAGATGTCCGTTTCGTAAAAGTTCTTTAAAGCTCAGAACATAATATATAATATTATATGAGACATATAACATTATATGTATAACACATATAATTTAATTAAATAACATAATACAAAATATAATAATGTTTTCCAGAAATCTTCTTTATTCTGAAAATTGTTATTGAAATGACATAGATGCAACGTATACCACAATTTGAAGAATTTCATAATCTTCAATAATAAACCAACGTCGTTATCTTTAATATGACTGCTAGTAACATCCCCTATATTTATAAAACTTTATTCCCAGTCTGAGTGGGTAGTATCATTTGCAATAAACCCTTGTTTTTATGTGAAATGAGGAGAGTGCTAACGTGGCAGTAATGGACAAACTGTGTGAACATTTGAATCAAAATAATACACACTGGTTTGGTGTTTCTATAAGTTAGAAAATAATTTGTGATAATATAAGTATGCTTGAATAAAATAAAGATTTTAATTTGGAAACATCTAGGACTATCTATCTATTCTTTTATATTTTGTCCATCCAGCAGATCAAATTTTACCTACTTTATATTTATAACATATGCAAACAATGGGTCAATAATAGAGATATAAACTATGTTGTCAATGGCTGAAATAGCTAAAAAGGTCATAAAGAACAAAAAAGTTAGGAACAACTAGTGTTTATAATCATAAACATATCCTAAAAATCTTAGCCATTACCTACCAGAAGGAAGAGCGCACGAAATGCAGTACTGTCACATTGAATGGCAATGTTAATTCATTGACCGAATTAGAAGCCAGCTTTCCGAACACCTGTGGACTCTATGAGAAGTTTTGTAAGATCTTTATAAATTGAGTATGCCCCAGGACCCCAAGGACCAAGGGTTTCTACCTTGAACAGCTCAAATAGGGAACCTTGATCAAGATTAGCATAAGTATTTTCTCCGTTTGAGTGAATACGCTGATTGTGAATGTAAGAATTATCTGACTAGTAACATGTAATGTTTTTAATAAAAGCTATGCTCAAGGAGGCTAAAGGATTTTTAGGAACAAAAATTAAAGTTGAATCCACAATTGTTACTCTGAGAAAATGCAATGAAAGGCTCGAGCGATAGTAGTCTTTGTTACTGACGGAAAACTAGGAAAGTAGGAGCATTTCCAGTTCAATGACAAAAATTGACAATTATATAAGATTTCTACATAACTAAGTACATAATCTATGCATATTATTTATGGCGAAAATGGAATAAAATATGACATTTGACAAATGCGTTTATAGTATCCAGCTTACTTGTTTTGTTATGATAATAAAAGATCTAGCCCCGCATACTCTTGAGAATAGCATGACCTAGCTCCGAAAAGGCTTTGGGGATAGATCATGCTTTTCTGTTATTCAAATAAAATTCGACGACCCAATTGGATGACCTCTGGTGCGTAGCGGGTTAAGGATTGCTGGTTCAATTCCCGCCTCGTGACAAATAATTGTACAATTTGCAGATATTTGTGTACTGGTTGCTTTCTACTGTATGTGAACTTAAAATAAAAATCTATGTAGTAAAATTTATTAAGCTTGGTTCTCTAGTCTACGTTTATCTAGTCCCCACAATAAAAGCTCTGCTTGGCTTGGGGCTAGATAATGTTGCGTATTATCTTGTTTAGCATTATTTATTTATTAAGATCGCCTTCTGCTAAATATCACACAAAACGATTAGGTATTTCTTTTTTTGTAAAACAAAGTTTTGCTCAGGCTAGACAAGTTATTGACGTCCAAAGGGAAGTGAATCTCGAAACTTCAACAAAAACTCCAGAAGAAACCTCTCAAGGAAAACGTAAACAAAGAAAACTTTGGGAATACAACAAATATTTTCGACAGAGATAAGAGTTGTGCCAAAATAGAAGAGTTAACAGTTTTGTCGAAGGAGCCTTGGTTAGATTTTGGCCAAAGGACAGACAGAGGCGCTACTATAAAAATTCAAAAAGCAAATACGTTGTAGATGTGAAAGTAATGTTTAAGAAGAGAGCTATCACTGTCCTGAAAGTACCCAATTGGCAATTAGGTAATTATTGCCTTGAAAAACAGGAATCAAAATCAGCTGAGGGGAGTTATTGATCAACTATTCACAGTTAAGCATCGAGAAACTCGCGTGATTTGTGAAAAACTTGTTGACTCTCTGTGTTAAAAGTTTTAACATGCTCTCAGTCTTTTTCCGCAGTAGCTTAATAAGAGTGTAAGTAAATAAGCTGCCTACGATTAAAGAACATTAATAGTAGTTTGTTAAAAAATCGAATTAGCCCATCAGTTAGATTTTAGAAAATTTCATAGCATGACATCACGTGGAAATAATAATTTAATGGACTTTATCGTGATAATTTTCTGTTTGATAAACAAAAGTAAGAATATGTCAAATATTTTATTTTTAATCTATCCCACGGAATAAAGAAAGCATATTTTTTTACCGCATTTATTTTAGTACCGGTAAACTTAAGGCATAAACTACTAAGGCATGCAAGGTAAGTAGTAAAGCGTTTATTTTTCGAATACTTAACGCGCAAACAGGATTTAAAGTGGCGCCACCACTTATTTTATCATAAAATTCCATTAAACATAGGAATTTACAAAATGCACACGTACAAATTTTTAAACCTATCTTGTGGTAGTTTCATTCTGTCTTTTAGGAAGAGATACGAAAACAGAGTTTGGTGGCCACCAAAAGCAACTTCGTATCTCTATGAATTTTGAAAATTCTTTTGTTGTCACCACAAACGGAATTATATAATAAAATAAGTGGGAGCGCCACTTTAGGTCCTGTTTGCGGCTTAAGAACTTATTCTGAATTAGCATCTGCCCGCGGCTTCGCACGCGTTATTTCTATGGAATCGTCTCAAATTTCAATCCCATGGGAACTTAATCAGTATGAAAAGTACCCTTTGTGTTATTATAGGGATAGAACTACGTCTATTCCAAATTTCAGCCCGTTCCGTTCAGTAGTTTTTGCGTGAAAGAGGTTCAAACATCCATACATCCATTACGAACTCATTTATATTATTAGTACTTAATGACAACATCCGCTTGCTTCACTGTCGCGGTAGCACACCTATGGTTGCTCTTGGCTGCTCGCCAATGGGCATGAATCATAGCACCCAACACAAACCGTCGACATTTGTCACCAGCCACGCTCTGGCCTGTACCAACTGCACTGACCGTAAGAATGGTAATGTTATTGTTTTTGAGGTACGGTGGTTTCTGTTTTGGTCAAATTCTTATGAAAATAAATTCTAAAGTTATTGATGGATGAAAACCAAATCCTATTTGTAGTTTCAGTATTTTTTTCCTAAAATCCGAAAAAAATCTCACCTTCTAGAAACCTTCAGATTTGGCTTTTAAATGAGACAAATCAGGGGGACGTTGGTAACCTCGTCATGTCAAAGCGTCATGTTGAATGAAGCCCCTTTCTACATTTATTTTATTCTGTTTTTTAGTATTTGTTGTTATAGCGGCAACAGAAATACCTCTGTGTAAATTTAAAATCTTAAACTATTTCATTAATTTTACTAATTCGTATTTACCATTTCGTAAATTTAATATCTTAAATTAGTTCATGAGATGGTGATAGACGGATAGACAGACAGCGGGGTCTCAGTAATAGGGTCCCGTCCGAAACCTAAACAAATTAAATGCAATGAAATTTATTTTGTTTCGTTGAAACTGTGTACAAAAAACAAACATAACAGTTTTTCCATCAAGTAATTATGGATGTATGGATGATATGGATGTTGAGAATATTTAACTTTTGTAACTTCGTTATTCTTTTATGACATAGAAAAAAAATTCTCCTTCTGTGTTTTGTCTTAAATTTGATAGAGGATAGTTCTCATTTGTCTTTTGAAATTTTGTTAAGTAATTTTACAGTCATGGTAGAGCAATTTTTCCTACTCAGTACAATTATTTAAAGAATGAAACATGCTCTTTTACAAATTAAAAACAAGTGAGAAGTTTATGTTGTTAGGCTTGCATTTTTTTAAATAATTGAATATAGCTTTTTTGATGTGCGTAGAGTTACCGAAAAACAGCAAAAGACTATACCCTATTACTGACTGAAAAGAAAAAAAAGTCAATGGAAAAAAAACTAACCTGTGACGATGTAGCTTATATCACAAAGGTCTACGAGACAATACTGGCTGAATTGTTTGAGTTATAGTCATCCAATCCTCGTCACAGAGTCTAGATTTCCAGGACTCTGCTAACATGTTACTGAATCATAAAATATCCCATAAAGATCATACAAGGCTTGATTCAATTTAAATTTACCACAATTTCATTCGAAATGTCTGGCTTCTTATTGAAGAAGTTCAAAGCATAAAATCTAAGAACGGAAACCCTTATAAAGTTTAAAAATAAAAATCTATTTCAGAACTTCGGCCGTTTATATCGTAAAGTCGTTGAGTGAAACCGAATTTTATGAAGACTCTTACCACGCTGTTTTGAAAACTTTGGCCTGTAATCTTCCTGACTGTCCTTTTTGGTTTTATTCCCATTACTTTAATACCCTCGTGTTGTGGAGATAAAAATTATATCGCAATAATCTGAATTTTTTGATTCATCCATTCATCTGAAAATGTCATATTTTGGTAAAATTTAGAATAAATTCGTATTCTAAAGCAAAATAATTCACAACAATTTATCTATAGTCTGTTTTTTTATCCAATAAATTAATAAACTTAATTTAGTCTACCTTACTATGAACTCTATGTTACAGTACGCAGGGCTCAACCCAATATTCAATACAATTAGCCAGGTGTATCCACTGCTGGAAAAAATCTCCCTTAATGAGCACCTTAGTGCAGTACAGCTGAACTGACAGGTTTTAAATCTACAAATGTGATTAAATGATTTTTTATAGGTAAGTAAAGTGAATACTATGCAATGTTCATGTCTTTACAAAGATTTGTAGTTGTATTAGATTGTAGAGCAGATCTAATCGAATATTCTACGCGAGCGAAGCTAGTTGAGAAAAAACAAATTATAAGTAAAAATTATGAACAAAGAAATTAACAAGTGTATGTTTATCAAGTCAGACCTGGCATCAATTATTATCAGAAGGATAAGCTCTAATTTATTAAATTTTTTGTCACAGTATGAGTGAATAGAGCTCCCAGAAAATAACTTGAAACTGGTAATTTTTATTTGAATTCTTAAATCTCATTCATAAAAATCGATCTGGGTATTCGACAGATTTGGGCTATTATTTCGGCATCTAATAAAGAACTGTAAATAAACTATTTAGTTTAGATATTTGGTTAAAACAACTAACAAACTAAAATGCCAAGATTTCAACGAAAATTTAATAAATAGTATAATATAAAAATCTGTCTTCAATTTTGGTCAACGAATTAATTCTGGGCACTCTACCTTCTGGTGACGGCTTTGATTTTTGGGTTCGTTATAAGCTTAAATGCTAGTTGTAACTTGCCGTTTTGTTTTTCTTTCAAGTATGGTTTCTGAATTATGATATAAAAGCCTTTTAAAGTTACATGCATATAATATAATTTACTGTGTTACATACGATATAATTTATTGTATTACGTGTACATGAATATATAAAATAAAATGATGCACAAGCCCACACAGCATGATCTTAGGCCCAAGGTAAGCAGCTAAATCAGTCTTCTAGTGCCCATGACTCAAGTACTATTTATAAAGCATCTAGCCACAAGCTAGATCCTGCATAAATAGTACAGAAATTATTTTTTTATTATTTTTAATATAAAACAATATTTGAAGTGATACTTCTGTCAGATATTTCCTTATTCTGTTCCACAACTCTGGTTTGTGGAAGTTAAACAAAGAGAACCCGACCAGGCAATACAGAACGATGTCAGTTTTATAATCCCTATGGAATTCTAAAGAAATCAAGGCGTTTACAGATCTAAATAGCCTGGTTATAAAATATTCTAATAAAATCAGTGGAAGGCCTTTGAGGAAGTTAAAAGCTTGAAGGAATCTGTCCAAACTCATGGCTTTAAGCTAATCGCCAGGGATTCAATTTAATCGTCCTGAGTTTAGTTAGAAAGATAAAAAAAACTTTGTTATGAAGTAACTCTAGGGGAGGCCTATGTCCAGCAGTGAACTTATATGGGCTGATGATGATGATGATAAAGAAACTCAAATAAACTAACTACAGGCAAGTGAGTCAGTCAGTAAGTGAGAAAGTCAATAATAATAAAAAGTCGAAATGTAGAATTAATTTGATTTTCAAAATCTTGTTACTGTACCTAAGAATCATTAAATCTCACACCAAATGAACTTATTAATAACTAGCTGGTGCCCGCGACTTCGTCTGCGCATGATTAGTATTTCGAGTACTCGCTATTTCATTGCGTAATTCCTTTCTCGTGGGATTTTCGGGATAAAATAAAGCCTATGTGTTATGTCAATGTAATCTGTGCCAAATTTCATCCAGATCCGTTCAGCAGTTTTTGCGTGAAAGAGTAACAAACGTCCATCCATCTATCCATTCATCCTTACAAACTTACGCGTTTATCAGTTCAATTCAGTTTGGTTCCCCTGGGCTATACGGGTTTTCAAAAATTTCTTACAGCATCTGAACGACGCGCGCGCGTCGTTTAAATGCTGTGAGAAATTTTTGAAAACGCGTATAGCCCAGGGGAACCAAACTGAATTCCGGGATAAAATGTATCCCATATTCAATCGTCCCGAGTTCCATTCGAATTCGTTCACTTCCCTCGTGATGCGTGGTTAAAGAATTTTTCTTTCACCCTCTCTCCCAGGGGAACCTTACCGAATTCCGGGATAAAAAGTATCCCATGTCCTTCCTTGTAGTATGAACTCAAATCGTCCCAAGTTTCATTCCAAGTCATTAAAGAATTTTTCTTTCACCCTCTCTCCCAGGGGAACCTTACCGAATTCCGGGATAAAAAGTATCCCATGTCCTTCCTTGTAGTATGAACTCAAATCGTCCCAAGTTTCATTCCAAATCATTAAAGAATTTTTCTTTCACCCTCTCTCCCAGGGGAACCTTACCGAATTCCGGGATAAAAAGTATCCCATGTCCTTCCTTGTAGTATGAACTCAAATCGTCCCAAGTTTCATTCCAAGTCATTCAGCAGTTTCGGCGTGATGAGCGGTAAAGAAATTTTACTTTCATACCCTCTCCCATGGGAACCTTACTGAATTCCGGGATAAAAAGTATCCTATGTCCTTCCTCGAAGTATGACCTATAATCATGCCGAGTTTCATTTAAATCCATCAAGTAGTTTCGGCGTGATGCGCGTTTACGATACAGACAGACAGACAGACAGACAGACAGACAGACAGACAGACAGACAGACATGAATGAAAAAAATTACAGTTTTGGCTTGAGTATCGATGATAGAGTGCCGTCCAAAAAAAATTTTCAAAATATCTTCAATGTACAGATTTGGACCTGTTACAGTTTTATTATAAGTATAGATCAGCGGCTCGCGGTTTTACCCGCGAAAAAATTGATGATAAAACTATGTTTTAGCCTTGATAAAAAGCTCCAGACCTAAAATTACGTCTATTCGAAATCACAAACCGACTTTCTCACAAGTTTTGTCCTGAAGAGGTAACAAAACATCCATCCATGCATCCAAACTTTTGCAAATAATTTAAAGTTTACTATTAACCCCTTGCTGATTAGAAGAACACAAACTAGATTCGTTGTTACATTCATAGTGAATCCATCATCATCATCAGCCTATAGTAGTCCACTGCTAGACATAGGCCTAATAATAATGAATCCATACATAGTTGTTATTTTATAAAAATATTGCTACGCCCCGTAGACCTTCGTAGCCAAGTTCAAAACACCATACGTCCCTCTTGAAAGTTATAAGATCAAAGATCTATTACACTATGACCCTTAGATTTATAGCATTATTCTGAACTGCCTCGATAAGTTCCATGCTTGACTGAACACGTCCCAAAAGATCCTTGCCACGTTTGAAAATGGAACGAGAGTTCAGTCGCGACCGAACCGCCACCCGAGGTGGATGTGTTTCTCCCCTAAGCTTTTTCTCTAAGTTTCGTTACGAAAATAGCTCGTGCAGTGGTAAACAGTGCAGTGACAAATTTGAATGTGACTCAATGTGATTGAATACGTACTGAAAGGATTTACGACAGTGAGTATTTTGAGTCATTATTTATGTTTTTGTCTAGGTTTTGGAATCTCATTATAATGGGGATTATCGTTATTGAAAAGTTATTATGGCTGTATTTGTGAGAGGATTATATTTTGGATGATTAATGAAGGAAGCGGTTGGTAAAAAATAAATGAGGAAAATCTTTCGGAGAGTAATAAATATGTAAGTATTAAAAAAAATGTTCGTACACTTTGCTAAGCTACAGTTTTCATAATACGGTTATAAGGGAAGAAAAGTAACCAGCGTATAGAATAACTATTAGTGATTAGTTTCAAGTACCTAGTTAGTTGAAAAAAAAAACTTGCTGTTTGTATGTGATATTAATTAATTGGAACTAGTATTTTCTCATTAAGTTAAGGTAACTGCACACTGTTCCAAAAAATCTAGAAATAGCTTAAAGTGGCTTCAAATCGTTATTTCTGTAGATAAGTTTTTTCAAAGAATTTGTAGATACTATGTACCAATTAGGCCATTTCCAAAAAAATACGCAGTGACTACTTTAAAAGTACATTGTCCATTTTTTCATATAACTTTTAAGGAAGAAATATATGTATCGAATAATAGATAGAAGAAAGATATTATTTTTCATTATAAGCTATTTTCAGGATTGAAAAAGTTTATTCCGTATTTATTCAAAACCATTACGTCTATTCTTAACTTGGGGATTGATGATGCTGTGTGGATTCCATCATTATTTAAATATTTATTTTTCTTACCTGGGTAAGGACCAAAATTTTTGCACTTTTTGCGTGAGTACTATGGCACAATACTTTCAAATCAACATATAAAAAAAAATTGTTAACTTATGTGAATATTAATACTTGATTTTTATAGCTGAATTTATTTTGCACCCTGTGCTTTATTCATATCTAAAATTCTTTCACTAGGTTTTTGTAAAATTAATTTTATGTAAATAAGGATACTGAATCCATTTTCGTTTTTCATACAAAATGTGAATGGCACATCTCCGACTCCTCCAGGTTTTTGAAATTTTATTCTAAAACTAAAAAACTTTTCAAAGACTTTTTGATTTATTTATATTCACCATGAATTTATCTTCACGTTTTTATTATTACGGTCTCGTTAAACTTTATAGTTAATTTATAATATTAATCTAAAAGCGTGTCCCAAATTTCGTTCCGTTGTGTCACTCAGTTGTGCGACAGCATAAATCGAGAACATGGCAAGATAGGATAACAAATAATGTTTTGTTGCAAAGGCTACACCGTCATCTAAGTTGTGACTAAATTCAGGCCAATTCCGCCACGTTGTTTTTCGCTCATTTTCAAAAACGTGTTGAAGGTGCATGTGTACCATGGATTTTCTGTAAGACTTTTAAAGTGTTTTGCGTCAATTTTTCTTACTTTTTACTATTAATTCTAGTAGCTTATTTTGTCTACTATTGAATAGTTCTGATGTGTATTCATAAAGGTGTTTAATTTCTTCAGTATGAATTTTTGAATGCTGTGTCATGTGGTTTTTTTTCCTGTATGCGACGAATGTCACGAGATTGTGTGACGTGTTACAATGGAATTTTGTAAAGATAGGTATACAACATTACTTAACGATTTTAACTCTCTATCAGGTTTAGGTCTTATAATACGTGTTATTAAATTAATGTATAATATATTTGTATTTGCTATATTTTTCTAAACCTTTATATATTTTTCAATGGTTAAGAAACAATAAGAATGTAAATAATCTATACCAATGTGATCATTTCTAGACCCATGTACACTAACCTTAACAAATTCTGTTGTGCTACATTTGCTCCGTTTCCGTTGTGCAAACATGCAAAAATTTTGGTCCTTACCCACCTGTAAGATACCTGAAAAAATAGAGTAGTTAGTTACTTATTAAATACAACCCAAAAAAATAATTCACTAAGTACAGCAAAAAGCTCACAAAATATCAAAATAAACGTGCTGAAAAAAACATGTGAAAATAATTTCTGAGAATTATCTAATGAGGATAATGGATTTCGGGAATCAAACCGAAGTTAGGATTTTTTTATAGGTGGTTGTAATTTGAGATCTTTCTTTTTATTTGGTTGAATAAACATCTCATCAGATATAAAATTAATGTTTGTTGTTTTGAATATTTTCTTTTGTGTTTTTTTTTATGGCTCTGGGCAAAGCTACCCAAAGTAAACTCGCCTTCGGTTAAAGAATTCTTCAGTTTCTTTACCAAAAAGCATTTTAATATAATAATATAACAATCGTGCTTTGTAAGAAAAACATAAAACCATAGCGACAAAAGGTAAAATAGAGGAAAAAATGAAACTCTTCCCGGCTTTAGCGTAAAAATCGGGATACCCAAAAAATAGGCCTAAATCATCTCCATAATAATCCAAGCGGTAACTCGTAGGCAACGCTGGTAACGCAGGCCTGAAAGTAAATAACCTCATTGTACATGCAAACCGTTATAAAAATATTCATGAAAATTCGTCTATCAAAGGCGGCTCCTTATAAGTCCCAAGGTCAGGGTTGTGATCCTGAGATAGACAATGTCGCACGTGACATTCGTTTCGGGAATAGAGATTTCAGTTTTTAGCAACTAATTGACTGAAAGTCTATGATTTGGTGATGTCATTTCAAAAGATAAGTAAATAGAATGTAAAAAGAGATCATTTTAAATTTAAATATTGATCGCGCCTAGATAAAATATTTTAATTAGTATTAGCTATTTCATTACAATAGATAAATAATATTCACAAAACATCGCTTATCATTCAAAATTTTAGGATACTTTCAAATACAAAAAAAAATAAAAATCATACTTACATTTTATAAAAGTTGTTAGAGCTAATTTGTTTTGCAAGAAATATGGTGTGGAATAGTTTTAAATTTTTAATATCTCGTAATACTAAATTCAAAATAAACTCGCATGCGACTTAACGTACGTTTCCGAAATTGCTCTCCAACCTACGACACCTACGCTCATACGTCTTCGCTTTTTGGTTATCGACAGCGTGGTTTATAGCCTCGGAAGGAAAATAAATACATAGGTTTTTGTTTACATTATCCTTTTTGAGGATGATAATCTTTATGCACAAATAGGTTTCTAATAGAATAAACCTGTTACTAGGACTAACTTTGCTGATTTACCTTTATATCTTCAAAAGTCTCAGTTTTAGCTTAGAAATTACCACAATCTATTTTATTTTGAGGTGATGGAAATAAATCTTACTTACAAGATTAAAAATAAACAAAATAAATTTATTCACATACAACAATGGTCCATTTGCAAGATAAAAGAAAAAAGTAGAACAAAATTAAAGGTAAAATTAAGATCTAAATCTAAATTGTGCTACTAAAAGATTAAGGACTTGGACGATTTCCCGCGATCTTCACCAGATCGTTGGTAATACATACATAAAATTGATAAGTAATAAATTTGTCATATTGATATTATTTCAATTAAAACTTACAATAAAGATAAGAGTGTTTCCTATAATGATTAATTTTAGAAAACGTTCCCACTCCTACAAATTACATAAAGAAAAAAACAATAAAACTCACCCCATAACATTAATTTGTTCTTATCCACCACACCACTTACCTGTTGCCATAACTACGCCAAAAACCTGTTTACGAGCAACGGTACATCATTGAAATGGGATATAAAAGGATGTCCCTAAAGACTGTGACCTAAAAACCACCTAAAAGGACGTAGTAACGCCAAATCGGCCGGCTGGTTGGACCCTAAACATCCCCCGAGTAACGTTAGTGATAAGTTGGGAGACAATATATTTTTCGTGCCATTTTTAATATAACCTTACTCTTATGCCTTTTGTGTATATGGCTTTCAACAGAGGAGAAAAAGAGGAGAATATATGGATATATGGCTGTAAATGCTCACATAATATTTCTGCGTCAATTGCGACTGACTAGGTTTATTATTTTGTTTTAGAGATCATTTTACCGAGGTGGTTCCTAAAATGTTCGATTCCAAACAAAGAGTAAATAAATGTTTTTTTTATATTATTAACAAACCATTTTTTCGTCTAAATTATTCTTAATTTTTTGCAAAAAACACTAACGCATTGCACTAAACTGTATTTGGACACACTTCCCAATTCCAGTATCGTGAAAAATCATGACACCGATGATAAAACAGGGCTTTAAGCTTTTTAAAGAGAGAGCGATCTAGAGATCAGGTCCAACTGTGGACTGGTGTCGGCGTTTAATTTTCAGAGACGAAACGTGAATATCAATATATTTTACTAACACCGCTTGCTAACTAACTCGACTTTTCACGTAAAATTTATTAAATTTTCCTTATAAAAATTAAATTTACCTTTACCCTAAGGAAACGTAGAGCACTTCACTGTCAAACGTCTTTAGTTGAACCTGTCAAAAGGTTTCGAAAAAGCTTTGAAAACAAACGAAGTTCTGACGTTCACAAAGTATGCCCGAAGTAAATAAACTGAAAAGTCGTGGAGCCAGGCATTGACGTTCCTACATTCCACATGCGTAAGCTTCGTTGACAAGAGAAGCACTCAAGTGGTTGATAGGTTGAAATTGTAACTGTTTGGCAACTGTTACGTTAACACATCGATACCTACTTTTTACGTTTTATTGGTGATATTTTCTGGGCAGCAATTGTTAGTTTTTGTAATTTATCTAAGTGTCGAAATAAATGTTTTCTCTTCTTATCTTATCTTATCTTATCTTATCTTATCTTATCTTATCTTATCTTATCTTATCTTATCTTATCTTATCTTATCTTATCTTATCTTATCTTATCTTATCTTATCTTATCTTATCTTATCTTATCTTATCTTATCTTATCTTATCTTATCTTATCTTATCTTATCTTATCTTATCTTATCTTATCTTATCTTATCTTATCTTATCTTATCTTATCTTATCTTATGTTCTCTTCTGTTCTCTTCTGTTCTCGTCTGTTCTCGTCTGTTCTCGTCTCTTCTCGTCTCTTCTCTTCTCTTCTCTTCTCGTCTGTTCTCGTCTGTTCTCTTCTCTTCTCTTCTCTTCTCTTCTCTTCTCTTCTCTTCTCTTCTCTTCTCTTCTCTTCTCTTCTGTTCTGTTCTTTCTATTCTATTCTATTCTATTCTATTCTATTCTATTCTATTCTATTCTATTCTATTCTATTCTATTCTATTCTATTCTATTCTATTCTATTCTATTCTATTCTATTCTATTCTATTCTATTCTATTCTATTCTATTCTATTCTATTCTATTCTATTCTATTCTATTCTATTCTATTCTATTCTATTCTATTCTATTCTATTCTATTCTATTCTATTCTATTCTATTCTATTCTATTCTATTCTATTCTATTCTATTCTATTCTATTCTATTCTATTCTATTCTATTCTATTCTATTCTATTCTATTCTATTCTATTCTATTCTATTCTATTCTATTCTATTCTATTCTATTCTATTCTATTCTATTCTATTCTATTCTATTCTATTCTATTCTATTCTATTCTAATTAAGTTACTTGTATAATTATTTTATTTATATCCCACACCAACTAAATATTATTTTGAATGAATATATGCAAGTAGATAAGTACCAAGGTATCAAGGAGGTTTGTCTTGGTTTTAAATTCGCAAAATAACTATAGCTTTATACTTTATTTAGGCTTGTTTATCAGAATTCCAAGAATTAACGAATCAATAAATTGTGTTATTGTGTGATTAAAAAGGCCAACCGTTTTAATTCTACTTTCATAATGCCTAAGTAAATAATTAAATAATGTTGGACTGGACAATCCACAGATCATCATCGAGCCCTAAGCTTAAAAGAGCTTGGTTCATGGTACTAGATGACTGATATACTTAATACATTATACTTACCTACATAGTAGGATATCTTTTTAAACATAGTAAACACACAATACATACAAACGTTTGCCACAAAGGACCTGCCAAAATGTGTCTGCCTCTCTTATGCCATAGCACTCAATGTGTTTATCTAAACGTAATCTAGACTATTCTAGATAATAGACTAGTCTTGATAAACATTCACATTGATTGTCAGTCAATTGCAAGAACTACTGTGAGAAACATAACAGTTTATATCGTGATACAAAGCACTTAGACCAATAGTCACACGGGCAAGCTGTGCCCTGCAATGAAACGATGCCAGATACACTGTATCTATAGTAACGATACATACAGAACGGTTTTGCAATAGTATTTTATTAGTACACTAGCTTTCAAGTAGACATCATTTATTTACACAATTATTTTAATATTCACAGAAGAATACACTACTAAAATAACTTATTATCACTACTAAAATAAATTATTCTCAAATTACAAAACGAAAAACTACAATTAGAGACAATATCTTGTTATGTTGAGCTAAAAATAGTAATGAAAATGAGGTACCAAAACTATTAATAGGTACGTGCTGCGGTAGCAAATGGGTCTATGCTCAGCATAATGTCAACTGTTATGAACAGAAGACGCTGTTATTCTGCCTAGACCAGGACAAGAACAATCACAGGACCCTGCGAAAACAATTTATAAAAAAAGCTACGCTTTCGACATTTTTAAAAAGATTACCCGATAATTAATACACTTTTTGAAAGGTTATTATTATGATAACCATTAGTGAAGAATTCTGAGTCAATATACAATAACAATACACTACAACAATAACACTACAGGCAGATCCTGGATGCAATAAGTTGAAGACAGGTCGCTATGGCTTAGCGCCATAGCGCCCTGTCTTCAACTTATAGGGGAGGCCTATGTCCAGCAGTGGACTAACATCTACAACCTTTACTGGTCCACTGCTGGACGCAGGTCTTCCCATGATAAGCGCCTCATTGGCACTCATCATATGGGAGTAATGCCCATAATCCCCACGCTGGGCATGCGGGTTGGGGATCGCAGTTCGGTGGTAGAATTGTTCTACAGGAGGCGCTGCTGCCCGCCCCCCGGTGGATATCCCTTAGTCGCCTCTTACGACACCCGTGGGAAGAGTTGGGGTAGTGCAAATTCTAAGCCGGCACCACACGGCAACGGTGGACTAACATAGTTTGATAATGATGAACAAAAAAAAATTACAGTCAAGCAATAGAAACAAATTAAGACTAATGTCTAGAATAGTGTAAAGTAATGTATTGTATTAAGTATATCAGTAATCTAGTACCCATAACATAAGCTCTGATTAGCTTGGGACTACAATGATGGTGTGTGGATTGTCCAGTATAATTTATTTAAAAAAAACATAAAATTACTTAGGTCTTTATTTCGTAATAGAGATCTAGTCAACTTGAAATTAAATAGGCATTAACTTTGGCACCTCGCCTTTAGTATCTAACTATTTTATACAGTAAAAATCATCTTATAACATTCCAAAAGTTCATTGAACCTACCCTAGAATAAGTAGTTATGCGAAATAAAGAAATTACGAAACAATAACGAATGTTTTCCATATAAAAAACCAATGAGCAATATTAAAACAAAGAGCACCGTCGATCAACCGTGAATGAAGCCACAAACAAAGGAAATGCCCATAGAGATAATAAAACAGTAGACAATAATAATTAGGTATGAACCAAAATCAAAAAGTATTGTTTTCCTCGGGTTCATACTGCCTAAGCCAATGCTTACACAGTAGCGGTGGAACTGTTGAGCAGTATTACCGTAACAGCCGATTTTTTTTGTTTTTGCCTTTCATTGAAACAATTACATCTCAAAACGTCATACTCGTTGATGATTTTAATTATTCTGTTAAAAAAGAAAATTATAGTCAAAGTCTAAAAACAAATTCCGTAACTTATAACACGATGCAATTTATAAATAACACTGTAAAAATCTCGATTCAGTAATTTGACTCAAAATTAATAAAATAAGATTCCAATTACCAAATGAATTAACACAAGTTTGGTCTTCTAATTCTTCTTAAAATAATTTTAAAATGCTGAGGCGTTGTTTTGTTACTGAGAAGGACTGTTTGTATTACCTAATTAAACCAGCCCAACTCCTTGAAGTAGCAGAGTCGTCGTCATCCCATAGCTGACTTCGCTACTCTGCGGAAAATAATCTTTTTTGCTCGGTAGACTTAGCTCATACTACAGTCTATGTTTTTATTTCCGTTTAACATGATCGGGAATCGAGGGTGTTCCGGTACGCGTATATTTTCGTTTGCAAATCGGTCAGATGGTTTTTCCCTTCATTTATCAAAAGAGAAATTGGTTCTGAACTATGAAATAATAAGATAAATATAACTTGGCTTTTGCAATCACGGTTACAAAGAGATAAGCTATGTTGAACAAAAGGCACCCCTTGTTTCATCACTACAGAAAACAAAGTCGCTATCTCTGTCCCTATGTCCGTATATCCCTATGTCCCTTTGAATGCTTAAATCTTTAAAACTACACAACAGATTTTGATGCGGTTTTTTTAAATAGTTAGAGTGATTCAAAAGTAAGGTTTATACGTATAATAAACCGTGCAAAGCCGGGGCGGGTCGCTAGTGTATTTATATAAGTTACGGAAGAAATTGAACTCAAAACTTGGCTGATGCTCAATCGTATGAGAATGCGATGGTAGTTTCACCAAACACTGTTTTGATCTCTTACTTATCTAAAACTCTAACAAATTGTACCCATATAATGTTATTTAGTATGCAAAAGCTATAAATTGACGTTTTATACTATTTCGTAGTTTGAAAATGTATTTGAATCTTCAGGTCGCTCGCTAACATCTTGTTATTCCATTGGTTGTATGCTTTCAGCTAGAACTTTAAGGCGTGTGTATAACACGGATCGTAAGACGTATAACTACGTAAGAGAAAGGAAAGGATCTGTTATACCTACGTCACGTTTTGAAAGGTTTAATTGTGAGATGCCAAAAAACGAAATAAAAAAGCCAAAATGTCAGTTGGGCGTTCTTGGTACTTCGCCGTCGATATGTACCTATGAGGCCCTAGTGAGCGTGACTTTACGCTGTTACCTAATTTATTTTTCTTTCTTTATTCACAATGTAAGCCCCTACGAAACCAATAAACAAAAGAAACTGCCTGTTTCTCCTCAAACATAAAAGCCAGCTTAGGTACCTGTCCAAAATCAGCCAGAAAGTGTGTTTCATTTCAAAGCTCAAAGAAATGAAAGTAACGGGTTGGCGTACAAAATCCAATGCCTTCGGCGAGAAACTGCGCAATGCTTTGATCAAATAAAAATAACTATACCTAAAGCAATATCAGAAGGAAAAAGGATATACCCTTTTTTTGAAAATACTAGTTATTTTAAACTAAACAAAACATATTGGTCTGACACTAGCTTGAACCAGTTAAGTTTCCACCATTAATCATCAACGGAAGACAGTGTAAATATAAGGGAATATCTTCGAGCACATGTGAATATAAATGGTGCCTGTCATATACAAGCCTTCTCACCAGGTATAGTAGGCCAAATACAGAGATTGTTGTCTAGGATAGAATTGAGATAAATGACGTTACACCATAATATAAATAATCATAAACTTATTCGATGACAAGTCTACTTCTCTCTATTCTACCTTAGACAATGTGTTAGCCTACCTACAGTAACATATAGAAAAATCAAACATATTTCACAGCAGGACATTTTCATTCTTTGAAGTTAAAACAAATATATGTGTAAGTTGACTTTATTCCTAATCTTCTAAAGCGCTTGTATTGGTAAATAGACGTTTTTTATGGCTGTGTTTAGCTACTCATCATTTGTGTCAACTGCTTCTTAGTAAATGCGCAAATTGCTATACCTATTTACAATTGAAGCTAACCGAAGACTGTATCTCGACTGATCCATATTAATACCAATCGGAAGCGACTCCTAAGACGCTGGCTACATAACTCCTGGTTGTATGGCATTGCTGATGCGTTGCGACAGATACCTACTTACTCATCAGCTCTAGTTCCACGGGTCACTACACTCTGATCGGCACTTCACAGACCTAAGGTTTTGACTCTAAGGAAAGCAGTTGTGATGCCTTTGACAAGACCTTGTATATGTACACCCTTGAGAAAACAAATGACAACCGTTGGGGTAAACGTGCTCTTGAGTGGAGACCGCGACTCGGCAAACGTATTGTAAGACGCCCTCGATCTGCAGACGATCTGCGAAATATTGCAGGTAGATGCTGGATGCGGCAAGACGGGGTGCTATGGCCCTCATTAGGGGATGCCTTATAACTATGTAGGTTGATGACGATGATGATTGAAAAAGAAAACCTTAGTAATTTTGTTATAAGAATTATAACGTAATCACGAATAATGTAAATCTTTCACTGACTTTATTTCAAGAGCGATTCATTTATTTTTGGCTTTACAAGAAACTTATCCTACATAGGTACATTAAGCCACAAAAATTACTTGTAACATAAAACGGGTCTCTGGCGTCCATTTAAAAGTCGTGACCTCATAAACTAGGCTCAGACAAAACCGTCCCTAAAATAAATACAAAAGTACCTTCAGGTAGGAATATTATCCATACTAATAAAAAGAAAGGTTCTTCGTCTGGTAGTCAGTCATTTATTTACACGCATGCTTATGCGTGAAATGGTAAACCAGCAAATCATCACAAGAAATAGATAACCAATATAATTGGAAAAAAACACACAAACTATATGTCATTGTGTAAAAGGAATAATCGATAAACTCCATACTTAGCCGTGTCCGCGTAAAAAAAGTTGAATTTTACGTGAGAAAAGCCGTAGGCGCAGCCATTATAGGATAAAATAATATCGGTGAGGGCGGCAGAGGCCCTTTTTAAGGACACTTTACTAATAAAGAATTCTTTTGAAAAAGCCCTTTCGAAAGTAGATTTTAAAGAAAAACTAAAATATCTGATTAGAGATAATGTTTCAAAAGATATTTGAACCGAAATGTTTGTTTAAAAAACTTTAGATAGGATTTTTGGTTACAAACATTAGAGTTCAATATAAGCCTTTTTTCTGTTTTGTATGTATTTTTGTTTGGGATTATAATCGTTCAGCGAATATGCCAATCCCAAGTTACGTACACAGACTTAGACAATAGTTATAAACCATAGCTATAACAGTGGGCATAAAACAATTACCTACTTAATTGGTACCTTCCTAAGAGAATTATCAAAGTGTAATGGCTATGTATCGGCCATATCAAAAGTAAGACAAAACACATATAACGCGAAGAACCAACAACCACTGGTATAAACGTGATCTTGAGTGTAGACCACGACTTAGCAAGCTTACTATACCGCGATTCAACAACATAGATAATTTTTGTAAACAAATGGGTTACAAAACAACAGGAATATTGGTGGTACATATTTTACGACACTGGTATCATCATAGCAAGCTGCAGGAGCTTCAAACTATTCGTGTTTTTGACAGTTTTCATTCATCACTCCATTGGTCTCTCATTCGTTGTCGAACTCAAACTTGCATCTTTTTCGCTGTGCTTGAGCAATTATGTATTGTAGAAGTTTAAGTTTTGCTTTTTAGTTGTTAGCTTGCAGTTACCCTGCTATTGTCTGTTATTATTTTAAGCTTTTCTTAAGTTTGCATTCATAAATGTCATTGTTTACTTAAAATATCTATAATTCTGAATCAGAGTATAGTGTAGGACGCCGCCCAGTAAGATGGGATCACTTGTGTTGTGTGAGAGACCGCACCCTATGTTCTTCAGTAGTGAACAAGTGTTAGGCTGATGTACTAACCTTATTAGTATATTTCCCTGTTCTTTACCTTACCTTTATCTATCTCTATATTGTTTGCCTAGGTAGTGAACACTGAGCTTAAATTAAGGTGTCTGGATATTTATATAAATAAAATAATATCATTTATTTCAGGCAACTTAAGAAAATTACAGGTGGTAAATACTAATTTTATGGCCCATATAAATAAATAATATATAAGCTATAACTGATAACCGTCTGGGAATGTAGTAACTGGTCAGGGTTAAATAAAGACATTTAGATTTCACAAGTCTCAATTATTTACTTTACAAAAGTAAATTAGGATTCTCGAGATCTTGGTATTTCAGGGAATTTACTATTGGATAGGTAACTATTGAAAACTCTAGAAATGTTCTAGTATTTACATGACTGAATCTGTTATATTAAATATTTGATTCTGGATATCGTCTACAATGATGATGATGAATGTGCACAAACACTATGCTGACATACAGACCTAACATGACCGGGGAGATGTCAGGTGCAGGAAAAACAGCTTAACGTGCTTTTGAAGGAACGGGGTTAACAACGCGTATTTCCGGAGTTCGAGTTTCTACTGGTCTTATTTCTTGGTAGAAAATCCAAAAAAAAATTGAAGACCTGATTAAAACCTGGGACCTCATTATTAGTGTGTGAACTTCTTATTATGACCTTATTACCTTACTAGTATTCTGAAAGTTACCCCCATATCTTTAGTCTTTTCCTCAGCCTCGATTTAACCTAAAATCAAGCTCCAAGTGCGTTTTGGTATACTTGGTTGTAAAAAATTCCTCATTTCGAATTTACCTAAAAAAATATCCTTCTACGAGTGGTGAGATGATCTGTCATCTCAAGGTACATCGCTACCTTGAACGCTCCTCGAAGAGTTTGTTGTGAATAAGTAAATGGATTTTGAAGAATATCTTGATTAGATTTTCGATGAGGAAGCCTACAATTACCTTTTTCAACTGATTCAACCTTAGTTCAGTGGGGTTGATTAAGAACAAAATTAGCGACTAAGCATACCGCACTCGAGTATGTTTTGAAGGAATGCTCGATACTTTCTCAGGCGAGTTTGAGTGAAGGAATAATTCAGGTATTTTCTAAAGATATTGGCGTTAATCTTAAAGGAGTACTCATTCAAGTTTTTAAAATAAAAGAATATCTACTAAGATAATAAAAACTTTATTCATTTGATTTTTTACGTAAATAGTTATGTATTAAAAATTAAAACTTAATCTAAACACGTAAATTTTTCAGTCTGTTTTATTTTCACAAGTTTATGATATACGAAATTTGACAATGAGGTTCATTGTAAGCCGGAAAATTAGGAAAAACGGTTCTGCAAAAGCGGTGTGGGTGTTACCTATTTAGATGAGCGATGACCTATAAGGCAAATTCAATTTCTAAACCGCTTTTACTAGCGGGTTCACACTGAAAAATTGCAACCTTAAAATACGTTGAGTTTCCTGAATTTTCACAGCCAGCTTAACTTGACACCGTATGTACTAAAAATAACTGTTTCTAAAAATAAATGGAAATCTTCAAAGTTCAAGAAAGGTAAGGCAGGTTTGTTATAAAATATTTCGCAGAAGCTTTTGCTTTGTGACAATGTTTTCATCCAGCTAAAAAGACATCAAAATAACATGATGTAAAAAATTATCTTTTTATATTCTATTCCTTGTTGCTTTATTTAGTAAGCTGTTCTACATTCAGTTATTTATATTTATTTAAATATTAAGATGTTTCCAACTGTAGAGCGAAACCCTCTATTTCTCATGCCTATATTTTTGCAGTAATTTATTGCCATAATTAATCTAATTTATTGCCATTACCTCATTAGATTTTATTCATCTTCATTGCTGGAAATAACCAAAAAGGTAAATGGGAAATGGCGGTTATTCCACTTTTATCATCACCGAAAAAAGGGCTTTCCCAAGGCCAAAGAGGCCTACGTCCTGGCAAAGGTATTGTTTTGCTTCGTCCAAAAAGGATAACGCTGAAGATATAACCGGATGGTGATGAATCAAAATTCAAAACTCGAATTTCTATTTTTTTTTCTTCCATGGAGTTTACCTATCGCAGCACGCTAGGACACGTCAAGAAATTCCATATTCGAATTACATAAAGTAAAGGCTCATTTACATGATACCATTTTCTTGTATATTCAAGAGCAATAATTGAATGCAATTAATTGAAAGCAATAATTTTGTTTATATTATTATACAATTAATTGTTTAGACCATGCAAGTCATTTATTGCTTCAATATTATTGTATGCAACAGGCAAGAAACTTGCATCATGTAAATGGGCCTTAACCCTAGGAAATTAAATTACCTCTTTTTTCACATCAATATTTTTACGGTAACAGGAACAAGAAACCCTTACCTTGTTAGCATTAAACATTGATGCATTTTAGTGCTGAAGCTTTCCTAAACCATTTTAGATAACTTTAGAAACCACTATGTTAGATAGTTCAACTCAAACGGCTACGAGATGTTAAAGTTTACCTAGATAATCAGGTTTCCAAGAGTAAGTAGGAAGCGTTTTGGCTTTGTAAACAAATTAGGTACCTACTTACTTTGTTATTTGGTCAGAAAGTTGAACACACGATGCAATTTGGTTTCTGAAAGCTTTTATAAAAAGAACCTCCGAGATCTCTTACAAATGGATTTTATAGGATAATCTTTATTCTATGTTTTATTCACAACTTCATCTTACTTATTTATATAACCGACTTCATACAAAAGCCGGAGGTTCTAAGTGCGTTTTCATTTTTATGGGTAACTTGTAAACTTTTTAAGTGAACCGGTATTGACTATTATTTTTATTTGAAAGCTGGTGTTTTCATAAATATGGTCCCTTATTCTTTTGATCCAGATAAAAAAACTATAAACCCACTGGAAATGATTTAAAGCAAAAATAAATCAATTATAAAATAATTATACAATTATATTAATTATAAAAATAATAATTATCATCAATAATTATAGGTAGTCAATGTCAATAAAATACACATAGGTATTTAGGAATTATCAAATCAGATCTTGGTCAAAAAATAATCTTTAAATCGGTTTACATAAAAGCAGGTCTTAATACATTGGTAGGTAATAATACATTTAAATAATCAAAATGAGATTGTTTTCCATTTTTCGGTGTGGGTTGAAAATACCAACATGACCGTCTGTGTCGGCGACTTTGCCGACTGTGGTTTGAAAACTTCATAACGTAAGCATACTGAAAACAATACAAAATCTTACTATTATAATAATGGGAAAGTCTGTGTGAATGTTGGTTATAAGTAATCTCCGTAACTACTTAAGTTATTTAGATGAAATTTGGTACGTAGATAGTTTAGGACCTAGAATAAGACATAGGCTAATAGTTTTTTTAAATTTACCTCTGAGCTGGTTAAATAGGGTGGGGTGGTATAGTTTGTATAGACATTTTTTTTTGCTTGGTTCGTTTTACTCAAAACTCGGTATTTATAAAGTATTAATAAATAAATAATTAAACACGTGTTTTTTATTTTAACAAAATAACCCCTAGGGGATGTGTAACAAATTTCTGAAATTTGTGTGGAAAAATAAACTCTGGTTCGCGGGCGAAGCCGCGGGGCGCATCTAGTATTTTAATGTTTGCCATAATTGGTGACCATGCAAGTTCTCGATTTATTTTCATAATTTCGATTTGAAGTTTAATTTCATTTGTTTTCATTGGTGTTTGAAGTTAGAATGCTATTCGAACAAAATTAATTGATTCGAATTTCAAACGGCTGATTTTCTAGAAAGAGTAACAACATAAAGCTACAATTTGAAATAAGAATGCTGACTGCCGACATCCGTTTTAATATCGCTCAGAAAAGCCAAGAACGAAAGCGCGCGCGTGGCATAATAGAAAAGCGAAGTGCCAGAGTAATATAGCGGAATTATTGTTTACCCTGGATTAGTTTCTCCGTCAGTAATCTCTGTTGTTTTGCAGACAAAGATATTATACGGGAACGGCTTCATGTAATAGTTTTATAGTTTTTATTGTAGCAATTTCTTTTTAGTTTTGTGTTTGTTGAACAAGACAAATATGTTTTTTATAATTGACCATGAGAAATATAATTTTTAACAAAAATACGTCAAGAAATAAACTTCATTTTTCCAAGAATAGATTACCGCGATTATTAAGTGATATTAATTTAATTTAATATTAATTATTCATTTTCATCCAGTCTACCATGGTAGACTGGATGAAAATGCATACTTATTTACCACTTAGTTACTTACTACATTAAAATATAGATACTAAGTACTTTCAAAGAACATATTATTATAGCGTCTAAGTTCGTAGAATATCAAAGAGAGTCTATACAAGGTATAACATATTACCCCTACTAAGCCGAAGGGGGGGGTTTCAGGAACCCATGGTGATCAGTTGTGGGGGGGAGATAATTAAAAATTCCTATTTTCAGTTTCCCATACAAAAAGTTTTCATTTCCTAGTGCCAAAATAAAGTGACAACCCTATTCGCGCAACCTGTACTTACCTACTAACTTTACAGGTATGTAGGTAGGTATTTATCTTCGTAGATTTCAGCTATGGCGGGAGATTACTAGACGACCTAATAAATTCGTGATAATAATAAGATGCTAGTATGTAAGTTCCTAGGTAGTGTTGAGAAAATCTTAAAATGCTGAGTTAGGAAAGTTGTAAGTGTAGGTACAAGTTACAAACCTCATATTTTCTCGCTTGTCAGCTGTCTAGATGGCTTCTTACGAAGGGATTTATGTATGTTTTGGTAGGTCACTTGTAGGTACACAGTCACAGACAATTCACACACTTCAGCACAAGGTAGGTTTCTTTTTAGGCATTAACATGTCTCACTCACTTTAGCACTAGTTAGGTTAGTTAGATAATAAGTTACACATGCATGACGTAGGTATCGATACCGATGCATGTAAGTAAGGTTCGATATGCCTCCCTTCTTCCAAACAACACACATTTTATGGAAGTAAGCACACGCTTCCAACACACGCCTCTTCATCTCTTCAGCTCTGTGACACTCCGATGCATACACCACACCCTTAAGGTATTCTTAAGTCCTAGTTACTTGTTTTTTAGGCACGAAAGATAAAAATTGTAATTATAGCACTACACGGCACCGCGACGAAGGTCACACTAAAATAGTTCATCATTCATTCTTTTGATTTCGTTCGCCGAAAAGATGGATAATTTTTAGGGTTCATTTTCAATTTTAATAAATCCCTAGTTGGCAACATGAGAAGAAGGTATTAGGATCACAGTCGTGAAATAATAGGTATGTGGTAGAAAATTGTATGAATACGTAGGTAGGTACTGGTCTTATTTTACATAGGTATTTCACAATGTAGGTACCTACCTGCTACACACACATACACATTGCGTGAATTCTGATAGTTGGTATACCTAATACAAAATCCCGTAGAAAACGGATTTAAGCTTTTTTTTTTTTGATTTTATGATTTTAAACAAACGAACTTCTTTAAATTTTGGTATTAAAAAAATTACGGAACCCGTATTAAAAAATATTTCGGCCCGCTTGGCAAATACAGTACCGCCATGTGGTGTATCCAGTGTTGCCAGATGGAATTTGAAAAAAACAGTAGAAAGTTCAGTAAAAAATCAGTAGATTGGAATAAAAATCAGTAGGTAGAAATTAACGACTGAAAATTCTAGAGGTACCATATGTATTTGTGTTTCGCGAGTATTTTGACTCGCATTTTGGCTGGCGACCTTTTTTTTTTTAGGTGCATTCGTAAAAAGGAAGCGATTCTTTGCATTTTTGCAGACAATTGCAGCTAAAAAAAAAAAAAAGGTCGCCAAGTGGTTATTTAGTCACGGAGCTATAGGCGCGGGAAAATCAGGTAGATTTCACGAAATTTTAGAAGGCGCTCGGGACATCAGGTAGATTTCACTAATTTTAGAAGGCGCTCGGGAAAATCAGGTAGATTTCACTAAATTTTAGAAGGCGCTCGGGAAAATCAGGTAGGTTTCACTAAATTTTAGAAATAAATCAGTAGATCGGTAGACGCCTAAAAAAGCAGGTAGATCTACTGCTAAATCGGTAGATCTGGCATCACTGGGTGTATCGCATGTTGATAGATGCCGACAGTCAATGAATGAATGAATGGTTCTCTAACTTGTCTATGATTGGCGGTTGGCTGGTTGCCATGGTTTTGCATAGTGCTACAGCCAATAAAATTTAGTCGCGTTCCTTTGTGGAAATACAAGTGTCAAAGATTAATGTAGGTACAGAACGGACAGATAAACTACATAATGACGGAAAGAGTCATTTGGTAAAGTTTTTAATTAAGTTAACCGACCCCTGCGACTCAGCTCGTCGTATGTCGGATGTCGTAAAAGTCGACCAAGGGGCTTCGCCAAATGAAAGGCAGCATTTTTATTGTGTGAATTACTTATACCGTTTCTTTGATCAGCAATCCCCAGCCAAGTGATTATGGTAATACCCGCCAGATTCACAGCTCTTTTCAGTAGTGGACATCAATGTGTATTCAGTCAGTAGGTTATTATGATTAGATCAACACACAAGAAAGAACAAACAGTTAGAAAAAGACATAACTGTGTTAGCGTAGTTTAGTTCGTATGTTTAACTACACGTAACTCAACCTTCAAATTGAAATGTGATTTTAGCCATGACTTACGACAATTTGCCTCAATGATGCTGTAGGCGTTTTTCTATTTCAAGAATATGAATCTGTCACTCTTTTCTACATCTATTCTGTGTCCATACTGAGGTCATCGTCGCAAGTATAAGAAACAGCAGATTTTAGGGTTGTCACTTCGTAAAAAATCAGCTGGCCATGTGAAAACTTTGTTTTAGTTTTTTCAGAGATACCAATCGAAATTAGAAAAGTCGTTGAACAAAAGTTGTTCCCCGGGGGGGTAGAAATACCCAGCTTTTCGCTTAGTACATGTATATTGTTACACCATGTATACGTTACTTACTTAACACCTTCAGAACGTACTACCAATCAAGTCATTAAACCTAAAGCAAATAGAACGGATATGACATTGGTTTATTAGCCAGTCCTATTAACTAGTTCAAAGCCTGAGGCTTAATAGGTCTCTGCTCTCAAATATCAGGTCCTTTATAATTCATGACGCATTCAGCGTCTCTAAGTCCATGTCGCTGTCATCTCTCGGTTTCCGGCAGTTGTGTTGAATAATACGAACTACGTCACTGAACAGAGAATAGCTTATCGTCTGAAGATTCACTCTTGAAGATATGTAGTGCAGGATGACTTTTAATCGCACCTTTAGAAAGGCATTTTTGTATATTTTACAAGCAATTTAACTAGTGGTGAGGTAGTGGTGCAAAATTTATAAATTATTATTCGTAACGTCACAAATAATGTTGCGGATTCCATTTCCGCCTCGGGACAAATGTTGCAACAATTTGCAGATATTTTTTCAGGGTTTTTTCGTTTATTCTGTATGAAATATCATCAAAAATGTAGTTTAATGTATTAAATTTCCTTTATAGTAGTTATCAGTTATATTACATTGAGAAAATGTTTTGAAAGATAGAACAATATCGGACAACCGCTGGGTATGTTCTTGAGTGGAGACCGCGACTCGGCAAACGTAGCCGCTTTCCTGCCAGGTGGGATGACGATCTGCGAAAGATTGCAGGCAGATGCTGGATGTGGCAAGGTGAAGATAGGGCGCCAAATGCCATGGCGCCCTAAGGGGAAGCTAGACAGAAATATCTATGTGTAGTCTAGCAGTGGATTAATATAGGTCATTATAGGTTGATGATGATGATGATAGATAAAATAATACACAATAAGCATATAATCCTCTTTTTAATATCAGAAACTAGAAGTGACATAGGCTGTATTGTTATTTATGTGTGAGCACGGTGACGTTTCTTTTATTGAGATTGTGTGTCAGCAAGGGTATTAGGTTTGTGTCTACTCTGTCGGTACGAGTGGGGCGAGTGGGACGAGTGGGGCGAGTGGGACGAGTAGGACGAGTGGGAAAGTGTTGTTCTATTTGTGTAGAGGGAATTATGATGAATCTTTTACGAGGGAACCATTTTCAGTTGTGCCTCTAATATTTTCTTGGGGTGTAAGAATGTGAAACTTGCAAAACGTAATGTCATATAAATAACTAGCGACCCGCCCCGGCTTCACACGTTTTTATTATAAACCTTCCTCTTGAATCACTCTATCTATTAAAAAAACCGCATCAAAATCCGTTGCGTAGTTTTAAAGATTTAAGCAGTCAAAGGGAAATAGGGACATAAAAAGCGACTTTGTCACAGAAAAAGGATTAATCTGTGGACTTTGTTTTATACTATGTAGATTGATGACCGATGTGGCGCGGTGGGCGAAGGTCCGCCTGCGACGCAGGAGGTTGCGGGTTCCATTCCCGCCTCGGAACAAATTCGTGCACGATCTGCAGAAATTTTTTCCGATGGTCTGGGTGTTTTCTATGTATATTAAAAAAACTGTCTATATATATAGATTATTAAATATATCAATTATCAAGTACCCATAACACAAGCTTTGAGTAGCTTACTTTGGGGCTAGATGGTGCTATTTGGATTTTCAAAAAAAAAATAGCAGTCCTTCCTGGCTTCGCAAGGGTAAGTATTATCACCAATCAGGGATAATATAAGATTCTAATGGTGAAAGATTAGTTCAAATCGGTATGATAAAGATAGAGTTTTCCCCCATTAAATTTGATTAATAAATAAATAAATAATTCCGGACAGTCCACACAGCATCATCTAGCCCCAAGCTAAGCAGAGCTTGTGTTATTATGTATATTAATGAATTACTATAAAACTATTACGAGTACAGAAATCCTTCTTTTTCATTCTCATTTATTTAAGTTTAGTACTTTTAAGATTACTTTTACTTTTAAGATGTATAATTCACTCATTTACCTATTTAAATAACAACTCAAACTTATGCAAATAACCTTATAAATACAATTGCGCCTCAAACATTATAACAAGGTTACTACCTACCTTTTTTACGTTTCCATAGGTAATCACAAATTGTAGAGAAACTCTACCATTCAAATTATTCTTTGAATTGAAATAACCTTAAAATTTCACATTAAATGTATCACATTCCAACAAATTAAATTACCCAACAGCCTCCAGACGAGACTGATTTAAATTCCAACCACTTTAAATCAAAGCTTTCGAAGTTTTAAACTAATCCCTCTAACTTTTCGCCCTCATTACTCCAGTCCATATTTATTACCTAAAGACTAGTTTGACAACAGTCTCATTTTAGGATTACTTTTTACCACAACTCGATTTAAACAATATTCTGGATAAATCAGTTAAGAGCTGGTTGTAATCTTACTAATATTAAAAACGCGAAAGTTTGTAAGTAGGGGAAGGGCGGGTAGCCCCGGACTGGATATTTGTAACTCTTTCACGCAAAAACTACTGAACGGGTCTAGATGAAATTTCACATAGAGATAGATTATAGTCTGGAATAACACAAAGGCTATATTTTATCCCGAAATTCCCACGCAAATGGGAATTACGCAGGTGAAGCCGCGAGGCGCTGCTAGTCTATGATATAGCTAAGGGCCTGTTTCACAATAGTCAAGTAAGTTCCCGTTAAATTAACTGACATCTATCTATGGTGCTGTCTCTTTCATATTAAAGTTGTCAGAAGGCGACGACAATATTGTTATCTAACAAGTAAATTAACAGAAACTTACTTTTCGATGGTGAAACAAGCCCTAAGTGTTACAGTGTTAGGTGATGATTTTGAAAAAACTATACTTGAACCTACTTGAATTTAACTCATTTATTCTTATAAAAGTTCCGCTAAGCTTGGGGCTAGATGCTGTGTGCATTGTCATTTATTGAATATCATCACTATAATTACTATAGTATAAAACTAAGTCACTTTCTGCTGTCTGTCTGTCCCTATAAATGCTTATATCTTTAAAACTAAGCAGCGGATTTTGAAGCGGTTTTTTGATAGATGATTATAAGAAAACATTCTTGAATAACAACGCAAATTACAAGCAAGGAATAGAAAAATTGCAACTAGTATTTACAATTGAAACCATTGAGCTAACTGCAGACGGTTGCAAACAGTCTAAAGGTAGCTCAATTGATCCATCTCAATACCAGTCGGAAGCGTCCCCAAGACACTGGCTGCATTACCACGCTGTATGGCAAGGCCGATGCGCTGAGCCAGATAGTGATTCAAGATATTAAATTAATTAGATATTCAAGGCCGGGGTGGATCGCTAGTGGTGCTATCGCTAGTATTTAAAACACTGTCCATGATCTTGAACATTAAAATATCATTACTAGACTTACCGCTTCAGTGGACCATCTGAAGTCTCCAATAAACCGCTCCAAAAGCAACTATACAACCCTGCAGTAAATTAACTCCATAAACAGTCTTCACGCATTATTAGCCGAATACAAATGACTTGCAGAAAGCCTGCATTTGGCTAGGGCGTTCGCTGACTCATTGAGGAAAACATCTTTATGGAAAATGTTTTGGTAAACAAAATCTATAATGAATACGGAGTTCATTCTCAAAGTCGTCTGCACAGGCTGCGCCACATTTCAGTAACATCATTATCAGCCTATACAAGTCCAGTCCAAATTGGACTTATGCCTCCTGCTATATTCAGCTGCGCTATATTCGCATATCGCATATCCCACCAGGGATGGCTCATGTAATTATTATTTTTCGGCACTGACTTTGATGACTTGTGAAACACAGATTCAGATTCAGATTATTTATTGTCACACATCATAAAATAAAATAAAATTAAATGATGAGGCTGACTCGTCAGAATTTTATAACATAATATATTTACCTAAGGTGGCGATTATAGAGGTAATAATATAATTTCATAAAACTAGGACTCAACTTTAGGTTAAGTGATGTTACCCATCAGGTAGTTTAGTTGATTTAATTTCATACTTGCTGTATCTGTTATCTAAAAACTCACATGCTTACTACCCTCACATTCTCTCAAATTCTCTTTCATTGCTTTCTCGGTGCCTTCAGTTTCGTACCAATGTGCACTCAGAGCAGACGTGTATTCTTTTTTTAAGCGATTTTTTGCTTCCTCTAGGGATTCTGAGGTTCATTCGACTAACATCTTAAACAATTCGGAGAGCAATCACTCAAAGTCTACAAATTGCAAGCACTAATGGCGTTGCAAGCCAGGGGCTGCCACGGGTCGGCGGTCACGTCGATCATTCCAGAACAATGGCCGGAAAGTTTTTAGATCGTGAATCGATGGATGGTTTTGTTTAACATAAATAAATGATTAGTACCTATCTTGAGATGAATTATTTAATTTGACGAATATAAAGTACAGTAATTATTCAAAGTCATACTTTCGATGTATAAGTACTAAAACTATCCATCTACGTTATGTACCTATTTTATTATGTAATTATAGACAGCCATTTATTTTTTAAATAAATTGTCTAGATTAGGCCTATATTAATTTTTTTTTCCTTGATTGTAATTTTTGTAGTTAATAAAGATGTTATTTGATAAAAAAAACTATCTATCAGTATATATACTATTTCTCAGGATATAATCTATCTCCTATTCAATTTCATCATGATCTGTTCTGTTATTTTGCCTGTGAAAAGTAAGCAAACGGACAATACACAGTTTTCTTCTTTCATTTTTGATGGGAAGGATGGATCTTCTATTTTTCTAAAATTGGTAGATTTTAATTATTTCTTCTACTTTTCATTGTTTTGTATATGTGGTATAATTGAAATAAAATACATGACGTGTCATTCATTTACGTCGTCATCATCATGATCAACCTATATTAGTCCACTGCTGGACATAGGCCTCCCCCAATGAGCACCATAGTATTAATTTACGTAATAATGAAGTATTGAGTACATTTTGATTAAAAATTCTCATTTATACTAACATCAGAAACATAATCCAAGCTCAAACGTTTCATTAACCAAAATAAAGTCCTCTTAAACAAAGCATTTAGACTAAATTCATAATATTTCGGCTGTAATGAGTCGCAGATTACGTCAAACAATACCGCCAAATGAATAATGAGAAAATCATGTTAAATTCTATTTCTCATTATCACAAAAATACAAACGGTCGGTTTTTGAAACGGAAAATGTTCATTTTATTAACAGAAATTCAGGTAAAACTTATAATTACTTGGAGAGACAAATTTGAAAAGTTTTCATGAGTTTTGTGCGCGTCTGTTTGGTTTATATTTTTTTATTTCGCTTCCGAATTTCACATTTTTGTATCGCATTTTGGGTAATCAACACTTCTGGAATTAAATATCACATAATTTTGTAAACACCTAGTATATAACTAGGTGTTTACTTCCACATAATTCAACAGAACAGCAAGGTCTATTCGTACGTGCAAGTTCTTTCTTTTGAAACTAGGGCGTGGTTTCACAGTCAATCTGAAATGTGCAAGTATAGTCTTTTACGTAGCAACAAGCTATTTTTAAAAAAATCAACATAACTATGCGATAGTTAAGGGCTCTGCAGCTAGGTTCATATTGCTGTGTCGGGGTGTGTTGTGGCGCGACAGAACGCTATCGGTCTCATACATTTAGTATGACTAGATTCACATTAGTAGCTTGTGGTGTGTGTGTGGGGGTGTGGCGCGATCTGTCGTGACGGCAATCGCTCGGCGCCCGGTCGCGCCAGAGAGGTGGTGGGGGATCTGTCGCGACACAACGCGCCCCATCAATGTGTATCTGCCATTCTGGCGCGTAACCGCGTGGGATGCAGTTCATTCCGTAAATAGAATTTTTTTTCGTTCTACGCAGTTATACCTTCTTCATTTAAAAATGTCTGATTAACTTATAGAGTTAGTACGGCAATATTATAGTGTACTCTATGACACTAAATATAAAGAAAATAAGGATCAAGGTATCAGGAATGGTGTTTGGGAAGAAATAGCAAAAACATTAAATATTTATTCTTTTTTTTAAGATGAGTCATTAATAATAGAAATTGAATATTTTCATCAAAATGACTGTCAGTATCAGATGATTCCATTTTAAAACCAACACGTTTTGACGCCACAACTCTCAAATGATGAATGATCTAAAAATGCGACATATTGCGCCCCAACACAACACATCAGTATGAACGCTCAGCGAAACGACAGACGGCGCCCCGACAGACCCCGACACAGCAATATGAACCTAGCTTAAATTATCAACTAACCTAAAAAACTTCTCAGCTTATCTAACTACAAAGTCACTGTCGGTAGATACAATATGCCAATTAATTATATCTACAAAAGTTTATCAAGCGTAAAATTTGTCACGCGTAAATTAGTCAAGCGTAAATTCAGGCTCAGAGGAAGTGTTTAGGGGAATTATAGGTCGTAAAATGGTTGAGGTCTGTGAATGTTTGATAAGATAATCCGAGTGTATTTGCAGCATAACAGGCAGCTAGTTTTACAATAATGGAAGGAATGGACGTTTAGTACGTTGACGTAGACGTACCAATGTTCACAGTTTTACTAAACTTCTATCTCACTTACACGTACAGAATAAGAATGAGAGAAATACAATTATATTATTCATGGTATATTCATGGAAGTAATAAGTAGACTAGCTAGTACCTAGTCCTTATTACTTCCCTGAATATCACTACATAGTATAAAACAAAGTCACTTTTTCTGTCCCTATATCATGATGTCCCTTTGACTGCTTAAATCTTTAAAACTACTCAACGGATTTTGATGCAGTTTTTTTTAATAGATAGAGTGATTCAAGAGGAAGGTTCTTAGGTATAATAAAACCGTGCGAAGCCGGGGCGGGTCGCTAGTATCATATAAAATGACACCAACTTTGGTATCTGTCTAAAGCATTCGAAAATTTAAATCGAGTACTATTTTTACCTTTTTTTTGTTTTTTGATTCAATATTATGTTATAAAGGTTGCTCTCAATTGAGCTACCTTTGGACTGTTTGCAACCGTCTGCAGTTAGCTCAATGGTTTCAATTGTATATACTAGTTGTTATTTTTTTTATTCCTTGATTGTAATTTTGGTTGTTAATAAAAAAATAAGATTATGTTATATAGGTAAAGGAAATAAAAATACTTAAATCATTTATATAAATTTCAACAGTCCAAGTATCACGGTTCATGAAATACAACCTCGTGACATACGGAAAGACGGACAGTGTAGTCAGTAATAGGGTACCTTTTTAGCCTTTGGGTAAGAAGCCCTAAACACAACCAAGGGGCACGCAGAGCCATAATTAAGAAGTTGAAGTTGAACCACAACCAAACCATTTGAACGCCGTGCTCTATTCTAAAATTAAAATTTATCTTAGTTTATTTTCATGATATTTTTAAATAGACACTATTTTTCAAAAGTCTGTCCACAAGTCTGCATAGGTATCTCATATTTTACAAAGACGTATAGAACCATTTTAGTTTTTCAAGCGCGAAAGATAAAGCAGCATTAGCGGTAGACGTGCTGTTATTCTAAATGGCACTTAAACCCAAGTTATGAAGGTTTATTTCGCAATGAACATTACACTACATCATAACATTAAGTTGTTGCAAATCTTAAGATCCAACTAAGTGATTCATGCGTTGGACTAGAGCCAGATTAAATGCGTTTCAGAATTATCTCCAACTTGTTAACGTTTTGAAATTAATTTGCTTTCTGCTACTGAAATTAACAAATTACTAGAGGACTTAAATTGCAAAATCTACCGACACCAGAAAAGATACAGAGCTTAATATGTAGCTGCTCCGTTTTCGGCCAAAAAGACATTGAAATTTTCACTGATGATGTATTTTTGTTGCCTCTATAACAACAAATAACAAAAAACTGAATAAAATATTTTTTAAGGAGGCTCTCATAATACAGACGTAATCCTACTAATATTATAAACATGAAAGTTTGTAAGTATGGATGGATGGATGTTTGTTACTCTTTCACGCAAAAACTACAGAACGACTCGCGCGCCCAGACCCTCTGCGGTTGCAAGTTCCCCGAACAGTCGCGCGCCCCGTGCAACCACGGTTGCACGGAGCGCGCGGCAATTGTTTTGATG
This sequence comes from Eupithecia centaureata, assembly GCA_944547425.1. Taxonomy (NCBI): domain Eukaryota; kingdom Metazoa; phylum Arthropoda; class Insecta; order Lepidoptera; family Geometridae; genus Eupithecia; species Eupithecia centaureata. The sequence goes on along the minus strand of OX155681.1, from coordinate 2,608,182 downwards.
GTAGTTTAAATTTACCACGCTCCCAAAACCTACCAAGTGTTTAATTCCATACTAGGATATATTTGTGACAAGCAGCAACACTGAAGTGTCAGTAGATTCATCTGTCAGAGTCAGGAAAAAAAGAAGAAGTTGACACCGACCATTGTTTACAAAGTGCGGGAGTGTTGATGTTGAATGGTGTTTTTATCGTTTTATTATGATTAATTCACATAAACTATATATCAAAATAAACGTGACGATATAACGCATTGGTTTAAAAGTGATTTAGCTCGAAATATAATACAAAAAAGTGGATCTGAGCCTGCAAAATGACCTTGGCGGTCGGACTTGGTTCGTACATGTTATTTTTTAAAAAATCATTAAAATTTCAATTTTCTCGGTATTTTATAAATTCTTTCAGGATATTAAGCGAATTGAATTGGCCTTTCATGCAATGTGCATATTTTTGTGCTAGACATTTAAAATTATAATAAAAAAATATTTTTACTTCCGCCTCTTTATCGACGGCACTTTTTCGCTGACCCGATAAATTTTCAGTGTATATTTCTTTGTGTTTTTGTACTAGCGATGTCGGTATTTTTATGTAAATGTTAAGTTAAGTTCAGGAACTATTGAAATACATAGAAAAAATACCACGTTATCAGTTTCATTTTCAAATTAATACCATTTTACCAAAACTACCACCTAGGACAAGTTTACCCTTTGTTATTTTGTTTGTTTACTGCTCTATTCGTCAGATTGTTTTTGTAACTCATTGCTTAGTTATTCAACTACCTCTCACAAAAATTTTATCACAAAGTCGTAATTACGAAGCCCTTTAGACCCTTTTTTACAACTGGCGGGAACATCTGGCATGTCGCGGCGAGTCACCGCGGGGCGGCGGGCGTACGTGTGCATTTTACTACACGGCATGTGGCGCGTGAGTCGAGAATGGAAATGGATGAAATGCAGCGAACCGCGGGTGAAACTGCGAGTCGCTGCTAGTACAATATATTTCTTTTACTTGCACTAATATCACTACATAGTATAAAACAAAGTCGCTTTCTGTGTCCCTAAGTCCCTATTTCCCTTTGTCCCTTTGAACGCTTAAATCTTTAAAATTACGCAACGAATTTTGATACCTACGGGTTTTTTTAATAGATAGAGTGATTCAAGAGGAAGATTTATACGTATAATAAAACCGTGCGTAGCCGGGGCGGGTCGCTACCCAAGTAGCAAAATAGATCCAATAACTGTCTTCAAGACTACATTTCAACACTCCAATAACATTCTACTAGTATACTACAACGCTGGATTTGGGCGCATTTATTGGAGCACAAGTTCTTGTTATGCTCCCGCAATGAGCTAACAGAATGCTAATAAGTCTAATTACTGTCTTGCACCAGTATTTGGAAGCACTAAAGCTCCTTTAGTAGCCTTGACGAAGATTACTACTGGTAAAAGTACTCCTGTTGTTATCTACTTCTAGTTCGTTTCAAGTGTAATTAAGCTATTAATGTGCTAATAAACGTACTTTGTTTTCAATAATTTGTAACACGGCAGGCCAATTCTTTTTTGTTGCTGATTTATGTGCAGTGTTTACAACTTAAGTAATTTTAGTTATTACTTCATTTAATATTTATTTATATGAAAAAAGCTTAGCCAGAATTAAGTGAGAATACAATTTAACGTGTGGCAAATCTATATTTACTGTAATAATGTACAGTGTTAGGGCTAATTTTTTAACGCGCTTACATAAATTGAATATTAAGCCAGTTGGTGTAAAAATATTATAAGCACATAATTATTGTTTTTTGATCATTCGCCATGTTTCAAAATATGCTCTGTATCAAGACATTTATAAGACCGTAATAGGTAAAACTACGCTAGATTTACTCTTAGTTAAGATTAACTCACCACCATGTTGAATCAAATTAGAGTTCCTCAATTGATGTCTGAAACCCTGCAACGGCTAAAAAATTTTTATATAACTTGTTTTCTTTATCACATTATGGTGACCCAACTGTTCTTTGTACAGCATAAAATTATATGATCATTACATTGAAGAAGAATGTGTTGTTTGTCATAAACAATTATTCTTTAATTAAATATTGATTTAACATATTAATATGGGTAGGTAATATTAGTCCGCTTTGAATTATAACAATTTTGCTGCCGCTGCACTGTTTCGATTCGTAACGGAAGGGGTAGGGGAGGAGGGCACGGGCGGGGATGCGAGAGAATGCAATGATTCTGAGACCGATGATAACTATAATAAATCCATTGGTAAAACGTTGTTAATTCTTTTATTTAAAATCACAGAAAGTTCATTTTACGCTAAGTGCGATATATTATGTTTATTGGCCCACATCTTAACTTCTTTTCGCAATTGTAATTTTTTTTCATAATCAGGTATTTCGACATCTGATTCATATTCACTGTCATCACTATTATTTGTAAAACATGAATCATCTGCACGCTGGTCGTTAATACTAAGTATATAGTATAATAATATAACTTTTGAATTGTGCGGAACCCTCCAATAAATTGCTGGATCCTGCTTTTTCAGAACTTGCTTCAGATGATAGCTTTTCCGTTACCGATTCTGCGTGTCTTTTATTTACAGTTCTTCTATAAGCTCCACTTCTTTTGAAACGTTTCCATTCATGTAAATTCATTGTAATCAATGATAAATAATATTTGCGGTGTCTCAAACCGAGCGACATCTAAAACTGGTAAACAGCCTATATGTATAGTATTAGCCTAGCGCTATAGAAGATTATTTACTCTTACAGAATCTTCTAAGCGTCTTTATTAAGACTACATCCCCTCATACTTATAATGATCTCAGCTAAATATATGCTAAAATCTGAGAATCTTACACAATGCTATTATAAAACTAAGTTGCTGCATATTTGTAATGATCTCAGACAAGTATATTATAAATTTTGAAAATCTTACACAATGCTTTTATAAGACTATAATTTTCGTAGGACTATTTAAGCTTTGTCAATACACTTATGAGATTACATGTCTTGTAATTATCCTATAAAATAGTGTACTACTAAACTACAAGTTTGTTATATTAGTGAATTTGCTCTAGAGAGTAAAAATGCTTGTGCAGTGCTATTATAAGCAAAGATGTCTTAACAAAAGCCATTAAAAGAGCTTTTTTAGTCTAATTTTACCTATTGTATTTTCTTATAGGATTTCCTTGCTAGTTGGGTAGTATATTAAAGATGGGCCTAAACAACCCTTTGTATGTTTCGTGGCAAATATCCAGTTAGACTTTTTTAATTTTAACCTAGGCACTTTGCAAAGACAGTTGACTTTGCAAGGCATAATGGCATAAGGACGGAACCTTTCGTGCGTGACTCTGACTCGTACTTGGCTGGTTTTTATAATAGACCTCTCGTACCTTGACAAAGTTTCATGTTCGTGTCATTAATTATCAAGGAGTTGCCTCTTCAGGACACCATGGCTGATGACGTTATTTGTTTCCTGTCTTTTTGCTGTATAATAAAGTGTTTTCTTTCTATCTGGTTGCCACTTAAGTGCATATGAATAAGGATTATAATAACATGATTATAAAGTACATTGTACCAGACGTAGTGCATTTGAATACGTCGCATTATATGCAGAAAAGACGTATGAAGAACCAATAGAATCTCGAATAAACATGTCAAGATGTTCATGTTTATTGGTACTAAGCAATTTATATTATTTACTTACTTACTATGTTTACATGTTCTCTCCGCTTTTGCAAAAGCCAATGCAAATATGCACCTAACTAGGAATAGGCAATGCACTGATAAAATGTTTTTTTTTTGTAAATACTTAAATAAAAATAATAAATAATATTCACAAAGGAGATTAATCACGTTTCATACATATTTGGATCAAAAGTTTAAAGTGCCAGAAAACGAAACAGAAATACACAGTTTCTTTAGAACACAATGTCTTGATATTTTAGTGCTATGGCGGCTATGTTGTGCTATTGTTATTTTGAGTGGTTAAGATTCATATATTACGGAAATATAGATTTTGGACTTTAAAATAACAATTCATATTATGCTGTACCTACGAGTAGTCTTGATAACAAAAAAAAATATTCATTTCCTGTCACACGACCACAGTTGCAAAAAAATAATAACAGATGGCACTCTCAATAAAAATAGCTCGTTTAAAACAGCATCACTAATACGTAGGTACACGTAACGTGAAGTGAAGTCACTTGGTGTGAGCAGATTAGGTTTCATTGGCAGTACACGATGACTAAGAGATCTGGCTTAGAGCCAAAGCAGAGAGCTTAAACAGTATTATAGTGTAACCCTACTAAGTCCTTTGACCATAAATGAAACTTTGAGTAGGTATCTAAGGCCTTTATTTAGATACTTCTAAAATAGCATCTTTATAATGTATGTTATAGTAAAAGCAGGGACCTTATTGTCTAATCTATCTGATATAATCGAGATCGATTCATTTTGACATTTGAACCTAACCTGGACTTCGATTGTATCACTGGTAAACATTTGAATTTAACTGTTAATCGATTTCAAGATTATCAAGTTAGAGAAATATCTGTCAAATTTCAACGAGAACATTTAAGAGCGGACAAAGTTTCCATTGAAAAATTTCAAAAGTAAGAAACACTCAGGAAAATAATAAATTCAGTTACTGGTCTTTAGTTTCCTACAATAATATTACTTTTTAGTTCTTCCTAGTTGAATCTATAAGTTTTTAGTTGGTAATTCAATAATGCTGATTTAATGTTCATGGTTGGGCGTAATAAAAGAAGAAAGAAAATTCATTTATTCAGCCCATTTTACATAAATAATGATTATATAACATGAAATACATAAAATATTTTTCTAAATTCCCGCGAATCAGAGTTTTTTTTCGTACAAATTTCAGAAATTTATTGCACACCCTCTAGAGGTTATTGTGTAAAAATAAAAAATACCTGTTTAATTATTCACTCCATAGTTTATTTATACCGAGTTTTGAGTGAATCGAAGCAACGAATAAATATTTTCCATACAAACTTTAGCCCCTTTAGAGGTTAAAATTTCCAAATTTTAATAAATAAATAAATAAATAAATAAATAATTCCGGACAGTCCACACAGCATCATCTAGCCCCAAGCTAAGCAGAGCTTGTGTTATGGGTACTAGATGACTGATATACTTAATACAATATACTACATAGATAGATATTTTTTTATTATAAATATTAAACACCCAGACCAACGAAACAAATTTCTGCAGATCGTGCACAAATTTGTTCCGAGGCGGGAATCGAACCCGCAACCTCCTGCGTCGCAGGCGGACCTTCGCCCACCGCGCCACATCGGTCGTCATTAATAGCCTTTGTTCTATTCTAGGTCATGAACTATCTACATTCCAAATTTCATTTAAATAACTTAAGTAGTTACAAAAATTACTTATAACAAACATTCACACAAACTTTCCCATTTTTTATAATACTAGCGACCCGCCCCAGCTTCGCACGGTTTTATTATACGTAAAAACCTTCCTCATGAATCACTAACTATTAAAAAAAGCCGAATAAAAATCCGTTGCGTAGTTTTAAAGATTTAAGCATTCAAAGAAACATAGGAATATAGGAACATAGGGACAGAAAAAGCGAATTGTTTTATACTATGTAGTGATAAATATAAATGATAATATTTTGAAATTATACGCATAAAATGGAAAATACAAAAATGCTTGGGTATCACGTACTAAATAGGCTCAGGAAGGCAGGTACAAATAAGGTTGCATAACCGCATCCAAAGTTATTGGGCTCTTTGCCAAAAGGCACGATACAGTTTCTCATTAACTGTTATAATATTAAAACATAGTTATAACCACATTGCTATAATAAGTTATCTTTACCATGTGTAATTATTTTAAAGCTGGACAATTCACACAGGATCATTTACCCCCAAGCTAAGCAGAGCTTATGTGCCCATAACACATTTTCTGCTTAGTTTGGCTAGATTTATTACGTATAAGTAAACATAATTTATGTGTTCTATATAATTAAATTAATAAGTTCTAGACAATTACAAAACATTCATATCACCCTGAACTATATTACGTTACTTACAGACCACTGTAAAAAGTTTCATGTTAGAGAGTATCATTTCGAGATTAAATAGGTAAAAGACCTTTATTATTTTGAGATTTCAAAAATATCCTGGAGATTGTAGTGTGATTTCTAAGAACAGCATAGCCGTCTCTAACCTTATTGAAATAAAGACAAAAGCTGAGTAACCAGACACCCTATGTTTTGTTTTGTGAATCCAAGTTTTCTAATGAGATTACGGATCGGCGTTCGAGTCATTTGTTTTCATTAATTTTGTTGATTGAATTTCTCGGGACATCTTCATTGAACGAGACACACCAGAATCCGTCGGCGGGTTAATAAAGTTTATTATTTGGCTTTCAAATTTTCATCTTTATTCCAAATAAATAAATCTTATAAGGGCTTGGGTAAGCTCAGATTGACTGCGATTCAGGTTGCGGCTTCGATTCCCGCCTTGGGACAATTTTTGTAAGTTCTGCTAATATTTGTTCAGGATGTTTTGTAAGTAAATTGAAATATCTATCTTTGTAGTATAATATTTATCAGTCATCTAGTGCTCAAAACACAAGCTCTCCTTAGCTTGGGGCTAGATGTTGCAATGGCCCAGCATTTTTATTTTTTTTATTATGTCTGTTTATGCCTATCTCATAATATCACACAATATAGGATAAAGACCCGTGGGTCTAATGTAGACTATTTCTAAAATAAGGGTGATAGATTTTTAAAGAATCAGAAGTATCCACAAAATATAGAGCATTTTTCAACAAAATATTTTCAGTCGTAAACTGCAAGACGTTGCGGAAATGATATATTTTAATCGATTGTTTGCCGGAAACCTGGTCGAGAACACATTCTCTAGCTGCAATAAAATTTATAATAGTGATGTATTACAGGAAATCCAGGTAAAGCTTTAAAATATAGGATATTGTATGTATATGATAAACATTCTCAATTCTCGTTCTTGCGGCAAAAGACTGTGTTAGTTTCGGAAATCCTTACTTAAACGAAAGTCTGTATGTACTTATGGATGGTTAGATTTATGTTTGGTACTCGTTTAAAAGTCCTGATTAAATAGGGCTCAAATTCTCAAGAGATTTTAGTTTTATTTTATGGTATAGAAATACCTAACCTTAAAAAGTTTCCACAGAACGCGGGCAAATGTTCGTACTGAGTGAATAGGAAGCAGTGCAACAATATTTCCATTTGATAATGTTTGATATTAAAAAAACTTACAGTAAGTACAATCAATCTTTCTTTTTGTTCACAACCTTAGTAAAATAGTTTTTTTTTATGATAAGCTGAATCTACTTAGGGTACAGTGACGTTCATCGATAGGTGTTAATGGTAAATTTTTATAGTGACTTAAAATGTTAAGTTTAACAGGTTAACTTATACCAAAACAACAATATTTTGAGAACACAGCAATTCGTTAAAATTGTTACAAAATAAAAAGTAGTAAAAAAAGTGTAAAGTTTTTTGAACTTATAGGCATACAATTCAGAATACATCTGACCACGGAAGTAGGAATATATTCCTACTTCTGTGCATCTGACTCATCAATGAAAATGAACGATGCATCCAGGCTGCTTATTAATAAGTCACAGCTGACAGTTAACCCTTAACAACCCTTATCTCTCGACATCTCATCGTGCCACCCTACTTTAATTATCAAGATCGTCTGTCATGTGTACGCCCAACCTAATATTTTAATGATAATAATTCTCTTCGCTCTCCCACAGAGGAAATTATTTTCGAGATAAAATCTTATACTTTTATATAAACATACATAGGTTTGTTTTATTTGTGGTCGTAGAATTGTAATCATTGTTTTTTATATATTTCTGTAATAGAAAAATAAAATAAAAAAATTTACACTACCAGTATTCTTTGATAAATACAATGTTTTGGGTTTTTTTAGCACAATGTAGAAAATTAGGTGTCCCAATCGATTTTGATGTCTTTATACGACGACGTATAATTAAACTCAAACGAACATAAATTTCCTTTAAAAATAGATAATACGACCGCAGAATGTTATTACTTAAATTTATCGCTGGTAATAATTTGCTTGATAAAATGCTCGAATATTTTAATGAAATTTTTGCTGTTTATGTTGTTCGGTGGTTCATAAGATGAAATGAGATAAGAAAATTATCTCGTAAACATCTGCTGCTCATAACATATAAATCAGACAGAAAGAAAGTTTTTTCAAGAATATATTTTCATTCTAAACTGGACTGGGAAATAATATAAAAATAGTTAAGATTTTATAAAAGATTAAGCTTAGGTATTCTTACTATCTTACTTCTTACTATTATAATAAATGGGAAACTCTGTGTGAATGTTTGTTATAACAAACATTCACTCAGAGTTTCACATATAAGATAATATACAATACAATAGACTACCAGACCGAATCAAGGAAGCTGAAAACCACAACATTTTCAAAAATCGCCTAAAACGCTGGCTTATCGAGCAGACGTTTTACAGTTATGAAGAATTCATAACCAATTAGGTACGTAATTAAAATTATTTATTTTTTTTGTTTTTGTATATTTTATGTTGTAATTTCTTTTTATAATTTATGTTATAATAATTTTTTACAGCATGTAATTTATAACTTAAGAACCGACCTGTAACATTTGTTATCAATAAAGAACTATGAACTATGAACTATAAGAGAGTCACTTATAAGTAATCTCCGAAATCACTTAAGTTATTTAGATTAAATTTGGTACGTTGATAGTCTAGGACCTAGAATTACACATAGGCTATTAAAATTTGGAAATTTCAACCTCTAAGGGTGTTAAAAGGGGTAGTAAATGATGGAAAATTATTATTCCTTGGTTTGATTCACTCAAAACTCGATATAATAAACTGCAAAGTAAATAATTAAACACTTTTTTTTTATTTTTACGAAAATACCACTAGGAGGCTTACAGTAAATTTCAGTAATTTAACAAATAAATTTCCATACGGGCGAAGCCGCGGGGCGCATCTAGTATTTGAATATATAACAAAAGAGAATGAAACCCAAGATACGGAGCTAAATAAAGGCAAAATCCAAGTAATGTTGGAACCAACAGATGTCTAGGACGGTACTAAAGTCCCATTACAGATTACAGCAAATGATGCCCAATTAGACAACAGCGGGGAACAAGTAACAGCCAAATGTGATATTTTGTACCGTAAACTATTTTAAATGGCGGCCAAAGTGGTCTTTGAAAGGGTGAGAAATTACGGCAATATAAATTTAAATTTTGCGAATGCTAATTTGTGAAATGGTTCACGTAACGAGCAATGAATTAAGTTTGAAAATTTATAGTGAAAAAGATTTTTGTGTTTGCTCGTGGTGATTTATGTGTGTGTTGTTGTTTTAATCTTTGTTTAGAGTAGATAAGCGGACCCTAATCCTTTAATTTCAGAATCTGACTAAGCGGGATTTCAAATATTCTGCGCAAAGTCTGCTCAAATTACAGATAATTTGAACAGACCGTTGAACAATGTAAACCTAGAAGGCAATCCTAGTAAGTTTGATGTTGAAACTAGACCTAAGGTCCCCGGTATTAAAAACTCAAATGACATTAATAGAAACGAGAAACGAAAATGTACTCAATATTTAATATATTGAGTACATTTTCGTTTCTCTCATGTGTGAAATTAAATATTATTATCGTGAACTGTTCCCTGCTTAATTTACTAGAGATCTCAGTAACCTTGCGGTCTATTGAAATGAGCTGTGTTTTGAATTGTGGGTTATTATAACCTATTATATACTAATAAATACACTAATTATTTGTTTGTTTAATTTCTAAATAATTGTTTCCGTTCCGTGATTTTAATTTTCGTTATTAATAAAGTAATTTTAAAATAGTTTTGCAGTTTTCTTGTAAAAAACATAAACATAGTCTCGTATATCTTTCTCTGTTTATCTCTTTTCATGATGATGATAATATAAAGTGAAAACACTCAAATTATATAGCAAGAACGTTTACGTAAATTTATAAGGGAAATTAACTCCACCCATTACCGCTATCAAAGTGATCCGTGTCAATATTGGCATACATCCCAATTACCTGATACACAAGCATATCCCAATAATTAAAGATCCAACCGATAATGTTAAACACCCAGTCCCACACTCATAAAGGCGTAATTACACTACAACAAAGGCGATAACCGAAATCTCGTCATAGCAATAATCAAAACGATAGCCTGTCCCAACCCTAATAATGCGTAATGGATGAGGGCCCTTTAGCACCAGATAATATCACCATGCCACAGAAGAAGTATTGTTACTCTGGTAAAGTTCTACTTGATTTGAAATGGAAGAAATGCGCGAAATCTGTAAATTTTACGAGTCTTTTTTGCTTAGTATCTTTAAAACTAATCACTGGAGATTACTGATTCTCTTGACTTATGACTTAGTCTTAATCTACCTGTTTGATACTCAGTTGTGCTACCTCTAGATTGGCTGCACAGCTAGCATCAAAGCATAAACTTTTTTCTAATTCGTTTCTATTCTTTGATTGAAAGATTCCTTGATAATAAAGAATTTTGTACTTGTAGTAATAAATATTTTAACCCTGAAAATTATTAAGGTTTTAATTCATAATGGCTTCAACTCATTGCCCAGTAGGTAAACATAAAAGCGCTTCTCAGAACAGCGGTCAGAAAATGTAATTAAACTCATAATGAAGAAAATATTTGCTGAAATAACATAAAAAAATATATGTTTTCCCTTTATATGAATTTACATCGACGCTTTTGTCTGCCGCGCGGTCGTTTCCTGGCCATTATGTGATGATGTAAAGACGAACTAGACGCATACTCACAAAATTGGACCACAATGGACCAAAAATATATTAAAATTTGATTGTACTGTTGTGTAGATCTAGCATCGCCTTAGGGTTAAAAAAGAAACCTGTTATGATTAATAAGTAAAATTAAATAAATAAATAAAACAGAAAGGAGCCTAGGGCCTCCCCCTAGGCTAGCCCAGCAGTGGGACAGTACAGTCTAATAAATCAAAAAATATGAAGTTGCATCTTGGCAAAATTTCTTTACCGTTCAATACAAATTGATTTCATTGACAACGCAATAAAGATTATTTTACGTCGCACTCGAATCAGAGTGATGAGTAACTCCTGATTATATCGTTTATTTCCTCCGTGTATAAGATTAGCTTCGTCCATATGGATGAGGAATTAACTTTATTGTTTCTTCGCAGATTTTGCTTCTCACAGCTAGATTTGATGTCGACGTGCCGTGATTGTCTTCCGTTTTACGAGTTTGTTCACTTATTTACTACCTTCTTTAGACACTTTTGCTATGTCAGAGAGAGAAAACTTTGTCATTGGTTTCGGAGACTCCTTCGACAAAAAGTGCTGTTTTTTTTAAATAAATAAAACCGGCAATAATAAAGTCGGACTCCAGTACATTAACTATAAAAACGGCATAAAAATAAAGTCTGATGTTGGGAACCAATAATTTTATTTTGTTTTTTAGTATTTTTTGCTAGAAATAGATTGTCCGTGAATTGCAACTGTCTAACGATAACGGTTCCAGAGAAACAGCCCGGTGACAAACGGACTGATGGGTAGTAGAGTCGGGTGCCTGACCATTGGAGCGGAGCGAGCTGGCGGAGCGGAGAAACGAGGAAATATTAACCAATATGATTGCATGAAAAAGCGGAGCGGAGATTTCATGGCAAGACTATTGGTTAATATTTCCTCGTCCTCATCCGTCATTCTCTCCGCGTCAATAGACAGGCAGCCTTACTAATAGAGTCTCGTTTTACCCTTTGGGTACGGAACCCTAAAAATCATCCTATCTTGCGCGTTATTTTGTCCGTCGCTGAGTTTCGGTGTTTTATTTCCAAGAATGTAACTGTAATTGTAAACTAAAAAAAGTTTATTCTTGTATACACCACTTCATTTCAAACGTCTCCAAATAAAAATTCGCTGAGACCATTCAGTCAGGATTTTAACTAATGATTCATACAAAGACACCAATCTCAAATTTTTAAATTAGGGATCACCATTTTGATCTTGACTTTCTGAATACAGTTAAGACAAGATATGTAATATTATTATCTTCTCTTTCAAAATAACTTTTATTTATCATAAACTCATTCAATTTGTGTGGTATAAATAGGCTTTTTGAGCGGATCTTCAACTAATTTAAGAAAATTAGACTTTTTCGTAGTTTGATCGTTTTGTATAAAGCTTTAACCGTATCATAGGTAGTGCTAGTGTTCTAAATCAGCTGAAGACGACATTCCACCTTCATTAGTATCAAACGTACCTACTAGATTAGCTAATTGCCCGTTACCAAATGAGCCATCAAAGAGATCGTACCCATCCAACATCAGCTCAGCAATTGCCTCAATAGATACGGGTCAATTGTCTAGAGCCACCACATTTTGATACCAATCAATAATAGCTTTAGGCTTTACCGACAACAGTATAGGATTTAAAATTCTTTGAATCCTTCGGCTTTATCAATTGGTTCACCTTACTTGTTTATCCATTAGGGGTAATAAAGAATATTTTTATGAAGTTATCATTTTTAAAGGGTGATTTTCTATGGTGTAAATAATGGGTAGGGTGTTAAAGGGTGCTTTGTGATCGATTAATCCCGCATGAAATTGGGATGAAATCAATTTGAGCTTATTTTTTGAAGAGGACAAAGGATATTCAATGTTTCTACCTATACTTACCTATAAATACTTAACAGATCACGGTACCAGTGGTGATCAGTAGAAAGGTATTTTCGGAAAGGTTTAAAATGAAACGAAATATATAATATGTAAAACTTTGTTAATTTGTTTCTAAATGGTTACTATATGGAAGGATTGCATGACGTTATGTAGACGATATTGATCAGTCCTAATTTTTTGTACTATTTTGTAAAAGAAGTTTTAGGAATTGAAGATGAAATTTATTTATTTACACATGACCAGCAAGTTTGTAAGACGTTAACATTATGTTTGTATGTTTTTGTTTGTATAATTTTGTTGTTTTTGTTTCTATTCCATGCTAGATAAGAAATATTTTACTTGCACTGCCCACTGAAAACGGGTCAATAATTTCCACATTCTTCTATAACTTATATGTACTTATTTAGCTGTTTTTACTAAGACTGATACATACATTAAATACTTATATATTACTTACATCAGATTCAGTCAACACGAGTTCAATTCAAACGTATTCAGTACTGATTTTATTTGTCATTGCATTCCACGAACGCAATTGTAAGTTCAACGCTAAAACTTAGTTTAGGAGTTTAGTCTTAGGGCTTAGAATTCGATAGTTGAAATTAGCATACCAACAGTCTCCGGCAGACCAGCAAGTTCTGAAGATCTAGGTCCTAACTTAGTACGCAAGCAACGTTTAGGTATAGTTTAGTACTATTGTAAGCGAGTTAGGTGCAACAGGCTTGCTGTTCATTTCATGGTCTGTTTAGATACCTACATTGTATTTGTACTTACTAGTATTTTAGTCCAGTGCTGTTAGTTAGTCACTAGTTACTAGTTAGTTACAGTGCTGATTGTTAGTTAGTCAATGGATTTTAACTGGAAAGTAACGCGTTTCTAAGGTTCTGAGAATAACATACATAAATATTTTCTGTAACAACACTACTGAGTTGAGGCGGGCGATGCCTGCGCCGTAAGATGTTGCGGGTTCGATTCACGCCTTGCGACAAATTTTTGTACCTACAATCTATATTTGTCCCCGAACCAAATATTTGTAGATCGTACAATTATTCTGGATGTTTTCTATGCAAAGGTAGAATGTCTTTCTTTGCCATATCAATTAAAAATATCAGTAATCCATAACGCAAGCTCTGCTTAGCTTGGTGCTAGATGATGTTGTATAGATTGTTCAGCAATATTGCTCTATCTTCGGCTTATTGCCAGAAGTCATTAGTCGCAAGAAGTCACTAACTGCGTTAAATACAATGAGTTCGTCTCGATGAGAACTTACATTAATAGATTTTAACAAAAGAAAATAAACAAAATTGACATTTTTACTACCATACACAACTCATTTATGTGTCTTATCAACATTTTAAAAATGCCTTTACGTTCACAAACGTTTGAATAGGTTTCGCTTGAAATGACTTCGAGTAACGTCTAAACTGAGTTTTTTTAATTTTTTATAGAATTCATTATTTACACTCAATTACCTACTGTTTCAGAAAAATAATTAGTGGTAAAAAAATACTATTCGCATTAAATGACTTCTTTCAGAACAAATAACTCCAGTTTAGTTAAAACTTAGACCATTTACAAAAAAAACGTTATTTGCCAACCTGACTTTTGTCTGTAATTACACTCAGTTCATGACTTGTGCAATTATAAACAAATGACCGACAAGCAATAAAAGCAAAATGGAGGTCTTCCTCAAAGCTTTCCAAGAAATCAGTTCAAAGTTAATGAGAGTCCTGTTAATCTATAAAAATAGACAGGACGTCATGTCAACAGGCGAGTCTCATTAGGAGTTTGTCTCTTTTACATCCGTTGTAAGAGTATTGTCCCTCTCTTTCGTTTCAGCGGATGACGTTTTTAGTTGACGTTGTTTTTTACATGAAGCAAAACGAGAGTTATAAGTTTAGAAGTCTTGCTCATTTTGGTTTAGATACAATAATATAGTCCATGCGCAATCAGAATGGCACGGAATCTTGACAAAGTAAAAAAAAATAGTCGAAGAAAAAAATGAATCAAAATTGTATATTATTATTTTGCTAACAGTCAGTGTACCCTGTACCTAGGTACACATAAATTATTTAGGTGCGTTCATTCATTCATTTCATAATTATCATCAACATCCATCAGCCTATATTAGTTCACTGCTGGACATATAATAAGCCTCATTAATATTAATAAGCTCCATTTAGGTACATAAAATTCTTTTTCGAGTAATTATTCAAGATAGATAATTTTTCCTAGTATTATTAACTAGGTATATACCAGAAAAACACAAAAATCTTTATTTTTAGCATTTACTACTAATTTACATAGTTTCTTAAACTACCCAACACCATTAATTACATAAGTAGTTAAGTAAGTACTAATTAATTAAAAACTTAATCATTAAATTATGAATAAAAGTTGATTTTTCTACGTGTTTTGTGTCTGATTTCTACCCTTTATTATTAGATAGTAGTATTTTTATCAGTATATTCCATTTTTGCCTTGTCGTAGAAGTTTTACTGGCTGCTTATTCATATGTAATTGTAAAAATTTTTTCTTAGATTTAAACAATGTGCTTTTTAATTTGTTAAATATATTATAACTAGGTATCTAAAATCCGAAGCCGGGATCCCTCGCATCTTCATACAAGATTTTCTTAGTAAGAGCGAGGTTTCACTACAATTTACATTTTAATGTAAGTTTTTTTGGTTCTATATTTTGAAAATAAATACTTGTTTGTTTTGTTTGTTGAAGTATAGGGTGTGTCTGCCTGTTTCGGTACACATTGCAAAATAATTTGAACCCCATTTATTGACGTTGACAGGTCTGATGGGGAAAGCATGTCAATTGCGGCCTTGTTTTTAATCGATTCTGTGACCTATAAACATTTATCACTTTCATTTCAAAAATCCTTTCTTATCGAGTATCTGTATAGTAAAAGGTACTTACCTAACCTACTTACTCTTCAAATTTCAGCTTTCTAACTTCATCAGTGTAGTCTGGGTGTTGATTCTAAAAAATCGTTTGAATTAAACTACTAGAGATGCATTAAAATAAAGCTTATATAAGGTATATGAAACTGAACGTTGTAATTTTGGAAATTCCTTTGTTTAACGTAATAATATGATAAAATAAATGAAAGCGCTAGTGTACCTCTTATTTGCACCTTAAGATAGCATAAAAATATCTGTCTGTTACCTATTAATGCTTAACAGTTGGATCTGAACGAATTTTGGGAGATAAATAGACCGTATCCAAGGAAAGGAAATAGGATGCCTAATTTTATCCTGAAAAATAACGTCAAAAGCCGCAGGATCGTATTTTTAGTACTTACATCTACAACCTTTACTGGTCCACTGCTGGACGCAGGTCTTCCCATGATAAGCGCCTCATTGGCACTCATCATATGGGAGTAATGCCCATAATCCCCACGCTGGGCATGCAGGTTGGGGATCGCAGTTCGGTGGTAGAATTGTTCTACAGGAGGCGCTGCTGCCCGCCCCCCGGTGGATATCCCTTAGTCGCCTCTTACGACACCCGCGGGAAGAGTTGGGGTAGTGCAAATTCTAAGCCGGCACCACACGGCAATTTTTAGTACTTAAAGATACTAAAAATACGACTTCCTTAATTAACAAGAAAATTACAACTAAAAATAGAAACCCATTGATACTAGAATTAACATTGAAACAATTGAGTCATTCGACAAATCCTTTAGTGTGGTGAAAAATAAAACTAAAACAAAAGTCTGCAGTTGCAAACAGGCTAGAGGTACTGATCCATATCAATACCAGTCGGAAGCTTCCCCAAGAATAATCTTGGGGAAGCCTGCCACGCTGTATGGCAATGTCACGCGTCATATCGACCAGACGCTATTAAAACACTAAACAGGTAAGTTAAGTAACTTCATTTTAAATCACTACATAGTATAAAACAAAGTAGCTTTCTCTGTCCCTATATCCCTATGTCCCTTTGTACGCTGAAATCTTTAAAACTACGCAACGGATATTGATGCAGTTTTTTTGAATAGATAGAGTGATTCAAGAGTAAGGTTTATACGCATAATAAAGCCGTGCGAAGCCGAGGCGGGTCGCTAGTATATAATAATTCCGAATTTTCCCAATACGATTCAGCAATTTGCTTATTAATAACAGCTGATGAAATAAAGGTGAATCTGTAATTCTCCAATTATTTAATCTCCTGTCTAGACATTTGAGGCTAAATCTTCAAAGGTCTTTAATCATTGTGCCACAGCTTTTAAATCTGACCTTGACAAAACTATGTCTTGTTTAAAAGGTATGTCATGGCCTAGACTATTATTATAAACTAGCTGCGCCTCGCGGTTTCACCCGCGTGATTCCCATTCCCGTGGAAATTCCGGGATAAAATGTAGCCTATGTGTTATTCCAGACTATAATCTATCTCTGTGCCAAATTGCATCCATATTTGTTAGTAGAACCAGTCGTTTTTGCGTGAAACAGTAACAAACATCCATACTAACAAACTTTCGCGTTTCTAATATTAGTAGGATAACTTTGCAATGCCCTACAGGATGCATATAATGCTAGTATTTAGAACTAAGTTGTATAACACGTGAGCAATTAAATAAACAAATGCAAAATGATCCTTAGTAAGAAAATATTTTAAATTTTTATATTCATTTTTTTTCGGAATTCTCTATTTTCGTTTTGATTATGAAACATTATTTTTTACACGAGTGTTTGTTTAGAAAATCAAATCAATAATAAATTTAATTATGTTTCATAATATTCAAGACATCAATTGGTTGAATTAAAAATATACACTAAAAACCCTTGTTCCCTTGGTTGGATCAAATCTCTTGAAATTATTCGTAAACTATAATCAGATCATAATTATGGGACTATTAAATCGCTATCAAACTAAGAAAAGTCGCTTTATAAAATATATTATTGTAAGTAGGTATACTTTTATTGTAAAGACTCTACAAGGAGCCAATTTTATGGAAAGAATCTATCTCTTTTTTAGGAATTGTAAATAATAAAACTTAATAATGCACAACAACCCATACCTACTAAATCCGCAGTCTGAATCTAATCATTATTATGTTCCTGAAATAATAATATAAACTGAAGCGACCTGAAACCACAAGCGAAGCGAATGGACAGCCGTGGTCAAATAAATTAATACTTGAAAGAAAATTAATAAATCTACATCTGCTGGCAAGCTTTGAAGTCGACCGCTAACTGTGTGCGACCACGGACTCTGAGCTATATAATACAGCAGAGGATAGACTAATGGATTGATATGGACGTAAATTTAATTTTGTGTTGTGAAATAAACTATTTTTTTATTGACTGGCTCCTTGGCCCGGACTGTCAAGGATACACACACACTCAAACACACACACACACACACAAACGCATATACACAGACAGATACTAGACCTTCAAACAATACACTCGCGTACACACAAATATCCAACACACCTAGATCCGAGAAACGTTGTTTCTAATTTTTTCTAATTTAATTTAGTTAGTTCTTAATCATAATCAGTAATTTATTTTTATGTAACCTTCGATTTTTTCTATTATTTTGCATGTTACTTAAATTTATAGTTAAAATCGTGTCAGGGGGCCGAGGAGACTACGAAAAAGTTTTTAATGTTTTTTTTCTCCTTGTTCGACATGTAACCTAACCAAACGATTTTGTATTTTTATGTGTTTGTATTGAGATTATATTTAGATTAAGTATATTTTTATAACAGCTTTACTACTATTACTTTTATTGCATTACGATTATATTTTTATGTTATTGTATTGAGTATATAATATATATAATATTGTATTAATGTTAAAAGCTTGTTTAGTTACAGGAACAGTTGAAACTGCACAACCAGATATCGCAGACAGACAGATTTGCATAAAATTTACAGTAGTATAGTATTTACAGACTTTGGAACATAAAATGTAAAGAAAATAAAATAATGACCGCGTTAGAAACCACACTGGGCTATATCAATACAACCCACACTACTCCTTACAAATACTGAGAATTGGTAGAGCGATCCTTAAGTCTATGCTCGTTTTTTAGTTAAGACTTTAGATGATATTTATTTATGTCATCTAGATATGTACCACAAACTTTCAAGTTTGTAGTTTCATAGTTAATTTAACTTATTCTGGTTGTTGTGTACTTATTTGTTGTTTTTTTAACTTATTACCTCAAACTTCCTTGGATTAGTATTAATTTAAAACCAAGTTTTTAAATTTATCATATAATATTTTTTCGACTTAGATACTAGACTAACAGTCAACTTTACATGAGTTAGGTACTACAAAAAATCCTCGCAAAAACAAACCAATTTTTTCTAACCATTTAACGTTAGATCGCAAACTTTTTATGAGCTTTTCAAAACAGCCAACATCCCTCAAAGCTAATGAGCTGAAAACCGGGATTGTCCGGTATCAGGCAAAGCTGTGCCGGCCCGATTTTTCCGGATTAACGATTTACGATGTATCGGACCTAGGAGCCAATTCGTAACTGTCGAAGAATTAGGCGGGTGGCTATGAAATTCGCCATCGAATCGGTTCGACATTTTATCGAACAAGCAAATTGAAAGACCTCGATATCACTTGTTGGGGAACCAGTAGATGGTATTTACCGATTTAATCATTTAATCATCATTTTTCACGTCCTTTATGTACGATTACACGCTAACGTAGGTGATAACGTTATGACTGGAGTACAAGATTTAACGCGATTGCAAATTAGGTATATTAAAGTAAGAAAGTCATTCTACACACAGTTCAATAAACAGAAAGTCTTTGATATTTTAATAGGTTATTTGGAGTGGCTTTTTCCAATATTTCCCTGCCATTATACCCCGCTGACAAGTAAAGGAGAAGTAATTGAGGTTTTTTGGACAAGAGTTTCATAAATCCCCTGATCCACTTAATGTACCAAAAGGAATGCTTTTTTTTTAAATCATATGCATACAACTAGATAATTAAATATTCGTTAGTAGTTTGTCCAAAACATCATTCAGCCAAACCGCTTTTTGTCCCATTATCAGTTCGTTGCTAATCCTGAATGGATTCGAACTGGATGTTTTTATATTTATTTCAAAATTTATGTCGAATAGATAAATTGAGAGAATTGCCACCCTGACCGGATGGAACAGGCGACATAAATCTAAGTGATTCTAAGACCCAGTGAAGAAAGGTCACTCGGTACGATGCCTATAAATTACGTTTACTGTGGGTTTGAAGCACAACCAATCTTGGACCCTGCAATAGTACCTATGTATTGGAGCTATAGATGGCTTGTTACTTGGTAGAGAGCCTAGAAATAAGCACGCAGCTGG
Organism: Eupithecia centaureata; assembly: GCA_944547425.1. NCBI lineage: Eukaryota > Metazoa > Arthropoda > Insecta > Lepidoptera > Geometridae > Eupithecia > Eupithecia centaureata. The sequence goes on along the minus strand of OX155681.1, from coordinate 2,588,071 downwards.
GTGCTTAACCGTCGTCTTTTGTTTCTTTGGGTTAGTGCGTAAAAAAAACACTTTTTGTTTTTTAAAAAAGGCGGAACAGAACGAAATGTCTAATATTATTCCGTATTTGCGTCTTAAAAGAACTGATTGGTCAAAATATTGCTTCTTTTTGATGCAAAGTTAGTAAGCTGATGAAAATTTGATTAAAATTTTTGAAATCTTAAGCATCTTAAGATATCAATCTGGACTTAGTTTTAAGGACGTTTATTGTGACAAAAACAATAAAGTTATTTTGTAATTAAATATATACTACTTTTGAATAAAGTAATTTTTAAAATTATTATAAAATGCCTTCAGGGCCAGGAGGACTTAGCATCATACCTTCCATTTCCCGAGAGCCTCAAAGTATGAGGTGAATCGATACTAGCAAGTCTTGCAACGCCTGTTTCTTGTTGTCACTTCGAAGTCGAGGCTTGGACATAAACGGGTCACGGTATTCATGCTAACTTGAAGATAAAACTATTTAGTATTTGTGTTAGTTTCACCTATTTCAATTTAGATACCTTGTATTATTACAGCTGTTTGTTTAATCGTGGAAGATGGGAATATATTTTAAATATATTGTTTTTCATAAACATGGTAAAACAGAACACAACTTAGAAGTTTGTGAAACCTGAATTGTAAGTAGATATACCCACTTTTTAATTCAGGCTATTTGCCTATAATCTAACAGTCAGTCAGTCAGTTTTTAAAACGAATTTCCAAAAATTATTAAAATTATTTTTAAAATTTTAGCTGAATTTTAGAAGCTTCGTAGCTCTTGTAGATATAGAGATCTCTCGATGTTAAATATAGATTATATTGATGAGATGAGAGCCTCCATAAAGTTGAAGATTGAAATAGATTTTGGAACTGTTTTCAAGAAAAGACACTGTTCTAAAAATATGTATGTAACCTTTCTCATACCTATCTGTTAAGTAAACAGTAAATGTTATTGTAACTTTTTCTACATACCACCACCGGAGCAAGCTTATTTCAGTAGGTAGGTACCTTACGATCGACTTATTGGTAATAAGGCTCGGTATAGCTTAGATCACTGCAGATACCATACATAAATTTGGCATCTACATCTACAACTTTTACTGGTCCACTTGCTGGACGCAGGCCTTCCCATGATAAGCGCCTCATTGGCATCTATTTACTGCTTATTATCAACCTCAACAGTCTACTGATATAAATGCATGCTGTTATATAGTCTTGAAAGAAATTCCAATTTCAATCATACTAACCATGCAGTACCGAGGTTTTAAATTTGAAGAAAATCGAGTGAATAGTTGAATAGTACAGAATCCTATCCCAATCGCGCACGGAGTGTTCATGAATGCCATATTCTTCTCCATAAAGTTGAAGATTTAAATTGATTTTGGAAATTATGAAACCTTTCTCATACCAATCTGTTAGGTACACAGTCAATATTATTGTAACTTATTCTTTAAGACACAGCCGCCGGAGTCAGATTTTAGTAGAAATAGCTATAAGCTAGAAATAGGACTTTCATGTTAATCGTCATGACTTTAATACTAATAACAGCGGAGTCATGTGTTCAAATTCCGTCCTAAAACTCAGAAGCCAGCCGCATCTACCTCAAGCTGCTCAAGCTAAAAGGTGCATGCATACGTGGGCCGCAACTGTACTGTCCAACACAAAAATTTACATTGAAATATGGGGCTAAGAGATAGCATAAAATCGCGATATGAGAGTTTTCCAACACCTCGCCATTTGGTTTACGCTGTGCTTACCACAAATTTCAATCGCAAGAGGCATTGTAAGAGTAGAAACATTCTGTCAGCAAAGAGACTCTTGATGGCGTCTCTTTGCTGACAGTGTGTAGACAGCATGCTGTTAGATATTGCCGCGTGGGCAGCAAGAGCTCACTACAAAAAATACGGTGTGTTACAATCTTGCGGTGATTTACATTGATTTACAAGATAGCTTTGTGCCCTAAATTACAATTTTATTTTTTTAAAAGTCTAATATGTTATTTGACTTATAACTAGGGGGTAACTTAAATATAATTTAAAAAATAAATCAGTAAAATTTTCCAGCTTTCGTGGTTAGAATTCCAGATGCTTATGATGTTAATGCTAAGAACATGTAGATAACCAAAATACAAAAGACGGGCGAAGCATTGAGTTGGTAAGTTTCAGTTGCTCCGGTATTATATTCTTTTCCACACAATCTCGCTATTTTCCTCCACAATCAGACACAAATCCCTGGCAATGTTAATAAAGTTATCTGCACAAAAGCGGACTCATGTCGGGATAAGTCCAGTCGAAGTTTCGCGTCGTGCATAAAACATGGATTCAAATCTTGAATCTGTCTCCTTGCACGGGTTCTTTCTAGAGATTCGTTTAAAACAGCTTGGTCTTTTGGCACAGACTATATTGTGTATCTACCTATAAACCGATGTATTTTGATTTATTGTTTGGTGCCGTTTCTCTTTTTTGTTTTCTTTACTATTAGATGCCCTATCTGCGAAGGACTGCTGGCAGATGCTGGATGCGGCAAGCTGAAGACAGGGCGCTATGGCACTCATTAGGGTAGGCCTTTGTCCAGCAGTGGACTAACATAGGCTGATGATGATGATGATGATGAGACGCCCTATGGCGTACCATACAATCGTATAAAATCAAGGAATAGCAAAAAAGTGTTATTAAATTGATACATACTGTGAATTTATATTGTCTTACAATCTGTCACTGATTTAAATTAAGAACCGACTCTCTCTTTCTCCTTTATAATTTCAAATCGTGTAATTTTGCAGGCGACTGCTACCAACAAATAAACAAAAGACCCAAAAACAATTACATTCAGAAACAATCAACTCTGTACAGTTCTCGATACCGAAAATATTCCGTTTATTCCGAAATAATTAGAAGTTGAGCACTTTGAACGGAAAGGGTTCTCCATTAAAGTAAGAGTTATGCACATAATTGAAACAAAGAATTCTTACGCGGAAATTATGTGCCAGATCTTAATCGTGTTTGTTATTCTTCAAATATGAAAAAACGTAGATATTACATTATTAACCGCCTAGTACGACAGATGAGGCGCTAAAAATCATATGTTTTTGTGAAATTACAGATAATTTTTGTATTTTTTTGTAGTGCGTATAACATAATGCATAAATTAGTTATTTTTTAATAGTATCATATTATTAGACGCACACAGATCTTACCCCATGTATAATCCATCAATCCTATCCATATCTGTCTGGCTTAGATCTGGCTCTCTTAAACAATAAGACCACCTATTATCGCTTTTATTATAATGTTTATAAACTATGTTAATTTTAAGAGAGTTATAAAAGTATTTTCTATGTATCATATCTAAACTTCAATGCAGATGATGAAAAAGGTTATTGTGTCCTCTAGGTACAATATTTCATCAAATATTTAAGAACAGTCCGCAATTATAATAAAAGAGGTAGTATTTATTCCCTGCAACACCTTCAAAACGCAGAGCTCCTGATTTCTACACGAACACCAACGCTGTAATAAAGTAAAGTCTCTAAAAACCGTAAGACCTAACGATTCCTCCGGGATAAAACACCTTTACTCCCCCCGATCAACTTTATCGAACAATACGTAATCTTTAAGCTTTGGAGTAAACACACTGATCGTGGGCTTTCCGTTGGGCGAACAGTAATAAACTCCTTCCTTCAATAAGAACCTGGTTTATTCCATAGCGCTCCAAAACAAAGCTGTTTTTCCACATGAGTTAACATTGCGCATTGACGGATCTAACCTTGTTTTGTTTAGGATTCAAAATGTGCGCGTCGGAGTTTAAAATGTACCAGTGTATAAAACTTTTAGGGTATAATTTGGTTCAATTATGTATTAGATAAGCCTATATTAGTCCACTGCTGGACAGGACATAGCCTAATTAGCGCCATCCAGCGTCTGCCTCATGCCATTTCACCAGGAGAGCATATTTCACGTCATTATATTGTAGGTATGGTCTGCATAAAATAAAGCAACCGTACCTACAAACAAAACAAAAAACCAGTTAGGAGATTTGTAGTGATGAAACATTAACCATAGGTATGTGTTACTATTTCATAGTGTTAGAAAAAAGATAAAAAAATTATAATACGAATTGAAATTCAATATATAATTAGTTAATGAGCTAAAACTGACGTTTTCCGACTACTTTTTGCAACAGCTATCTCATTATTCAGAGATTTTTTCACGGATCTAGTTAAATACACTACTCAATGCCTCCATCAGCTTTTTACAATGTGAAACAATAAAAAATAACTTAATTCTAGGTATCTTTAGAAACTCAAACAGCAATTTCCCTAAACTCAACCCTTAATTTCAAGGTGACACTCACATTGGCTCCAGCCTTATCAAAGCTCGTAGCAGAGCCCTTGAGAATAAGCCTACGAGGAAACGGGAAATAAAACTAGGGGTTTAAGTCGAAAATCACATCGGCTAGGATTGAACAAGTCTCTAGAGCTTAGAAATGAGGGCACATTGTTAGGAGAAAATAAATGAGCTTTATGTACTCATGCTAAGGTTTTGATTGGGTTAATTTGTACGCTTTAAAGGAACCATTGTATTGAAAACTGGTTCAATTGTGTAGAGGTATAAACTCAATAACCCAAATTTCAGCTAATTTCTTAAGATACAAAATTTGGAATATTCTGGTCAAGTCTTTTTAAGACAACTTGCCTCGTCTTCCGAAATGTTCGAATTACAAATATTTGAGATCATTAACGAAGTGAAAACTGGAGGAGGTCTAATTAATTGACTTGTGCTCGATGAAGTTAAGGGCCGCTGTAAGCTTAATGGTTTTAAATTGACCATCTTTCAGTTTTATTGGGTGCTTGCTTTGATGGCTTTCATTTACTTTCAAGAATTTGTGCCGCTGCGTGTTGAGCACGAAATTTTGTCCTTTAATTGTTCTGTGTCATTTTAAATCAAGTGGTTTATTATTATTACTAACTAGATATAAACAACTTTCGTACCTACTCCCCCATTCCATCAAAACGTTAACCCGATCAAGAAGAAAAAAGTTATGAAACTAAAAGGTATCATATAATAAGTCCTCAAAGCCAAAAAGAGGAGATTAAGGCTTTATAGGTACATTTTCAAAACACCATGCTAAGGACTTAGCTAGTCCACAAAAAAACGAGAACAGAGAACAGATATTGAAGTGAAAATTCATCCCCAAAGACCGGACATTGGTTATTAATTTCCCATATGTACTGTAAATAAAACAAAAGCTGAAATCCCCTATCAATGTATCAACGTGCCACGATCCAATTTGTATAGATTACGTACGCTGCACCGGGAATTACGTGAGTAATGGCTTTCATTTATCTTTCAAAATCGAAGTCGGAGTTTCGCTTTTTTAACGATTACCTCAGGAAAATTACAGCCATTATTGGTAGTTGATTGAGGGGTTTGACCAAAACTAGCCTCGTGGATTTCAGAGGTGGCTCTTTTTTGATGATAAATAAAATAAAATAAAAATAATTCCGGACAGTCCACACAGCATCATCTAGCCCCAAGCTAAGCAGAGCTTGTGTTATGGGTACTAGATGACTGATATACTTAATACAATACATTACATAGATAGATATATTTTATTATACATAGAAAACACCCAGACCAACGGGACAAATTTCTGCAGATCGTACACAAATGATGATGATGACATTCTAGTTTGACATACTTCTCTGGCTTTTCCGACCTTTTTCCCAAGACAAATCTCCGATATTTATTAGGTTCCACAATTTTTTGACACCTTTTGTCGGTACTTATATAAAATTTTAACTATCATGATATAGCTACCAGGCTGGTGACAGATGGACGGACGGACGGACGCTGGAATCTTAGTAATAGAGTCCCATTTTACCCTTCAGGCCGTACCCAAAAAACAGTGGTAAAATTAAGGGATCCGAAGTAGCAACAAATAAGATTTTTGGCAGTTTTTTTATAGATAAAGTTACAGAACCCTTCGTGCGTGAGTTTTACTTGCACCCGGCCGTTATTTAAGTTTTGTGGGACACATTTAATCCATTGGGATTAAACCATGTCAGCATATCTAAAAATAGCAACGGTAGGTTCCACCAATTAACCGAAATTTACAGTATGAAAAAAATACTATTTTACTGTACTTTAATATTATGTTAGGAAGAATCAGCCGACGAAAATTAACGTGTGAATTTTTGGAACAAAAATTTGCTGAAATAAAGAGATTTTTTGATTAAAAATACTTGTATTTTTTCACTTAATTCAATTAGTATATTATATTCACGTACTTAAATTAAATAGAGCAAAACAAATAACAATATGATACTGAGACCTGACTGAACAAAATCACAAAATCATCACAGTTACCTTAGGTACAGCCATCTATTATAGCAGAATCTTGTATCAAATAAGTGGTTATTTACTATAAGAGGCAAAAAAAACCTGTAAACTGCAACCTACTGTTTATTAAGTACCTTAAATGGCCAATCCTTTTCTCAATAGGCACCTTAAATAGATTTTCGAATCTATTTGACCCGAATCATTGAATCACTAACAGACTTTCAAGTGAGTACCAAACTTGGACACTTCTATTACATTTCTACAGGGATCAATAACAATCGTCCCCCGGGCGACATTGGAACTTGAATCAAATGTCCGAATACACGGCAATCGGTCAACTGACTAATTCACGATCCTAATTGCTTGTTGTGAGTCAATTTTCGACAAGAGAGTCGGCGTAAGTGACAGCAATTACAGTTTCGACAGCAATCGATTGCAAATTGGCCAGCAGATCACAAGTTAACCAATTGTTAGCGATTAGAGCTTATCGATTTTGCTGTACAGTCATATTTTTAGCTATGAAAGAGAACCATTTCATTAAATCAATTTCACTTAATAATTATTCCATGCTCATTTAAATTTCAATTGTAGCCTAGCGACTAAAATGGTTTGTAGTTTACAAATAAAAGTCTAAGCGTTTTCGTAGTCTAGTAGGCTAAAACCCAAAAAAAGAAGTATACTCGGCTTCAGCCATTTAGTTTATTTTTGACATATAATCATCTGACACTTGAGCCGTTATTTTTGCGTGCGGTCGGGCGCACCAGCGGATAACTTTATTTAAAAAAATTGCTTAGTTAAAGGAACACGCGTGTGCTAATCTCGTCACCTCTCCTTTATAACAAGGTAGGATTAATTAAATCCTACCTAAATCCAGGGTAGGATTTAATCCTAGGTAGGCTCTTAATTTTCAACCGTGTATCAGACCTCTGTACAAGAAGCCGGACAAACCCCTGGGGATTGATCGTTGAGTCCGACAGAGAGCCTTGATGACCCGTTTTCAAACCCGTTGTCACATCAAATACAATCTGGGATAAGGCAAGCTACACGCACATACTTAATTAATAAATATATGAAAAGGTTTTATTTCAGACAACACTCAGTCCGAGTCAGATTTACGACATATGATAGTCATACATTTATAAAAAAACAGTACATCAAATAGAAATAGAAAAAAGAAACATAATTATAACAGTAAAGAATCATACTACAAAAACCGTGACAGAGCTGGGGTTAATCAAAGCGGGAAGTACAGTCACTAAAGTAAAAATAGTCCCACAGTCGTAAAGTAAAGTAAAATAAAAGTAAAATCATTTTTATTTTATAAACAAACTAAGTTAAACACGAGAAAAAATAATAATAATAATATACAATAACCTCAGTCAGGATGCGGTTGCAACTGCCTCGTAGGTAACTGGTCTAGTTCATAGTTGGCCGAGTCAAAAGTAAAGAAAAACGTCTTGTCTGACAGTATGTACTAGTTTATGCTCGCCATAATACTTGGTCACTCAAGATATTTGTGTGGTTAAAAGGAGCCCAATAATTAAAGGAAAAATAATATCGTTAACAACTGCTGACTTGTCAAAGTTTCTGAAATTGTACTTACTGCTAAAATAGAAAATAAAACAACAGTTTTAATCGTTTCAGATATTCAATAGAGCGAACAAACCCTCTAAAGTTTTATAAAGCCCTCTAAAGTTGAGATACACTTTGATAATTATTATTTTATTCGTCTGGATGTCAGGATTAGTCTAAATATATGGCAGGAAAATACTTCAAAAGTTTTCGTAAATTATGCACAACATAAAGACCCTGCAGAAAACTGTAATATACTGTTTAAAAATTTGCCAAGCCCTTTCAAATTCCAAAACACGGCAGCTACAAAAACTAAGTAAGCTTTATTTTATTTGAAGATAAAAATCACCCTTATTTGAATTAGAAAATTGAGACAGAATAGCAGGCAATTTATTCGCAAATAATACTGAGACGAAATTTAATTTGGTAGAGGATTTAAACACAGTCGGCTTAGTGGCTGCCAATTATTTGTGTTAGATGCCTTTCGGATAAAATAGGACTTAGTTCGGCTCTCGCAGATTTGAATAAGAAAACGTTTATAGTTTTTTCTCATAATTTTGAGATAAAACCTGACAATATTGTAGCAAATCCTAACTGATATATATTATTAGCAAACGTTTAATGATTACATATTTATTGCAATCATTGTCTGTTTAATAATAAAGACAAAGACAGTAAAAGACTAACATATTTATTCTGTTGGCACCTCGGACTATCCAATACGTTCTATCTCAATGCTTATTTTCGTTATCTGTAATGACATACCTATATCAAAATTGAATTGAAAACCTATCTAACATTATGCTGGGACAGGACCTATTGGTTTGCTAGCATCACATGTTTTTATCTTAATTATATTTAGTACTTATAAGTACTTATACTTATTAAGTACAGTTTTTTAATGTTGGTGAACTAATAAAAATATTTTCTTTCTTTCTTTTCTTTCTTTCTATCTAGACAATGTACATATAAGAGACACAAAAGACAAAACACTATTACTTGCAGTAGTGGCAGTGGAAGTGGACCGGTATTCTTGAAAGTGGCTGTGTAAAAGTCTCTGAGTTTTTGGTGATATAAACTCTTTTGCAGTGCCCTACTGTACTAAGTAGCCATTTGTTCGCATAACCCATTTTCGTTACAACTGCCTAATACCATCAGACAATGGACAGTAATGAGGTAATTCCCACTTTATTCCCGTAATCTTTTTATCGCGTCCAAAATGGTAATGACGGCAATCTAACAGCCATGCCTGAACAAATGTATTGCAATAAAAAATAAGAACTTTCATTAACCTTTGTGAGAAATCAGTTTCAGTACGTGTCGGAATCAAATGATGTTCCGGTATTTTATTCTATATTATGCTTTACAAAAACATAAGAAATTTGGCCGCACTTGGTTAACGGGGGCATATTGGTTATAGTTATGTGTTTTTTTGTATCAAAAAGTTTCTGTTCGCGATGCGTTGTTTCGTATAAGTGTGTAAGAAAGTTATTTATTTAGTACTGAGCATTTCAGTCATCCAGTACCCATAACACAAGCTCTACTTAGATTTGGGGTGTTCGGGGCTAGATGATGCTGTGTGGATTGTTCAGCATTTTTTAATAATAATAGTTCAACTGGGGATTAACATAGGATGATGATGATGTTTTATTAATGATTTATTATTGTTTGTCACGAAAGAAATACATTCAAAATTTTAAGTAACTTCAGTATCAAAAGCACCATCCAGTTCTAGAAGTAATTGACATACCCGACTTGGATATTAAGGTACTTTGGTCTAACTTGCTTCGTTCCTACTTGAGCGGTTAGTGGTTGCCGTGCTAAGTAACATTCACAGCTTTGTAAGAAATAGCTTGAACATGAGTGGCGTCAGTGTCTATAAAACCAAAGTATGTCTTTGAGATCGCTTGATTTCTCCTCCGTAGGCCGAGACACATTCTCGGCGACCCCGTTGACCCAAGCACCGCCGCTAACCCGGAGGTGACGGCAGCCAATTCGCTTCCGCACACTAATCAATCTTCTAAAAACCGACCCCGCCGGATGCGGGGTCGAAGAAATCCCCGCTTCCGCCCATAGGTGCATTCGTGCACCTAGGCGAAACCCTCCTTGCCCTCTTGTAGCATCTGGCAACAGCGCCAGCCGAGGTTCGCACCTAAGTGGTGGCCCTTGTGCGTGTTGTCCCATCATAACTTTACCGGTGCGGCGCCCTCTGCGCCCACCATAGTCCGGTAACGCTGTCATGGCCATCTGAGGTCAACAGAATTTTAGTCCATTCGAAAAAAAAAAAAGATCGCTTGAATAAAGGTTCATGTGACAACTATTTGACAGGATTAGGAGTTCATAAGACTTCTGGGGACTTAGACGACCTCTATAGAGCGGTAAAGCAAGTTTCGCCTGCGACGTAGGAGCTTGCTTGGGTTCGATGACGTAGGAGCTTGCTTGGGTTCGATTTCCGCCTCGAGGTTTATTTTTGAACGATCTGCAGATATTTATCCCCGGGTATTGTTTTAATTACCCATATCACTTATCTAGTACTCATAACACGAGCCCTGTTTAGCTTGGGGATAAATGATCTTGTGTTTATAGTTTTGCGTTGTTTATTTATATTATTACAAACCAACATAATGTTCTTTCGTTCGTCTATCCGGAGAAAACACGAATCATTTTCTTCGAGTATATTAAAATTCGTTTATGGATATTCTGCCACACACTATGGATTTTCAGCTACCACAGTAAGTACAGAATAGAATCCGTATAGAAGTTGAAAAGTAAAACAAACTATGTATGAGGTACTTTAGACTAATGCGAGTGGACTAAACCTGCTACCCTCAAGGACTGTGACTAACACCAACACGCTGAACTTCAAGACTTCAAAGTTCTACATATTGAGCAGATAATGAATGTTTAACTAAAGTCGGACCAAAATGAATTAACTTGGACAATGGATTTTGTAATGGGTCTGAAATATTCTATCCACTAGCTGTGCGATAAGTAAAAGTACACGTAAAATAAAAATAAAACGAAAAATTACAGAAAGCAAAAGAGAGTGTGATCACGTATATTCCTTGTATAGCGAAGGCACCACACTCATATCCTTACCAATAATAATTATAAACGCGAAAATCTGTATATTATATAGAATATATATTATACTTGGATCCAGGGATTATTTTGATTTGAGGCTTAGATAAGAAGCTAGGTTATGTTTATTGTGATTAATTTGTATAGTGAGACCCTTATCAGTAGATATTAATTTACCATTGCAATATCCTAGTTTTACTATAAACCTATATTTAGAGAGCTGAAAGGCCTCTCTCATTACTTTGGCTATAGTTTCTCTGTAAGTGAATTTGTAAGTTCTTAAGAGAAATAAAAAATATCTCAAACCTTATCAAAATCAAGTCTTCTGATTTCTTTTCTAGGTACCTTTAGGTATCTTTGCAAAAAAATTTTTTTATAATTATAGAAATTTTAAAATAAAAGGCTTACAATACAAAAATTAAAACACATACATTTGAACAACAAAGGTGAATTTCATAATAGAGCAGTTTATTATCGAAACAATGTAAAGAAATAACATCGAGGAGTTTGTTCTGGCTTTTGTTCTTGTTTTAAATACCAATACAAGTTTAATTACTAAAACTGTTCCTTGGAACGTTACTTCCATAACAGTTGCCACAAACTTTTCTATATTTATTCTCTCTATTTTAAACTCTATGTTTTTATTGATAAAATGCGTTATTCGAAGAAAGGATCTACTGCTTTACGTTTTAAACGCGCTGAAGATGAAGCCAAAGCAATCGGATTTTGTTTTTGTATGTTCTTTCAAATCGTTGGATAATCTTTATTAACAACGAAAATTATAATCAAGGAATTAAAAAATTACAACTAGTATTTACAGTTATTTACAATTTTTAAATTGATTTTATCTCTTTTTTCTGTTAGTAAACGTCATACATACAATACTAATAGGTACACTAATACACTAATAAGTAATAGTACACTTGTACATACAATAATCTACTAGATAACTGATATACTTATAACAAGAGATTGATATACATTACATTGATCGATATGTTTACTTTATAGAAAACACCCAGAACCCTTTGGAGTATTAATAACAGATTTAATAGTCTTTACTTATTGAAAACGGGGTAAAAATAAAAAATATCTGTTTATCCTTTCACTAGAGGAGACATATTTTTTAAAGTAGGCTAGTATAGACTGATAATTATGCTGGATGCACAGTAATGGTAACGATGATAATTTATTTATCTTTCTAGGCACTTATGATTCAAACCATACAGCGAATAGCTGCTTCGATTCTTGAATGTAAGCAGGTCTGTAACAGGAGGTGTATAACAGCTTTAGGAGTTTATTGATCTATTTGTAGCAAACAGGGGAGTAATTAAAGAGCGTCTGGTATTCCCTTTAATTTGTTTATTAGATCTAAGATTTGAAGTTCAAGGAAGGGGTGATCGTTAATGTTGCTTGTATAGCGGTTTATGGCATTTTTTGTTGCTTACTGCAGTTAATGTATATTTATGTTATGTTTACGTTTTCTCATCTCTGTTGCTTTGTATGTTCATTGAAGTAAATCGATAAATAAACAGGTGTTTTATTGATTGTGTGGTTTGGTATTTTAAAATTAATAGATGCTTAATATTTACTGCAGCTTTAGTATTCAAATTGCAATAAACAAATCGCAAACGAAGACAAACAGTAAGCTATCATTTACGTTACTGCAACAAAATCAACACAGTAGCAAATTCCCTCCAACCATTTTCTCCATGCATGTTTCCTCACATAAACGTCAGAGAATGCATCATCTACTATGCCAATCATTTAGCCTTTATTGTTGACCAGTTTAAGTTTGTTTGTTGGTTGGAACATGTCACGCTTGGTTAGAACGACATGCTTCACCTATTTTAGTAGCCGCAATAGAAATGCTGCCTCAGAGAACACTTAGTTTTGGTGCTTTGTTTTATTGTTGGACAATCAAAGTTTATAGCTGTGTGTCTTGTGTGCTATTGCCAATGTAGTCACGGGTCAGTTGATTGTGAACTTTGTTGTCTTGAGATCTTAGTTTGTTGTTATTTGCGAAAGTGTTTCGTGTTCCTGCTATTGTCCCTGAATAGAAGTACTTTTACTCTAAGGAACTGGCTTGTGTCTTTCTAGAAACAAATGTCTATAGATGTTCTGTTTTATTTTATTATTAATTTCAACGAGATGTTGTGCTGAAGTAAAATAAGTTACCATTGTATAACCAGTATTGTAAATTATAGTTTACCTTTAAAATCTTAGTGCGAAAATCAAAATTGTATTAAAAAAGTATGGCATTTCTTGTACGCTTAGAATTAGAAGCATTAGTGCAAAATTTGATGAAATTGTGAAAAGTTTTGGTAAACTCGATACACCTTTAGCTAGATCACGTTTACACGTAGGTTCAAATACAGAATAAAACAAAGACAATATTATTCCATAAAAGTAGCCTACGTCAAATATCTCAATTCCATTCGAAAACAAACCTCGAGTTGATATGAAACAATATTATAATAGCCAACGAGCATGAGACTGCTCTCAAACTATGAAAATTACTTCTTTTCTCTCCGATAGAGTCACTTTAAGGCACCAAATAATAATAATAATAATGCTGGACAATACACACATCATAATCTAGCCTCAAGTAGAGCGTGTATTAATATTGATAGAGGCGAATTTCTTTTCGTCATCATAAATTAATGCACAACCAATACTAAGGATTCCAATTGGGCAAAATTCTACCTTATTCCAAACCTGAACAATGAGTAAAATTTCTTGTATTATGGCGTTGGTTCACAAGCCTGTGCAGTAGGTAGTTTTCTCAAAAGTAATAGTAAAATATTTGGCTTGATTTTTGGTTTCGTTTACTTTTACTATCCATTTGCTTCTTTCCGACTTCAGCATGTTCACTTTGATTCGAAAGTTGGGATTCTGAATCTTTGCTGAAAGTTACCGTTCGATTCCAGGTTTCCGGACAAACGTTTTATTTTCTTTGTGTCTGCATATGGAGCGGACATATTGTAAAATCCGCTAGTGACAGACGTGTTCTACAGTTTCCTTATTCTTTAATTTCGTATGAAAAAGTTAAGTATAAGAACAAACTTCTGTGTCGATTTGTCGCTCAACTTTGAATACTAAGTTGCTAGCTAAAATTTATGCAAAAATCACACCAATGATTACGGGAAATTTCCCACAGTATCATGTATCCGTAATCATTATAAAAAAAAACAGAACTTGCGTTTGGATGCGGTTTGGAACACTATTGGGAATCAAAAGGTATCATATTATTACGTTTATTTGTATTAAAACTATCGTTTTGACTTAGTCACCCAAAGCTAAGTCAAATTCAACACGATTAATTTCCTTTAGACCTTACAAGATTCTTGGATACGTCAGAACTTGTTCTAAGTGTCTTTTCTTTTCTGACGTATCCAAGAATCTTGTAAGGTCTAAAGGAAATTAATCGTTTTGAATTTGACTTAGCTCAAGTTTGTGTTATGGGTATTAAATGACTGATATACCTTTTATGTACAAAACATTACATCAATGGATATTTTTTTATTAACATTAAATGATGCACCATCAATAAAGATAAGAAAAGAAAATCATAATTATCAGTGTTGCTTTCACAGCGGATGTGTATTGGGCATGAGGTCCGCTCAAGCCCAATACACATCCGCTATGAGAGCATTCCACCATTAGCAAGCTCTCGTCGTAGGTCACGCTGCCAGAACTTATATTTATTTGCAGTATCCTCGATCTCTCTCGTTGTAAGTAAAATTTCTCGTAGATGGGCATTTTCGTAGAAATTTGTCCCGGTTACAAAATGGAGTGAAAAAAATAAAGATCATTTTAGGAATATCTAACTGATTTAAAATGATTCGCCTTTCCTTAGAGATTTATGTGGTAGCAGCAAAATAACAAACAAATAGCATTTTCAAAGGATATTTAACTTTTAAGAGATCAAGAGGTACACCAGGTTTCCATTTGGTTACTTTTTTTAAAATCAAATAAAATAATACCACAATAATCCTCAATGAATTTAATATGTTTAATTGCTTTAAAAACATGATATTGAATAGAAAATAAAACCTAACGATGAAGAAAAGCATTAGTTATTTTTATTTAAGCCAGAACATATCCACTTTGTTACTTTTGGGAAACT
This sequence comes from Eupithecia centaureata, assembly GCA_944547425.1. Classification (NCBI taxonomy): domain Eukaryota; kingdom Metazoa; phylum Arthropoda; class Insecta; order Lepidoptera; family Geometridae; genus Eupithecia; species Eupithecia centaureata. The sequence goes on along the minus strand of OX155681.1, from coordinate 2,572,927 downwards.
TTGCAATGAAAACATTGTGTTTTAAGCATGATAAAGCAGTCTCAGGGACCGCATTTTTTTTCATCGAATAGCTCTTGTAATACTACAACAAAAATAAAAAAAATATCAGCGAGTGCCCTTTAAAAAAATCGAGAAAAAAATTATTTTCCCAATTAAAAATATGAGACAGTTACAAAATGTAAAGGAGCAGTTACGTAATGGATGACGTAAAGCTGGCTTTACAATGTTCGAAATTTTTCTCCTGAAAATCTATTATTCTTGTAGTTTTACTTTTTTCGGTATTTATTATTCCTAACACATTAATCAGAGAAATGTTGTGTCGTGGTTTATTTGTCGTGGGTTCTTCATCTTTATCAAGTGCTTCATCACCACAAAATCGTAATTTAAACATCAATAAAACTTCTAGATTTAAATTTAAATGATTTTTTTTTTAATTTTTTTTAGCTTATATACGATTTCATTTTTGAAACCAAGATTTAATCAAAAATTTTAAATATAATATCTTTGGATTTAATACGCTAGAATTCTTTGATGCTTTGTCAACAATTACTGGGTGAACTTGCCTTTATATTTCCATTTTGTAACTTTATCATTCCACATATACGTAACCAAACAAAATGGAAGTAACGTTCCCACGTCACCCGATCTAAAATTGCGTCTATTTTTATTTTCAAACAGTTGAGACCTTTGGAGACTCAATAATTCATTTAATACATTATACAGTAATCATTTCGTTACTTTTATTTTACATAAACTCAAGCCTTATCAGTCTAAATCGCAGTTACAAACTGGAAGAAAAAAACGCTACGGTAACGCTCTCCAAGTTCAGACACGAATAATGACAGAACGCTCTTTGACAACCAATTTTAAACTGGTGGTATCGATGAGTCATGTTACCAGGAATAATAAATTCTGTGATTACAGTAGTTTTTTCAAAATAATACGGAGATATTGCAGTTACAAAATGGAATTCCACTTATGTCCAAAATCATGGGACACAATTTAATTGATAAAAAGTTTTTATTTTTGTATGAAAAGTCCCGCATTTTACGTTTAAATATGATGGCCTTCATATATTTAAACATAAATAATCCAGTTTTAGCCTTCATCCAAACCGAGTTAAAAAATAATCTAGAGTCAAAAGTCGGTCCACCGCTGTAGGACAACCATTTTTAGGGGGTCTCGGAAGCTATTTTACTCTTATTTTACATTTTTTTGTATTAAAAAAGTTCTAATAATATGTTTTTTTATCGCAAATAAAACTATAAAACATAAAATAAGTATTTTAATATCTAGCAATGAACTAGTTTTTATGAAAAGTGTTAATGAACTTGTAGGACACCTAAAAAAACGCAGGGACGTTTTTTAAAAAAAATGCCCAGATAGTTGTTTTCGTAGAGTGGAGTTGATTCTTTGTTTGAATCTTTAAATTACTTCTAGAGTAGTATATCTTTATAAACGCTGAAAACTGTTTTGTTGATGATTTTTTTCAAGTTCTTTCAAGTATAATAAAAGTAAATAATCTACTTTATGCTAAGATACTGTAACTTTTTAATGATCATTTCTATTATTATAGCTATTCTTATTTCTTTTTGTAAGTGTTTTACTTTGATTATTTTGTTATCAATTTCTATTTTAACTTGTATTATAAGAATCTAGTTAGCCTTGTCAACTTTATGTACTAGATATCATCGTCATCAAAACCATAACCTATATTAGTCCATCGCTGGACATACCTTTCCTTTCCCTTATCAGGGCATTAAAGCCCTGCCATCAGCATGCCGCATCCCGCTAGATGTAACTAACTGTAATTTGGGGACCACGTAGGTAGGTACGAAAATGCTCTCAAATTTGTGCATTTTCTAAAGATAAATAAACTGGACCTAGTGCTCTTTACACATAACTTTTTGTTGAGAAGAATGTCATTGTAAACGGCGAAAAAGATTTGATACATTTTATGTTTCTCCTTAAAAAGTTTAACCATAATTTATTTAACTCGTCATAAAACACTAGAAGATAAACAAAGCGACGATAAAAGTAAAATAAGGCGATAAAAGGGATTTATAATTCACATTCTTTTGAAATACTGGTGTGGGGAAAGCGGCAACATAGTCTTGTAAGAGAAGTATTAAATCAGATTCTCCCATTATCTTTGGAATCCATAAAATACTTTCCAGATAACTGATTGAAGTCGTACTAGATGCTAAATTTACACCTATAGTATCTTCTTTCAGTTTTAATTTCAGTTAAATAGATTTAATTAGTACTTATATAAAGAGCCTATAAACTATAAACTTCTCACATAGTTGACAAGTGATCAGAACACCGGCTTCTATTTCGGACACTGAATTAACTATTCATTCAGGTATTCAATAACCATTTAACCGTTAAAAACCGCTAGAATTCTGACCTCGTTAAATTTTAACGAGGTCAGAATTCTAGCCACGGTTTCGTCTGGTGACGGAAAATAATATAAATGTCATCATCATCGTCAAATTAATTAGTCTACGATTGGACATAAGCCTCCTCTAATGAGCTACCTTTTCTTCAACTTTCCTAATTATAAGTGTAAATACTTGTAGTATTTGTCTTTTTATTGTAGTTTTTGTATATTATTTCATTCATTTTAATTTCTGATATCGCGTTAGTCTATAATTTATTTATACTACTTACTCTCTGTATAGTGGACAGCCACGAAACTAAAGACACTTTTCAACTTGAACAGAGAAATGGCTTCACCAATAACTGTTCCATAAAAATAACATAACCGTTACATTGTTACTTTATAACGTTATTCTGTTATTTTATAGCCCGCAGATATTGTTTTCGGGGTGTAAACTAGGGTAGGGCGTTTAATTTAGTAGGGTCCCATACAAAAACATTAGGGTCTCGTAAGGGTAGTGTCAATTCGTCTGATTTAGGCGCAGGATCGTTTAATCGGTTTACAAACTTTAGTGAGTTATTGATAAAGTTTAATTTTCTTTGTAGGTTTAGCGTGTCTTAGTTATAGTTATCTGAGATAATTTCACTCGTATTTACTGGTCTTGTTTTTGTTTCGTATTGGAGTGGTTTTAGAGGGAGTACTCTTATTTAGCTGTCAGTTGCACGTTTTGGACATTCTATAACTTCTACATTGCGGTTGTACAGTTGAATGGCCTTCATTCCCTCTATGTTTACATGCTTTGCAAGTTTCTCGAGAGCCACCAGTTTCAAGTCATCCATTTCTCTTATGCCCAAGGTATTCTTGTTGAATTAAGCTGCTTACTTCTGTGACAATCGTCTCCAGCATATCATGGATGTAGTTGTTCATTATCAGAATCGACTTCCTTAGAGATGATGATGATGATAATGATGATCCCTTTATCTCTTGCTATGGACTCTAAAACCTTGAACAAATTATGATCTACAGATATATCTTCTTTTCTAAAATCTGGTGATAACAAATCCAATTTCTTACCCTTATTTTACTGACATATAAATTTATTAGCCTGAACATTAAATTTACTACAAGCAAAAGGCAGCAATGGTATTGTTATAGGAAATGGAACCACACAGTAAAAACTATAAATATAATAAGGAAATAAACTGAACATCGGGCGGACTGTGATAGTAAAAATTCTTTCACAGATTGGAGAGCTAAAGTAACAAACAAACTCAATTTCGGTGAAGAAAGTTTTGTATTAGGATTTTTTCTGCGAGATAAATTCCGGGGAAATTTATTTTTTTCATTTAAGTATATAATTAAAATAAGATCAACGGAACAACGGCACATTAAAAAACGAAATAAATAAGTAATAACGAACCCATAAAATCATATAGCAACAAGATAAGTAAAGATTGTTTTAGGAGTCTACTAGATTACCTACTAAAAGACCTAATAAATTTTACAACAAAAAAAGATTTTTGTTAAAGATAGAGAAAAACCAGAACACCCTGAACAAATATCTCCAGATCGTTCAAATATTTGTCCTGGAACTGGAATCATACCCACAACCACCTGCAACGCAGCAAACCTACGCCAGCTGTGCCACAAAGGTCGTCTGGTTATCTTCAGTTTAGTAAAATAAATTCATAAAAATAAATAGACATAAAAACTGTACATGTAGTATAAAACGTCCAGCTAAGCATTTTGCCAGTACTTAATATGAAAGAAAATACAGAAATAGTTATGAAGTAATTTTTTAAAATGAAACCACTCCATCCGAGTTACAATGGGCGAAGGTGGACGACTTATGGAAGACAACTTCTGGAATTTTTCGGAGCTAGAAAGACTTTCTAGGCAATAAAATTTTATAGCATCGCGGGAATTTGAAATATTATTGGTTCGAAATAAATTGTATTACTGTGTTCACTTGTTTGTTTTTAAACTGTTTTAAAACAGAAAGTGATTGTGATGTGCTTTTGTACGTTAAATAGAAGTATTCCCGTTTCAGCACCTATTTTTGGGCACCTATGACAAATATATTATATAAATTTTATATTATATTATGTTTTTTTTTTTTTAGTTTTAAAATATATGAAATCTTTATTAACAACGAAAATTACATTACAATTATTATATGATTTTGGTTCTGAATAATAAAAATATTAGGTTTTGATTACATATCAAATACCTATTCCATTTATTAAAGTATAACGATGTAGTAACGAAATAAACAATATGGTAACCATTCAAGAAAAATGTTAGGTCCCTTTAACAATGATTGCCTAATCCTTGAATCCAAAATCCTTACGATGGTTGTACTCTCTGTGAAAGTCATTTTATACTAAACATATCAAAGAAATTCAGTCATAAATTTCCTGCATCAAGTCTATTTCGAAATGGTTTTATATCGTAAATAGCTATCTCAGGATCCCCTGTGGATAATAAAAGAGACACTTTACGCCCTAAAATGATAAAAATAGACTCCCTTTGTCGGGGTCGTAACAATTTGTATCCTTTTATTGTTTGTGTGTGGTTTTAAGATTCAATTTTGTTGCTCAGCTTCGTAATAGTGTCTGAATAAAGATACAAACTTATATGGGATGTTTTGCCAATTGACAGCAGATACGGTGAACACAAAAACTCGATAAAGTTGTGGGATAGTTGTCGTCTTTTGTGTTTAACAAAAGTTTTCTTACTACGCTTAAATGTTTCGTTAAGACTGATTTTTATTGAATTCACATTTATTAAATATTATATTGTAAAATACTATAGGTACTTTATCTAAATTATATGAAAAAAAGATGTTTTATTGTATATAATAATATAATTTATTACCTACAATAAAACTAGTTGAATACTGACTGTGTGCGATTTCCCTTGTTTTAGGATTCATTTGAGTGTTAGAGTAAGTATTAGAGTGGTATTTATTGGGAATATTATATTAATTACGACAATAAACAAATGCAATCGGTATAAGGTTTTGGCAAAGATTCTTGCATGACTTCGTTCCGTGGTTTTGGTTTAAGTAAGGATTAGATACGGTCTAGTCTTTTAAGGGGTTCTTTAGAGGTGGATAAAAAAGATCTTATACTTCTGAAAACGCCCTAAATCAAGTATCCTAATCTAGTGATTAGGGATTAAATTCTTGGATACCTATTTTGTAGAAGACTGAAGATTAAAACACCTTATAAAGTATCTACAAGCACCATCTTACTTTCGAAGCTTGTTCACGAAGTTGTACGCTCTTCAACACAGACGAAGTAGTTTTGAAACTGAAATTTCTAAATAACTTAGACAAGAGTGAATACTTGAATAGGTACCTTCTAGACATTCCTTATATAGGCTATAAATGCATAAAAATTCTGTGTAATAATATTGAATACATACTTATATGATTAAAATAATATGCATAATTCTATAAAGGTACTAATATAGAATATTCTAAATATAAATTCTACATGCTGTAAACGTAAGTAAAATCATTATTAAATTATCAGGTATATGCTTAGTAGTTTTTTATGAGGCTTAAAAAACGTTGTTATTGTCCTAAGTTTGTACAATATCTAGGACTGATGATTTTCACTAAAAATATACTTTTAGTTTAACTTACTGTTCTAATTAACGCTTCCGACTGGTATTGACATGGATCAATTGAGCTACCTTTAGACTGTTTGTAACCGACTGCAGTTAGCTCAATGGTATCAATTGTTATACAAGTTGTAATTTTTTCGTTTTCTTGATTGTAATTTTCGTTATTAACTGTTATAAAGGACAACCTCAATAGGATAAATTCGGATAAACCGAAATTCTTCTTAACTTTTTGAAAAAAAATCGAATAGTTCAACAAAGAAGCAAACCACCACTCAAATTGGAGGATACAGGCGACTGGGCCCATACATAACTAGGACCGCGGTCCCAGTTACCTGATCACATTTTTGATTCGGTCGACTGGGACCATGTACCTAATTTGCTTTAATGTACAGTTAACAGAAAAATCAAGTTATGTAACTCAGGATTTGTTTTATTTAGTATTACAGTGAAGTATTTTTTTAGTAAGAATGTCAAAAAAACTATATGCGAATGATTCCTAAAGTCAAGGACATCCAAAAAGGGCTGCCCTTGATAAGCCCATAAATTATTATCAAAAAGGTTTCAAAAGAACTTGAGATTTAGTCAATGAAGTGAGACGAGAAGTTTTAAATTACTTCATCCTCTAAAATTTGCGAGAGCAGCAGAACTTGTACCACTGTTACCACTTTAAACAACTTTAGAACTTATAGATTGGGAAAAGAGGTTACTTTAACTACAGCATCTGGCACACAGAATTTAAATTATGTCTATGTATTATAACGTACCTTTTATGTCTTGATGAGTAACCCACGTAATGTTAAAATTTTGCATTAAAAAAAAAAAAAACTATAAACTGACTTCAAATCCCTTAAGGCCCGTAGCACACCTCCGCTGCGAAACCATAACAGCGGAACCGCATTGATTTCGCTGTGTTTTGTCCGTATGTAGGAGAAGCGGAACTGCCACGGAACTGCCTGTTCTAACGCATAGATTTAACTATATTCTATCTCTTTCCCCGCGCGGTTTCGCCGATAATACTCCGACGCCAGCCACACTACCGCGCTCCGGCCGCCATTTTGTTGCGGTGCCGCGTTGTTTTTGCACGTGTTTGTGGAAATCGACAAAAATTTAAAGCGAAACTACAATTTTTACATAAAATGGACGTCGATTTCATAGAAAAATTAATTCAAGAGGTCAGAAATAGACCTAAAACCTGAAATCATACGGATTATACATAATTTTAAATCGGGTTTCTCCTAATTTCTTCCTTTTTTTATTAATCTCGTGAACCCAAATTCTACGAGATTTACGCCTTTTCAAAGTTAAAGTCCACAATAATATTTCCTCCTCCTCTGACTCTGATAACGACGACATTTCGCTCCGATGGCTGACTGATGACTAACAGATTCCGACGCCCGTTCCGCAACTCAAACTACACTTATCGCAGCGGAATTACTACAGCGGTTTCGCAACTGAAGTTTCGCGGCGGAGGTGTGCTACGGGCCTTAAAGAGAAAGTTAAAAATCATCTGTTTTGATGTTGAAGTCCATAAAATACCTACTCATTATAAAATCTTGATCTAAAAATAGGACTATAGGGGGAGGAAAAAAATGAGATTGTTTTCGAATCGGATCACTTAAGAAGTAAAGTAAAGTTTATTTAAAATTTAGGGGTAGAAACACCAGTTATGGAATAAAAAACGATGAAAATCAGTTAACTTAGAAACAAAACATCTGAATAATACTACTCGTTGTTACTTAGATAACACATGTATATTAAATACAATAGAATGAGAACGTCCTTCTTTTATCAAGTGAGTTAAAAATTTTATCACCAATCCCCATTCTAAGAACTTGGGAACTTGCATCCTACGCTTGAATAATCGCATAATATACTTGCAGTAAAACTATCGGATTCACTGCACCGTTTTATAGACGTTTGCAGAATCGTTCAAAGTTGGGCGTCGCAGTTTTTCTTGCTAAGGCGCCAGGGGTCTCTCGAAATGTATTTAAAACGAGATCTACATTGTTTATATTGTTATACTAGCAGCTCCTCGCTGTTTCACCCGCGGTATTCGCTGTGGGAATAGCGGGATAAAATTTCCAGACTAATCTATCTCTGTGCCAAATTTCATCCATATCCGTTCAGTAGTTTTTGTGTGAAAGAGTAAGAAACATCCATCCATGCATCCATACTTACAAACTTTCGCGTTTATAATACATATTAGTAGGATACATCGTTTAAAATATCTATATAATAGTTTATATTTTAGAGGAGTATCTAACCCACTGGCAAAGCACAGCCAACTAGCGGTCCTAGGCACTTGAAATTTAGTGCTTATTAATTTTATGGCGTAGGGATACATTAAAAACGGAAATATATCTGCGTTTTCTGAAAAAATGCACGGCTCTATGTTTTCTAATATAAATAATTTAAGTTTTTGCTAGATTTTAAATTTGTCCCTTCATCTTAGACCTTCTCAAAGGTTAGAAGGTAATTCGTACACAGTAGTACTTCATTTAAAATAGTAAGTAGGATAGGTAGATACTAAGTTTTAACTACATATTTTCACTATTCAGGTCAGAATGGAGCACCTTTATTCCATAATTTCAGTGTGGGTTTGTTGTATAATAATATAATATTAAAATCCTGACTGAATGCTCTCAACTACTCTAAATTACCTTCAAGAAAAGAAGATGTTCTCATTTTTTGAATTTGGTTAAAAGGTATCTAGTAGGTAGATTGAATTTCAGTTTTGACATAAAGGCAAGAAGCCACTAACCTCTACAAACATTGTAAGCCCACTGCTTATGAAGATTATGATCTCAAACAGAATACAAAATGAGAGTCTTGGGAGATTCACATGTTAGGGTAGTTTCAAGGTTTATTATACACCAATAGTAAGTACCTTACTTGTTAATTTTAACCTGTAATTAACTTAAAGAATATTAGTTAACTTCGGGTATCCGTAATTTAAAAGAATGTGTTTATTAATAGATAAAATTACAATAAATGATTAAAAAAACTACGATTTATTTAATTTACGTACTATAAAAATGTAATTACAATTAAAACTACAAGGATTATGTAATTTGCAAAAATTATCCATTTTTTTAAAACAATGCCCCAATTAAGATGTTTAAATGTTTTAAATTTTTTAAACGAGGTACTTAAAAAGTAGGAAAAGTGCTCAATTTTACTGTATTTTTATGTGTGTTAGTTATTTCAGAGTTTTGTGAACGTTTTAGGTGTGTGTTGAGGTGGTGTAGTATAAGACATAGGTATAACCAATGTATTAGGGTACCTACTTGAGTAGTAATAAAGCAACGTCCGGACAATGCAGTCGTTTCCATAAAACCTCAGCCCTTCCTCCCTCCGCGCACCTCATGGCGACCCTGCCATGCGCCCGCGCGCGGCGGAGCGCGGCGAGCGGGCCGAACCGCGTTCGCGTCATTATTAAATAATAATTTATTCAAGAACATTTAATTTAAAATTATGTGACGTGAAAATTATGTGACAAAGTGTAGTCATATCTAAGAACTTTACCGGCTGATCATTTTTACATAATGATTCTTTGAATTTTACGAGTGCCACCTACCAGCCTAATATCCAGCCAGCCCTACGATGTACAACAGAAGAATAGAGAAGGAAGAAAACAGAGTTCCTGAACACAACCGGTAACAATGAGCAGATAAAAAAGGTCAGATAAATTTACTACCTATTTTTTTTTGAAAATTGCCGATTTCTGCTTCCTGAAAGAAAAATAAATAAATGATGGCATTCATTTATTTTTTTGGTGCGAAAATACCTACAAAGATTTAAACAAGAAATGGCAAATACAGATCTTTTATATTTTTTGGCCGTATTCGAGGAGAATAATTCTGAAGAAAGAACTTAATAAATAAATTTACATACATCATGATAAATAACTAGAACCTAAGGAAGATAAATAAACAAATAGAGTGTAAAGAAAATCTAAACATTTCAATAAAATGATGAGAGGTGCACGAATTCTCAGAATTGCAAGGCGCATATTGCAATGTGATTCGATGTTGGTGTTCGATATCGGTGCTTGGTAACTACTTGCGACGAGTGATGATGAGTAACGCTGACATGCCGAATTCCGGAGTCCATCGCATCGTATAACGTATTGTGTTTACTGCAACTTAAGTTCGTGGAAATGAGCTTTGTGTGATATGATAATTGTGTAATTGTGTTATGTTTTATTCAATTGGTTACTACCGAGAACTTAAGTACTTACCTACTTCGTGAACGTTTCTAACATGATGAAATTTATTCGATGAACTCTATAAATATATTTTTTTTAAAGAACTACGTAAAGTATGGACTTGGGAACATTTTTATTTTTGTGTAGTGAAACCTATTTTCTTAATTTTTATGCTTGTAATTTAACTTAATGGATAGATTAAAAGAATTAGTTGATGGATTAGATGATATACGAACATATTTAATTAAAATAGGACCTAGTTGACGTCAAGGACAAATTTTAGAGAAAAAGGGAAGTGAAGCAAGAGAATTATTAGGACGAATAAAGGAGTTATTAAATGTTTTAGAGGATCAAGTTAGTACAAAACAATTACCTCCAGAATTTGGTAGTTATTTATTGAAATATAGAGCAAAGGTGAATGAACTGTACTCAGCTATTTTAGATTTTTGTAAACCACAGACGCATAACACGGATAAGGATCAGTCAACTACAACAATGGCAAATAAGGTAAATTTTGATTTAAAAACTGCAGTGAGTTTGCTTCCGATTATGACAGATAAAGAAATTGACACTCATAACTTGATTGATGCTATAGAATTATATAGTGCTATGATTACAGATGAGACTAAACCATTATTAATTGCATTTATATTAAAGACGAGACTTTCGAGAAAAGCTAAATTGCGTTTAGGTACGTCTTATACAGATATAAATCTTTTGTTAGCGGACATTAAGAAACATTTACTGACTAAAAAATCCGATACAGCATTACAGTCGAAGCTACAAAGTTCTATTCAAGGTAACAAGACAATTCAGCAATACGGAACTGAAATTGAAAACTTGTTCGTAGAACTTACGATTTCGCAGGCTGATGGTGACAACAACAAATACGACGTGCTACGACCAATTAACGAGAAGAACGCTATTAAAAGGTTTGCAGACGGTCTAAAGAGCCAAAGACTTAGTACCATAATTTGTGCTAGAAATTTTGCGAGCTTGAGTGAAGCTATTAGAGCAGCTGAAGATGAAGAGGTAAGTAGCTCATCTGAGCAGCTTATGACGTTAAGAAGAAAAGGAAATAATCGAGGATCAAGGTACAATGATCATTATGGATATAATAATCAGAACAGGTATGGTTATATTCAAAATCGAGGTTACTATCGTGGCAACAACAACAATCAGCGAGGAAACCACCGTGGAAGAGGTTATGGACGAGGTAACAATGGTATGCGTGGAACCTATAGCTATCGTAGTCCAGGTAATAGTAGATGGCAAAGAGGATCATCTCGTGGACGTGGAAAAATCCACTACGTGAATGACGAGGTAAGTGGACAGAATAATACAAACGATAGACAAAAGCAGACAGAAGACAGTACTCCAACTCTGTCAGAATTTTTTCGTGACTAAAAGTATATTTACAGGAGAAAGTATTAACCGAGTAAACTCGACAGTAAATAATAAAAATTTTGATTTATTAGTTGATACAGGAGCTTCGATCAGTGCAATAAAAGAAAAGTTTTTGAGAAATTTAAATTGCAAAGTACATAGTGAAAAATTTGATATAGAAGGAATTGGTGGAATTCTCACAGCAAAAGGATACGTTATTTTAAATTTAAATTTCAATGGTACAGAATTTAATCATAAATTTTATGTTTTTAAAGATTTACCTTGTTATGCATCTGGAATTTTAGGACAAGATTTTATTTTAAAACATAATGGAATTATAGACTATCAAAATTGTACATTAATATTAACTAATCAGTCAAACGAAACTGTTTTAATATCTTTATTTGTAGACCAGGTAATTAATTTAGAACCAAGGTGTGAAAAAATTGCATATTTACCAACGGATTGTAAAAACGATTGTTTAGTGTTAGCAAAACAATTAACCGATCATGTGTTTTTAGCAAATTCAATATGTAAACCTATTAACGGAAAATTGCCAGTAAAACTATTGAATACAAGTGAAAAAGAGTTACAAATAAATATTTTTAAGCCACATGTACATGATTTGGATGATTATATAGTAACAAAATTTTGTAAGACCGATTTAAACACTGAACGAGTAAAAGAGTTATTTTTATTATTAAAATTAAATACATATCTGCATAAAGAAGAACAAATTGCTATTGAAAATATTTGCGCAAAGTATAATGATGTTTTTCATTTGCCAAATGATAAATTAACAGTAACTAATATTTATAAACAGGAAATTAAATTAAAAGAAAATGCGACATCAGTTTATACTAAGCCATATAGGCTACCATTTTCTCAAAAGAAAGAAATAGAAAAACAAATAAAAGAGTTACTTGAGAATGACATTATAGAAGAAACAACAAGCGAATGGTCCAGTCCATTATTAATCGTTCCAAAGAAACTAGATAGAACAGCAGAACGTAAATGGAGAGTTGTTATAGATTATAGGCGTTTAAACGACAACATCAAGGATGACAAATTCCCTTTACCCAATATTACTGATATATTAGATTCACTTTCAGGTTACGTTTATTACTCACATTTAGATCTTTCTCAAAGTTATTATCAAATAGAATTAGAATCAAATAGTAGAAAATATACATCTTTCACTACAGATCAAGGTCAATATCAAATGAAAAGACTTCCTATGGGACTAAAAATAAGTCCAAGTGCTTTTTCAAGAGCCATGACTGTTGCTATGGCGGGATTAAATTATGAAAATTGTCTCATATATTTAGATGATCTTGTTGTTTTAGGTAGAAATCTGGTTGACCATAACAAAAATTTAATTTTAGTATTAGATAGACTTCGTAAAGTAAATTTAAAACTAAATCCAGCAAAATGTGAATTTTTGAAGAAAGAATTACTATATCTGGGTCATGTAGTATCAGATAAAGGAGTCTACCCAGATCCACAAAAGATAGAAGTAGTTAAAAATTATCCTAAACCAAAATCGATTGATGAAGTTAAGAGATTCGTTGCTTTTGCAAACTATTACAGGAAATTTGTGAAAAATTTTGCTTTAATAGTACTACCGTTGAATAAAATGTGTAGGAAGAATGAAAAGTTTGATTGGACTGAAGAATGCGAAAAATCATTTAAAGTGCTAAAAGAATGTTTAGTTAACCCTCCAATACTTGATTATCCAGATTTTAGTAAAGAAAATGAATTTATTCTTCAAACAGACAGTTCGGGATTTGCAATTGGTAGTGTATTGTCAAATAAAAATGGAAAGCCGATAGCTTATGCTAGTAGAAATTTAAATAAAGCTGAGCTAAATTATCCTATAATTGAAAAGGAATTATTGGCAATAGTGTGGTCCGTAAAGTATTTTAGACCATATCTATTTGGAAGAAAATTTACCGTTAAAAGCGATCATAAACCGTTAGTTTATCTTTTTTCTATGAAAGATCCCTCTAGTCGTTTGACAAAGTTTCGACTATGCCTAGAAGAATATGACTTTAAAGTGGTGTATGTGCGTGGAAAAGACAATGCAGCAGCTGATGCATTATCTCGTATAATTATAACTAGTGATGAGTTGAAGAGAATGAGTGATGAATTTATGTATGTGATGACGCGTGCACAATGTAAGAAAGCGAGAGAAAGAGAGAAACCACTTGGATCCAAAAATGTGACTATGAATGAAGACAGCGAAAGGAAAGGCCAACCTAACGTTGTTGAAGTTCTTAAGAAAAACATAAATGACATTGAATTTACTATGACAGATAGTAAAAAGTTACAAAAAATTAAAAAGAATACTAATATTGATACACTCGTATCAAAAGAAGGAAATTATATTTATGTAGGAGGTCCTCAAGAAACAATTTATTTCAAGAATGATAATCCAAAATCTTTATCAGTAAAAACGCGAGTCGATTTGCTGAAAGAATTGGAAATGTTTTGTTCTGAATTAAAAATAAATGAGCTCATTATAATAAAAAAAGAAGAAAATATTGAATTAATAAGAAAGTTAATAAAAGATATAAAAGATGATGTTAACTGGAAAGGTCCAAGATTTTGCATAATTAATAATGTAAAAAGAATATTTGATGATGACATGAAAAAACTAATTATAAATGATTTTCATCTTTTACCGACAAGTGGACATGCAGGAATAAAAAGAACAGTGAACAATATTAAAAAATATTATTATTGGCCAAGTATAGAAAGTGATGTAAGAAAATTTATTAATAAATGTATGAGTTGTCAAAAAAATAAACATCATAAATATATAAAAGAGCCGATGAGCATAACAACTACATCTTGGATAATGGATGATTCTTTTTACGTACTTCTCATAAACTTCCATAAAATATAATTACGATCTAACAAGTGGCTTTTGAATTGCGTTTTTATTAATATCGACTACATTGATGATGTTCGTATTTTTGCTTTGTGAACTTTAAGGTCAAAGGTTTTTTAAAACACGTTAAATTATTTGCAACCTTAATCATAGTTCTGTAGAACTCAATTAAGTAAAACTTGAGTAATCCGATCTCAAACTCAGACTAATAACAATAAAGAAAATTTCTATCCACTTACATTCATACCCCATTTTACTGAAAACACCAAAGTTTTAAGCACTGTGTGATTTTCAGCAATATAAACTTTATAATCAGTTGAAATTCGCCAAGGAGTTTTGGTTACTATACCAACTGCTTAAAGTTTAAAACAGAAATGGTAGATGAAAATCTTAAGCATAAAGACGTGTCCCGTTGATAATTTTAAGAGGGGATTTTTTAAATAACCAAAACGTGACAAGCTATAAGTATGTCCATTTGCAAATTAAATGTTGGAGATTGTGATGAGAAATGGCGGAGGCGTTGGAAGCTTGGAAATGTTTGTCATAGATAACAAAGAGATTGGAAAAACCATGTTTTTGGTAAACTTGTTTTCTCGTGTCTTCACATGCGTTGTTTCCGGGATAAATTAATGAACGAATGTATGAATGAAAACTTTTAGTACTAAAAGGTTACACATTAAAAACTTCTATCTTTTTAAAAATTAACATAGTTCAAAAAGACGATCTTTAAAAGAAAAAAGAATTAAATGTATATTTAAGTTGACCTTATAATATTAACTTTCGGATATAAAAGATTGAGTATCTTTGGATTTAAACTTAACGGCATCATGCTAACCTGCAAATTCTAGCAACTCAATAATCTGGTTTTTAAACTGCAGAATAAATTTATGTTGGGCGTGTGTTTCATGAATTTATTACTTTTGTAGTTGCAATAAAGTATTTTGAATTTGAATTCCATCCATATATCGTTTTCAATTGATACAGATGGTGAAATTCCGCTGAAAAAGCACGTTTAAACTACTAAATTTACAGAAACTAGCTTAATTTTTTTGCTGGCCTTTTTATGTTTTTCGAATATGATGAAGTTCTCCTAGGCTTATTTCAGCCACAACTGTCTTAAGGAAAACGAAGCCATGTGCGTACGCTACGCAGGAAATAATCATGAGAGATTTTTTATTTTTCTTTTTTCCTTATGGGAGAGGTCAGATGCAAGACCAACGCTGCAACGGTTTCACATGTTTTTCGAGTGACGTTAAAACAATTCAATAGAATGGATCAGTTGAACTACCTCTAGACTATTTTTTTAACCGTCTGCAATTAGCTCAATTGTATCAATTATATTTACTAGTTTTAATATCTTTCTATTCCTTGATTGTAATTTTTTATTTTGTAATAAATATTTTTTATTAATGAGTCTAGGTAGACAAACTAAGTAAAAACAGTATTTATTAAACTACTAGAAACTTGTAGCCAATTTTCATTACATGTTTTCTTACCAGCATACTATACATATAGATAAGGAAACTCGCCTACATTTTATTTCATTCTTATCTCTTAGAACGTCGATTTCAGAAATTTATTTCATTATACGTTTCTCTACTTAAATAAGCCAGTGAACAATATCTTCTCAATAACTTTGTGTTCTTGACAACTCAAACTATTAAGAGCTGTTTGTTCAGAGCACAATTTGAAGTGTCCTAAGCAGAGTTTCCAGTTCAGTTTCCAAGTTACAGTTAATTGATGGTTGATAAATAGTTAAGATTTTACGAATTGAATAGTTGGAAGCTAGTTTTTACACTTAATACACGCCATACAGCGTGGGAATGCAGTGTCTTGGGGAAGCTTCAGAAGTTGAGATTGGTACCTCTACACTGTTTGCACAACCGTCTGCAGTTAGCTCAATTGCATCAATTGTATATACTACTTTCAATTTGTATCTTTTCCTTGACTATAATTTTCTTTGTTAATAAAGATCTTATAGCAATTAAAAGTTTATAGGTCATCAATGAGCAATCTAAAAATTATATGATATATAAATACTATTATTTGACCTTTGTTTACTAAATCTCTTCCATATATTTCATAACTTAGGTACCTCATCCTATACTAAATTAATATTTCTTTGTTAAATCTCTCTAAAGACTACTTAATCTGAGTCAAATCTAGTGTTTTTTATTTAACTAAATAACCACCAACCTATATTCGATACTTTCGCAGCGTAAACTTGAGTCAATTTTTTCGAGAGCCATGACATTTCGTCGATAAGAAAAAGTCTGAACTCTCTTGCGATGCCTCTTTTTCGGTGGTTCGGTTTCATGAAAATTGGGGTTGTTTTAGATAAACCCACCCTTCCTATTCGATGGGTCGTTTATGTAAACACCACAAGTGTTATATGCTTCGCTTTCCTTATTATTAGTGAATTGCATCTTTATCATTTCTTATTCTCGCGGAATAAGATTTTCTTGAAACTTTTTTTTTTAGAAGCTTTCAATGAACTCAGCAGTCATAAATGTTTTTATTTACTTTCTGGTGCTTTACGTACTATTTGAACAATATTTAATTTCGTGTATTTATATTATAACTAAAATATTTCTTTCAATTTCTATTTATCTGACTCGTATCTATGCGTGAGTGCATATAAGTGAGCTTTTGTTGTTTTTTTTATTCGTTTATCTAATTGGGTATAAATTATCAGAAAAATACAGCAAATTAAAACTTTGTTTTTTTTTATAATACACCAACCATACATGTCATTTAACAAAGGTCAAATAGTTCTTAAAGATAAGATAAATCAGTCAGAGGTCACTCATAAAGTAAAACCTTTGGTAAGGTTGATTGAAGGGACACATACAGTGAGGTTTCGGATTAACCAAAGCAAGCCAAACCAATCTAACACAAGACGGCTTGATTGGAGCCAAATTATCTATTCCACTGGTCATTGATCAAACTACTCAGATGATTGAAATTACGCAATTTAAGTGAGTGATTCATTAGAGCGGTCTCCGAGATCTGAAATGATAATAGATTAGTAGTAGGTAAGTAAATATAGTAGGTAGTAATATAGTAGGTAAGTAAATATTGATTAGTATCTAGTACTTAGGTAAACTTACAAGATCTAGCATTGTCAAGTCCATATAAAACTTCTACAAGTTTAATAATTCACGCAATCCTTTACTTTTTTCTATTCTAGCCTAAATAAAAAATAGTTCTATTAGGGGATTTTAGTGTAAAAGTTTTAGCACTTATATTTTATTACAAAAACCTTAAAAATTCCGAAAAAAGTATGTGAAAAATAAAATAAAATGTTTATATAAATAAAAATAATCTTTTATTTCAGAATCATGATCCATATGATGTAGGTACACAGCATTGTCAATTGTCAATTTGTCGGAAAAATCGTTTACAGTACTAAAGGCCCATTTACATGATACCATTTTCTTGTATATTCAAGAGCAATAATTGAATGCAATTAATTGAAAGCAATAATTTTGTTTATATTATTATACAATTAATTGTTTAGACCATGCAAGTCATTTATTGCTTCAATATTATTGTATGCAACAGGCAAGAAACTTGCATCATGTAAATGGGCCTTTACCTACATAAAAATCACATTAGTAACAGGAGGCACATAGGGATGTAAATAAATTAAAATAATTAAATCACAAAATAATATTTTATTAATTTAAGCATTTTAATTTAATATATTTATGTAAAAGTCACAGTTCTTAGTGGCTGATTTAACTACAACTATAAAAATAGTAGGTACCTTTATTGTATTTTTATAATTTTAAACTTATTGGATTCGATTGACTTGTCATGTTAGTTTACAAGTTTCTAATATGCCATTACAGATATCAGTCAAGGACATACTATATTAAATGGAAAACTTTCTTGAAACAAAACACGGACGCGAACATTTATCAATTCAGGTATGTGTCATATTGCAAGACAGCCATTTTTCATTTCCACACAAAAATCTGTCTGGTAAAAAGCACATTCACCAAAATCTAAAGCAAACAGAGAATGCACCGAGACACTAAAATGAGCTAAATTTTTCAAGCTACGTTTTCCAACGGCGAAAATATCGTTCAGATTCCGTGGTCCACAGGGAAAACCAACTTGCCAAACTTGGACCGATTCGATCGACTGTGTTTTGTTTTAGCTTTTTTGGATTCCGCTCACAAATACCTAAACGAGTCTGTATCACCTTGTTCACAGAATTTTTGTAAAAATCATTTTAAATTGCGATATAACGCGTATTTTGATATAGATTTTTATTGTTTTAAATTAAACAGTGCACGTGTCATTAGAGAATTCTAAAGGATGAACCCTTGTATGATTACAATCTACTCACAACATGGGCTAATAAGTAATTTAAATTTTACTTAAATTGCATAGCTTATTCTAAGAACGTGTTCATTAAAAGGTTTTTCATAATCTCTGCAAGTACCTATAAGATTTATAAAGACACTCTGTTCTTGTAATCTTTATAGTTTGAGATAGGCTTAGGATAGGCTAGCAGGTAATTGGTGGAATTTGTTTGCGATTTTTTGCTCTGTTGCCATGTTTATCAGAGCAAACTTGAAATCCAAATGGTATTCCAAGACATGTATCCAGCCCACTAATTTTCACCTAAATTTACCTTGTTTACGGTAAGCGTAATAAAAGTAACTTTCTAAAAGCCATTACGAGTTTTCTAACTTAAATTGAATAAGTAAATCAAGTTTTTGTGAAGAAAATGACATTACTTTTGTTATTATAAATAGGTAGCGAACTTTTTAAGTGCGCGAGCGGTGCGAAGAAAAGTTTGGCTTTGTATTAATTTAGTAGATGTCCTTACTGGAGGCTGCCCTTAGATATGTATGTATATACTAACTAGATGCGCCCCGCATCTTCGCCCGCCAGACCAGAATTATTTTTTTGTACGAATTTCAGAAATTTATTGCACTCCCCCTAGGGGTTATTGAGTAAAAATAACAAATGCATATTTAATTATTCACTCCATAGTTTATTTATACCGAGTTTTGAGTGAATCGAACCAAGGAAATTTTCCATACTAACTTTACCACCCTATTTAACCGCCTCAGAGGTTAAAATTCCAAATTTTAAAAGTCTATGTCCTATTCTAGGTCCGAAACTATATACATACCAAATTTCTTTGAAATAACTCAAGTAGCTAAAAAGATTACCTATAACAAACTTTCACACAGACTTTCCCATTTATTATAATAGTTAGAAGTAAGATACATTTCTCTAAAGGTTAAAAGACGGATTTTGTTACCTTTAATTCCCCTGCAACTTAAGGCAGATTTACTATTTTGGTAGAAAAAGGATTTTCTGCAAAGGTAATTATATAGAAACAAACATAACATTTTATTTTCCCAAGGAAAGATAGAATTGGTTAAAAAAAAGAGAATATGACTTGATTTGTGTGATAAAACTAGAAACCTATTTCAAAATCCCTATCCTATACTTGACGTTAGATTAGTATTTGTACTTGTAAAACTTAAATGTAACTTACATTTAAGTTTTACAAGTAAGACAAATACTAATCGCTCGGGGATAAAATTTGTATAGGACTATCTTGAGATTATTTTACTAAGAATTTTAATAGAATTATTAAAATTAATGAGTTATTCTTAACGTGTTACAATCTATTTCTTGATGTTATTGAATATGGTTCATTTTCAAATAAATCAGTTGAGCTATCTCAAGATTGTTTGCATACACCTGAACATAAAACCTCTTCCTCGTTTTTTAATCACTACATAGTATTAAACAAAGTCGCTTTTTCTGTCCCTATTTCCCTTTGACCCTTTGACTGCTTAAATCTTTAAAACTACGCAACGAATTTTGATGCGGTTTTTTTTAATAGATAGAGTGATTCAAGAGCAACAATTAAACGTATAATAAAACCTTGCAGAGCCGGGGCGGGTCGCTAGTTCGTTTATAAACTAAAGACATTGGTTTTGTTAGTGTTAAATTTCAGTCTTTAAATAACGTTAGCTGTTGCTAAGATTATTTTTTTCGAATTTGCAACAAAGGAATTCAGAGAAAATAAGCTATGACAGGCAACAGACAGACAGACAGACAGGTGGAGATTCTATTACCTTTTCAAATGATCCATGAATAAAAGCAAGTGGAACAGAAATGATCTACCTTCCAGAATTTCGTAGAAATTTCGTATAATTATTTTCCTGTCAAATACGGTTCGATATTTTAAAAGGTTAACTCGAAATCGGCTGACGATTTATTAAATTGGTCTCCACTGCAGAACTTTGCGACAAATAAATGATTCGGGTTAACGGTCGGACTGTTTGATTTATAGAACGGTAAAGTTGAAGTGTTCGAGGGTTAAAATTAGAAGAATCAAATTGAATGTCAATTATTTGTAACGATAGGTACCTAGGATGACACCTCAATGAAGACTACCGTAGGCAGATAGGGCGAAGGTACAACACAAGAGGTTGTGGTTTTGATTCCCTCCCTTGGACAAATGTTTCTGGCTGTAAAATAAGTGTCATTGGGTCACAGTAAAATCTTCTTTCTCAATAATCTTTAACAAAAAAGTTTCCAAGAAAATACATAATTTCTATGCCTTTTAAGGCGTCTTCGCTCCGTTTTATTTTTTTTATAAATATTAGAAATTATTGCGCTTAGTATAATTTTCTTTGTTACTATTTGTTTCCATAAATAATTAATCATATGATTTTTAATGTTTATAATCATCACTTATAGATATTTTAACTTATAATGCGAAAGTTTCGATTGATAGATGGATTGATGTTCGTTACCTACTTCTTAATATCTAACCTTATAAACAGATTGCGCTGAAATTTTGAAAAGCTGTAGTTCTAGACCTGGAATAAAACATAAGCTACTTTGTAGCCATGTTCACGCAAGTGAAGGCATGCCTAGTAAGTAAGAAATGCAAAATCGAAACAAAAAGAAGTGAATCTAAATAAATCAACCCGTAACAAATTGATTCCTTTAAAAATCCAATCCGACCCTTTGTTGAAAGGGCGAGAGATGCATGAATAGGTAAAGACCTTCCGCGAAAGTAACTTTATAGTTTGATGTATGTTTTTATCACCATTAAAAGAACACAAGAACAGTGTTTCACTTGTCATATATAGAACGACTTTTAACAAAAGTCCATGCTAGTAATTTTAGTAAAATAATATCTGTTTAAAAAAATCTTATGATAGGTTTAGCAAACTGTACATGTGAAATTTGGAAATTCCTTTGTTTAACGGAATTATATGATAAAATAAGTGATAGCGCCAGTTTAGGTCCTGGTTGGTTAATTGTAAAAGATGTTCCACCAATATTCCTTTTGACTTGTAACCCATTTGTTTACAAAAAAAACTGTTTTTGAATCGCAGTAAAGCTACATTTCAAGCCCTGCGGCTGCGCCCGCTTTGAAATGTATCAATAGAAATTAATTGCATACCCCTAGGGGTAGTTTTGTAAAATAAAAAGTACGTGAATATACTTTATAGTTTTATAAAACTGAGTTTTGAGTGAATCGAACCAAAAAATAATAAATTTCCATACACACATTACCACCCTTTCTAAGCCCCTCAGAAATTAATTATAAATTATGTAAGCATTAGTGTTGTTCTAGGATCTTAACCTACGTACCAAATTTCATCTAAATACGTTAAAAAGTTACGGAGATACGTGCAAACATTCAAACAGACTTTCACATTTTATGGTATTAGTAGACTTTTGTTTGACGACAATCACATTTGAAAACGTGACAATGTATGTATTACGAAGGGTCTAATTACTCTTGTTTTGATTCTGTACTAGATGCGCCCCGCGGCTTCGCCCGCGTACCAGAGTGTTTTCTTTAAACGAATTTCGGAAACATATTGCAAACCCCCAAGGGGTTCTTTTGTAAAAATAAAAAAAAATCTGTTTAATTATTCACTTCATAGTGTAAGGGGACAGTAATAAAACATAGTAGAATATTCTAATTTTCATTAATTATTTTTACGTGATTTGATCATAAACAAATATGTTACTTCCGGTCCCTTTACAATAGTATTTGAATTGTAAAATATATATTTATATGCAGTTAATTATCTAAATAATTTACCTATTTATTCAACAACGATAATCGTTCAAATTATGTAATTGTATTTTTATCACTAAAATGACTAGACGCGGTACTAGGTAGTAGTACCGCGTACTTCCGTTTGATAGCCATGTTGGCATAAGTCATGTTTATATAGTCGCTAGAGCAAAAACGATCAGTCTCATTCTGTAATTCGACGAGGAAAGACCTCAAAGGAAAAAGTGTTTGTTACTGGTGTCCTGCTGGACAAACTTATTGTAAAGGTTAGTTATTTGTGTTTATATTATATTTTTGTGATCTTAAATGTTGAGAAACTGTAATAAAAGTGATTACGAGCAGCCTTACGTACCATTTCCTTTTAGATGAAAACCCATCCCTTATAATAGTATAATTATACCGAGTTTTGAGTGAATCGAACAAAGGAACTATTATTTTCCAAACAAACTTTACCACACTTTTTACCTCTTCAGAAGATAATTTTTGAAAATTTTATAAGCCTAGATATGTCTTATTCTAGGTCCTAAAAATATCTTAAGTAATTACGGAGATTACTTATAACAAATATTCACACAGACTTTCCCATTCATTATAATAGTCAGATGGTAAGATATATGTATACAGGCATTTTTCATTTTACTTAAATTAACCAAACGGTTTTAATAAGATGATGGTGACCGCTATTTCAACCTCCTCTACGTAACTGGAGAGGCTAATCAGTAGATTCAACTGATTACAAGTCTTCGTTAAGGCACTGTGGTCGACTGAATTAGCGTTGCATGGCAACAGAGCTAAATGTGCTCATACGTGCTTTGTTTCTCTTCGAGCTGGGATGTTTGGGATTAATCAGAGAAACTTGCATCCAGGGACCTAATGAATCTATGTTAATAATAATATTATGAATGAACACTTTATTGTACCTACTAAACGGTACAGTTAATAACTTATATCTAATTAAAAATAAATATGGTACAAAAGGTGGCCTTATCGCTGAAAGTGATTTCTCCCAGGCAACCTTGTAGCGGAGACAATAGATATAAGAGGAAAACGGGTAGTGCACCGATAGTAAAACAGATAAGAAAACAACGAAAATTACAAGCAAAGGAATAGAAAAATTACAACTAGTATTTACAATTGAAACCATTGAGCTAACCGCAGACGGTTGCAAACAGTCTAAAGGTAGCTCAATTGATCCATGTCAACATAAAATACATAATTTTCTAATAAAATATAATGATAACATAGAAATGAGATATGTATTAAGTGTGCAAAAGTATTTTTTTTATTATTTCTGTCTATTACCTTTTGACTAGGAGATACCTAGATATTTAGGCTGGATAACAAATGCGTCGATCTAGATTATATAGAGAGAAGATGTATAGAGGGATCCCGGGTAGGTAGCATATGCTAGCTTTTATCTTCGTTAAAAGTATGCATAGTAAAAAAAAAGTAAAAAATGTCTTCTACTTTGGATTGTCAACAAAGGGAAAAAACCAAAAATAGGAAGCGATGCTACCTGCAGATTTAAAAAACTGTGTTGCAGATCGCAACGCCCACCTCCTGGATTTAAGTTATTTTCAACATAATCTAGGTAAAATATTAGAGCAAAGTTGGATAACGATAAAAAAATGCTGATATAATGAATTCTAAAAATATGAAGAGCTTGTGTAATGAGTGGAATGTTTGCTGATTATATTTCGGTCACTTCTTACAAATGACTCTACGTCTTGTCTTGTCTTCTAATATCAAATATTTCTTTCTTTACAGGTAAAGTGTCGACAAAAATGTTACCAGCAGTGAAGTGAACAAAGAACAGTGAAGTGATAAGACACGAAAAGTGAAGTGAACGAATATGTTGACATCATGAAGCTCTGGAAAAGCCTGAAGATTTCGATTGGCAACCGTGATCCGAAGCAACAGGACCTTCCGCAATGGCAAGGATATGAACTTGATGGTAAGGAAAATACAAATAATCAAATTTTGAGCCTATTCATATGTAGATGTTTGTATTGGTATCGCTAGGACTGAAACTATTTATTTTTATGATATTGAATACTAGCAGCCCCTCGCGGTTTCACCCACGGTAATTCCCGTGGGAATTCCGGGATAAGGCCTATGTGTTATTCAAGACTAATCTATCACGGTGCCAAATTTCATCCATATCCGTGCAGTAGTTTTTGCGTGAATTTCGTAACAAACGTTCATCCATCCATACTTACAAACTTCGCGTTTATATTATTAAGCAGGATGATATTTAAATGAGAAAAAAGTTAACTTGAAAATTATTAACCCTGAACGGTACAGAAGTAAGTCTTATCTAGATTGACTATATCGCTTTGTGAAGTTTTCAAATATGGCAGATCGTAAATAAGCTGGATAGTGCTTCATGACAAAAAAAAAACTTAACTTGACAAAATTAAACTTAACTCTCGATTAAAAATGAGCAATAACCAACATGAGTCCTAAAAATTCCTAAAAAATGGAAACTAAATTATGAAAGAAACATCTTGTGATTTTGTAAAATATTTATTGTATTTGTTTGCATTGTTTATTCGTAAATACGCTGATATCCGAACGGTAATTTTCAGTAATCTAATCACGTCAAAATGTCTTGGATGAAATTTAATTTATGATGATTGAAATTTAGCGAAATTTAACTGACACTCAATTTTGTAATTCAAACAATATTTTTATTTTTAGCTTAAATAAATTCTCAACCTTAAAACGGGTTATTCCCACTGGATCTTATTTTCAGTTTGTGGTTGTATCTGATCAAATAAAGCAGTTTCAACGGATAGATGATGTAAATTTCCAATATTATCAGATTCAACAAAAAACTGTTCATAAGATCCAATGGGAATAGCCCCTCGAAATAGTAGATTTAATTTTCAAATTCAAAAGCACACCTCATTCAAGGAAGCCGCCCAACCATTATTTTTTCACCGCAATTCTAAAATTGCAGCGGACTCAGTCAAAATATTGTTCCTAATTATACCTCTTTCGTTTTAATCTTTTGGAAGCTTCCTACTTTGATATATGCAGAGGTGAAAACCGGTGAAAAATGGAGGAAAATTACATTTCAGGCGCGAAAATGCGTGAATTCGTTGAATAAATCGTTGGTTTATCTTTTGAGGGGTTCTCGGAGAAAATTAAAGGAAGGTTTGATGCAAATTGTTCGTGAATTGAATAAACAACTTTATGTTCTATAGCTTCATTACTGAATAAATATTTGAATTAGGTGTGTAGTCATAACTAAGAATTATCAAAACCTTTCATTAATAACGAAAATTACTATGAAGGAATGGAAACAAATTAAAACTAAATATACAATTGAAAAGATTGAGCTAACTGCAGATGGTTGCAAACAGTCTAGAGGTAGCTCAACTGATCCATATCAATACCAGTTGGAAGCGTTCCCAATACACTCAGCTTGCATTACCACGCTGTATGGCAATGCTGATGCGTTGAGCCAGATACCAACTCTCGGGTCACGCGTCGCATCGACCAGACATAATAATTTTTAAAAACCTGGACCTAGGATTTCGACTCCAAGGGGAGCAAATTCGTAGCTTTAGGTTCTGTCCTGACCTGTATATTTGAGCTTCTTGAGGAATTCGTGTAATTGAGAGGACTTGACAAAAACTTGTAAGAATATTTCCTCACTGTTTCACAAAATTAATACTTGAATTTCGATAAATTCAACTAGAAAATCACCGGAAATTATTACAGAAAATATAGAAAATGCAGCGTTATATGAAAAATCAAATCAGAAATTCATGAAAACGATGTAAATTTAGAAAATTGCTCCAAACATTCGCTGGAATCCAATATTCTCAAAGGCTTGTCGAGTAAGGCTATGATTTTCCAATTTTGCCCAACACTTGGAGTAATATTTCTCAATATTTGTTTATAATTTAAACAGCTTAGGTAAATAAGTAACTTTGAGACAATTTGATTTTAATTACCTAAATAATATTTTAGGTCTAACATCTGAGAGTAGCCTGTTTCAATTTTCATCAAAATTCTCATGTGCGTCGAGCCTCACTTAAAAACTGGTAATTATTAATAATGCTGGTAAAATCCCAACATCATCTAGCCCCAAGTTGAGCAGAGCGTTTATGTTGTTTGAACGAAATACCCAGAACCCCGTAACCTAAAACCGAGATCCGGATACTAGTAGTATACTATCTACGAGTCATAATTACAGCTGTTCATGGTATGGTATACAGTGCATGGTATCACTACATAGTACCTTATAAAACAAAGTCGCTTTTTCTGTCCCTATATCAAACGTCCTTTTGACTGCTTAAATCCTTAAAACTACACAACGGATTTTGATGCGGTTTTTTTATAGATAGAGTGATTCAAGAGGGAGGTTTATATGTATGTATAATAAAACCGTGCGAAGCCAGGGCGGGTCGCTAGTAAAATTATAAAATGATGATTTTTATGTAAATTTCTCCCGACTGGTACAAGAGAAATTCTGCATTTATTTCAACTGCACCTTACAATTTCAATAAGATTTAAGTTAACAGTTAAATATAGTGTAAAACCCAGTTTTCTGTCCCTGCCAGGAGGTATTCGTGGTGCCCCACCCACTGCTAAAAATCAATGATACTGAAAAAAGCAATTAAGTTTTTACTTGTTCATAATAAATTATTTAGCTTATTTTCTAGTCTTCATAGTACAAGACAACACAAGCTGATTGATATTTACGAGTCATCGATCCGGACTTAACCCTCATATCGATGAAAAAAATATACACTTAATTAAACTAAAAATAGAAAAGTAGGCAGAGGTATAAATGTACGTAGTGTTGTATTTTCTCTCGTATTGTAGATTATTATTGCTTACCTAAGCCTTGTTTATAAAATAACTAGATGCACCCCACGGCTTCATCCGCGAACCAGAGTTTTTCGAGAATTTATTGCACCCCCTGGGGTTATTGTGTAAAAACAGAAATACGTGTTTAATTATTCACTACATAGTTTATTTATACCAAGTTTTGAGTGAATCAAAACAAGGGAAAAATATTTTCCCTGCATACTTTACCACGCCATTTAAATGATTAATTTTTCAAAATGTTTCTATTCTAAGTGTTATTCTAGGTACTAATCTAGTTACGTACCAAATTTCATCAAAATAATTAAAGAAGTTAAGGAGATTACCTATAACAAACAATCACACAGACTTTAATTTTTTGACATAATTTTACTTTTTACAATAAAAAACTCAGTTTCGAAATATCAGAAGAGAAATATAGGTTGGAAGGTATCCGTTTAACTCTCTCCCCGACCTTTTAAATGGGATGACATTAGTCCAAACCACAAAAAGCTTCCTAATTAGGATTCCAAAGAAATGTTTTAAAGGGACACGTGACAAAAGCAAGGATCCGGTAATTTATTTTCATCTCATACAGCTTTAGGCGAAAAAAGCTACAATTTTAGTAAAAAAAATTAAGAAGTCGTTCCGCTTTTTCAAAGTGATTAGGACTAAAGAATGAAAAGATATAATTATTTAGCCTATTTCAAACTCAAACTAGGCAATATTTTTGTAGGAGGTTTTAATGCCCGCCAAGGTCTAAAAACGTGAAAGAAGAAACTTACAAATGAAACAACAGTTACTTAGTACTGTGTCTTCAGTAGAGTTGCCTTAAAAGGTAGAAATTACAAAAACGTATCATACTGTGCCATCAATTGTCATACTACTATGTATGTGTGTTTGCATGATCTGCAAATATTTGTAACGGGGTTCTGGGTTTTTTCTTTGTATAATAAAAAAATATCCCGTGGGAACTCCGGAATAAAATATAGCCTATGTGTTATTCCAGACTATAATCTATCTCTGTGACAAATTTCATCCTTGTCCGTTCAGTAGTTTTTACGTGAAAGAATAACAAATCCATTCATACCAACTTTCGCGTTTATAATATTACTAGGGTCGCTAGTGCCCCGGCTTCGCACGGTTTTATTATACGTATAAACCTTCCTCTTGAATCACTCTATTAAAAAAACCGCATCAAAATGCGTTCCGTAGTTTTAAAGATTTAAGCATTCCAAGGGACATAGGGATATAGGGACATAGGGATAGAGAAAGCGAATTTGTTTTATACTATGTAGTGATTTCATATCAGTGATCGAATAAACATAACACAAGCCCTGCTTGGCTCTGGGGTAGATAATGTATGGATCGTCTATCATTATTATTTATATATTTGTTGCGATATGGCTGTGTCCAGCATTATTTATGTATTTATTTCAAGTGACAAGGCTGTTCTTCCAAAAGTCTGTGTCTTCAATCTCTTTGTCCGTTATAAAAAATAGCTAAGCCTCTGGAGGGTAAAATGGCGTTACGCGAGTGAATTTAATTGTTCTGGAAAATGCTGCGGCGTGTGGCCGGCTTGTTTTATACCGCCCGTGTCGTCTGCTTGAATATTCCATTCTCTCTATGGTTTTTTATTTATTTTTGCTGAAAACTATACCAGAGATATGGTTGCCGTGTTCAATAAAGGCGGGCTAGGTTCTTTGAACTTCGAAAACTTAACTGAAATAAATAAATAAAACAAAAGGCGCCAAATCATATTGTTGAAATAAAAGCTCCGAATAGCTTGCTTGCCTTGGCGTCGCATTGCTACTGTCAAATTGGATAAACAAAATAAATTCTTGGAAATCAAACCTAAGATTTTGTAGAAGTATTTCGGACCCTCATGGGATCACTTATCTTTCAAGTGGTTTTTAGGGTTCCGTACCCACCCTATTACTAAGACTCCGCTCTCCATCTGTCTGTCTGTCTGACTGTTACCAGGCTGTCATGAACATGACAGTTGTAATTTTCACAGATGATGTATTTCTGTTGCTGTATATCAAAAATAAAGCGGAATAAAATAAATAAATAATTCCGGACAGTACACACTGCATAATCTAGCCCCAAGCTAAGCAGAGCTTGTGTTATGGGTACTAGATGACTGATATAACTACTTAAAACAATACATATATACATATTTTTTATAATAATATAATATAGAAAACACCCAGACCAACGGAACAAACTGCAGAAAAAATACATAATGGGGGTTCCCATATAAAATACATATTATACGCTGTTTTTATAGATAATGATACAAAACCCATCGTGTCGAGTCTGACTCGCTCTTGGCCGTTTTTATGAATACGACTGGATGGACTTTTATGGATAAGATATGCAATATGACGCTATGGCCATTTATTGAACTAATTGGAACTAAAATAGTTTCATCCATTTCAGAAACTTTGATAAGTAGGTAGGTACCACAAATTACTTAAAGTCCCTCCACATGTTAACCGAGTAATGAACATGTCCATTGCTCATCATTAGTGGGCCGACATGTAGGCGGACCTTCCTTCTAACACTATCTAGCCCCAAGCTATACAGAGCTTATGTTTTGTGAGTACTAGTTGACTGATATACCTAATACTTCTTATATCGATAACTTTATTATACCCACACACTGAAAATACCACAGTTATCGACATAGCTCAAAGAATTGGCAAGCTGAAGAGTCAGTGGGCCGGCCATATCTCGCGAAGAACCAACAAACGTTGGGGTAAACGTGTTCTTGAGTGGAGACCGCGACTTGGAAAACGTAGTGTAGGACGCTTTCCGGTCAGGTGGGATGACGATCTGCGAAAGACTGCTGGCAGATGCTGGATGCATCAAACTGAAGACAGGGCGCTATGGCGCTCATTAGAGGAGGCCTATATCCAGCATTGGACTAATATAGGCTGGTGATGATGATGATGATGACTGAAAATGTCTGCAAATCGTTCAAACATTTGTCTCGATTCGGAAATCGAACATGCAACCACGCTGTGCCACTGAGGCTTTTCGAAGTTTATATTTTAAATCATAAAAATTGGTTACATTTCGTTTTCACTACATTTTATTTACGGAACCAGTAAGCGTGAAATAGCAAATTGTTATTTAGTCAATTTTATCTCGAGTCAGAAAAATATAAGCGAAAACATTTAAAGTTTCTCCCTCGGAAAGCGCTCATTGTATCTCGAACAAAGTTTGTGAGAGGTTTCACTGAAACTTTTTTTCGGGTATAATAACTGGTTAAATTAAAACTCGAAAGTTCGCGGAGATACCATCTAAATGAGGTTTTACAGCACTTAACTGAAGTTTAATTTGTTCGGTGTAGTTATTTTTCCTGTTTCGAAATACATGGAAGAATTTCCTTGTTTTTGCGTAACGAATTTAAATTGAAGGTTAAATGGTTTTAAAGTTAGTTTTTTTTGTTTTCTTAAAAATTCAGTGAACACGACTTATTGGACCTATTTTATTTCTACAAAATAATATGAACGTTATTTATTTGTCTCTAATATATAAATAACTTAAATAAGAATATTATGATACTACACGGAAAAAACGGAGCACTAGCAAAGTACCATTTTGGCTTGGTTAATTTTTTTTCTAAAACCCTAAAAAATGTGGCTAAAACCACATTTTTTTTAAATGTTTTTTTTAATTTAAACTCGTATTTTTACATACCGTTGATCAGTTCATACTAGAATTTGCATATCCTAAGTATCTCACATTTTAATACGGAACCAGGTTGAGATTCTCAAACTTTAATAACCCATTTTACCCCATTTCTAGATGTTTTTTGTACCTTCCCTACTTTTTTTCTCTGTAACTTTCAAGAAAATTGGGACACTGGTTAACGAGTTACAAAAATCTCAAAAAATTCACCCTTTTCATCCCCTTAGGGATGGAATTTCCAAAAATTCCTTCTTATCGGGTATCTGTGTAGTAAAAAGTACCTACCCTACATATTTCAACTTTTAAGCATCAGCAATAAGGGCTGGGCGTTTTCTCAGAAAAAAATAGCTTTTATCGTTGAAAATATTACTTTTGAGATTAGTTATGTATAACTTATAGGTATATATATCCATAATCATTAGATAAAGGATTTCGATACGGTAAATTCGGTAAGAAAAACTTTGATTTGATAACATTTTATTTTAATCGATAAGTAACTATGAACCTTATAGGAAAGAAAATTTAATGTTCCGGTAAAAAATAAAACAGAAATACAACCCAATTTTTCTGAGGTACCAATAAAAGACTCATTTCCACGTAAAAGCTGCATCGTGGTAAAGCTATTTTGTTGTATCAGAATATTGAAATAGTAAACATTAATTTGGCATTGCAATTAATATAAACTAGCTACGCTCCGCGGCTTCGCCCACATAGAAATTTAATAATTCTTGCCTCCTTCAGCTTCGTAAAAAAAAAAAAAAATTGTTAACCTCTCAGGGGTTAATCAGGGATTAACCCCCTGAGTGGTTAACATTTTCAACTTTTAATATTATATGTGTTATTCTAGGTACTAAACTGTCTTCATACCAAATTTCAAATGAATAACTTAAGTAGTTACCGCAATTATGTACTTATAACAAACATTCACACTGAGTTTCCCATTTATTATAATAGTAAGATTCAAGATAAAAGGCATCAGCACAAAAACTTGCACTTCTAGACTACAGTACAGAATTTTAGACCGATCCATTCAGTAGTTTTTGCGTGAAAGAGAAAACTAACTAACGTCCATTTGCTCATCATCGTAAATGACTAACCATTCTAAAAAACGGTCTGCTTCTACAATCCGAGGACGACATACACACATAGTATAAAACAAAGTCGCTTTTTCTGTCCCTATTTCCCTATGTCCCTTTGTCTGCTTAAATCTTTAAACCTACGCAACAGATTTTGATGTGTTTTTTTTAATAGATTAAGTGATTCAAGGTTTATACGAAGGAATAATAAAACCGTGCGAAGCCGGGGCGAGTCGCTAGCAATTATATATTTGCTTTAACAAAACAGGTCATATATAATATTCGCTTCGGAAGATTCATGACTGTTCCAGAAAGTTGTTCGGAGACTGGAACAAAATTAATATAACAATTTTCGAATTCTGAATTTGTTCATACTTTCTGCTTCAAAAAAGTTTCCAGTCAATTGTACTCCAAAATACAATATGAATCCATCTACTTATAGTAATATTATAAAGAGGAAAGATTTTTTTGTATATAACGATTAAACATAAAAACTATTGACAGATAAAAAAATCCATCACCGTTAGAATGCTACATTATCCTTGTGTTACATCTATCTATATACATATAAAAGAAAGTCGTGTTTGTTACAATACTTATAACTCGAGAACGGCTGGACCGATTTTAATGATTTTGTGTTTTTGGATTTGTCTTCGTCGGGAATAGCATATTATGTATAAAAATGTGATATTTGACAAATAAATAAATTTCCCCGCGGGCGACGCTGCGGGGCGCAGCTAGTAGGCTATATTTATTGCTAGCGACCCGCCGCAGCTTCGCACGGTTGTTTTATACATATTTGAATCACTATTAAAAAATAATCCGTTACGTAGTTTTAAGAACCTAAGCATACATAGGAGCAGATAGACACAGCCAACGGGAAGCGTCTTGTTTAATACAATGTAGTGATGTAGAAAGTGTATATCGTATAAAACAAAGTCACTTTTTCTGCCCCTATGTCCCTATGTCCCTTTCAAATAAATACCTAATCAAATAATCAATATCTTTATTTCTTTAGGCTTACAAAATAAGCACTTATACACTAGCCAAACTCGATGTAGAATGTTTGTAAACAAACCACGACACTAAAAACTAAAATTCACTTGCTTGGCGTCGAATTTTAGATATGAGTATACGAAATATTTAGTGAAGGAAGGATCTTAAATTGACAAGTAATGTAAATTGCATAAAAAAAGGCGCGGCAACAGAGTGTATTTTAGGTTAAGTATGGGCGGTTTGTTTACTAACATTCTACATCGAGTTTGGCTAGTGTATAGACAAGTCAAATTTAATTCGCCTCATTTTTTTGTCCACTAGTGGAAGAGGCGAAATAGAAACCACTAGCATGTATAAAACTTATGTGTCTTATACATGTTTGCCTTATAAATAATTACATACTATTGTCGATGTGGAACTGCGACATCTGGCCAAGCACTAACGTCATTGATGTAATCATTTATGGAGTAATATGCCTTCTTGATAAGATTTAGTTTTATGTACTGTTTAAATCTACGAATAGAAAGTTCAGTTGCTTCAGATGGAAGCTTATTATAGCAGCGCACACAATTACCCATAAATGATTTCCCCAGTTTTCGTAATCTAAATGAAGAAATGTGTAATTTGTTCTTGTTTCGTGTATTTCTATTGTGAACAACACAATTTTTCAAAAAGTTACTCTTGTATTTGTGTGTATACATTAAATTTTCATAAATATATTGCGAAATTACAGTTAAAAAAGTTACTTTGTATGCTTAAATCTTAAAACTACGAGGCGGATTTGGAAGCGGTTTTTTTAATAGATAGAGTGATTCAAGAGGAAGGTTTATACGTATAATAAAACCGTGCAAAGCCGGGGCGCGTCGCTAGTTCTGATTTAAAGGTATCTTTATCTTTTAGTTAATAATTCTTATATTATATTGAGCCTTAATGTTGTAATTCACACATCTCCAGCGCGAAAAACATTAGATTATATTTAAAAACATTATAGTACTCGTCATTTCTCCCTGGTTCTCTGTAACTTTCCGGACTAATCTTAAAACTGCTCATTTATACAAAAACAAAATTTCAAATTACAATATGTAGGCAGATTTTACTTACTCGTAGCGCTTTTATAGAAGGCCTCCCTTTCAAACAAAACATTCGAATGTATTATTGAAACAAAATCTTCGAAGTAAATATCTTTAAACAACACAAGTCAAAATGTAACTTGAGTTGAGCAATGATCAAAATGAACCGAACCATCCTGTAATTGCTCTACGCGTTCGCCCGAACACAATCTTGCTCAAATCGAAACTTCGAAATTAGTTCCTTCATCCCTATTGTCAGTTTCGTGTTAAATTTCTTCCATAACTTCAATTTATCCTTAACCAGCGTCAGACCGTGGTTTTACCTGCGACTTTTACTACATACTAAAAAGCTAAACCCTTCTTTTTTAGAAGTTGGTCAATAATTGATTTCTCACGTTTGTCTGAAAATCTTTGTCTTGCACCAACAAGTAAATTACTTAAAAGTTAAAACTGATGTCGTTACTTTGCCTTTTCTCTGATGGAGCGAGTTTACAAAAAATATAAAAAAGGGTTTTTAAATCTTCACCTATGAGGATATGCCCATGCTTGTAACATGGATTGTGTTTTGTTTGCGTTACAAAATAACAACTTGTTTCATTTCCTCCATTACATTAAGCGCCTTACAGCGCCCTTTTCATAGTACAACGGTGAACAAATAGTTTGTTATAAACTCTTTTTCTTCTTTGTTTTGTGGCTTTTCTCTATTTTACACGATTTTGCGAATTCGATAGTTGTTTATTTTTTTATTTACTAATGATTGTAAGTGATTCGTTACATATCAATATAACTTTGTCATGTTAGCTGTATTAAACCAAAACTATTTTCGCTTGTGGAATCCTATTCGCATTTCCTATCGCAATATTCAGATGGATTCAGAAATTTAAAGTCATCTCATCAACAAACCAACAGACTTCAATTTTAAGTAAGAAATAAAATCGACAATTTCTCCTGATAATTTCGGTTATCCTTGGGATTGTATTGAAATGAATTATGTATTTTGTAATTTGTTTTTGGCTTTGTAATTTAATTTCCTTGTCGATTGCTTTTTCTGTGAACTTGTGCTCTTTGTTGTTTTGTAGACGTTTTACAAGATTACTCATGTTCATTTCAATATTGTTTTTAAATGCTTCGTATTCATTCAATTAATTCATTTATTTCAGACTTCTTACAGTAAGAATCATTTTACATCACACTAGCTGACCCGCTCGCGACTTCAAATACTTTACAATATTTTAGTAATGGCCAATTGACCCATTTTAACTACTTTAGAATATGAATTTACAAAAATCCGTTCTTTACGGATGCCTATATCCTAATAATGGACCCTAACAATCGAAGCAATAAAGATTTCAGGTGATTTTTCAGATTTCAAAGATTGTAGTCGCTTCGATTCACGATTATGGCAAAAGAGTTTTTGAAACTATTTGAATGCTGTTTTCTATCTTTCATAAACAAAATGTTTTTTTTCTTCTTATCTTCTTTCTAGATAACTTTTCCTTCAGGTGACATTATAAAATTCGATCCAAAGCATGGAGATTATGATGTTTTTCCTAATCTCCATGCTTTGAGGGAGGATTGGAAATATATTAAAGTGTTTAATTAAACTCAATGAACTTTGTTGTAGTTATGAGTAAAATACAAATAAATGTCTGGGAGAAATCGATCTAAGCTATAAGGTCGTCTTTTGTACTATGTCTAAGTGAATTTACATAAATATTTCATGTTTTTAAGTGTCTCTATGTTACTTTCTAGTATTGGGTATAAGGTGTTCAATCATGCATTCAATACAATTTTAAAAACAGCACAAAAGGCGTCCTAATCGAGGAGACTTATTTCTCAAAAGAAGCCTTGGGAAGGAGAAAAAGGAGAAAAATAATTTTAAGAAACAAAAGGGTTAAAAAAATTAAAAATACATAGAAGGAAACTGCTGCCCTGCTTCGAGTAGGTTATTTACCTACCTTAACCACTCTTCCCACTTTAAACGCTGTGTTCAAGGTCTATTTTTACGCCGCGTCTCAAATGGCAAATACAAACCAACTGAAATTTATGACACTGAATATCATAAATTGACTTGTTGGGTAAGGCCGAGTACCGTACTTTCACTATTTGACACGTGTAAATAATGTTAGCCAAATGGTAATGAATTCCGTTATTTGCGTAACATATTCACACCAATCAATCGTATTAGTGGCGGCAACATTACAAATTAGGGCTATTATTCAACCGCTTTGTCGTCGCATAATGAGAACTTAAATTGACATTTTGTTTCAGTTTTGTTATTTTGTTATGTAATTGTTTATTTTACGTATCATAATGTTAAAATCGTTGCGGTCATGAACTCATGACGTAAGAATTAATCCCTCTAACTCAGCCTGTGGATTTTTAATGCTGGGTTCACACTATCGGGATATATCGACGACCGATGTGCCGCGGTGGGCGAAGGTCCGCCTGCGACGCAGGAAGTTGCAGGTTCGATTCCCGCCTCGGAACAAATTTGTGTACGATCTGCAGAAATTTGTTCTGTTGGGCTGGGTGTTTTCTATGTACATATCGTCGGCTTATTGCCAGAAGTCATTAGTCGCAAGAAGTCACTAACTGCGTTAAATATACCAATGAGTTCGTCTCGATGAGCTCTACATTTGGGTAAAACTCACTAATTTGTAGCTTTTCAAACTTAGAAGTTATGGCTTGGTAATAAAGTCGATAACTTCATTTTTGGTACATCTGGTTTCTTGAAATTCATTAACTTACATTAATAGATTTTAACAAAAGAAAAAAAAAAACAAAGTTGACATTTTTATTATTAAACATAACTCATTTATGTGACTTATCAACATTTAAACAATGCCTTTACGTTCACAAACGTTTGAATAGGTTTCGCTTAAATTCATTAAACGGTTTGAAATGACTTCTATCAAAACGAGTAACGTCTACACTGAGTATTTTATATTTTTTATAGAATTCATTATTTACACTTTATAACTGTTTTAGAATCATAATTATTGGTAAAAAAATACTATTCGCATTAAATGACTTCTTTCAGAACAAATAACTCCAGTTAAGTTAAAAAAAATATCACAAGAACTCATTATCTTTGCATTTTTAGCTTTTATAAAAATTGCAATGGTTGAATTTGTCCTGATTTCAATTACTTTTAAAAAGATCACATATCTCTTTATATTTGAGTTTAAATTATTTTGATAACTGTCGTAGTTTTGAAGATATGGGCTCTTAAAGTCATAAAAATTTAAAACTGCTTTTGCCAAACTTTTGGTTTTGTCGGTTAATGATTTCTTGCAGTAAGCCGACGATATATTAAAAAATATCTGTCTATGTAATGTACCTATTGTATTAAGTATAATCAGTTGTCAAGTACCCATAACACAAGCTCTGCTTAGCTAGGCTAGATGATGCTGTGTGGACTATACGGAATTATTTATTTATTTATTTATTAGGATATGCCGTTGTTTGTACGCAATGGATTTTGATGCGTTTTTTTTAATATACTCGTATAGAGTGATTCAAGAGAAAGGTTTATACGTATAATAAAACCGTGCGAAGCCGGAGCGGGTCGCTAGTTTATTTATAAAGCCAATTTACATGTCAATAATTTTATACCTAAGTATATAAAGCATATACATACACAGGTTTTTACAGGATAATATTTATAAATTATAATCATTTATATAAAAAAATCTGTAATTAAAAACATGAATAAGGTACCTCAAGAGCCACATTGAGCAAATAAAAGAAAACTTAATAATAGTCACGACTTCTCGCGATAATTTTACATAATATGCTGTGGTAATCACAATTGGCCTATCATGGCCACAGTAACATAAGAGCCACATTGAGCAAATAAAAGAAATAATAGTTATAAACACGACTTCTCGCGATATTTTTTGTTTTGATCGCAAAGTCTCATTGCAGTTCATTAATGGGACTTCTACTCAAGAATACGTTTACCCAACGGTTTTCGATTCTTCGCGAGATTTGGCCGGATCACTGCCATTTAAGCTTGCTTATTATTTGAGCTATGTAACTAACTTTCATATTTACTTTACACTTAAGTTGATGAGGTAAAATGCAAATGTTAAACTGAGCAATATACCTACCTGTATTTTTTTAACAAAACAAACTGGGAGGTATTTTAGAGACACATGTCAAACTTAAAATACCTCTCTTTTTGGTTCAGGATTATAACGGTGATGAGTTTTTGTACAAAATGCGTTTTCACACGCAACAACAACACATTGACACTCTTCATATTTCGTGTCATTAGCTTTGTACGTATTTAGAAGAGTTTTGAAGTTATTTCAATAGAAAAAATGTGGAGTCAAGTGTTTCTCAATGTGGATCGGTAATGGTGCTTGCAATGCAGATTATAATATATTATAAATGATCTAAATATGACCCTTTACCTAAACTAGGTAATCTCGGTAAGTGTAAAAAAGAATAAATGTAATCATTCTTACTTTGCCAGGGCGAATATATAGGTATTTGCCCTGGCAAAGTACAGGCTAATTTTAAACGAATTAGACAGACGTTTTGTTGGAAACGGGCCGCAATGTCAACTCAGACGTTCCTTGACATTTATAAATAACAGCTAATGGCTGCGTCAGACATCTGCCAATAAAGGACTAAGGCATGGTAGAGCAAGGGTTAATTTCACCGAGGCTGATTGAGATATTTCCAGTAACCCTTATAAATTTTTAAATATATTTTCTATGATGCTTGCTTCATATTTGCCAATACAGAACTAAGGAGCTTAAGTTAACTTCTTAGTGATGCTGACTGGGATATTTTAAGGATACGTTAGTAATTCTAGTAATTTCCCTTTATCTATAAAATATTACTGTTTACTAACCATATCGATGGGTTCTATAATGTGAGTTCAAAATATGATCAATTGAAAATTCGTTTTAGCGACAACTATTTTTTAATATAGATTAATCGAATCCATGTATCTTTTTTCTTTCATTTTCACTCATTGTAACGTTATAACTCGATGTTACGTTACTTCTTAAGGCCCCTATTACGAAAAAAGGCGAAAATGCACTTATTCGTCGTCCAAATTCTATAGCTTTCGTTCGTTGCTTGAAATAGCAATTTCTTGTTAATAGTAGATTGTTTCCTCAACTTCAGTAATAATTAACCAGATTTTAGATAACTTATTTGTTTATTTAGTTATAATCATTCTCCCGATGCAAGTTTAGGCAAAAACACTCGGAGACCTGTTTTGGGAGCTCTAATTTGAAGATTCCATTGAACATAGACCATAAAACTATTTTTTTTAAGGTAGCAAATATCCCATTCTTCGATAATAATTAAATACATTTTCGATAAATGCCTTTATATGAAGGGAAAAAAATCTGAACCGAGGTTAACTATCGATCGCAAAGGCTTCGAAACAAACCCTAATATCTCCAAAGTTCTACATCATTTTGACATAAAATTTATACCAAAATAATCTTCATTGTTTTCTTAAACTACAATAATTAATTTTACGTTTTAAATCCCATCAAATTTTTTTTAATGAATTTATTAAAAAAAGTATATATTTCATTGTGCCGGCAATCTGCCCTCAGTACCGCGCGAGCGCTTGTCGAAGGTGGACCTATGTCACTTTTGCTCGCACTCTCCGTCGGACGAAACGCCCAAAAAATGCTGCGTTTATGAGCGAGTTGGAACGTTTTGATCGTTGTAAATATTTACATTCGCATAGTATACATATTTCAATAATTTTTAAATTCGTACATTTATTACAATTATTATACCAGATAGTTATTTTAATTATAACTGAGGTTTATCACAAGCCGAAATGGGGAAAAATAAATAGAAATGCGTTACTAAACAAAAAAAAAACTAAATATTCTATCGTTGAAGAAAGCAAGGTATGGTATTATTTTATTACCTACCCTTTATATAAAATGGTTTACCACTCACTGACTCACTCACTGACTGACATGATTGTTCTCCCTGTTGGTGGAGGGGGAGGTATGGTTTTTTTTTCGGAAATGTGTAGAGGGGTGGGGGTGAGTTTGGGAAAATTTCGACTTTTTTAAATTTCGAACCCCCTCTAGGACCCCCCGGGGGTTC
The DNA here is from genome assembly GCA_944547425.1 of Eupithecia centaureata. Classification (NCBI taxonomy): domain Eukaryota; kingdom Metazoa; phylum Arthropoda; class Insecta; order Lepidoptera; family Geometridae; genus Eupithecia; species Eupithecia centaureata. The sequence continues at coordinate 2,532,581 of OX155681.1, read as the reverse complement.
TTCGGCCGTGTGGGGGGGTGGGTCAGATTTTTTTGTGGGGTCGTATGGAGGGTTAGAATTGGTTTTGGGGGGTGAAATTTTTTTGAACCCGAGACCCCCCAACACCCCCGCTTTTGACTTGCTACCGGATAGCGTACCGATAGAGGATTTCGGATGGCGGGATCGTATAGAGGGTTAAGTCCTTAATAGGAAGGAAAAAAAATCGACCCCCCCTCATGACCCCTTTTTAGAACCCCCCTTCGTATCTCCCGAACGGCTCGCTATGGAAAAAAAGTCTTTTCGCAGTCGCGTAGAGAAGGTCGAATAGTTGCGGAATCCAAAAGAAGTTTGACCCCTTTGCACCCCCAGACCCTCTTTTTTTTAAAAAAACCGTTTTTTGGCCAATTTTAAGGGTTTTTTTTTTAGGGTGGAGCATCGAGGCGAGCGAAGCGAGCCGAGATGCGACACTGGGAACCAGCACGGCGAGCGAAGCGAGCCGTGCTGCTTTCCCCCCACGACCCCCAGGACAACCCCCTCGACCCCCCCTGGGGTTCTTCGGCCGTGTAGGGGGTGGGTCAGATTTTTTTGTGGGGTCGTGTGGAGGGTTCAAAATCGTTTTGGGGGGTTAAATTTTTTTTACCCCCAAGACCCCCCAAGACCCCCACTTTTGAATTGCTACCGGATAGCGTACCGATAAATAATTTCGGATGGCGGGATCGTATAGAAGGTATAATCTTTAATAGGAAGAAAAAAAATCGACCCCCCCCCCATGACCCCTTTTTAAAACCCCCTTTCATATCTCCCGAACGACTCGCGATGGAAAAAAAATCTTTTCGCAGTCACGTAGAGGAGGACGCATAATTGAGGAAACCAAAAAAAATTTGACCCATTTGCACCCCCAGACCCCCTTTTTTAAAAAAAACTATTTTTTGCCCCATTTTTGGTGTTTTTTTAAGGTGGAGCATCGAGGCGAGCGAAGCTAGCCGAGATGCGACACCGGGACCAGTACGGCTCGCTTCGCTCGCCGTGCTGCGTTCCCCCCACGACCCCCAGGACAGCCCTCTCGACCCCCCCCTGGGGTTCTTCGGCCGTGTAGGGGGGTGGGTCAGATTTTTGTGGGGTCGTGTGGAAGGTTCCAAATCGTTGTGGGGGGTGAAATTTTTTTGACCCCCAAGACCCCCGCTTTTGAATTGCTACCGGATAGCGTACCGATAGATAATTTCGGATGGCGGGATCGTATAGAGGGTATAATCTTTAATAGGAAGAAAAAAATCGACCCCCTCCCCATGACCCCTTTTTAGAACCCCCTTCCATATCTCCCGAACGGCTCGCGATGGAAAATTACCCTTTAATATAAAATTAATATATAATATTAATAAATAATACATTAATAAATAATGCTGGACAATCCACACAGCACCATCTAGCACCATGTAGAGGTATGTTTTTTTTAGACGGAATCGTAGAGGAGAGATCAGGGCAAGTATGAGAAAATTCCGACTTTTTTATATTTCGACCCCCTTCTTGACCCCCTCTAGGGTTTCTCGGCCGTATAGGGGGTTAGGTAAGATCATGTAAAGGGTTATAAATATTTGTGGGGGATGAATTTTTTTTGACCCTCAAGGCCCCTAAGGCCCTAACATTTCAGTTGCTACCAGATGGAGGATTGAAAGAGGGTTTCAGATGGTGGCATCGTATAGAGGGTTCAGATTCGCATCGCAAAAATAAAAAACCGACCTCCTCCATGACCCCTTTCCACGCTATTTCATATCTCCCGAACGAAGCGCGATGGAAAAAAAAACTTTTCACAGTCACGTAGGGGAGGACGAATAGTTGCGGAAGTCAACAAAATTTTGACCCATTCGCACGCCCAGACCCCCTTTTTTTAAAAAAATCGTTTTTTGACCAATTTTCGACCAGACGGCAGCACCGCTCGCTTCGCTCGCCGTGCTGCGTTCCCCCCGCTGTTGAACCCCCTGAATCCCATTCCCCCCCAAGTGATATGGGTATCGTTTTCGAATAACGCAAACCCGAAAATCACGATAAAGATGTCCGTTTTGAAATCCAAGATGGCTGACATTTTTTATCGCAAAATACCGTCATGGGTATCGATTTCGACCAATTCAGGAGTGTAGGTTACGAAAAGGGGTTCTAAATAAAAAAAAAAAACAGCTTACACAACCGACGCGAGCTGCTTGCAGCTAAAGATTAGTTTTTTATTATAAAAACACTCAGACAAATTTCGATCACGTGATCGTTTCCGACTAAACCCAGGGTATGTTGCTACGAATTTGAGGTGTGTTTTTAATTTTTCCAAGTTTATTTTTCATTTCAGGCGATTTTTTTTATTTTCGTATAAACTGAGGATATCAATTACGAATTTCAGGTAAATTTTTAATCCAATACGCCTTATTCATGTCCCTAAAATTAATCTTTGGTATCGTTTCACTTATTTTATTAATAACAATATTTAAATTAAAACAAGTTTATTGTTTGGAATCAATTAATCAATTCAACATATATATTTCAATACGGTTTAAAAAAAAAATAATTAGTCGCATACATTTTTTTTATTGTAATAAAAAAATCTATCCATATACATATTGTATTACCTATATTTAAATAAAATAAATATAATTCTGGACAATATAATTATAATAGTAGTATAATTATAATAGTTTTCTAGTTCCCATAACACAAGCTTTGACTAGCTAATTTTGGGACTAGATGGTGCTGTGTGGATTGTCCTGCATTATTATTATAAAGTTTAAAGTTTAATATTCGTTTATTCTCAAAAAGACAAATTATACAATGTCACTTACATGAGAACAGGGTTTTTAGATTAAGTATAGAAAGATACATAGGTTGTAGTCGTTCGATAGCTTAGCTGACTCGTTTAATGTGTTCACTTATTAAGAAGAGAATCGTCATTTATTATGTACTGAGCTAATTTATGTTTGAACACATTAAATGAGCTTACATTTTTAATTTGGGAGGGTAAATTATTGTAAAGCTGTGCGCCCTCGTATAGTATCGTTTTTTGTCCATAGTTAGTCCGAGTCTTAGGTAGAACGATAAAGCTGGCACGACGTGAACTACGTTTTCTTATTTCTCCAATTCTAGTGTATGTTAAATTTGTGTGAATTTTATTATTTAATATTTTACGGACTAGGATGCATGTTGTAAATTTGTATAACTGTTTAATGTTCATTATTTTCGTTTCTTTGTAGACTGTTTTGGTGGAAGTTAAGTAAGGTATATTAAAAAGTAATTTGACAAGTTTATTTTGTAGTATTTGAAGTTTAAATGACTTAGATTTAACAGCATTTCCCCACAGCTCAATCAAATATAGCAAATGTGGCTTGACAAGACAGTTATAGATAGTATGGCGTATCTGACGTGGAACACAATGCATGACATTTTTTACTGAACCAGTAAGCTAAATATTATTTTATTATTATTATACCAGGGTACAAATAAAAAGCCTTTTCTTGAGACGACGGCGTTAATGACGGCGTTTTTTAAATGAATATTTATTATGACGTCACTGTAATAGTTAGACATATATTGTAGCGATATTTTTTGTAGATAATAATGTGTTCTGCAAAGTCGTAGTACATTGTTTTGTTCTATCATCAATAGTTTTCGTAGCGCACGCGCCGAAAGACATTTTGTGACTAACTTTTTTACACCTTGTTTTAGATAATTTAAGTTATAGTAGGGATCCTTTTTTTACTTATAAATATAGTCTATGTTGCTGAAGGATAAGTAGCATTCTAATGGTGAAAGAGTCTTCGAAATCGGTCACTTTGTGAGTTTATTCGTTACATACATACAAATCTTTCACATTATAATATTACTAGTTGCGCCCCACGGCTTCGCCCGCTTGTAAATTTAATTGTCAAATTGAGAACTATATCGATGTCCAAGGCTGAGAATAATCACTACGTTTGATTCTTTGGTGGGTAGGCCACGTTTTGGAATTTAGAGCCGACACGGAGAGCGGATGCGCTTATCTATTATTTACATACGTAATGGTTTTCAGGTAATGGTATCATGTTTTGAGTGAATGAGAGAAAAAGGAAAAGTTATTTTTCTTTTCCTAAAAATTTATTGCAAAAGCCCTAGGGGTTATATTGTTAAACATAAAAATACGTATTTAATAATTCACTTCAAAATTTATTTGCACTGAGTTTTGATTGTTTCGAACCAAGGAATAATAATTTCCCATACAAAATTTACCACCCTATTTAACCCCTTCAAAGGTTAATTTTCAAAATAATACTTCATATGTGTTATTATAGGTAAAATAAATTAGTAGTTACTGCAATAATTATAACAAACATTCACACAGACTTTCACTTTTAATGTAATAGTAACATAGTAAGTATAAATAAAATTACCTACATAAAAACGATAAGACAAACAGATACTATTAAATTATTTATAAATCTATGGAAGCGATATTTGATTCACATAAAAAAATCATCTACCGAAATCAATCCTAAGAAAACTTTGTAAAAATTACTGGTGGATCAAGATTTTATAGCAATACTCGCTTGTGTAGCACGATGCCCCGCCCACTCGGTGCCGAAATACCTAAATCAGCATAACGTAGATTTGTGAACCGCCTCTTAAACATCTCTCACAGAATATGACAATTTAAAAAATAAAGACGCTTCAACATAACTTTTATATTTTAGCATACGTTTTAGAATACTCAACAGTATACTTAGAATTGCTTCTTGTTTGCTGGCGTGGAAGATTCCTGAATGACCGTGTGAATCAGCCTTAATTCAAAGCTGGGCGGATGCATGATTCAGATCTTTGGTGACTAATTGTAAAAGGTTTGAAACTAATTATAATTTATGTTAACGATGACTCTTTTATACAGACACTGTTGTAACTTTTAACTCAAAGAAAATAAAAGGATAAAACTATAGGTTTAAGTTCCATTACATCCATAATTTAATACTTATAATTTAAGATGGAATTTCCTTTTAGATTACGTATTCAGAAAAAAACATATACAGAAATGCATAGAGCAACGCTAAACAGAATAAACACTGAAGAAACAGTTCTATAAAAGATAATGATACCGATAAAATTTTCTTTTCATAACAAAATGCTTGGCTTAGCGGGATTTTATTGAATAGATAAAATCCATCTATGAGAAAAGCCTAAGGGTATGGAATCTAATAGCTTAAAAGTCATTTGTCACCTCCTATGTTGCAATTATGAACCTTTTTCCACTTATCCCTATGGTCGCCAACTATGCTTGTCTAATAATGATAATTCTGACGAAATACACTTAATTTTAAAATGTTGCGTCCTGTTTTGATCAAACGTGGAATTTAAAACCCTATCCTACCCGGTCTTATCACAAAAGATGTTTACTGTGAGTTGTGTTTCGAATAAGAATCGATGTTTTGATATACATATCCGACAAGGAAGAAAGCTTCTAAGAACAAAATTTTCCCCTAGAGGAATGGTGGAATATCTTAACTATACCGTAAAAGTCTTGTCTAAGACTACTTTCCTTTATTTCCTATGTTCTTCAAGGATCACGTAATCCATTACCAAGGACGCGCGTGCTCACTTCGTCTCTTTCTATTTAGCTTTTCCCTTGGAACATTGTTTTTATGTGTAGGTAATGTAGGTATATTTGTAGGCCTACTAAGGCTGGTGTTGTTTCCGAGAGAAACTTTTGTCTTGTATCGAATTTGCATCTGAAAATACCGTTAGAAATTTCAAACCTAAAATCAAATACTGTCTTATTATATTTGGGTTCTCATATTTGTCATTTTCCTTCCAAACCTGTAAAAAACCCATAGTAGGTAATTATAAAATAAAATTTCAGGATAAACGTCACCTAAATTGAAATTTAAAATTTCTACGCTTTCCTATATCTCTCAACAAAGCGATTTCTTGATTATTGAATTTAGACATTTTTATAAAGGTCAAAAGTCAAAATCTTTTATTTCATTTATAACTTACAAGAGTCTTATGTACATTAGGAAATTCAATGGACCCTTAGTCAACATCTAGGACAAAGTGCTTGAGAAGACAAATACAACGAACCCAAACTTGATGGGGTTATGTCGTCTTGCTTAGGAGTACCTATGGTCTTCATTTATCGTCATCAGACTCGATTGGAATAACATAGCAAGATTTCATGACAATCGGTTGATATGATCTGGTTAAAATTCGGTTTGTAAATTTGTCCTACACCAAGACATAATATTACATGACCATCTAACTAACAGGGCAAATAGAATAAAATTTTGTAAAAAAGTCGTATATCAACCGTATACTACATGTGCCATAGCCGAAAATACCGTATAGGTAACATAAGCCGATCTAGTAAAAGGACCGATTTGAGCGTCGAAAGTAAATCGTTTCAATCATGTAACAACATCCACTGTTCAACTACCAAAAACTTTTCTATTTATCTACACAACTGATATTGCTTCAACTACATAAAGCCTCCACCACACAGTCGCGATTTCAAGCTGCGTACCTACTGTGTCGTACGATTTTGAAGCGCGTTATTTTACATACAGCTGATTCTTATAAGCGCGATTATATATATAAGCGCAGTAGCCTTTTTCATCGCGTCTAGAACGCGAAGAAAAAGGCTACTGCTAAGCCACGAAGCTCCCCACCTCCCACTTACGAATCCCACGCAAGACGTGTGTGACGTTGTGTGTTGCAAAATCGCAGGATGCGGAAAATTGCAGGGTCGGACAAGGTCTATCGCGAAAAAATCGCGGCAGTGTATAAGATTGAATACGGTGAGTATAAAATGTACTGCAAACAAAACGCGCGACACAGGACCCGCTTCAAAATCGCAGTTGTGTGTTGGAGGCTTTAAGAAATCCTATTTTGTTATGTTTGTCATTGCGTTGCTTTACAAGTTGTGCCAGGGCTGACAAGCGTTTGAAAAAAGACGGAGATTATTTTGAACGAAACGAAGAAAAAAGTAAAAAATGTTTTCTTTAAATACGGTCACATGGACATACGTCATTGTGACCTTTTCATTCATTCACTAGGGCCTTTTTTTTGGGATAGTTTTCAGAAGAATTCTGTTTTTAGTCAAACATTCTTTAAAGTTTATTTTTAAGGGAAATAGTTGTGAAATCCGGCATATTTGACCCTGTCGTGCTAATATTATTTATTTGCGCCAATGACTTTTTCACTAATGACATTTCCGCAAAAAGACACTTGCTCAACTGAAAAATTACAAAATATTTCTCGCAAAAAGTTGTTGCGGGTTTGATTTTTGTGTAGGGAATTTTACTTTCTATCTTTACTATATCATATCCCATTACCCCTCTTCTTTCCATCAATCCCCAGAACGGGAAACGGAGATCTTCGTAGCACGTGCTACGTTGCTACGACAGACCGGCGTAGCATAAAAAAGAGTTCAACGCGCACCCACTTCTCTTTTTCAGTTTAAATTCCTCAGGGTTTTGGAATAAGACCCCAACGTGTTGCGCTTTTCAATATTATGAATGAGAAAGCTCTTGCACTTTTCATTCAATGAATGTTTCTTATATTTTCTTTTCAGTAAATATAAAATTATTTCGTATACCTTTGTAGTGCCTGCTACGACGCAGACGTGTTCATTAGATGTGTAATAGTGCTTTGTAATACATAGAATAGTGCTTCGGTAAACGAATTAATTTGCCTCAAAATCGAAGCTCTATTACAAATATCTGCAAAATTCGAAACCAAAACCGAATACTAGTAGTAGTTACTGGCGTAGCAACCCTAACTCTATTCAGTCAGTAAGATTCCGCTAAATATTTAATAAAGGCAGAACTAACTTAACACAAAAAGGTCCGTACAATGAAATGGTGATGAAAAAGTCTCCGTTTTTTACAAAGACGCCGGACTTTACTAGTTGCGATGCTTTTAGTCGGTGTTACTGTTTTAGACCTATATGACACGGCGGGTGAAAGTCTGCATGCAACATAGTACGGTGTTAGTTCGATTACGGCCTTGGGACAACTAACGAGTTTGTATGATCTTTAAATATCAGTTCCAGTTATTCTATATATACCTACCTACTAAAAACGTTAATCATGTAAAATCTAACAATACGTTGATTAATGTTCATACATAAGTACATTATCAGCCATCTAGTATCCTTAAGCTTTGATAAGCTTGGGGCTAGATGCTATAATTATGAATTATCACGCTATATTTATTTTTACTTAGGAAAATGCGGATAGCACAGGAAAAAAGTTAAACACGTATATAACTCGTGTACAAATGTTTCCCAACATGGATTTTAATTACTTTCAGATACTTACATACAGCATTTTATTGAGATTATTAACAAATTACTAGTATATACAATTATAACAAACTCTTAAAAATCTAAGCCGTCACCAGAAGGCAGAGTACCCAGAATGCTGGCAGCATTGCCACGTTGAATGGCAATGCTAATTCGTTGACCAAAATAGAAGCCAGCATTCTTATCTCCTGTGGACTGTATGAGAAGTTTCGTCAGATCTTTAAAAATTGTGTGTGCCCCAGGACCCCAAGGACCAAGGGTTTCCACCCCAAATGGCTCAGATAGGTAAGCTCGGTCAAGATTAGCATATTTTCGCCGTTTGAGGGACTCCGCTGATGAAGCTGCGGAGCCAGCCCTTGCTGATGTCCCTGCCAGATGTGAAGGCGCTAGAGTATCTACACAAGTGGCATCCCAAACTAAAGGTCGACCCATCTTCCAGGGAATCAGAGTCATACCGTCAGGTCTTTTACCATCATTTCGCATAAAAAAAAAAAAAAAATTGAATTATTGATTGAATTATAGCGGGACACACGTCCTGCACTAGAGACACATGCCAATGCATGGTGACCAAGTTTGTCCACGGTTTCACCACACTGGCAACGGTGTGCAAGGCAAGGGGAACCTAAACGCAAGGAGGTGGCCACCCGAAATGAGTTGTTGTCTAAAAGGGTACCTAGATTTTTAGAAGGCAGAACATGTAACCAAAGTCCTGATTAAATAAATTAAATTAAATAATTTTAATTAAATTTATATTAAAATCATTTATTTATACTGTTAAATAATTAAAATTTAAAATTTTATTCTATTTTCCTTGATTCATTTACGGTTTATAGATTACGCTCGTGTCATCAAATCATTTTACAAATGCGCGACAGCTGTCGAGTCGAGTATATTTAAACAAAGCGCGATTTTCTATCTCCTGCATCAATTATCAAGTACATTTATATTTAATTAGGTTCCTGAAACTCACTCAGGTTTAATTACAGCAAAGAAAACATCCGCTTCCGTCACGTAGACCTTTTTACTGCGTAGATTGTTGGTATATTAGGTACCTAACAGTCAATTTTGTTCCTCATTGTGTTTATTGAAAAAAATGCCTAGAGGCCAATCTAAATTTGAGGAAAATATGCAGAGACTTAATAATAATATACCAATAGAAATGCGTAAAATAGCCCGAAAATATGTATCCGAGATATCGCCCGTTTTTGCAGTATTCTTATTCTAACTTTATAATTATAAACGCGAAAGTTTGTACTGTTATTCGTTCCTCTTTCACGGAAAGACTACTGTATAGATCGAGTTGAAATTTTGGAAAGACATGGTTCTAGACCTGGAATAACGCATGCGAACACGCGGATAGATACTAGTTACTTTAGACTAAGCTTACGAATACAATACTGATCCTACTTTTAGCAACAGAAACTGCAAAGGTGAAAATTGTTCGAGCTTTTTCCACGTTTCTGTCATCGGTTTCAAGGTTCTGATTGAAAAATGTAAGGTGTCATTTTAGACCCCAATAACATGGTAATGAAGGGTCCGAGGTAACAACGATTTAATGAAATGAGGGATCCCAGGGCTGTGTATCGACTGTAAGCTTTTGATGATAGCATGGATTAAGGAAATACAAATGGATGTTTTTACGTTGACAGCTTTTGGGACAACAAAAAAAGAGGACAAAAAGCGTTACAATGCTATGGATAAAACGAGCTTAAAGATTACCTTAGCTTAGGAGAATTATTAGAACATTCCTTGGATATATGAAATCTAAATAAATTATTGTACTTGCGTTGCCTGGATACGAGCTTAAGTTAATTCTTTGAACCAAGCTTGGTTTTTCTTGGTTCTCTTGGTTCGTAAATAAATTCTAAAACTTACTTACCCTAGATAATAATGGTCAATAAAAAACAGAAGCAGTACAGATAATATCTAAGTCTTAGAAACAATTTTCAGTATCTGTTTGTTTCAGGTAAAAGTTTGCTTTCAGAATCTTCTGTTTTCTTTTTATCTAGCTTATTGGACTTTTTGTTGGAAAACCCGCATAAGTAATAAGCGATACGAATGATCTTAACCGAGAAAAAGCATTCTTGCTACGAACAGCTGTTTCCCATTACCTTTAAACTTCAGCAGAAATATTTAATTCCTTTCAGCACATAAAAGTTGGACATGAATTGCTTAAACTTGCGCCAAGCGAGGAAGCAATATACGAGAATTCCAATGCAAAGAAAGAATTTGGCGCTAAGGAACTTTACCGAAATTGCTAACAAAACTCACTCTTTAAACTACAACTATAAAGCGTGGGCAAAATTGAGACACATGGTTAGCATATCAAAGTGCATATTGCAATAAACACTACACGACTAGACGAACCACAATGTTTTTTGACTAGCGGCTGCAAAACTAAGGAACTTATAACAAAGCAGTAAAGCTCATAATCTCTTGGATTGACGACAGGAAAGAGTCTATCGCGAAACGCAAAACGAACGCTGGCTAAGTTTCGAAACAACTCACAATAGTGGAATGATACGAGCAACGGATGCTACATTACATTTTGGCGAAGTGAGTGGCGTTGCCTTTTCGATGGTAAGATTTCAGTCGGATAAAGAGTGGATTGGATTTTGAGACTCGTTTTTAGCTTTGCGGACAAAATGATGAAAGGGAGGGAAACATTGGTGTTGTGTGTTTTTGTTCGTCTGTCTTTCTGTCCGTTCGAAGCTAAGGCAGCGTGTTAATAGCTTTGAACAACATTAAAAATTGTTTGCAACCGTCTGCAGTTAATTCAATTATACAGGGTTATAGGTGTTTAATGATTAACCTCGAAAATTTGACTTGGGTAAATCAAGACTAACAACTTTTGTTCTACGATTTTTTCTAATTCAATGATTTTTTTCCCAAAGAAAAAAATATATTATAAGCAAATTTCCAGTTCTAATCTTCTTAGCTCTGTCTAGGCGTCACAGATTGAGACATGTCGGTTCGGTACATGACCTATATGTCGTATACATATCGCACCCCTAGAACAACACGGAATTATGTCGAAAAATCTCAAAATCGACTTTATTGCATATTTGAATCCGCAAAGTTTTAACGCGTATACCACTAAGACAGGCTTATTTATATTCACACAGACGCCCAAGAAATGGAGATGTACGTCGCTATTAGGGACAAATAGGTGAAAAATCATACCACGAATACGAATTTATGTCTAGTTGCAACATGGCCACCGTCTTAAAAAATCGTATTGCTCATACGCAAGAGCAAATTATTAAGGAATACTCTGGTGTCATTGAAATTTTTTAGACAAATTCTGTGAGTTATTTAGTGATAATCCCGTGTTGGAGAATTTGCCTGGTTAGCGTTTTACTAGTATTCCGAAATACGGCGGTATTGTTTACGAAGGTATGTAAATTTTTGTTTATTTTTCCAAAATAGTTCCTTATTGTTTAACTAACTAACAATTTCTTAAATAATTCCCTATTGATGGCATATTTAAAATTGGCTATAGTTTATTCAAAAATCAGTTTAAATCAATTTTAATTAATTTAAATTCATATTAATAGTCGTTTAAAACAATTAAAACCATTTAAGCAGTATTTTTCTCGTTATAATAGGACTACCAAAACATGTTTTCCAGATGGTGCTCTATTTTGGAATTCATTAGTTTTATTTCATTTTATGGCAGATGATGAAGGGTCACGACCTGCTGCTGCTCGAAAAGCCAATTGGAGTTGGTAACCATAGAGGCAAATGTCAACTGTTCAAGAAATAGATATGGAAAGGATGCTGAACGCACCACTGTGGCAGCATCAAACATTGCATTACCAGCGGTTGAAGTTATAGTCGTTGCAGAATCTTGAATCTTGTCAGAAAATAAGGAGATTACAGAAATACCGGTTCATACGTCATTTGGCCCGAGTGCTGAATTTGATTTTATAGATGATTCAGATATAGACCTTCGTTTTACTTTCCCTGCTAAACAAAACCTTAGGCCCCTTGTAGTCAATAGAATAATTTCTTCTACTTCCTGCTTGAGCATTGTGTATTGGAGTCAGAGTTCATCATCGTCATCAACCTCCAAGTAGCAGCAGCAGCACCTGCACCGCTTCAATACAACCTTCTGCTACACAGGCACAATCTCCTGGTGCCAGTACCACTGAGACAACAAGCAATCCGCCTCTTAAAATAAAAATGAAATGAAATCCTTGTGGCTGGAACTCCTTATTAAGCTATAAGCGATAGAAGATATGAGAAGGCGTAGGTATGTTTCTGTATGAAACTTTTTAAAACAGATCGCTGAACGTCAGATCCGTCAATCTTGTGACGATAAATGAGATGCATAGCAAAAATAGATGGAACCCACAGGAAGGAAATTTTACAAAGTTTTGGGAGCTCGTCACCCAAGAAAGGCAATGAGAAGTACATCCTCAGGCATACACAAGATATCTAGCCAATGTAAAGGTACACATCATTACAAAAATTAAGGCTCTTACTTGTATACTGCTTTCAAATAGAGACATCAATATTTTTATTTTCGGCGTTTAAAGTTTAAATAATTACTAGTTTTTGAATAATGATATTGATTTTGTTAAAAAAAAAGTTGAATTAAATTCTCTTTTTGGTAATTTTGTCTTTTATTTTACAAAATATAGGAAAATTGCTCAAAAAAATTCAAATAGTTCCTTATTTTATAATTACACTTATCCAATAACTGGTAAAAAATGGAACATTATTTCATAATTATTCAATAAGAAGGACGTATCTGGGAATATTTCATTTTTATTTCATGAGATAATTACACAAAAGAGAATTAAAACGAAAAAGCTTGCCCGACGTTTATTGAGGGAGATGAACCATATTATAATGATTCACATCGGATATGTTACATAAAACACTCAAGACTTTGTCAATAACTTTTATACAAAAGCAGATAACGGTTTTTCGTCGTTTCTGAAAAAAGTAGTTTTTCGACTTAGCGCTGTCTTGTTCTAGGGGTGCGATATATCTAACAAAGAAAGAAAGGGGTTGCGGTGAGGCGAGCGGGGTTTGATAGAAATGCCCGCGAAAACAAAAAAAAATAAAACTGGAGATGTATTACGTTTTGGCAAAAGTCATAGAACAAAAGTTGTTAGTCTTGATTCACACAAGTCGCCTTTAAAAGGTTAATCATTAGATACCTATAACCCTGTATATAAGTACCTGTTTTAATTTATTTCTATTACTTGATTGTAATTTTGTTTTTTAAATAGTTTACGTTCAAATATTTAATTAAATTTACATTAAATTTAGAAAATGTAGATACCAATTATGTGCAAAAGCAAAGATTTGAAGTAGTTTTTTTTAAATTAAAATCTCTGTTGATACTTCTAGATTAACTTGTTGGACACATTTGTAACCATGAACCAACAATGTACTCAATTTTCATATTCCATGAAAAAATAATTACAAACTTTGTATGAATGGAAAGTAAGGTAAAGTCAAAAACCCAAAAAAGTAATTAAGTACTCCGCTTTACATATCCTACTCATTCATTGCAGGTTTACCAGAAAATCACGCCTATTTCTCTTTAAATTGTAACCAAACCACAGGAAACATAAATTTAATGCTTAACAATCTATACAGCATCATCTAGCCCCAAACTAAGTAGAGCTTGTGTTATAGATGACAGATAGGTATAAAAAACATTAAAAAAACTCAAAATTGCGCAGAGTGATATAATTAAACAATTATTACAATTATTTTAACCTTGTGAGTTTGACAGATCGTGCATTCGATGAAAGTAGTTGGTTAGTGCAATTGTTTAATTTTTTTTACAAAAGAATATTTCTATGTTTTTTATAAGCATCTGTCGAGTCAAATAGCCAGCAAATAAACTCGCTATCACTTCCACCCGCCCGCATAGTCCGAGAACTTACAAATTCTCTTATTCCCGATGTTTATTCCTCTTTTCTCCCTTGATAAATGACGCGTCCAGAAATGTTTGCTAATTACGAGGTCGCGCTTTTAACACTGCTTTCTGTACTAAACCTTATTTATTGCATGTTTGTACTTTACTTTGCGCTCGGAAAGGGTAAAAGGTTTGGTGACTTTTGTTTTTATTACCTTTAGCAATATTAAGGGGTGTGTTCATTGTACAATTGAGCGGGATAACTAGAAACCTTTTTGTATTGGAAGCTTTGATGAACATAATGAATTCGTCATGAATTATTACTCTACTTTTTATACTAAAATGTTCACAGAATCATATTACAGCAATAAATAAATAATAATAAATAAATAATTCCGGACAGTCCACACAGCATCATCTAGCCCCAAGCTATGGTTTGTAACATACCCATAACTGTATAATAATTACGTTTACTCTTAATTATTGTACAATATGTAATTACGTTTACTCTTAATTATTGTACAATATGTAATTACGTTTAATCTTAATTATTGTACTGTATGCCAAAAGATGATCGTTCTTAGCGATATGACCGCCCATTGTGCAACTACATAATTTTGTAGATTTTGTTCTTTTGTTTGACAAAATGCTGATTTTGATACCGTTCAAGTACAGCATTACTTCTGGATAATGAATTATCCAACTATATAATAAACTTAAATGTAGCATGACCTAAGCGCATGAAAGTTTAGGTTTATTAATGAATACATTAATAGTTTGTATAATAGTAAACTTTCTTCGTTTTTTTGTATAGAAATCGGGCTCTGAGTATCTAACGTCTAATTAAATTTAAAATTATAATTTTTATACAAAAATATGAAGAAAACTTAAAACTTTAACATTTTGCACATGTTTGTGTTCTGTGGCCCCTGAAGACACTGGTCTCGTAAGAGTCCGGTCAACAGGATCTATTCATGTTTTATGTGGGTGTGTGTTTATGTGCGAGTGTATTTGTGCTTGTCTGTACGAGTGTGTACAATACCACAACAATACTTAATACCACGCACACCATGTTAAATCAGTCGTCATTTCGTGATAGATGTACCTATATGTTATAATGATGAAGCTCTAACTAGATACCTAAATCAACCCATTGCTAACTCCTTGACTAGTTTCAACTAACCCCTCATTACTCACCGTCTTGTTACATCCTTACAACTTGTTATAATATCTCTACTAGAACATTGTTTTAGTAATTAAATTAAGTTCACTCTAGTTAACTTTACGTGGCACCTCATTTACATGGAACTTGTAAAGACTTGTCGGTTAAAGGTTATCTTTCGAAGTTCCATGGTCCTCGTACACTGTGTTTCCTACTAAGTATACATTTATCCTGTTGTTTCTATATTCTGGGGATAACCATCCTAAATTGATACTCGAAAGCCATTTCAATGGCCATCGCTCTCGTCCAATCCATACATTTGAAAATTACGAAGGCAATTGAAATGGCTTTCTTATGAGTGTTTAATATAGTTGATTTTTGCGTCATCCCTCATCTGGGCGGTGACTTTGTTACCAAGGCGAGTGTGCTATTAGTAGAAAGGTGCTTATTTTTATTGTATTTGGTTATTTTGATTTACTAAATAATGACTAATAATAATTATATGCTCCTGTTGTTTTATTTTAGAACTAGCGACCCGCCCCGGCTTCGCACGATTTTATTATAAGTATATAAACCTTCCTCTTGAATCACTCTATCTATTAAAAAAACGGCATTAAAATCCGTTGCGTAGTTTTAAAGATTTAAGCATTCAAAGGGACATAATATTAAGGACATAGGGACAGAAAAAGCGACTTTGTTTTAAACTATGTAGTGACTGTGTAGATAGGTACCTGCTCACCTACATAATATGTTTAATTTAAATACAGTTACATTCTTTTGTCAAGTACATCTTCTGTACTGTTTATGTCTGACCCTTAAATAAAGACTATCTATCTATTCATCTACACAAAAGTAATAGGAGTTCCAACTGTCCCAAGGCCGAATTGAAGATGTTTCATTTCTCGCAAAAGGTTTATTGTTCAATGTTCTTTGTAAATCAAATTCATGTTGTAACAGACTCATCCATCATTCCCTTACAAATAATTTCATTTGAAGGAAAAGAAAAAATCTTTGGCACAATGGAACAAAAGTTGATAATCTTTTTACTGTCGACATTCGTTATGAATACAGAAGGAGCCATGGCTTGAATCTAATATTATAGAGCAAAAGTCAACGGCATGTAAAATATTGAAAAATTAGAATAGATGGTAAAATCGACGACCGATGTGGCGCGGTGGGCGAAGGTCTGCCTGCGATGCAGGAGGTTGTGGGTTCGATCCTCAATCACACAATCCATCCATCGTTTTTCCGGTCTTCCTCTTCTCTTATATCACAAATCATATGAATATCAATAAGACTGAAATTTTATTAACAACGAAAATTACAAGCAAGGAATAGAAAAATTAAAACTAGTATTTACAATTGAAACCATTGAGCTAACGCAGACGGTTGCAATCAGTCTAAAGGTAGGTCAATTGATCCATGTCAATACCAGTCGGAAGCGTCCCCAAGACACTGGCTGCATTACCAATAAGACTTACATTGAATATAAAACTATCTTATGTTTGATATTTTATGTATGATAGTTCTAAAGAAAACCATCATTAGGCCAGACGACCGTTCCAGGTATCTCTGAATTCACAAATAAAACAGAAAATAATCTAAGCGAGAATAATCCAGTAAATAAGGTAACAAGGTAAGTAAGCCCTCGCTTACCACTCCCGCATAAAGATACCTACTTACTCAATAAGTAGATTTGTAAGCAGACTGCTAATGGTTACAGACAAATTTTCCTCAAGCAAATGAGTAAGAAACTCATTAACAAAATGAAGGCACCCATTGTTTCGTATTATTTCACGAGCTCTTGTACTCAAAGTATTAACATGAAGTTAGCGGGGGACTTTATAAAGCAAATTAGCGTCGAGTGAGCCAATCCTTCTTTTTTCAAATGAAATGTCAAGTTCTGCTAACGACTTCAGAGTCGACGAGGAAATTACACAATTCTAAATTTGAAACAGCTCATTTGTGGCGAAGAAAGTTCAGTGGATTTTTTCTAGAAGTTTCTGCGAGAGGTTTTTGAAACGTGGAATGTTTTGTATTTTTTCCAGTTTATTAAACTCTTTGTAACTTGGCGGGAACGCATGGATGGAAGTTTATACGTCATCGAGTTTTTGTTATGAACAATAAAGAAAATCTTTGACGATATTTACGCGGGCTGTGTGGGATTTAGGTTTACATTGTTACGTCGGAAACTTTGAAAGATAATATGTATATTAAAAATACAATAGCAAGAATTGAAATTACATACTAACTCTCAAATTTTGTAAGTAATTTCAATTTCGTGCTGTTATAAGAAGAATTGGGCTCGTGTTAGATAGAAATGGAAATGTCTTTTTCTATTAATCCTTTTAAGATGTAAATGACTAGATTCTTCTGACATCAAGACATAATCATCCAAGTCATTTGACAAATATTATTCAAAAATACTATAGACCCTAAAAATTGAAAAAACCAACCCATAACCGATCTCTATAGTTTTACTATCAAACAAATCTGCCCAGGAGTTTTCCAAGCCTCATATAAGTGGTGTACATTTCAATTCGAAGCATTCCCTTTACAACCTTTATTCCCAACCTCGCATTAGGCCGTGGCACTTGCTCCTAAACACAGGACGTACTGGGTCTCCATTGTTTTTTATCGCCGTACCACAACACAGGGAACATTTAACAAGCTTCAAACCAACAAATCTCCCTGCCCGCTCGTTAGCAACTTTTACTGTTACTGCAGTTGTAAACTGTTGGCCGTTCCGACTAAAATAATACCGTAGTGCTGTAATATTCGATAATGTGGAGTCTTGCGGTGGCGAGTCTCGGATTTGTTTTTCGACGAAAGGTTTCAAGTTCTGTCAATGGCTCGTCATCATCATATCAGGGCCCGGATTCCACTAAATAAATCGCTTCACCGTTTAAATAATATTGTGTCAAAATGTCAGTGTTAAACTCTTTTTGGTATTCTACTACCACAAACTT
Source organism: Eupithecia centaureata (assembly GCA_944547425.1). Lineage (NCBI taxonomy): Eukaryota > Metazoa > Arthropoda > Insecta > Lepidoptera > Geometridae > Eupithecia > Eupithecia centaureata. Next base: position 2,514,288 of record OX155681.1, on the reverse strand, counting down.
TTAGAGATTCGTTTAAAGCGGTGACGATTACCTACGTTTATGACCACTATGACTACCAATTTGACATTCTAATTATGAAAGTCTCTTCAATCGCAAAAAATAGTAGAATACCAAATGCACAAACGTCATTTTAATCATCGTGATTGAATGGCACTATTGAGACCTTAGTTTTGACATTAGTGGAATTTGGCCCCAGTTTAAAAACACCTTTGCTAGACATGGGTGTCCCCCATAAGACTCTACCTACAAATGGCTTTCTTGTACCACTGAAGTGTTTTTATATTGGACTTGCATTTCCGTAAACTGGGGATGTTATATTGCTAGGTAGTATTGTCAGCAGGATCCGTTCAGTAGTTTTTGCGTGAAAGAGGAACAAACATCTATTCAAACTTTCACGTTTATATTAAAAATTAAAACTAGTTTTCCTACTTATATTATAAACGCGAAAGTTTGTAAGTATGGATGGATGGATGTTTGTTACACTTTCACACAAAAACTACTGAACGGATATGGATGAAATTTGGCACAGAGATAGATTATTGTCTGGTAAAACACATAGGCTATATTTTAAACCTCAATTCTTACGGGTACGGGAATTACGCGGGTGTAACTGCGAGGCGCTGCTAGTAATAAATACACAAGCTTGTAGGTAATTGATATAACTTAGGGTGGGTGTACCAGTAACAAACCGATTAAGCAACATTTTAAAAGTAATTGTGATGTTTTCAATTGTAAATACTAGTTGTAATTTTTCTATTCCTTTGCTTGTAATTTTCGTTGTTAATAAAGATATTGTGATGTTGTGACTTAATTAAATATTACAACAAGTATTGCAAAAAAAGAATAACCTGCTTCTAGTCTACCACAGAATAAAGTAGCTTATTCGGATTTACTTTAGTTAATAGGTTTTTTTATTTGATAATTAGTCAAATCAGCTTGTACCAGCAATAGACCAGACCTTGTGCCAGTAGTGAACCAGGAAATAAAACAATTGCTTTAAGTGAACAAAATTATTATAACAAGTCCTGAACTTAACAATCATCACAAACTGTTCATCAGTCTACAATCATCATCATCAACCTATGTTAGTCCACTGCTGGACATAGGCCTCCCCCAATGAGCGCCATAGTTCCCTGTCTTCAGTTTGACGCATCGAGCATCTGCCAGCAGTCTTTCGCAGATCGTCATCTCACCTGGCCGGAGGGCGTCCTACACTACGTTTACCGAGTCGCGGTCTCCACTCAAGAACAAATTTACCCCAACGGTTGTCGGTTCTTCGCGAGATATGACCGGCCCATTGCCACTTCAGCTTGCTAATTCTTTGAGATATGTCGATAACTTTGGTTCTCTCTCGGATGTATTCGTTACGAATTCTATCCTTCAGAGAGTCTGCAAGTTTCATGTGAAACTTGAATGCTATAAAGGTAATAACTAATTTGATAACTAGATAATTATGAAGTGATTCATATCACGTACATAATCATCGCTCGCAATAAAATATTCATGAATGAATAAACAAATATAATACAAATCAAAATACAAAAAAAATAATGTTATAACGTTTTTTTCGGCGTCATTATGTCTGTTAAAAATAAAGGTGGTCTGTGGTACAAACTCGATATCACCAGTAACGAACCACTGGTCTACTAAGACTTTTTTTAAATAATGAACACAGTGTAATTAAGTAAACATAAATGTAGAAGAAAAAATAAACAAATTGTCAAAAAGAGAGCATCCAGGAGGTGTCTTGGATGATAGAAAGTATCCAGGAGGTGTCTTTGATGATGGATAACATCCAGGAAGTGTCTTTGATGATGGAGAGCATCCAGGAGGTGTCTTTGATGATGGAGAGCATCCAGGAGTTGTCTATGATGATGGAGAGCATCCAGGAGGTGTCTAGGATAATGGAGAGCATCCAGGAGGTGTCTTTGATGATGGAGAGCATCCAGGAGGTGTCTTTGATGATGGAGAGCATCCAGGAGGTGTCTTTGATGATGGAGAGCATCCAGGAGGTGTCTTTGATGATGGAGATAATCCAGGAGGTGTCTTTGATGATGGAGATCATCCAGGAGGTGCCTTTGATGATGGAGAGCATCCAGGAGGTGTCTAGGATGATGGAGAGTATCCAGGAGGTGTCTAGGATGACGGAGAGCTTCCAAGAGGTGTATTTGATGATTGAGAGCATCTAGGAGGTGTCTATGATGATTGAGAGCATCTAGGAGGTGTCTTTGATGATTGAGAGCATCCAGGCGGGTGCGGAGCCCCCCGCGGCCGAAGCCTTCGGTCTGGACCTGCAGGCCTTCGTGCAGCATCAGCGCAGGGACACGCGCCCGCTGCTGCTGGGGAAGACGGAGATTGACGAGCTCATGATTAAGGGCATCCAGTTGTGAATGAGCGAGGGGAGACAGGGGTCTATGGTGATTAAGAGCATCTAGGAGGTGTCTATGATGATTGAGAGGATCTAGGAGGTGTCTATGTTGATTGAGAGCATCCAGGCGGGCGCGGCTTTTCCAATGACTACTTTTGATTAAAATTAGCATTTTCTGATGAAAGAAAATGAAATTTGATTGCTTTTTGCCCACAACTAGATTAAACAAAGTTAATATATCTTTCAAAGGGCAATGTATACGCTTCTACAACAAAACTCCAAGTGAGTTGCAAAAATTATCGGTAAATAATTTCAAACTAATTATCAAAACTATTCTGTGTAAAAAGGCTTACTATAAAATATCTGATTATTTAGATGATAAAAAAGCTTGGGACGAGTTTTGCTCCAACTCTAAAACTAACAACCTAACAAGGTAAAGGTTTCTTGTTCGCTTCTTTACTTTACCTAAATAGACCGAAGTGAACAATAATCAAAGTGAGCACTTTATTTCATAATTTCAATTATTTTTAACATGTATTTTATGACGTGTCCGTCCAAGTGTCCTGTAAGGTCTTAAGGAAATAAACTTTGAATTTTAATTTTTTGAATTTTCTTCTTCTTAGTCGCTACACTCTTGACAGAGTGGTCGCGGTCGTCATATCAGGGAGGGTGGCAGCCTTCACAATCCGCCGCCATTCTTCTCGCACCGCTGCTTTTCTGGTGCATTCGTGTAGGGAACTGTTTAGTGCAACTTTTACTTGGTCCGTCCAGCGCATACGGGATCTTCCACGAGCTCTTGTGCCGTCAACTTTTCCTTGTACGACAAGCCGTTCTACAGACTCATCTCCTCGGCGCGCAACATGTCCGAAGAAAGTGAGAATGCGACCTTGAACGATGGAAGAAAGACGCTGCTTGACACGAAGTTCAGTTAGTATTGAGATGTTGGTTCGGAATTCGGTCCATGATATCCCAAGCATTTTTCTCCAACACCACGTTTCTAGAGCGTCTATCTTCTTTTTCTCAGTTTCTCTAAGTGTCCACGTTTCAGCGCCGTAGAGAAATATGGGAAACACTAATGCTCTGACCAAGCGCATTTTCGTGCATTTAGTTATGTTTCTGTTTCTCCATATTTTCTGGAGTTTATCCATAGCTGACCTCGTGATAGCCATGCGTCGTTTGATTTCTTCCGCGCATCCACCGATGTTAGAAATGAGGGCGCCAAGGTAGATGTATGTATGATGGAACTACTGCACAATTCGCTATTTTCTTAACGCCGGGCGAGTTTTCATTTTCTCGGTCGATGATCATAATCTTTGTCTTGCTGCGATTTATCTTTAAGCCGAAATCATAACTAACCCGTTCCATTCTGCGAAGAAGCTCCTCCATGTTTCCGATGCTTGTTGCAAATAGGGTTGTGTCATCTGCGTACCGCAGATTGGAGATTTTATGACCCCCGACCGTGATTCCGTCAGACCAGCCATCAAGCGTTATTCTCATTACAAGATTTTTGAATTTTACACATCATATTACGCAATTAATTGGAAAATAAGTTAAAACGATTGATACAACAAAGATTTCAAAAGATTGAAAAAACTTATCGTCGAAGTGCAGCTTACTAATATGGCCGCCCAGAACGAAAACAATGGTTTTTGTTTTGTTTTTTTGTTTTGGTTTGCTTTTTATAGTTGTTAAAATTTTAGTGAGTATAGCTAACATCACATACATTACATTACTTATTATAAAATAAGTCGCTTTCTCTATCCCTATATCCCTGTATGATTCAATCTTTAAAACTACGCAACAGATTTTGATGCGGTTTTTTTTAATAGATAGAGTGATTCAAGATGAAGGTTTATACGTATAATAAAACCAGTACAAAGCCGGGGCGGTTCGCTAGTAAAATATAAATAATTCAAAATATATAAAACTCATAGAATTTTTTGTTCTTTCACAGTGTTCAAGTCCCAAACGTCGCTGTCAACGGATTCTGGGCTGTGTACTGAGAGGGGTCTGCGAAGGACTCATATAGAACTGCTAAAGCCACCAGGGAAGAGAATAGGACTTAAACTGGCAGGTGAGTCTTTGTAACCATAAAAAGAAAAAACTTCTGTTCTTTTTAAAATGAGATGTCTGTTCTTTTAAAAGAAGATGTAGGTAGGTATATTCGTATTTATTATTTTATTTTATGTTTTCTGTTTAATTTTTTTCAGCCACAGACAGAAAATGTAAGTACAATTTCTTGCAAATAAAATTATTTATTTTTGTATTAAAATTTCATAATAATGTTACATTTATAATAGTTAATAACTTATGATTCAATGAATGGGGTTATTCTACACAATTATTTTTCCATTTCATTTATTCATTTTACCTACATTTCAGTTAAATTATAAAAATATGAATTATGAACGAGTTAGGATTTTTAGTTTAAAATGAGTCCAGTTTTAAGTTTTTTTGTTTACGTTTTAATTCATTTGTTGATTTAATCCAACTTGCGACAGCTTGTTTTTACTCTGATTTCAACTGTTTAAATTCACAATAATTAGGTACAAGGTATTTACAAAATTTAAATACGTCAAATTTTTTTAATAAAGGAGTAATGAAGGGTTCGATAACTCTAAAATTGGAATAAATTTGACAAAAAGCCAGGCTTTTGAATTTATAATAACTTGGAAAGTTAAAAAATGTACCGCGTAAATTGTATCAATGCCATTTTGTACCTTAAGGTGAAAAAATACATTTTCTTTTTCTTTGTAGTCATATTATAAACATGCCTGTAGGTTTTCTCAAGCGGCACAACCTCATATAAATCGTATAAACCATAAATTGTGGCGGCGGCGCGGAATTCTTTCACCGCCATTTTGGAATTAAAAGCATAATTTTCGCGGGTAGGTAGCGCGGGTTAACTGATTACGCAAGAGTTTATATAATTTGGAATTTCGCGGTAAATTTTGTCATTTTTGTGTTGTTTTTTAATCCTGCCTAAACTATGTGCGTTGCTTTGGAATAATTAGTAGGTAAATTAAAATCATTCCGGTCCAATTTATCCCAGTCAACTGCTTCTAGTTTGAAAAGATTTTATAAGGATCCTAAAGGATAACTTTATAGGTATAAGTACAGTATTGTATTAATAACGTAGTAGAATACTTTTTATACTTACCTACCGATTTTTTACTCAAAATACTATGCAGGCATAAAATCTATTACATTTCCTTAAAACCATTAAATTCATTATAAAATAACAGAAAACAAAATATCTTTCTGAAACAAATAGGATAAACTTTTATGTCCCAAACTCACCTTTTCACTTTCAGCAAAAAATACCTTTCAACCAAAATATTTGTGCAAAACATATTTCGTTTTTAATAAAGATAAAATGTGATTATCCAAGTCGACAATTTTCCATTCTAGAACTGAACTCTGCCCGGGTAAAACCTATTATTATTTATTCTGTGCCCGGGCCTTCTTTACAAATCGGCTTAGAAGTCCAAGAACAGCTGAGTTAAAACAGTTTTACTTACTTAAACTCAGTGTTATTACTACTTTTAGGTTATTTTATTACATCAGATATCAATTCTTCCATTTTCAAGGTTCTATGATCAGACTATAGAACTATCGTTCTATGCTCTTTTAGCCTTAATACAAATATGCCAAATATTCGTGTAAATATCACGTAGCGTTAAAAGTATCGATCGGTTTATAAAACATTATGGATCTCTTTGAAACCTACATAATAGGTAGGTACTTAATGCATGTTCATTTGCCAATTTGTATAATACTGAAACGTGGACACTCATGGTAGGGCTGGTCCACCAGTTTAAAGTCGCTCAGCGAGCTATGGAAAGAGCTATGCTCGGAGTTTCTCTGATGGATAGGATTCGTAATGAATACATCCAACAGAGAACCAAAGTTATCGACATAGCTCAAAGAATTAGCAAGTTGAAGTGGCAGTGGGCCGGCCATACCGCGCGAAGAACCGACAACCGTTGGGTAAACGTGTTCCTGAGTGGAGACCGCGACTCGGCAAACGTAGTGTAGAACGCCCTCTGGCCAGGTGGGATGACGATCTGCGAAGGACTGCTGGCAGATGCTGGATGCGGCAAGCTGAAGACAGGGCGCTATGGCGCTCATTAGGGGAGGCCTATGTCCAGCAGTGGACTAATATAGGCTGATGATGATGATGAAACGTTTTATTGTAAAATTTATTCTTTTAATTTGACTTCAATAATAATAATGTCGTCAATTATTTTTGAAAACGCGATGATAACTTTTTCATTTATCTGGACTACTTTGGAGCTGCAGAATTATATATGGTATAATCTTATTTTGGGTGGATTGTATATTTTATGGTTTGGATATAACAGACTCTAAATCCTATTCAAAGTATAAAATATCCGTTCTCGATGCGATCATAAAGATTACTGAACTACTTTGAGAGTATCGCCTTTTAAAAATCTTGTTTACATAAATCAACCCAGCGGTTTTGATTTTCCCTGCGCCCGGGGGTTAATCCACGACGAATTTACATATTTATTGGGTGCCTGGGTACAGATGCGGTGTCTAATCGATAACCAAGCAACTTTTGGCCTTGACTGTACCGTACCGTCTATGATAGTTGATTAAAATTTAAAATGAGCCAATTTTGTATAATTGTCGCGATTGTACTGTACTTTTTCAATCTTTTGTTACAAACAATTGCGTAGGTAACTCAATTTCTCAACTCGACAAAATTATTTGTTGTCTCGAAATCTTGTAAGTAGATTTAAAATGCAAAGCCAGATTTAAGGTTCCGCTGCTTGTCATTATTGTCAATCAACTTGTTTTGCTGACTGTACACAGGGTCGGGTGAAGTGTTAATTAAGTTTTGGGGTGATTGTGCGGAAATTTATTGTTATCAAAGGATATTGCGGTGCAACTCGAAATTTGTTCAGAAAATTAAATTAAAAGGTTTAAAATTGACGGGTAAAAATACGACACTTTAGGAAATTTTTGTGAAAATTACACGAACAAACCTGAACAAAAAAGTGACTCAGAAAGTAACTTTGTGTAACCTCTTAGAAAAAATATAAATTACCTTTGATACCGTATTCTAGGAAAGGGCTGTTTAAAAGCTTTGTTCCTCGAGTATCTTTTGTACGAAATAGCAGCCTTACTAAAGGCATGTTAAAAAAGCTTTTCGAGAATCGAAACATCAATCTCTTCCTTACAAACCGAAGAACAAATGAAACCTCACTAGATAAGAGATAAAACGAGGTAGCTGATTCCGATTCCACACGCACGTTCTTCTAACAATAACTTGAGGCTTACAACTTCAAGGAAGCGAAAAGAAATTGCGTACTATCAAACATAGCTTTTCTGTAATAAATCAAACTGGGCTTTCTTCGTTCTTAGATTATTTCCTTTGAAGCAGGGAGGTAGCAAGGTACGATATGAGGGCCGCAGTGAAATATAAAATTTTAGAAGTGTTTTTCCTAATCATTTGCATTATACCTAGATCATACATTATATTTTGCGGTTGTTTAATTACAATGTATTCCTATCTGCTAAAGTAATAATATTACATACCTAAGCAATCTTAGTAAGAAAGCAATTCGAAATCGGAACCTTTATTTCAAAAGTATTCATTAATTCTTTAAGTATAATTAAAAATACAACAAAATAAAAAAGAAGAAATGTTTCATAAACAAGGCAATTTAGCAGATAATTCGGTAAAATCTTATTCTAAATCAATAAGGATGACAATCCAAGGCCAAGGTTTTTCACGAGTAGCGTGATTATACTTAGTCATTATCCCTACCTAGCTAATGATCTGCCCCTGAACGATAACTCACTCCATCTCTGCATCAACCTAACATATCATGAGTAGGTACAACATAGTTCAACATAATGTAACAAATGGCCCAGGGATATTTGTCAAAGGATAGAAATGGACAAACGCTGACCTTGATCATTGTATATTTCAAGCAGAATTTATTCTGAGTGTTGTTCTTATGGTTTGTGGTTTCTCAAGGAAATGTCTTATTTTTATCAAATTCTGAGCTTTTATATACTGTATTTTTATATTTTATCGTAGAGACCAAAATAAATATGCCTCAGACAAATTGTTACAGCCCAAAGGATAATCTTTCCTCGAATAAGAATAATCGCGAGTCGAGAGCAATTATTTTGTTTTAATTGCTTTCAGAAAATAAATAACAAGTTATTTTTGAAAATATAATTTATTTTTATAAGCAGAATTTTACGTTCGATTCCATTCCAAAGGCAAAATAACAGAACTGTTAATAATGAACTAAAACTTTATATAGAAATGAAGCTTTTAAATTTGTTTTAAAAAATCAGATACCCGATATATTTTTTTTATTGTTGCTACGAACTTACGAAACTTAAAATAATTTTCGAATATAAACTAAGTACACTAGACAAAGCCTTTGCTGATAGGAAAATCTTCTTATTTGACGGTTAACGTGTAATTTTTTGACAATGCTAATTGTAGCTACATACCTATATCACTTTTAACTATTAATTCTATGATTGTCTTTGTAAACCATGTGCTTTTTTATTATTGAATTGAATGATTTGACTAAGTGTTGTTTGTGTACGTACGTCTCCGACGCAGAAGGTTGTGTGTTCGATTCCTGGTTTGGGAAAAATATTTGTATGATCTGCAAATATCTGATCCGGGGTTCTGGGTGTTCTCTAAATTATGTAATAAAAATATCTTCACTACATAGTATAAAACAAAGTCGCTTTATCTGTCCCTATATCCCTTTGACTGTTTAAATCTTTAAAACTACGCAACGGATTTCGATGCGGTTTTTTATAAAAGAGAGAGTGATTCAAGTGGAAGGTTTATACGTATAATAAAACCGTGCGAAGCCGGGGCGGGTCGCTAGTTTTAAATAAAAGTAAGTATAGTAATAAATCAGTCATCTAGTACCCTCGGCTGTATCTTTGTTTTTATTCTTTTTTTTTTTATATGGTTTGGGGCTAGATGGTGCCGTGTAGATAGTCTATGGCATTATTTATGTATTATTAGAAATTGAAAGTAAAACCATCGAATGCAGGAGTTAAAAGCAAAACTCTACAATTAACCCTATACAATTGCATTTGAAGCAGAGCTTTGAAGAGGCGTTTCCAGTTAATCCGTCCAATGAGATTTACTGCGTAATTACGGCGTCAAACGCAATCTATGTCTGTGTAGTCGATTGTACTACGGACGAACGATAGCGATCTTATTCGGAATAGGCTCGATTCCTAAAAAAAAAGAATCAGTCCGTCATATAAAAAATATATTGGATAAGTACCTATAGAGTTTGGTGGCCACCAAAGTCAACTTCGTATCTCTTCCTAAACTAGACAAAATGAAACTACTACATAGGCATTAAATAAAAGCTTATGATAGATAAAACAAACTGTACGTGTGAATTTTGGAAATTCCTTTGTTTGACGTAATTATATGATAAAACAAGTGGGGGCGCTTTAGGTACTGTTTACAAAAGTAATGCGCCTTAACACGCGCTTTACTGTTGTATGTACTAACTGTAATAAAAAAGTAACTAACAGTTAAATATTAAAATTAAACATAAACAAAAGGCCGGGCATAAAGTAAAAATAGTTAGCTTTGTCTGAACTATACTCAAATATCGATGATTTTAGCAGCTTGGATTTCCACTGAAATCTACATAGCATTTCCGTAACACGTCTTTACTAAGCTTTTGACTCGAATTAATCTACCCAACCTCTCAAACTCAAAGGGAGGCTCATGGAGCTCATGAATACCGAAGTCTATTTAATTCTCAATCAAAGTCACTCAACGATTCATGTAAGCTACATATATCCAAGGAGTTCATATAAATCCTATCTTCCAATATCCAATGTCCTATATCCAATCTAACTGAACCCCTTTGTGAGTGGTGTTCGTCTCAATGACTACCTACTCCTCTGTCTACCTACTGTCTCAATGCGACGCAATTAGTTGTTAAACGGGCTTCCTCTTCCTTTCACTAAATACTATTCGGATAGGAGACATTGAAGTAAGTTAGTAATATTATAGTCGACAGAGATCTTTCTGTTCCTAAAAATACGAAATCATTTAATAACGATGCGCATGGTAACATATGAAAATAAAAAGTAATAAATAATTATTGGATGCATCAAGCTGAAGACAGGGCGCTATGGCGCTCATTAGGGGAAGCCTATGTCCAGCAGTGGACTAATATGGGCTGATGATGATGATGATAATGAATAAAAATGCTGGATAATCCACACAGCGTCACCTAGCCTCAAGCTTACAAAAGCTTGTTCTAGATGACTGAATTATATTTAATGAAATACATTACAAAGTTACATTTTTTAACACCCAGAGGAACAAATATTTGTAAATCGTCCAAACATTTGTCCCAAGGCTGGAATCAAACCTGCAACCTCCTTTCTCACACAAAATACTTGAAAAATGAAAATGAAAAAATATTTTTTTCTTAAAAACACAATTCATGGACAGATTACCTGCGGTCTCCGCACTAGGCAAAGCCTGTATCGCGGGGACCAGTTATTTGAATTAACTAGTATGAAGTTTCGGACTACTAACATAGGTATTTTAAGAAAACATAACAGTAAAATTAATGCAGAACTACAAAACAAAGTATAAAACTAGGTAAGAAAAGTTACATGTTTATTTGTTATAAACCTTTGTAAATTGCCAAAAGTTAGTTTTTTTTTCTTGAGTTTATTAACGAAGGCGTGGGCGTGAATTTTATTTACAAAGAAAATTACGAACAGGAATCGAGCTTACTGCAGACGATGGAAACAGTCTAGAGGTAGCTCAACTGATCCAAATCAATATCAGTCGTCGTGTCCCCAAGACGCTGACTTGCAGAACAACCCCGGTTAGGCAATGTTGATGCGCTGCGACAGATACTCGCCAGCTCTCAAATAAGGTACGCTTCGCTTCGATCATATCTATTTTAAATAAAAAACCGAATATTGTGGACAGATATAAATTTTATAAAAACCAACATATTATGCATGTCATAATTTGTTGTGTTTTTATAAAATTATATCTGACTAATTATTGTGGTTATTACTTACTCCTTTTTATTACTACTTATTGTAAATTCTCGTTGTAATTAGTCGTTTTTTTAATTGTTTCGATCTGACAACAACATTCTAAATCTCATTTCTAGTATGTGAGGTTCCCAGTATGAATCTACTTACGTTCCGTTTTACGCAGTGACTTCATGTCGCAGAGCAGGGTCTAGCCCATGTGTACACATTCGTTGAATATTTTATCATATCGAAACAGAGAAGGCTTTGTTAGCCTAATAGGATTAGGTGGTTATACATCAACATTATATCAAATCCTGTAACTGCTGATGGATTTTCTATTTCTTGTCGACCCTTTTTGGTTTGATTTAATTTCATTGCAAACGCAGATATCGAAGACACTGTTTTTGACTTTAGGCAATTTCTGTTAATTTTTCTCGCTGAATCTAGAATTTTATTAGGAATATGAAATAAATAACTTTATTTCTTTAGGCTTACAATGGAAGCACTTTAAATAAGCCCATTTTAACCATAAATTATCATCAAAATTATATAGGTACCTAATTGATTTTCTTTTCGCTTAAATTGTTTGTCTACTAATGGAACTTCTTTACAATCGAAAATTCGATGATGTTACTTCAGACTGTTGAAAACAATTTTTTATTTATTTCTCGTTTAAAAATTGTTGATAAAAAAATGAGTATATTTATTTCTGTGATTCAATTAAAAAATATATTTAATAAAAAACTTACAGTTCAATCATCACATTGTCATATGCTATCACAGTATTTATTTAATAAATAAATACTACCAACTTTGGAATATCAAAGGGCGGTAACAGATTTAAAGCGTCAATTAGTACCTCTCAACCGCTGAGAACTAAATTTGTACACTTGGGGGGTTAAAAATAGTTGCGTGTTGGCTACATGATGCTGTTTCGAGAGATCGCGGTTGCTGGAATCGGCCATTTCATTATTTTTACGAGTTTTGAGCTAATTTTTAGTACCTACTTAAAACCGCCGAAAAACAAAAGGCGTTTCTTTATTCGGTTTTATGTTTTCTTGCGTGTAAATACAAAATAAATATCGTATCGTATCGTTATAGGTATAAATGTACCTATTCGATATCTTCGCCAATTGTTATCTGAAATTGATGATTTTTTCCGTTTTTATAAAAAAAATGATCTTGAGGTAGTCCCATTAAAAATATTCCTATTTTTGTTATTTATTCAAACGAAAAAATTTAAACTTATTGAAATTTTAAGGAGGGTTTTAGTTTTTGTAATAAACAGCGAATCATAGAAGTATACCCACAGGTACATCTTATTATAAATAACATAGGTATAACTTATATAATATAATAGTGGATTTATTTGATAAGGTATCTAATAAGTTAATCAGCCATGTTTTACCTTGACTTAAGAATTAAATTGAAGTAAGATATAAAAAAAATCAGCCTAAACTATTTTTTTATACCGGCCTTGTCATTCCTGGCATGGCCTCTTTCCGTTACTCTTGGATGATTCTTCAGTTTTGAAATGTAAGTAATTTCGTTTTACCAGCAACTTTTCTATTCGCAGCAGGGATATAAAACTCTAAAGCCATAAAATTCACATAAAACAACAAAATAAAGGTAAACCAAATACAAACAAATACAAATACAAACTTAACCTTATGATTTACTGCCAACAGTCGCATCTAGTGCGTTTACATCCGTGTGAGTTAACGCCTTACAGCTGTCGAGTCATTTCAGCTCAGGTTTTAAAATTTTAGTTTTGCTCTGAGGGAAAAACAACGTCATAGCAAACTGTACTTGCTTAAGAATTCTCGACCCAGAGCTTTAGAGATGAGGATTATTTGGATTAGAGTTTTAGTTCTCGTATTTCGTATTTATAGTTCTTTTATTTTAGTTTTAGCTAGAGACGTTCGAAAATGAACTTCTTAAAACGTCAGTAGAAGCTACATCATTAATACATGGCCATAATGTTCTGGGTGTTTTCTATACTAAGAAATAAATCTGTGTTACCTTATATATTTTATACAGTATAAAATATATAAGTAATATCACTCACCTGCTACCCAAAATAGCTCTACTTATCTTGAGCTAGCTCGGCTTATCATGGGGCTAGATGATACTGTATGGATTCAAGTATTATTTTTGAACTAGTATCTTCCCGGGGCTTTAAGTTTACATACTTAAATGCGTACGAGTCATATTATGACTCGTACGCATTTTAAGTTAAAAGAAAAGAGGAGCTATGCAAAGGGTTGCATGGAATACACAACGCAAAGATGAAATATCCAACAAAGTATAGCTCATTTAAATGCCATTACTGGAACTTTCCCGTCACTAACCAGGGCGCGGTTTTATGAGTAGAGTGTTTTGCGATGTTAGACCGCACTGCAAATGTGTTAATACCCGGGCTATTTGAGCAGTATGAGTTTAAGTGGGGTTGGTGGACTGTTTGTTGTGTACAATGGATGTAGTTATACAATTTTGTATTGGTATTTTAAAAAACATTTAAATTCGTTGTGGTATACATTATCTACAAATTATAATGTTTTAAAGTAATACGGTTTCTTAATATGATGGCTACTGTTTCTGAGGAAGAAAAAAATCTCCTAGCACACATTCTTTACTTAAAAGGAAGCTTCAAATTTGTATAAAAGATGCTTGAACATTGTGCTCAAACGGTTCTTAAGTGTACGGTACTCAACACTTAAATTCTTTCAAAACAGATTGATGCTCAAATGTTTCTATTCATCCATCGATGCCTCCCTCTGTATATCTAACAAAACTTTCGTATTTATAAAATGGGTACTTATTGTTTTATAAAATAAATAATAAGTGAAAGCAAACAAAGCTCATCCTAATCAAATACGCCGCAAATGACGTATAAGTTTGCGACGCGGTCATATGTTTTGCTCATGTTGTGCCCAAAAGTAAGCCTACCGACTCGGATATAAGTGAAGTACAAAATGACTCAGCTACATGACACCACATTGACATCCAATAATTCAGGCCAGCCATGCGAAAGTACGCGCTTCGCTGCCCCCTGCCCACGACTGATACGATTATACTCGTGTAACGGTCCGAGGGAATGAAAAAAACGGTATCGGAAAATTCATAGCTGATAATAAAATATATAAAAAAAACAAAATATTTTTTTATGACTATTTCAATTTGTTTTACGGCTGGCCTAAGCTCCTGATGACACAATACACACACAATAATGACTATAAGTAAGTCAAATTTTAAACTATATTTCTAATTTTTGTTTCTACAACATGTTTGTCTTATTATTGACTAGCGACCCGCCCCACTTCGCACGGTTCTATTATACGTATAAACCTTCCTCTTGAATCACTCTATCTATTAAAAACCGCATCAAAATCCGTTGCGTAGTTTTAAAGATTTAAGCATACATAGGGACAGAGAAAGCGACTTTGTTTTATATTATGTAGGGATTTAGTAATGTCGTTGTGGAACTGCGCAACATCTGCCCAATTGATGTAATAATTTATAGACTAATAAACCTTCTTTAAAAGATTTTGTTTTATGTACTGTTTAAATCTACGAATAGGAAGTTCAGTTGCTTCAAACGGAAACTTATAATAGAAGCGCAGGTAATTACCCATAGAATATGATTTTTCCACCGTTCGTAATCTTTAAGATAGGACACCCGATGGAAAGCTATAATGGGGCATTGGCACGTTTTTCTTGCGTTGAAAGATGACTCATCTCCTGAATACCTACTGAGCATACTAAACAAGGGCGATATGCCATAATCACCTTGATTGGCAGCCCGGATTGGTGAAGATTTTAAACAACATACATGCTGTCTCCTGCTACCCTTTCAATTCTCTTCGCGTCAGGTTCGTCACAAAATAAGTTGGAGGGATCAATTGATTAATCGACCACAACAGAACGTAAATAAACACATCACAGAAAATAATATTTTTTGATTGATATCCTTTAGTCGCCTTCTGGTAAATTAAATTAAATTAAATTCATTTATTTTCAGACACAAAGATCCATAAATTAGAATAATAAATGTCACACAGATAATCAAAAACAGAGGTAGGTACACAGTCATTCACATTAATGAGTTTTAGATTGACTACAAAAACATATAATTTCTAGACATCAATTTATATAATAAATTTGTTTGGAACATGGGTTGATAAGGCTTGACGTCCAGTGCCTTTGCAGTCCACTGCAATGTCTATCGGCCAGTACCCCTATCAGACTGTTAGTGCTGCCCAGTATCCTGCGTTTTATAGATATTATTTTATTGCGAATCACAGCGTAAAAGTCCTTTACATGTGCGTCAGCAAACATGCCAGACGCACTACAGTATCTGGGCAGCCCCACCATTGCTCTAAACAAATTATTATATAGGACACGTAGGGCACTGATGGACGCTTTGGTAAAGTCGCTGTAGAAGATACTTAAGTAATGTAGCAGGACAAAAAGTCCTCTCTTAACTTGACAGCAACTTTGGACCAGGACATAAAGGATTAATAGATTAATGCTTGCTTGTGTCATACTTTTGTTAGGGAAGGAAGTCCCTTCAAATAAGATGAATACCAGCTTTTACCCATGGTTTCGTTGTCACAGGGTCTCGTGACTACAATGATTTAGGCAACAAATCAATTGGAATTAGGTACATAAAAATACATAGTTCCAAGTCTAGAATTTTATGTGAGCATAATTTCATCTCAATCTATTCAGTACTTTTGTAGTTGTCTTCACACAAACAACTCCACAACTTAAGATAAACTGCACATTTTACCCTTCATATTATGTATTGTATGTATGTGATTAATTTGCTCTATCCTAATATGTGGTTATAACATAACCCAAGTCTATATAGGTTGGTATAATTATTGTAACAAGCCAGATCATGGTAAACCTATATACCTTCAAAGTAAATTACCCGATCAATCGTCAATACAATCAACCCAAATCAAATCAGAGTATTATGTATTTACTTAGTACGATTGAGTAGACGACTCTCAGTCCATCAAAATATTATGGAACATTTCATTCTTTCTGATAGATAAGTCATGGTATTTTTATAATGTTACTAACGACCCGCCCCGGCTTTGCACTTTTGGTTTTATTATAGGTATAAACCTTCCTCTTGCTATCTATTAAAAACCGCATCTAAATCAATTGCGTAGTTTTAAAGATTTAAGCATACAAAGGGACATAGGGACAGAGAAAGCGACTTTGTTTTATACTATGTAGTGATAATAATTTCTTTGTGTGCTTTGACTATTTGAAGAAGTTTGAACCTATAAAATCAGCGGCTTTCACTGTTAATTTGTCTTAGTAGATTTTCAAAAATGTCTTGTTGAATATTTAGCTGTTTGATAATTAGCGTATTTTAATTTTATAGTATGTTTAAGTTTATAAATTATGTCTTTGTTTAGTCACTTTGTTTCATTTAGGCAACTTTCAATAAAATTAATAAGGAATTTTTTTGCTACGTCTTGTATTATTTCATTAAGCCGCTTTGTGATTAAAAACAATGAACAAAAGGTGGGATCGTGTTTGATTTATCATTCATTATTAAATTCCTTTTACTGGATTCCGGATAATTATACGAAAATTTGAACTTGTTTATTGATGTATAAAACTGTTCATTTAAATTATGCACAAATCTGATAATTCCGTAAAAGCATATTAAGTTCTTGCTGCTTTTACCAATTTAATAAAAGGAGTTATGGTTTATTTTACAATGTATACCTACGTAACTAGCTTCTTCCACAGTTTTGTCCATATTTTTCGAGATGAAATGAACTCTTAATGTTATACCACATCTAATTTAGCTACGTCTGTAAACTTTCAAGCACGATTCCATCATGAGGGTCTTCGTTGTCTTCAGCTTAACATCGTAATCTATCATCTTTATTTATAAATGTATGCATCCAAAGGTTGCCAGGAAGATATCGCTTCTAAGCGACAAGGCCGCCCATTGTACTTGATTTGTATATTGTTCTTTTTTCTGGTGTAAAATCAAGCATTTGTATTGTATTGTATGATCAAAATAATATATTATTTTGATAAAAGGGACAATTTTTATCTGAATCCTATAGTTTATGCTGAGCTAGGGACCATTTTACCCAATATTATAAATATATAGGTAATTCTTCTTCATTTTTTATTGTATTTAGCTCTAGTTGTGCATGTATTTTTTATGGTACCTAAGTACGTACTTACTTTATTTTATCTATTGTTCTTGTATATTTTATTGGGTTAGTAAATGAATTTATTATTATTATTATAGAACTGGAAACCGTTGCACTGAACTTTAAACAATGTGCAGTTTCATTCCATACTTCCTTTTCTCAGACAATCAACACTTAACAGAACCATTTTAAGATCCCCATTTATTATTCTTTTACAGTAGAATTTCAATTAAGTGCATTTCCAATTGTAGAGAAAAGGGCAATTACTTGAAACTGTAATTTAAAGAAAGCTTTTGAAACAATTCGAACATACTTTATACGTCGAGGAAACATAGAATATCAACTTTAGACGGTATTTTCAAGATGTTACGGCTAATTTTCATTTGTAGAATGCAGTTGGCCTTCAGTGAAACGGTACTACTTGATTCTGAATGGATAAACGGAGCATTTATTCAATTAAAAGATTGTATCTCGTTTACTTCCATTTGAGATTAAATCTATCTCGAGAACTATTTATTCCAAAACCAATCGAACTAAACCTCCAAAAGAACGGTTAATACTATTCATACATAAAAATAATCTATACAAATATTATAAAGAGGAAAGGTTTGATTTTTTGTTTGTTTGTTTGTTTGTATGAATTGAATAGGCTCCAAAACTACTTGGCAGATTTGAAAAATTCTTTCACTGTTGGAAAGCTACATCATTTCTGAGTGACATAGGCTATATTTCATTTTCAAAAAAAATAGGCATCCTTACTAAAATTACGATAACGTAATCCAAGGTGTGAAAAAAATATCAAAAAACTACCTTACATCGCGTGCGCTGCGAAAACTATTGATGATAGAACAAAATGATATACTACATTTTTTTAGAACACACCATTATCTACAAAAAATCAGCGGCAGCATATCTCTAACTATTACAGTCATGTCACAATAAGCGTTTTTTTGTTGAAAAAAAGAAATTAAAATACCACCGCTACAAAAAGCTCTTTATTTGTACCTTGGTATTAACCCTTATCAAAATAAATGATGTATTATTTAAGACTGCTTCAATATCTTTATATTACTTTTTGAATTATTCGATTCTGACAATCCATTCAAAAGATATCACGAGTTAAAAAAAAATTAAAAAATAAACTGTATTCGGCTAGCTATGCCGCGGTCGGTTCCCTACGTGATGGACGTGTGCGGAATTTACGCTTGATAATAATTCGTTTAGTAACTAAACCGATTTAAAAAGTTCTTTTCAGAACTAAACCCATTTATATAAAATATTGTTCACTTAGTTATTAACCTAATAAATTAGTTTAATGCCCGTGCGAAGCCGGGACGGGCCGCTAGTATAATATAATTCATTTGTTGAAAGTCCATGTTTTAACATGAATAAAATAATATTTAAATCAAATTTGTTTCATCCATTTGCGAAATTCGTACGATAATAAAATTCATACGGACAAACACTTTAATTCGATAACTAGCCTAATTCTTCTCAAGGTTCAAAAATTAAATTTTCGTTTTAAAGATCTCCATCAATTACTTTTTTTGTACATTAATCCCTACTTATATTATAAATACGACAGTACTCTGTCTGTCTGTTTTACTAAATCGCAAGAGACTGAGATAAGGACATAAGCTGTAAGGGGTTGAAATCCCCTATTTTAACCCCCAAAAGTTTGTATCAAAATTTCATAATTTTTGATATTTTGTGATATGGGGCTTATTTTTAACTATACATCAGCATTGCCAAACAGCGTGGTAATGCAGCCAGTATCTTGGGGAAGCTTTCGACTGGTATTGACATGGATCAATGGAGCTACCTTTAGACTATTTTCAACCGTCTGCAGTTAGCTCAATGGTTTCAATTGTGTATACTAGTTGTATATTTTTATATTCCTTGATTGTAATTTTCGTTGTTAATAAAGACCAATTTCCATCAGCTTATATCTGTTTACCTAATCATTAAGTTATCTATTATTTGCTTCAACATTAATAGAATAAAAATAAATAAATGATTTCTCAATAATTATAATGTTCGCTAGAGTTTCTGATCACGTAGGTTTAAAATTAAATTATCTCTTTTTCAGCAATGAAATATATTTAATTAGTTTCTGCTATGAATAATATAAGGGTATATCGAAACTCTAACCGTTGGGATAGACGTGTTCTTGAATGGAAACTGAGACTTGGCAAACGTAGTGTAGAACGCCCTCCGGCCAGGTGGGATGACGATCTGCGAAAGACTGCTGGCAGATGCTGGATACGTCAAGCTGAAGACAGGGCGCTTAGGCGCTCAGCAGTGGACTAATATGGGCTGGTGATGATGATGAGTAGTATAAGGGTATATCGAAACTATGCCATAAGAATAAATAATAACTACGTAGAAAGGACTCTTCTTTGATCTAGTCCCAAACGCCGCCATTTATATACCTACTTCCCCCTTCACCTCGTTACGCCCCTCTGTCGTCCTGGCGTTTTGCCAGGGTTGCTACTGCATTGTACCGCCGCGCCCCGCCGCGGCCGCGCCGTCGTCGCGAGGCGAGGCGAGTGAGAAAAGGTCAACGAACGATGTTCACGTTTCTTTGATTAGGTACCTACCTAATTAGTTAGATAGGAACCTACTAAAACACAATAATATTTAGAAAATATTACTTACATAGGGTATGTATTATCATATAATATGCATTATCTTTTATTGTTACAACCGATCACACCACAATAACTTGACCATGACGTCATATTATAGAGGTAGGTACCTAACCTACACAAATATTAAAATCCGCGTGCGGCGTCGCCGGCTGTGACAGCCCTACTGCACGTTTAACGTGCAGAATCGTGTAGGCTAATATCGTGACCTTGAGCGCGTTCGGAGCGAAGTTTCCCTTCTAGTCTGTTCTTATTCTTATGACTATGCCTACCTATAACTATAAGATTTGTACTACATCTGAATATTGTGAAGATATTAACATATATTTTGTTTGAGGGCTCCCTTCCTAATCCTCCCTCTTGGGATGAAATCCTTATTTGGGTCTGTATCCATTTCGCAAAATAGATTTGCTTCTGAAATCTCCTGTAGCTGTGTATCTCTGCTTTAGAGGTTTGTTTTGGTCACTTTTAGATCTATTAATATAAAATTTTACATCCATATATATAGCCTATATTAGTATCTTTATAAGTAGTGTTTATTTTATAAGTAATATGAATATTTAATCACTAATATTGCCACCGCTTTGGAAATGGGATACTTCCTTCTTAATATTATAAACGTGAAAGTTTGTAATTATGGATGGATGGATGGATAGATGGATGGGTGTTTGCGACTCTTTCACGCAAAAACTACTGAACGGATCTGAATAAAATTTGGCACAGAGATAGAAAATAATTCGCTGTCACAAATACTAAATTGGTTTACCGCCAATAACCTGTTACTTAATGCTAAAAAAACAAAATGTATAAAATTCATGTTACCAAATGTTAGAGAACTCCCAACTCAAATCATGTTAAATAATGAGATTGTTCACTTCGTAGACTCTACTGTATTCTTGGGGTTGCATATTGATTCATCTCTTCAATGGCAACCGCAAATTGATGCTCTCGCGGGTAGGCTTAGTTCAGCAGCATATGCAGTGAGAACAATTAGATATCTCACTGATCAGGACACAGCTAGGTTAGTTTATTATAGTTACTTCCATAGTATTATGTCTTATGGTATTTTGCTGTGGGGACAGGCAGCTGATATTCAGACTATCTTTGTTCTTCAAAAAAGGGCGGTGCGTGCAATTTATAAATTAAAGCCACGTGACTCCTTGAGGGAATTATTTAAAGAAATAAATATTCTAACTGTAATTTCGCAATATATTTATGAAAATTTAATGTATACACACAAAAACAAGAGCAACTTTTTGAAAAACTGTGATGTTCACAATAGAAATACAAGAAACAAGGACAAACTACACATCCCTTCATTTAGATTACGAAAACTGGGGAAATCATTTATGGGTAATTGTGTGCGCTTCTATAATAAGCTTCCATCTGAAGCAACTGAACTTTCTATTCGTAAATTTAAACAGTACATAAAACTAAATCTTATCAAGAAGGCATATTACTCCATAAATGATTACATCAATGACGTTAGTGCTTGGCCAGATGTCGCTCAGTTCCACATCGACAATAGTATGTAATTATTTATAAGGCAAACATGTATTAGACACATAAGTTATACACATGCTAGTGGTTTCTATTTCGCCTCTTCCACTAGTGGACAAAAAATTGAGGCGAATTAAATTTGACTTGTCTAAGTGCTTATTTTGTAAGCCTAAAGAAATAAAGATATTGATTATTGATTATTATTGATTATAGTCTGGAATAACACATAGGCTATATTTATCCCGGAATTCTCACGGGAACGGGAATTACGCGGGTGAAACCAAGAGGCGTAGCTAGTACATAATATTTCCAAGCTATAATTCAGTCATGAATGTTTATTTATTGCTATATTCGTCTTAACTGTAGGCTTTCCAAAGCAATTAATTAACAACATTATCATAGTAAAAGAATTCGTGCCTCCCACATAATTTCAGTGTCCTTGTTCATAAGTACCTATCATTATATTAACTAGTAACAACCCAAGGCATCCCACGCTTTTATTCTGGACCTATTATATTATAACAAGTTTATTTACTTTAGAAGCCTGTTCCATTTTTAGAGGATCTAATAAATAACTTTTTAACTTTAGGGATTTCAAAATAAGCACTTAGAATTTTCAAATTTAACCATCACTACATAGTTTATAACAAAGTCGCTTTCTCTGTCCCTATGTATGCTTAAATCTTTAAAACTACGCAACGGATTTTGAGGCGGTTTTTTAATAGATAGAGTGATTCAAGATGAAGGCTTGTACGTATAATAAAACCGAAAGAATCGCGAATGCGAAGCCGGGGCGGGTCGCTAGTTAATAATAATTCAGCTGGGTGACAATGGGTTGCTCAGCATCCCCAAACAAACAACAAAACCTTATTCCTTATTATACCTATTAATCTCATTTTGTTTCCCTTGTCATATTATAAACCACACAATAGGTAGACATTGTACATTAGCATGGATTAGATTTATAATGTAGCCCGCGAATGAGTTACGAATACTATAAAAGTTATCGTTTCTATAGCTTCATTGAGCGCCATACACACACATCCGGTATTGTATTAAGTATATCAGTCATCTAGTTTAAGCTTGGGGCTAGATGATGCTGTATGGATTGACCAGAATTATTTATTATTTTATGGCTGTCATGCTATGATAATAATTTCTTCTCAGTATCCGGTAAGGAAATTATTATCATAGCATGACAGCCATAAAATAATAAATAATTCTGGTCAATCCATACAGCATCATCTAGCCCCAAGCTAAGTATATACTCTATGACTGATATACTTAATACAATATTTTACATAGATGTCTAATAGTTTCATACGAACTCGATTTAGTTTACGAATGATTTTTAGTGGTTTGTTGCTTTTTAACAGTTTCACTTTGATGCGTCACGAGTAGAAAAAACAAACACTTCGGTTTTGGTGCTTTGCAAACTCATACTAGCAACTCGGCACCATAATTTTATTAAAACATCCTTTGAGACATGAAAGAATAGTTTTTGTATAACCCTCCAGGATATTAAAGAACAAACGATAACAATAGGTATTATATTTAGCTACTATCTAAGTACTCATCCTTTCAGAATTCCATAAAAATTCGAGGGTATTTTTACATTCGCATTCTTTTGCGGTCGTAAAGAACGTATTGAGGATCTCTCAACAAAAGCTTTGTAAGTAGGCACTTGAGTTTTCTCGTGAAATAAAGTATTACCACTCATTTGCCAATACAACGGTGGCATGCTCTAGACACACTTAGCATGAAGATGATTAATCGAGTAAGAGAAAAATGAGAGAGCTCGCGTTACCTTAAGGCGCAAACAGCACCTAAAGTAGCGCCACCTCTTAGTTTATCTTATAACTCCGTTAAACAAAGGAGTTTCCAAATTTCACACGTAGGTACAGTTTCATATTAAACTTATCTTAAGCTTTTTTTATGAAAATACTACAGATGCATAATGTGTAGTATTTTCATTTTGTCTATTTTAGAAAGAGATACGAAAACAGTGTATAGTGGCCACCAAAGGCAACTTTGTATCTCTTCCTAAACTAGACAAAATGAAACTATTACAGAAAAACCTTATGATAGGTTTAACAAACTGTACGAGTGAAATTTCGAAATTACGGTTTGTTTAACGGAATTATATGATAAAGTAGAGGGGGCACCACTTTAGGTGCTATTTGCGCCTTAAGTAGGTAGATAAAAGTACCTATGTGTTGTCATTTATATTAGAAGTGCTTCTGAGACACTGGTAGGACGATGCTGGGTCTTGATTTAATGAAGGTGATTTATAATAACGTCAGCCTCCGTTTCCTGGTTCTTTATGAGACTGTAGATCCTATTTCACGTGATGTTGTGTTAATATTACTTACATCTTAATATTACAGTGTAAGGGTATGTGTAGATTTTCTAAAGCAGTTTGAATTGCGTGAGTTTGAGTTGATGGAATGTAATGTTAGCAGCCTGAATTCTTTTTGTTAAGTATTTAAATATTCCATGAACTTTGTATAATGACAAGTACATAACCTCAGTGAGATGACTTCAGTAGAGCAGCGAGTGAAAGTCCGTCTGCGACGTAGGAGGTTGCGGTTTTGAATCCCGTCTTAGGAGAAAAGTTCTTACGATGTGTAGATATGATTTGTTCTGGGTATTCTGTGTGTTTACTACGTGTGTAAAATATCTATCCATGTAGTGTAATGTATGAAGTAAGTATATCAGTTATCTAGTACCAATAACATAAGCTATGCTTTGGCTTGTGGCTAGATAATGCTGTGTAGGTATACATTTTATTTATAGTTAAACTATCTGCACCCCTCGGCTTCACCCGCGTAAATCTCGTTCCCGTGGGAATTCCGGGATAAAATATAGCCTATGTGTTATCCCAGACTATATTCTATCTCTGTGACAAATTTCATCGAGATCCGTTAAGCAGGTTTTACGTGAAAGAGTAACAAACATCCATACTTACAAACTTTCTCTAGGATTTAATCCTAGAGAAAGTTTGTAAGTATGGATGTTTGACTAATTTAGTCACAGGTAGTTAGATAGAGTTACTCAAGCCTAAAAAAACTAAAGCGGTCGTGTATCTTCGCAATTGTTGTGCTATAAACCGTATGTATCACACCGACATTCCATTTCACGCAAATATTCGAATGAAAAAGCTTTATTCATACAAAATATGCTTTTCGTTCGTCATTGTTCGGAAGCAAGACCCAGCGAGTCGAAAAGTTTTTGTACTTATTTCAAGTCCTCAATCGTTTTATTGAGTTTTTATAGCTCTGCTGCTTTTTACTAGAGTTTTCTGAAATGCAATGAGTTGGAAGTTAGATTTTTGTCAACCGTGCTGAGAAACTTTTTCTCAATTTATTTCTTCGTAGTTCGTCTTATTTTTGTTTATTATAAAATAAGTTTAGATTTTAACTAATAAAGTTAGATGGCAGCTTATTGTGATCAAATATGGGCTGGCCAAGTATGGTATTAGCTTAGGTTAACTGAAGAAAGAAATACCTAATGAATAAATCGAAACGAATTAAGATTCCTCTTAGAGACGTTGGTTAACACAGAAAAACCCTAGGCACCATTTTCATTTAGAATAAGAATCTTTCAGTTCTTTCTTGATTAAATCACAACAGTTTTGTGGAGTAGATGTTTATTAACCTTTCCAATAACCGGAATACCTAGATATTCCTTTATTACTTTACAAACGACAATTGATGACGACCGATGTGGCACGGCGGGTAAAGGTCTGCCTGTGAAGCAGTTGAGTTTGATTCCCGTCTTTGGATAAATGTTTGTACGATCTGCAGATATTTGTTCCGGGGTTCTGTGTGGTTTATATGTATAATAAAAAATATCTATCTATGTAATGTATTTTTTTAAGTAAGTTTATCAGTCATCACCCATAATACAAGCTCTGCTTCATTTTTGGCTAGATAATGCTGTGAGTGCGTGTTCTTGAGTGGAGACCGCGACTCGGCAAACGTAGTGTAGGACGCCCTCCGGCCAGGTGGGATGACGATCTGCGAAGGACTGCTGGCAGATGCTGGATGCGGCAAGCTGAAGACAGGGCGCTATGGCGCTCTTTAGGGGAGGCCTATGTCCAGCAGTGGACTAATATAGGCTGATGATGATGAATGCTGTGAGAATGAGTCCAGCATTATTCGTTATTTAAATTTATAACAATCAAGGAATAGAAACAAATTGTATCTAGTATGTAGGGTTACATTTAATCGAACATCAAATCACTGTTTGAAACCAACTAAACTTAGTCAATATATGTTTATTACATTCTAGAAACACACACATAGATAACTTACGCGCAGGAATGCGTGGTTACTCGCGGAACTTGATGTATTACTGTTAACGTACTACAACATTACTTACGTATTCTGCGACCAAGAATGGTGTGTATGGTCCATACTACGACGAATGTTAGGTACACTTGCTGACCTGCTCAAGATTTCAAACTCGAGGACTTAAGTAATATTCTATTGAACCCATTTTATCTACCTTAGTATAAGATCTTCCAAAATTCCTTTCTTAGCTTACGTTCTAAAAGGAACCTCCATGCTAAATTCGAGCTTGAGATTGGGCTTAATTTTTTCATAGATATAACTCAAGAAGAAACGATTTAGAGTTACGTCTGTGTAAAATTTCAGCCTAATCCGTTAAGTAGTTGTATAACAATCAAATAGAGGCTTTTAGTGTCATAAACTAGTTTTTATGGGGTATGAAATAACCTGCGAATGCTTACAAATATCTCGCGTCCGATATGGATCAGTTAAGCTGCATACCTCTGGATTCCTTGCAACAGCCTGCATTTCGCTTGATTGTTTTAATTTTATTGTGAATACTGTACTAATTTGTTTTTACTATTTGATTGCAGAGTCTGTACATTCATCTAAAATATCTTTATTAACAACGAAAATTACAAGCAAGGAATAGAAAAATTACAACTAGTATTTACAATTGAAACCATTGAGCTAACTGCAGACGGTTGCAAACAGTCTAAAGGTAGCTCAATTGATCCATGTCAATACCAGTCTGAAGCGTCCCCAAGACACTGGCTGCATTACCACGCTGTATGGCAATGCTGATGCGCTGAGCCAGATATTCACCAGCTCTCGGGTCACGCGTCGCATCGACCAGACGCTCAGATAATTTTTTAAAAACCCGGAGAGCCTCGGTACCCCACGGACCTAGGGTCTCGAATCCAAGGGGAGCAAATGCGTAGGTTCTGTCGAGACCTGCATATTTGCGCCTCTTGAGATCCTCGGCCAGATCTGCCGCCGCACCAGCCCTAGTGGATGTCCTTGAAAGATGGGAAGGTGCAAGTGTGTCGACGCATGTAGCGTCCCACACAATGGGCCTCCCCAACTCCCATGGGACTAGTGTCATACCGTCGGGCCTCTTGCCATCGTCACGGAACAGACCATTCGGTTCGAGAATAGCTGGTACGTTAGCGCTGACAAAGGCCCGCCGGATGTAGGCTGGCATGACGAGATATCCGACCAGCGGCCCTAGTACACGATAATCCGTGATGACCAAGCTGTTCGACTGCAGTACCGCACTGGCATTGATGAGGCGCACAACACCTTGCACCCAACCGAAAACATGTTGCGATACGGAAAGTAGCGGGATCCAATAAAGTGCCAGTGTTATAAGAAGGAAGTGCTTGCAGCCAATGTCCTGACTCCCATTTAGAAACGGCTAGGAGACGGGCACGATCTGACGAGCTGGAGCACGTTTGTAACAAACATTTCCGTGTCAACTCACACAAAGGCCCGTCCCATTGCCGTTTGATTGCATGTTTCAATACTTCATACTTAATAATTTTATTGATTATCAAGGTATATGTTTAATTATGTAATTTATAATGTGTCAATTGCTGATTAACTTTATGTGTCAATAAACAGCTTTATTTTCTTATTATTTTCCTACCGCTATCGCCTCAGCTTTTGCATTAACCCCCAAGCTGTTTGATATTGTCTACGAATAATACGCAATACCTCAGCGAAGTGATAAATGGAGACGCGTTACTTTGATAACATCGGTAATGTGTAACACTCCTTATTCTTTTCCTTTAATTTTCGTCGTACGATGTTTCGATAGGATACCGTTTGTCGTTTGTCAGAGGGATAAAGCTATTATTGGAACGTGATACAGCTGTTTACGAAGGTTTTTAATATAAATTGTAGCTAGAGAATTTATTTAGGGCCGGCTAGCTCTATTTGAGGATCTGCCCACGTATTGCTCGAGGCAGGCAAATGTCTTTTGTGACAAAATAAATAAACACTGCTGGACAAATCACATTGAATCATCAAGCTTGTATTATAGGTATTTTTGTATACACACTAATACAACACAGAAATATATTCTTACTAGCAGCGCCTCAAGGTTTCACCCGCGGTAATTCCCGTTCTCTTGGGAATACAGGGATAAAATATAGCTTATGTGTTATTCCAGACTTATCTCTGTGCCAAATTTCATCCATATCAGTTTAGTAGTGAAGTTTTAAGTAACAACCATCCATCCATCCATACTTACAAACTTCGCATTTATAATATTAGTAGCATTATAACTAAAAAACACCCAGAAAACAAGACACATTTTTAAGATGGTACAGCCGTTTGTCCCGAGGCGGGGATCGAACCTGCAACATCCTGCGCCACAGCGGTCGTCAAAACAGTGATAACAGATGTGACAGCCTGTGAAATCCAAAGCGTGCTATGACTCCGCTAATATTTTGGTTCGAACAAAAAATCTCAGTGGTTAAAATTAAATAGCATTTCCTCTCACAGTAGAAAAAGGCCAGCTTAAACAAAATACATAAAAGTCTAAAAAATACAATCACTTTAAAATACGAACTCTATTTTGTTCATTTTTTAAACTATTTGCAGCAGAAATGAAAATCTGAAATGCACACACGCTGTAAAATGCTTACAGAATTTTCAATATATAGTTATTGGAAACAAAATTGAATAATTTACTAGTTTAGTATTAAAATATTTATAAAAAGCTTGATACAAACTCGTTATAAAATTAACTTAAGTGTAAATGACAAAACAAACTAGAGACCAACTGTATTATCAACTAATGCAGGCAAAGTGACAATATAAGCTGGGCACAAAACTATTTTCACATTATTTAACTTCTATAACAAACAGTGAATTACAGAATTCAAAAACTAAGGATCATCACACAGTTAATTCCAACCATTGTCTGAAGTAAATTGCATTCCCTTTTGTGAAAAAGCCGGGTAAAGCTGGCACAGTTTGAATTAGCTCTTGTTCTCAATGGCATAGGTTATACAATAGTGAAATTAAAGCACCGTGGTTTAGTTTTCTGCTGTCGGAAGCATTCACTTTGTGTGTGCGGAAAACATTATGCTGAAAGAGAAACATTATGCTCTTTGGTAGAACATTTATTATGTGTAAATCATGGGGACAAAGCTATTTTCTAATTTACCTTTTCGCTCGCTCTCAATCAGGTTTTGGCTGAAAATCAGTGCATCTCAACAAAAAAATTCACTGAGCCATGGTTTATTTGTCGTGATGCAGCATACACAAACTTACGTAAACGGGTTTTCGGCACTTCGTACATTCTTTTGTTATGAAAATTTCTCAAAATTCGGACAATAGATTAGTATATACAGTACAAAGATCAGTAGTCAGTTCGACTAAGTCCGTGTATAGTCGAGGTCCTCTAGTTTCTGTTCCCGCTTTGGCACAATAGTTAGGTATATGATTTGTAAATACTTGTGTCGGAGTTCTGGGTGTTTTTTATCTATAACTAGCTGCGCCCCGCGACTTTGCCCGGTGGAATTATTTGTCAAATTTCAGAAATTTATTGAACGCCTCCTATACCTAGTTTCATAAAAATAAAAGTTACATGATTAATTATTTACTTTGCAGTTTATTTATACAGAGTTTTGAGTGATTTGATTCACTCAAAACTCGGTATAAATAAACAAAGAATAATAATTTTCCATACAAGCTATGGCACCCTATTTCGCCTCCTCAGAGATTAAAATTTCCAAGTATTTACTATCCTATGTGATATTCTAGATCCTAAACTATCTACATAACAAATTTCATTTAGTTAACTTAAGAAGTTACGGAGATTACTGATAACAAACATTCACACAGACTTTTCCATTTATTATATTAATATAATAGTAAGATAAGTAAGCATTATGCTGCACATTATCAGATCACAAAGATTATAAAATAGAATTTAACCTTCCCAAAACTACGAGTATCTCTTAGTAGATTATTTTATTTTACGCTAACTTTATGATTTTTCCCAAGGTTTCTATCGCATTGCTAATTCAGTAACTAAGATGCTTATAAGTTTAAAAGTGAAACTGAGATCTCTAGATGGTATAGTATTATCTTCTCTAGATTTGTCATTATAACGAGACAGATTTAGTCTGACCACACAATTATTTCTTCACATGGACTCATGAATCATAGCTCTACCGTCCTTTGATGTAACTCTGTCTTTCGTCTCCTTTCTG
Source organism: Eupithecia centaureata (assembly GCA_944547425.1). NCBI lineage: Eukaryota > Metazoa > Arthropoda > Insecta > Lepidoptera > Geometridae > Eupithecia > Eupithecia centaureata. The sequence goes on along the minus strand of OX155681.1, from coordinate 2,484,015 downwards.
TCACTCCTTTGACGCCTTTCAACAAGAATTTCGCATTATAAAATAGACTCTGTAGTAACGGTATATAGTTTAGAATTTTACGTTTGTAGTTTGTTTGGATGTCATTCAGTGCTTCCACTCTGCGGCAAGCAAAGATTATATTATTACGGAACGTAAGGTACCTACTTGGTCTTAGGCGGCAAGTTCTTTGCTTGTATTATGTTTCACGAAAATTGTGTACGAAAGATGTATGTGAGTAAATAAAATCTAAGCTTAAGAAAACACAGAGACGAAGAAGGTAATAAACAAGGATTAAGAAAAGGTTATTTGCTTAACTTACAAATAAAATCATTCAAGTCTAACTTTACCAAAACGATTTTATTTCATCTTCTCTAAAGCAAATTAAGACAAATGCCCTTCATAACTCTGAGGCGACGAACTAGCACAAACAAATTATAACAGCCACAAAATTAACAATTTAAATTCCAGAAACATCTTTGATACAAACTCTAACAAATAAACTTTTCACTTAACATCTGCAGCAAAAGTAAGCAAGCAAAATAATTTTTATAATGGCGTTTTTTCAATCCTTAAAACGAATATTCCGAAAAGATTCCAAATGCACTTTTGATATTTTAAAATAGTTCTGCGAGTTACATATGAGACAAAAGTTTAGACGGATAGGCTTGTCACAAAAATGTTGGACCTACTATACAAATGGGGTGGAATCAAATAAACTTCAAAATCTTTTCCGGATCATTTATTGGAATATTAGATAAATACTATATAAATACGATTACCATGGAATTTGTTTCCTTTCCTAGCAGAGAAATGTTAACTGTTCTAAAAATAGAGATTCACGTCATTTTAGTCTACTATAATACCTCAGACAGGAATTGCTGCTTTTGGCCTATAAAAACTATCAAGTGCTTCAGCGCACAATTAGTACCAAACCGATTGCCAGATGACAACCAAATAAAACCTTCAGTATTGGAAGAGACTGCACTCTGGAAACGGAAATCCGATACTCATAAAATCACACCAATTTAATTACTAAAGCAAAGCTGGTATGTTCGATTGTTACCGCTCTACGACAAAACTACTGAACAGATCGATCTGAAAGCTTTTGAAGTTTTAGACCTGGAATAACAAAAGTAGCCTCTATATTTTATCCCGGAAAAACGCGTGTGAAACCGCGACGTAGAGTTACAACAATAAGGTTTATAATGACACCTCTGTGACATCAAGCTCTCTCTCGATTTAATTGTATTTCCTTTTCTAAGATCGTCTTTGATCAGCAAACATCTGAAGTCGCTCAGAAAGTGGCTGGAACACGTTCTGGGTACCCAGTTGAGAGTCCTCGTGTTAGTGACGTCAAACTTGCGGATCTTTTAAGGGGGACAAGTGTTCGTTGGCGACACAATCATTGCGTCAGCGCTGTGGAGGGTGCTTGATTCGAGTCAACCGGGTAGAACGTGCCGCGGCGCGAGAGGTTTCGATCGCCCGTTGGTTGCGACTTTTATTTTTGCCGCAAAATTGGATCGGTTTTTGTGGTTTACTAGTTATTACATGCCATTTTTTTTTGGTAATATCCGGATTTCAATTTGATTAGTCATGTGCGAGCCACAAAACTACAATCGATTCTAAAGATTGCATTGTAAAAACTCTCATAATAAATGAAAATATTTTAATAAATTGCAGCGACTATTGCAGTATTATGGTATACTTACTCTTATAGCTGATATTCATTTATGTTATTTCTCTTTTTTCGTAATGTATTGATTTTATCTCTTCATAGGGTAAATTGCCACTTTAAAATTAAGTGCCTAGGTCTAATACATTAAATTTGCTTTCCCCGTTCTCTTTTATGTTTTTCTAGTCTAATTCATCAAGCTCTGGCTATCCCGTATCTCTTAAAAAGTAAAATTTCTTGGTTTTCCTTGATGAAATTCACGAAACAAAACTATATTTTACTCTCTCATGTTTCAGGTAAGAAAATACTACGAGATTGGGTAAGTTGCCACTTTGCCAGTAATAGGTCTCGGTACTCAAGTGGAACGCAAAGATTTTTATGTCGACGCATTTTACGAGTTCTCCGTCGTAAGTGTTTTCCGATTTCGGAAAGTTGATCAAACCGTATTTTATGACAAGACTCAAATTTATGGAATTTTTAGGAACGCATTGGAAGTAGAACAGTATTGATGTCTCAATTCGAAAAATATTTGTATTAATCAATGTCTCGCTTATAGTCTTACCCAATAAGGTAATAATTGAAGTCAATTCTGCAAATTACGTATTTACAATTTGGTCTCCAGTTAACTTCTATTCATTGTCAAAATTACAAGCAATTGCGATTCCTAAAACAATTTCAGACCTGTTTGTTGGGAAAATGATTGCGTAGGCATTTGACGCCTACTTAAAATTTCCGACCCTTTAAAAACCTTAAAGATTAATTGATACCTAGGTACTTAAAATATTTCAAGAGTTTAGATAATTGACCTATATCAGAAGTGTTACTTTATTAAGAAGATATAAGTGGGAAGATTAACTTGTCTCCGCAGAAAATTGACTCTTCGCCTCTTGAGAATACTGACTGGGTCGGTAAGGAAGCGATCATATTGCCTCCGACGCGGATTTTAATTGAAAATGAGTTACCTTCTTAAACACTAAATAAGGGTCTCTTGAAAAAATTCAGAGGCACCTACTAAGTCAATTTTATGTTGGAGTGGTAATAAATTCAGTTATTTAGTAGAAAAAAGCAAGTTATAGGTTAAAGGTTGGATTAAATTTGGTATTTAGTATGTAGGTTTATGCATTTTCCTGTGTTTTGTGGCGAACTACGTCAGGTAAAAACATAATCCACGTGGCAAAAAAGCGATTTTAAATATCAGATATGTCTGTATCGCATCTTAATCACAGGATGATATTGATATCGAACGTTCATCGTTATAAATTCCCGTATTGTTCATCGTCTCTTAAGCGTCCGATTCACTAACCCTCAACAACAGCGAATTGGCATTCTTTCTTAACCTTTTTTGCATCGTAAATATTTTGTAAAATACTATTGCATTGTTTGTTAGCGTTGGCACGAAGCCAATGTATTATCCTTTAAACGTCTTCAGCTATTTAGTTTGGCTTTGGTCCCGCCAGTTTGACCACTTGCTTTCCACTCCTAGGCGCAACGGTTGAGGGAATTCAATTTTAGTATTTGGCGCGAGAAAATCTTATATTTGCTGTTTGTTGAGCTTAGAATTTTTTTAAGCCAAAATTCTTCGTTTTCACGTACCAGGAAAAAAATGGTTGCTTTTAAAAATATATAACTTAAAATTAAAACTTGAAAATAATGTTAAGCTCGGTAAGAAAACATTTTCAGTCATAAAATGATCATAAACTGAACAACCAAACTAATGAAGTACTAAAACGGTTGTAAAACGCAACATAGTTTGCATAGGCCATGTCTAATTTAACCCAAATAAAAGTATACCATTAATCTTATGAACACAGCCGAACCATTCAAGTGGTGTGACGTCAGCGAATGAACTGAGAGACTCTGTTCCAGAGCCCTTGAAATTTTCGCCCGCGTCAGTCCATTTCAAATACACTCCATGGTTGACAAGACGCCTATTTTAGATATTGAACAGGACAAGACGCTTTCATTTACTAATTTATTGAAAGCTTTAATGACGGTAAGAGAAATACAAATAATAATTAAATAATAACAGTAACAATAATAGTAACTTGGTAAGCATTTGCGTAATGCAATTACATTAACAGTAGATTTAGTCATCAAAAACCATTGGTGTGGTCCATGTTTATTTGTCAATGTATTATTTATTGTTATTATAAATTAATCGTATGAATTTTTTGTACCTAGTATTTAATTTAATAAATTATATAATATTGTAATACATAGTAGTCCAATGTAAAGTAATTTAATTCCTTGAAATGTATTAAAGAAGAATGAGAAATGCTTGTTTAAAACAATAAATTATTACTTTGAAGTAAAATTCAAATCACAAAAGTAATTATTTAAGGTTCTCCGAATTAGTCCAAAACAAATTGAAACGCACTGACCGCAAACCAAATTCCACTCTAGAGTTACTGCTCCCAATGATTACGTTATCTCCCAAATTCTTTGCTCAGTTATGCGAGACACTACCAAATAAATTTCTGTGAATACGGAAGGAAGAAGCGATGCTCGCATCCGGAGTGAGGTCATAAGCGAAACTTTCGATAAGGATAAAGCTTTGATACATCACAATGATGTAAACAAGAGACACGAAAATACACGAATCAATCTGAATGAGATGCGAGGCAAAACTTGAAGAGACAAATGAAAGGAATGGATAAACTTCCTGTGATTAATCTTAGAAATCAACTGATACAAACTAGGATAAAAGAAGAAAAACATTTGATGGATGTATAAATATTTAACATTTAAATAAAAACTTTTATTGAAAGACTACTGAAAATAAGTCTCGAAAATAAATACGATACCTATCATACCACTTATCTATCTACGGATTTTGTCAAGCTATTTCTATACGGTTTTATTTAAGGCCTTGGCATTGACTGTAGTATTCTTAAAATATCAAACCAATTTATGGAAATCATTTGAATAAACTCAGGAAGTGCCACCATTTGTAATGTAAATAATAAGCTCTGTCACCAATAAAAGCATTTCCCGATATGATGAAATTTCGAAAGATAATTTCCTGAAATACTCTGAGATTCTCAAATTTCCGTCCATCAATTACCTTAATGATGATGGAGCTACAGGATGTTTTAAGTACAAAGCAAGAGCGTATTAAGCCGTAAATCAAAATTATGACGTACCTAACCTACAAATGTATTCAGCTAGTACGTAGAAGTAATAAATTCATAAAACCGAATGAAATTGAGCGGTTTAATTAAGGTATGTTAAATAAATTATGATATTATAATATAATTTTAAGAGGTTATTTAAGAATTAGCTTTTTAAATGAGAAGGTCATTTTGGATTTAAATTATTACTTTATTGTGATTGCGAGCGTTCAATATTGGACGACGAAGTGAGAACCAAATTGGCGGTGAAATAGTGTTATCAATATTATTTAAGCCGCAAACTCTTCCACTGGCACCAATCCCTAAAATAAAGGTCTTCCTTTAAAGCGAGAGTCATTAATCATATCCCTAATCCAGAGAAAGGTAGTAGATGTTGAAATTATCAACTATAGCTTGTGCGACCCAACGATTAATTTTATAATTTCCGAGTGCGGTCTATTCAAATAATTTAAATCACATTGCATAAATTCGTGTCCACTCTTCTTTTATCAAGCGGTTTTCTGACACAGTTTTTTAATAATGGTTACTTCTTTATATGCACAACATGTAATTTTTATTTAAATGTATGTATCCTAGGATTTAAATATATTAGGATAATTTATGAAAAGGTGTGTAATTTTTCTTACCGTTTGCTTTTTTGTAATCGATAGTTTTGTTGATGTACGTTAATTTTAATATCTTTGCGCATATAGAACGAAAGTCTAGATGAGTTAGCTAACTCATGAACACAAACTGCAAAAGCCTTTACGAATTTTCAGCTATGCCTTTCGGCCTGATAAACGAGCAGCACGCTGTATGCAGTATATTGGCTGGAACTTTTAAAACTGGAACACTACAGGGCTAATGTTTTACAACTCTTCGCTAGGTTTTGCTCTGCGCAGAGTTCCATTCACGTGGATTATGCTTAAAAGAAAAAATCAACCGTTTCCAATTCGCCGGCCATTGCTACCGAATCATCCAACCTTTATTGTCTTTACCTGCAACGTTTTTAATATTGCCGGCTTATTGTCCACATCCGTCGAGGGACATATTCTGCTCACCGTTTCATACAAATTAGCAGAGCGTCTGCGATAAATTCTCTTTGTTAGATACACAAATAATATCCGAGAGTATTGTATGTGGATATTTTGTTACAGCGATGATTTTCAACGAATATTACATGGTTGTGAATATATTATCACGGTCATAACATTAATCCTTTTTCTGTGGTCATAACCAAGTAAAATTTGTTGAAAGTCATCACTCCACCAAATAAGCATTGATCTCAGGATCCGTCTTAATGTTGACCATAATATTCATGGCGCTTTTGTAGGCTGGAAATTTGCAATCTATAAGAATTTTTGCGCTAACTCTAACTGAAAATGTTATGTAAAAATAATTTTAAAATGTGTTATGCAAAAACAAAATGTGATTTGTAAAAGTATTATGACTCTTTTATAAAAATGAAGGCTTACGTTTATGTTAGGCAGTTGCGTTCATTCTGTTTTTTGTCCTCATACTGACTGAAATGAAGGCTGAAAGGTCGGAAGGTCACATGTCTCTGTTTTTGTAATAGACTGAAAAGGGAAAGTGTTAACATGTCGCCCTACACGCTTGTAATATATTTTTTTAGAGTTGTACCTACCAACTTAATAATTGTGTTCAAGCCTTATCCTAAAAATCATAAAAATCCTGTCTTTCATAAAGCCAAGCAGAACATTCACTAATGACTTTCTTTTCACATAAAGATAATAAAGTTAGATGTGAAGCTATCACAAAAAGAAATACAATTCAAAAGAGGCAAATTCGGGGTCATACTTGATATTTTTTTATTGGAACCATGCCAATCTTCATACTCACTTGCACGTAAGAGGACTTCCTACTCCAAATACATTATTATGAAGATAATGCTAGCTGCTTTACTTCTTGTAACTTAACATAACTTATCCATTTTGTTCTTCCAGATGATTTCATTGTCTTCCATATTTTTGGAATTTTAGAAAAGGTCTTTAATCTAAATCAATCATAATAACTTATATATACATACTATATCATTTGATTTTGATCTTCACCATTTTGTTCTACCAGATAATTTCATTGTCTTCCATATTTTTGGAAATTTAGGACAGATCTTTAGTCTAAGCTCATGTCTGTCTTTGACTAAAATACTATAAAAAAAACTCATTCCCTTATAAAATATCTATCAGCTAAATTATGCAGCAGTGGATCCAATTTGACTGTGTCCTAAAAGAAGTCAATTTCAAAGCTTTCTCTAAACGAGGTCATTTTGACGCACTTATTAAATTAGATTGCAGAATCGCGTGGCTTTTTAGTATTATCTCTAACTTTATTTAAGGCTTTACTTAAGCCAAATTATGTTGATTTTTTTGGAAAATGTTTTTTGTTTTGGTTAAATAATAAAGATGGAACGTGCATTTTTAAAACATCATGACAAATTAGAATCAGCGTTTAATAAACAAACCGACAACTGCATTTTAGGGGTTTATATCTTATTAAAGTTTTGTAGGTACTTAGCACTCCATCGCTTTCTTCTTCTATGATACTTTCATTTTATTTGTTAATTTAAGTTTCATAATTAAAGTTAAAAACCCTTAAAACACTCTCTTATCCAGACACTTCTTTTTACTATGAGTAAATATTCAGTCAATAATTATTTTCTAACGAAAACATCGTTTATTTTGAAAGAAATTAAGTTCTTATAAAGTTTGGGTTGTGAATTGAAACATGATGATCAAATTTTGCCTTTATTAAAATTGTATCCGAAGGATTCAAAACAATTTAAACATTATTTCACACACAATACACCATCAATCAAAAATAAACACAATAAAAGTTTTTAAACTCCCCATTAAACAAGCATAACAGTCACCAACGTCAAAACCAGTCAAATCCGCTTTGCCAGCAATATCAAACATTCCATTCAACGCAGACCATAGAGAATAATATTGCAATATTCGTAGGCGCAATTCAGGGCAGCTTTTACTTAGAAACCCGGGTAAAGGACTGGCTTTGTGCTTACGTATACGGTTTTCAACTTACAATATCATACTCAGTATGATATTGTAGTCCCTCGCACAGAATTTAATATCCATTAATACAACTCTGGACTTGATTCTAAAACTCTCGACAGATATAAACTTAACTGTTTCAAAACAGCTCATAGTAGTGACGGTAATTCAAAACTGTTATGATTTAAAAAAGCACTGCTTAAAAAAAAACAAATTTTCTGAAAATCTTTTAGGCAGTAAATAAACTACGTGTAAATAAACTCAAAAATGTAAGTTCAGTGAAGATTATAAAATACTCCAGCAGATAATTATTTCCGTTTTCTGAGGTAATAATCGCCAATATACATTCAGCTTTTTACATTAATCGGGCATACACACGAAATCGCAACTTGCTGGCCGAATAGCTTTACTATGAACACTGTTAAATTAAGTTCAGAGTAAATGCGAGTCACAGTTTTGACTGAATTTGTCATGCTAAGATTGAAAAAAAGTTAGCGTTTTGATTTATACGCAATCATTTTACTACTACTACAACTATTTACTATAAAACTACCGTAATTTGGCGAATTTAATTATGATTGTAAGCGGGTTAACTACAAACCTTGTTTCTGTGAGAAGAACACTAACGTGTCTTCGCTTAACGAGGGACTTTGAGCCTACCGTTTTATTATCCGCATGGAAGCCGTGTCTATATCAGAAGTCGGATAGAAACATAGAGCCGGGTGAAGATACTACAAGTGCCATAACATACAGAGTATGCAAAAAAACCTGAAATGTTATCCCCATGCTGGACAAGCGGATTGGGGATCGCAGAATTGTTTTGCAAGGGTGCTGCTGTCTGTCCCTTTGTCACCTTTCACGATTCTTACATAAAGATATAAGGTAGTGCGATTTCAAAACCAGCAACACACGGCGAGGTCAAGGTGGGTCCTTTTAGCGTGGACGTATGTGGGCCTTATACCATATAAGGCCCACGGACACCCAAAACCTGAACCTAGAACCCTAAAAACTAAAATTCTATGTTGTTAAATACCTACTCCAATATCTCAAAGTATATTTTCAAAGCCTGGTCTAGTAGAGATACTACAAAACGAACGTTAAAATGGGCATAGTTTTGAACCGTTCAACTGGTTGAACTCAGTTGACTGACTGCCATAAACAAAATGGACTGTTGAACGGCGGCTATTGAGTTCATTTTCCAATATTTTTTGCTCTTTTATTTTGTAGCACTATGAATCGACACTGGACACCTGGACCCCTAGTTTTCGACGTTTTATTTTGTTTTAATAATCTTTTGTGAAATATTCACGTCCTTGATTATAATTTTTTTCTTCATAAGCATATTTTTTTATATAACGGTAGATTCATAATATAACAAAGTTAATGCTGTAAAAACCCAAAAACGTGAATAATAGGCTACCATGAGTTTTTCATTTAAAAACTCATTCACGAGGAAAATCTCAAATTCATTCCGCAAACATCAGTTAAACATAAAAGGAAACGCAAGTATTTTTCTCACTCAACTTACCTCTATTAAGGTTGCAGCAGGAATCAAGTTTTCTTTTTAGTTACCTGTCACTTTTATAAGGATAAACTTTTGACAAGTTTATTTATCTTGTTCATTTTCTCCCACATTTTGAAACCTTTTTTTGTGGTTATCTTTAATGGGAAAAATTGTGCTGTCCATCAAATAAAGCTGCTTAGTCGTTGTTTTGGACTTTTTTAATTTGTAATCTACTAGCGACCCGCCCCGGCTTCGCACGGTTTTATTTTATGTATAAACCTTCCTCCTGAATCACTCTATCTAATAAAAAAACTGCATCAAAATCCGTTGCGTAGTTTTAAAGATTTAAGCATACATAATTAGGGACATAGGGACAGAGGAAGTGACTTTGTTTTATACTATGTAGTGATGGCTCCTTTCGTAGTTCGTAAAATTAAAAATATTAAACTTCTTGTTACATTTTAACCTGCTTGGCACGATCTGATGGAATTAATATAGTTGCTCTTAGTTCAACAGCCAAAAAAGTCACGTTACCTTCCAATCCAAAACATACCATAACCACAAAAGTCGATGGTATATTTTCATTTGACAACCTATTAACAGGATGCTGTGAAATCTAGTCACACAGGCGTGACCCTAGGTGATCAATAACACTCGCAAGGATTGGTCACGGAAAGTTATTAGCGAAGGGTTTCCGTCATGATGTTCCGCCTTCTAAACTTCAAAGACCTGTGACTAAGCAGACGTTTATAAATAGGGGCAGTAATAGAGTTGCGATTCTAGCTGTGCTTAATATAAGCAAACCTAGGCGTTGCTAATGTAGGAAACTTTGAGGTGAAGTATAAAGGACCCTTACGAGATTTGATATCAAGTCGTAATATACAAAAAATAGTTCTCCATTTAATTTAAACTCAACTTTATCTCTCAACTCTGTCGGTTTGCCGTATATGGCCCGCTCTGTACCATTTTTCTTCTGCTATAGAATTTCTTTCAGTCCAAACCTAGTAAAAACTCTTTCCTGCTCAGTATATCTAGTAGAAACTAGAAAGTTCTGGAAAAATAGTCATCTGATAACATTGTTTAGTATTGAACTTAGTTTCGTTTAAATGCTAAGAAGGTAAATGCTTTATCGTCCCGTACACGAATCTTGTTTGAAAACCAGCGCAGTTTTGTTCAAATGCTTATAATTCTTAAATTTAATTAAAGAAACATTTATGTACCAACCTAGTTGGTTAAGCAGACAAAATGCTGTGAACGATGTCTTTCACGCAACCATATAAGATTTACTGTACCTACCTGTTTTATTTGATAAAATGATTTCCTTCCCTTACTCACACACACTCAAGGTTTGGCTTCAGAATAAATAATAAATAGTACAGGGTTTGGCTGAAAGAACTGTTAATATAGAATCCACATATTAAAAGCAATTTTTGCACTTTTAATAATCCAATTTCAAACCACACGTCTGGCTTCCACACTTTTATTAAACGCTGGTTTTGCTTTAGCTCTATATTTGCTTATTTCAGTGCGAAATACATAAAAATAAAACAGCGAATGTTATTTTAAATTTAGTACGTTTGTGAATAGTAAAGCCAGCGCCCGCCGGCTTAGGCGTAATTAGTTTTGTACAATTTTAAACTTTATTGCCTGGTTGTCATCCCTCGGCATGATAATGGCTTCCCGTGTTAATTTATATACAGCGAGAAATAAATTATGGTTATTATTCGTCAGGTACCGGTGGAAATGTTTAGTAGACAGATAGGTCTGGGCCCCTTTGTTTTGGCGTTTAAATTCTGCCTGGAAAGGTTATCTAAATGTGGAGTGGAATTTCGGTACGAGAAGATGGATAGACTGGTGTTAATTTGACGAACTGTGCGGCGTAATGGGATAATGTCTGCTTTAGATGAAGGTGCAAAAACACAACTAGCTTTACATATTCACGGGTTAAAGATCAAATTCATCTATAATGTAAACAACAATTATAAAACAATTATTTTTGACCCAGGAATTTGTTGTTGCGCCTTGTTAATAGATATTTTTAGTATTCTCTGCAATAATTCCAATCACGACATTTCATATTCACGAAACTGACTATCATGTGCAAAATAGTGCAATGTTTTTACGATTTTTTATCATCTAATGCAATAATTCCAATCTCAACAGTTTAAAATACTTCCTATTGCAATTTGAACATCCCGAGCTTGTCTGATAGAAGACAGTCGACCGCATATAAGGCCAGCGAGAAGAATTTAATAATCCCGTGACAATGCGAGGACGGTTTTAGCTCTCCGAACCACACATTAGCTTTAGCTATTGCCAGGCAGTAGGTTAGCTCATCTTTTTGATACGGAATAGTTATTGCACCTTATTTGTATAGAAAACTCGCACAGTATGCAAAAGTATAAATTCAGATATTTACTGTCACACATCATCCTACTAATAAATACGCGAAAGTTCGTAAGTATGGATGGATGGATGTTTGATACTCTTTCACGCAAAAACTACCAAACGGATATGGATGAAATTTTGCACAGAAATAGATTATAGTCTGGAATAACTCATAGGCCATATTTTATCCAGAAATTCCCACGGGAACGGGAATTGCGCGGGTGAAACCGTGAGTCGCTGCAGGTACATAATAAAAGTATGTACTTGTTTTCTATGGACCAATGTTTATTATTTTACTCATAAATTCACTTATAATCAGTTTTGTTATTATTATGCATGTCTCTTAATTAATATTGTATAATTTTGCACACCAGAGCTGATTAGCTGGTAAGTCATCGCATGGGACAAATGTAAAATAAGCAAACCAACCTGTAACCCGTTGTCTGCAAATAAATGATTTTGATTTGATTTGATTTGACAATTTTCAATTTTCAATATAATTTATGTCAGGGGGCATTTATAATACCATAATTTCTTAAAACTAGGACTCTTGTATAAGTGATGTTACCCAAATATCAGGTAATTTAGTCGATTTTATTTCATACTAGCTGTAGTCGTTATCATCATCTACCGCCAAGCTAAACAGAGCTTGTGTTATTTATTTATTTATTTAAGAAACATACAGCTTACATATTACATAAATGTTTAGGTTACTTATTGAATATTACTTATAGCCAAAATTTGTTTCCAATTATGAATAGTTACTAACTGAAGGCCGGAAGTTACATATTTTATATACAAAGTTCTAAATAAATGACAATGATCAAATAAATGACAAAGTAAAGGCTGAATCTACTTCACTTAAATGACAATTAATGTACGAGTATGATGGACGTTATATTATTTATAAATTTAATTACCTACGTATCTACTTTTTTTAACATTTGACATAAAGAGTTTAGTTTGCAATTAAATATATCTATGTGGGTTATGGGTAATAGATTACTGATCTACTTAATACAATACATTACATAGACAGATTTGTTTTTATATACATAAAAAACGACCCAGAACTCTGGAATAATACTTGCAAATCGTACAACCATTTGTCCCAAAGCGGAAACCGAAACCGCAACCTCCTGGATGCAGGCGGCTTTTCACCCGCCGTGCCACAACAGTCGTCATCGATTTCTGTCTCATGTTTCTTACGGGAACAAATAATTGTTCCCAAGACAATACACGGACTTTGTCTAAACCCTTGCCAACGTTACATGGAATCATGTGACATTGGTTAGACGAAGTGGAAAATAACCACCAGGCTTTTACGTTGTTTAGAAGGTACTATAATAATGATACCTGCCTCTTAGTGCTGCAGTCATTATAAAACCTTCTGTGTTTAAGCCTTTACCTTTTATTGTGGTCCTGGATCCGCATTCTTCCGTGAAAAGTCAGACATTCTTTTGTTTGTTTGTCTTTTATTCGTTCGTTAAAAAGATCTTCTGTGGTTCAAAATGACTACCGTTTAATTTACTCCTCTACTCATAAATTTTTAATTTTGCTTGCTTAAAAATAATGTATGAACCCCTAGTATGAGAACCAATAAAAATGAGAAAATAACCAATGAGGTCGAAGTCTTATTGGATAATTCAAAAACCACAGTTGTATGTTAAGATCAAATTTATCTTGATCAAATTTATGACCACATGAAAAATCTTCGAAATTGGTTTACATAATATAGGGTTACCACACATAAAAAATACAAATTACAGTGTTTTTTTTACTCACTAAAAATTCGACTGTATTTCACTGTTCAATGGAGTTCGTTTCTTGTTTGAGAATAACACAGTTCCAGGGACCAAAATCCACTAATGTCATAACAAAGGTCTCAATAGTCCCATTCAATCAAGATGACTAAAATGACGTTTGTACATTTGGTATTCTACTATTTTTTGCACTTGAAGAGACTTTCATAATTAGAATGTCAAATTGGTAGTTATAAAGGTAATCGTCACAGCTATGAATGAACCACAAAAAGTTTGTGTTAATAGAATGCCAAAAAGAGTTTAGTTTACACTGACATTTTGACAATATACTTATTTAAATGGTAAAGCGATTTATTTAGTGGAATGCGGGCCCTGGTCTGTATGCTTTGAGAGGTACTGGTAGTAGCTACCTACTTGCTAGATACCTACTTGCTCTGCGATAACTAGATAAGGCTCCGTAGAGCCACTTTGCCAAGCTTCGATAGTTTCAATTTACACTGAATACTGAAGTGGAGTGAAAATAGTGTGAAAACGTGTTTTCTCTAGTCGAAACAGACTGATAATTTCTGCTAAATTATTATAGCTTGGATTTAATATTAATAAATATAAAACAAATTAAAACAATTCTAGTACCTTTAGTAGGTTTTTAGTATAGTAGATAGGTATACCCTGGTGTATAACGAGTATAATAGAATTATATAGAAATTATTTATAATTGAGATCGGATTCAAATACCATAGGTACCTAAATGTAAAATCTCAAAAAGGCTATAGAAATCGTCTTCAAAAAGTTTTCCTTTGGAAAGAGTTCTTACATCAATATGATATGAATTCTTTTCTAAGAGCAAGCACTCTTGTCCAGTGAGCTGTTGTCCCAAGTGTTTGTCTTGACCGTTCGAGATCTTGACCTAGCCGTTTTCGATATAAATCAAGAAAATGTTGACGACTTCTGGGAGGCTGTCAACATTTTCATGATGTTGTCAACATTTTCCAATAACCCTGTAAAAGGTGAGATACCTTTAGGAATTATAATTAGTTATTAGAATATAAAGCATAGAGCAGACGAATTTTCATGCACTCGCTAGAACTTGCCTAGTTTTAATATTTATGAGGTAAGCGCTCATGGTGCTGAATATGATTTCAGGTTTTACAGAGCCTTTCAATAGACTAATGCATTTTTGATGGTTTATGGAAAGTTATTTAAAAATAATAGTCTATGTAGGTTACCTACCTATCGATTGATGAAAAATATTCATGAATTCTAGTCACACTATTATTATGATAGATGCGACTGTTTTAACGTTTAGAAATACTCTTTCACGCCAAAACTTTTGAAGGAATTTAGTTAAAATTGTGTACTTTTAGTTTTAGACCAATAAAACCAATAATTAAATAAAAAGTGTTTAATGATTTAAAACAAACATGTTTTTAGATGCATTTATTCTGTATAGAAAATCAATTAAAACCTTATTTCAACAATAAAATTTTACTTGTGTAAGTGCTTATTTTGATATTAAAGAAATAAATTTAAATGTTTTTTAATAATTGATTACAGACCTGTAATAAGAAAAAAAATCTAAATCATTTATTTGACACAAGTTAACATGCAGTACTCTTAATGTATCCATAGACTCCCAAACTAGTAAAACTGTATTTCACGAGTCAGAAAGTACCTTTAGACTTTTATTATATTGGTGTAGTAGCTGGATCAAATATCGCCAGCTTTGATTTTGCAAAAATATCAGCGCGACAGATTGTTTCTAGAATTCTGCGCGAGACAACTTTTTTGACACATTGCCTTTGACCTTTTGTATTGCTCTTATATTCTTGGTGTAATAAAAAAAGAAGTCGAAAATGCCGTTATTATATTTTGCGTATGTAAAGGTACAGTAATTCCGGAACGGCCCCCTTATGGGCAAGTAGGTATTCATTATTTCCCACGAATGCGTAATTTAAAAACCGATTTTGTAAACCTGGGCATGCAGAAAATATAATGTATTCAAAATCATACAATTTTATAAATAATCCTCAGTTCATAGTCCGTCTGAGCTGCGAAGATAAGACTGGAAGGGGTTACATTACACTATCTTTTTCAGCGGGCTTTGCACGACAAACCCCGTTTTGTTGTTACGAGACCATGAGAACTTTCTAGCAAAATCACTGAACCAAAGTGTATTATGTTACTAGTCAGGAAGATCAGCTTGCGTAAGTATATTTTTTTCACTTTATTAACAACGAAAATTACAATCGAGGAATAGAAAAAATTATAACTTGTATTTACAATTGAAACCATTGAGCTAACTGCAGACGGTTGGAAACAGTCTAAAGGTGATCAATCGATCCATTTATTTATTTATTTTATTTTACTGTAAATAACATGGACAGATCCAATTACATTATTTAAAGGTCACACGTCATATTATTATCATTATCTTAAAATACAATTAGAAAAACAAAAAGAACAGAATGTCACAATTACTTATAAAATATAAAAATATATATATTAAACAATTTATAATTACAAATTAAATTAAATAACACATGTCAAAAAAGAATAAATAAGAACAAGTACACGTACACCCGTTCATACATCATCACGCTCACAGAACCTCAAACATACCGACAAAATCTTACCCAGACTATCCACAAATAAGAAAATAAATTCATATCAATACCAGTCGGAAGCATTCCCAAGACACTGGCTGCATTACCTGTGTATGGCAATGCAAATATTTTTTTCCCTTTTTTTTATAAATTATATTTATCATGTTTATCAGCAAAGCATAATATCTAAGATAACGTCTTATGAGCCAAACTGCATCAGTTTAACAGCAAACATCGAAAATAAATTGTAAAATTTCTACAACACAGTTAAGTAGGTATCACCAATAAAAAAACACATTACTACTGTAGTAATCAGACTTTAACTAAGCTAAAAAACAGCATAACCAAAGAAAAATCTTACCAATCTGATAAATTAAATCAGCGTACCGACATTGCAAATACAAAATATTAAATATCTGATTATTTCATCAGCAAAAATTGAAATCCATTCACATTTTACAGCAAAAGACCCGCACTTTTCAAATTGAATTTGCCGCCATAAAATTGATCCGTCGACTCTAATATTTCATTTGAATCTGCAATTTGTCTGTAAATAGTTAAATATTCTCGCAAAAGATACGCTTATTTGGTAGTATTGGAATGAAATTCCAGTATTGAGATACATTGCATTTTGTGGGGGCGTTATGTAGTTTTATTTCAAACCATAAACTTGAAGCTATAAAATTGTTATTTCTTTATTCATTCAGGGAATAAAGAGCATAATTTGTCTATTGGAAATGTCGACGAGGAAACTTAGAATCAGCTTGCTTGGAAAAAAGCTAGGCCAACAGCAAAATGCAGCAATTTAATTTATTGCCTATGTCGATTAACGATCAATGATCAAGCATAGCTAAAATTCCCTTAGCCATGTCGTTGAATGAAATAAATTAAATATTCACAACATCTGCATTATTTTTGTAATCGTTTTAGCCACTCTACAAACAGGCTGATTCTACTATACGGCGGCGCTATAATCGTTGACATAAATACAGTCCTTTAAACCTTTAAGAAGAGAAAATAATAAACTTATATGATTTAATGTTATTTGTTAGAAAACTTAGGTACACATCAGAATAAGGGATCTCATACTTGACATCTATTTTTCTAAAACGCTTGGTTCATTCAAACTTCCTTCCAAAACAGAAAAGAACTGCTAAAATGCGCTGCCCAAATCGATAATCTTACATTATCGATACAATTACCTACCCGTGATTGATAGACGCCGTCACTAGCAGTAGACAAAGAATGATCTATCGACAGGTACAGATAGAGTAGAGGTAGGACGATTAATATCTGTCAACGTGTTCAGAGCTACGAACAGAGTGGTTACTTGCAATCAACTACTTGCTGCCTTCAAAAATATTACCTACATGAATTTAAAATTGGACTTCCTGATCAAAGCTTAAGCTGGAGTGAGCCAATCAAGGGAATTCAATTAAAACATTCGAATCTGGATTATTTTTTTAATAACAGGAGTTCTTTTAGCTTAGAAAGGAGCGGTTTGTTAAGCGTATTCAAATAATAGACTAACTGGTATATAAACCTGGATAAGTCCTCAAAATTCACAAAAAATATCACCATTTCAAACCAGAATAATAATGAATTAAATCAACAAAGGATATAAGAAAAGAATAGCATATATTTCGACCAAAGATACTATGACTACGTTCAACATCTTTGATTTCGACACACATAAAACCACAAACGCAATACAATCACAATCGCAAAACACGATAAACACAATCTTCATCTTTTAGTTTCTGGCGCCCCGCTTACTTTTCCCTTCGAATCTGCCCGTTTCAGTGTCAGAGTTTAATAAATTATTAAAATAGAATACGATCGATTTTGTAAACTAAAATCATAGAATTAAAATTAAATATTTAGGACAATCCACACAACACCATCTAGCCCCAAAGTAAGCTTATGTTATGAGTACTAGACAATTGATATATTTAATACATTATATACATAGATAGATACTTTTTATTATACATAGAAAACACCCAGACCAACGGAACAAATTTCTGCAGATCGTACACAAATTTGTTCCGAGGCGGGAATCGAACCCGCAACCTCCAGCGTCACAAGCCTGTTCGCTGACCTCGCCCCAACGGTCGTCAATCATAGAACTAAATTAACACGATTTTTTATACCAAAAGGACATGAAAAGCATAACGCATAAATAAGCAAAATATAGTTCGTACAAATAAACAAAAAAACATGGAGGTCTAAAAACCACGTGACACAAATGGTGAACGTCAAATCGAGTTTCTGTAGAAGATATCTTTTGTCAGTCAACGGGATATTTGCGGAGCGACGACGAATACACATCTGATAATCATTGTAAAAGATTGAAATTTCCAATTTATTCAGCTCTAGTCCTCCATCATATTTTTGACATCCATCCAAAAAACACACAATCACAATTCACAAATTACCTAACTGAAAACAAACTCGACCACGAATATTGGCGTTCACCCAAACCGCTGAAAAACCCCATCTGAATTTCAGATAGAAGGTATAGGTTACCCAACCACCTTTCGCTTGAGTTCATTCAAAAACATGCTTTGTTGTTACAGGATAGAGTTCAGAGAGTCCAGCAAGGACTTTGTAATTGGCTAAACGCTCGGATGGACTACATTTTCATTTTCTGTTGATAGCGCTTGCCGATTACTTAGTGCTCACTCAACTTTGATTGTTAGGATAGTGAATATTGTTTTATTGCTTGAATAACTAAATTATATTATTCATCATGCTCTTACATTATATTTTTACCTCTCTTTTGCACCACAATAGATATATTACCATAAAAATTAGAATGTTTGGACGGAAGGAAGGATTTTTGTTACATCAAAATTACGTTTAAGCAACTAAGTTTCTAAAATGTACACTGAACAGTTAAGACTGAAATTATTTGCATAGCTGTAGCCCTAGGTTGGGGATAACCTTTTATTATTCCAGGGATAGATAGT
This sequence comes from Eupithecia centaureata, assembly GCA_944547425.1. NCBI lineage: Eukaryota > Metazoa > Arthropoda > Insecta > Lepidoptera > Geometridae > Eupithecia > Eupithecia centaureata. The sequence continues at coordinate 2,464,974 of OX155681.1, read as the reverse complement.
CTTCTCAAAATTTTAGACCGATCCGTTTAGTACTTTTTGCGTGAAACGGATTCATATCAATTCAATTCACTTTATTTATTTTATATTATTTATATATATAATATTACAGATTACAATAATCTAATGCGTTTTAATATGGTACACGGAAAATTTATATCTAATAATAAAAATCGAAAACCTAAATTAGTACACACAAACATACATCTAAACATCAAACAAACTTTCGCATTTATTATATTAGTAAGGATGACACAGAAAAAATGAATAAATGAATGAATGAATTCTTACAAAACGCATTATCCAACCCTTGAACAATTGAAGCTAAGTTAATAGAAGCCAAAATTATCCAAGCCGAAGGAACAGTTTTAAATTTTAACAAACGAATTTGTATGCATGAGTCGTGTGCTCCATCGAAACGGAGACGCTTTATCCTATAGGTAGACTAGTGTTTACGTGGGATTCATGAATTTGACAGGCACGTCGCTGAGTTATGAGATATAAGCAGTTTTCTGCGATCGGTACACGCTTGTACGTTTGTATATCCTATGTATATGTCAAAGATATCAGGATAGAGAAGATAGCTCCAACGATTTTTAGATCGCAACTGGTTTATTATTTAGATTTAGATAAAATACGGAACTTGGAAAGCACGTGAAACAATAATCATCACACATTACACGTACGGTATTGCTAAGCTAAAATATTAGAATTTAAGTGATCTAGCTTCCGCATGTTCTTTCATCCTGAAAAACATTAACTGTGCTCATCTTAGCCACTAGAAAAAAGAAAACAATGTAATGTGTTAGAATTAGAAATATATCACACAAATATACCAGCCATAACTAAGATTTTTTATAATCAACACTACATTGTTCTTCGTATAACTAGTATATACGTAGATTGTAATGTGAAATATAGCAAGACTGGTTCACAAGTTCAACGTTTTGATTCTGTACAATAAACATTCCTAACTGGCTACCTACGTTGAAAGTCGCCAAGGTCCTTCCCTCTAAGAGATATTATTATATGGACATACGTAACTACATAGTATAAAACAAAGTCGCTTTTTCTGTCCCTATGTCCCTATATTCCTATGTCCGTTTTTGAATGGTTAAATCTTTAAAACTATTCGCAACGGATTTTGATGTGTTTTTTTAATAGATAGAGTGATTCAAGAGGAAGGTTTATACGTATAATAAAACCGTGCGAAGCCGATTCGGGTCGCTAGTTGTGTATAAATTAACCACGATCGCCTCCTAGCCTACAACCTATAGCAATTATGACAAACCGTCTAACCTCTTCAAACATTGACCTACGGAGATCTAAGTGATTCTAGTCTATAGATTTTGTTATCTGAGGTCAAAGAAATCCAGAGGCTTTGATGCCAAATTATATTCTGGTTCTCATTGGGCGATTTTTGACGGGTTCTGTTGGCAGTTATCTAGTACTTATGCTAGAATCTTTGTCTAGTACCCATATGAAAAACTCGGCTTATCTTGAGGCCTTAGAATAATTACGCTTGAGGCTTTATGAATAGTCCAGCATTGTTCATTTATTTATCTCTTATTTTATCGCTTGGATGCCTTTAGACATCTGGATATACTGTGAAAAGCGTAGTACTATTGATAACATGAATCTAATTTAGCAACAGTCTCTGGATTTCTTTCACCTCACATGACACAAAATCTACGAAATTCGCACAAAAATATGAGCGTACATCTCGAGTTCGTTCATCCTTGGAATGCTCTCCAGCCGTCTTTCTGCACGCTTATTACCCGCGACACGGTACGCTAAGCGTTCACTTTCTCTCTAATTTTATTTTGCATATGAAATTTTATCTCTGACACATCAAAAGATCACTTTGAACTTCCCCAAAACGCGAATACCTATCGCGTTCTCTTCACGGGTTGTTGGCTGGTTCCTTATTTATTATTATGCTAAGGGGTCTTGTAAATCATTATTCATTATTGGCGTAGATTTTTTGATTCTAATGGGATTTATCTTTTTATCAGATATGTTGCGCAAAGGTTTTTCGTTATACAATTTTGTAGTCATTTAGGGAAGGAGACCAAAAATATGTTAAGAATAAAATATGTTTATCACACAGTCTCTATCATTACCCTCATGTTATTATTTTTCTAAAATACCTCATTAAAAATAAAACAGTAACATATTACGAATTACAAGTAATAACAACTAGTACTCAGGTAGGTACACTTATAAATCAAACTTCTAAAAATCTAAGCCGTCACCAGAAAGCGGAGTGTCCAGAATGCTGGCAGTATTACCACGTTGAATGGCAATGCTAATTCGTTGACCGAATAAATCCAAATATAAATAAACGTTATTCTATAATATGTGGGATCATTTGTTGAATAGGTATTTACTGAATTTCAAAAGAAAGGCATCGAACGAGAGCAAAAGAATGAAGCGAGTCGAGAGCGCGGCATCAGAATTTCAGATCAGATTGCGACCATTCAATGCCGATGCTCCGATACTACTCGTATTGTTATCGTTAGCTAAACGAACAAACGGTTCGCCTGATGTGCAATTGCATCTTTTCTTTTGTAGTTTATTTATTTCTTTGTTATCATTTGGATATATTTATGATAATTTAGGACAGATAGCCATTGCATACAGGCCTTAGAGGTTGCATTTATTAAATGTATATTATTTCTCTGTGTGCAGGTAGTAAAGATATCGTTATCCAAGATACATATCTGCTGAATTTAAAGCTAGATAGTGCAGGCATTGTTAGCATCCGAAAAAAATATTATACTATTTAGTAAAAAGTATTATATAGGGTCATCATCGTCATCAGCTTACATTAGTCCACTGCTAAACAAAGGCCTCCCCTAATGAGTGCCATAGCGCAGCGCCCTGTCATCAGCTTGCTGCATGTGCCAGAAATCTGCATCTGCCTTTCGCTGATGGTTATCCCACCTGGCCGGAGAGTGTCCTACGTTATGTACATTGTATTGATTATTAAACTTTATTAGAAGAAGATAAAACGAACTCGAGATGTACGCTCATATTTTTGTGCGAATTTCGTAGATTATTATTATGCGTGTAGGGACCAGGGGGAGGCCTTTGCCCAGCAGTGGGGCACAACATTAGCTAGCTAGTTGTAATTGTGATTGTAAGAAGGAGATGGAACTCTATTACTAGCATATTGAAAAAACTGATATATTTATGCAACTCTTGCTCTGTCTCGCTGTAGATGCGAAATAACCAGGGCTCAAATCCCCATTTCTGGACAAAAATTGTTTTTCTTTTTTGTCAATCTATAAAAAATAGAGTCCTATTTTAGAGATTTCGATCGAGCTTTATTATAACTGTGACTATTATTATAAAATATAATAATAAAAACCTATATATACAACCTATATAAGTCCACTGCTGGGCCCTCCCCTTATGAGCTCCATAGCGCCTTGTCTTCAGCCTGCCGTATCCAGAATCTCCCTGCAGTCTTTCGCAGTTCCCACCTGGCCAGAGGAGCCACCCTCCTCCACTACGTTTGTTGAGTAGCCGTCTCCACTCAAGAACACATTTACGACAGCAGTTGTCGGTTCTGCGTAAGATAAAACCGGCTTACTGTCACTTCATTTTGCTTATTCTTTGAGCTTTGCCTACAACTGTGAAATTTTGGCACAAAAAATATCTTTTTTATATATTTATTAACGCTATAATAGTGTCAACACTGCAAAAACTACAAGAAAATCCCGTCTGTCCAACCATCTGTATGACGCTATTTTTCGCGGTAGTTCATAATACACCTGTTACCTTTCGCTTTCCGTAAAGAACCAGGTATTTTTTTATTATTTAGCATTTTATTCCTGCAAAAATTTTGCAATTGCCGTTGACCTCTCGTATACCATCCACCGTTTTATTTAAAACGGTGTACAGTACAAAATAAATAGTCGTATATAATAATAAATAGACCAGTGTTGTGCCAGCTTTGGAAAATTATCGTTGTGCGTCCCAGGGGAAGTGTAGGGGGGGAGGAAACGGGGGGCTGCTGTGTCACTCCTTTGCTAAATAATGGTACGAGTATTTTGCGCTGAGGTCTTGCAATGACTTAGGTATTCGCTTTGGGCACAAACATAATTGAACTTTAGGTAATTAATTAGTTTAGATATTCAGAATCTATAGGATTCGACATAAGTTAAGTGACCTGGCTAGTTACTTTGTTCTTAAGGCGCAAACAGCACCAAAAGTTGCGCCCCTACTTATTTTATTATATAATTCCGTTAAAAAAAGGAATTTCCAAAATTCAAAACCTATCACGAGCATTTTTTTAAGGCATCTGTAGTAGTTTTATTTTGTCTAGTTTAGGAAGAGATACGAAGTTGCCTTTGGTGGCCACCAAACTCTGTTTTAGTATCTCTTCCTCAAAAGGATGCTTTTATACAATGTGATTTGTCGAACCTTGATCAAACGAAATGTGCGGATACACGACACATATTTATCGATAAAAATAGGGATATTAAAAATTATATGTTATTTATCTCAAAAATAAAGCAGTTTTAATATTTTTTTAAATGAAGACTACTCCATCTGGTTTTTTCTTCGTTTCTTTTTGAGTTAACGGTGTATTTTATTCAAAGTAGTCTCATTTGAAAGATAGATAGTTTACCCTAGCTAATATTTCGAATAAAATACACCATTTACTCAAAAAGAAACGAAGAAAAAACCAGATGAAGTAGTCTTCATTTAAAAAAATATTAAAACTGCTTTGTTTTTGAGATAAATAACATAATTTTTTTTTATCCCGATTTTATCGATGAATATGTGTCGTGTATCCGCACATCTCGTTTGATCAAGGTTCGACAAATCACATTGTATAGTCGATTAATTTTTTTAAAGTCGATTAATTTTTTTAAAGTCGCTTATGGTTACATAGCAACGTTAAGGCGCTAGTCCTGAAGAGTGTTGTCTAGAAAACATAACGATATTGACGACTTCGGTGGCTCAGCAGGCGAGAGCCCGTCTGCGAAGCAAGAGATTGCGGGTTCGATTCCCGCCGCGAAACAAATTTGTGTACGATCTGTGTACGTTCCGTTGGTCTGGATGTTTATATGTATAATAAAAAATATCTATCCATGTATTCATGTATTAAATATAACAGTTACCTTGTACCCATAACATAAGCTTTGAGTAGCTTACTTTGGGGCTAGATGGTGCTGTGTGGAATGTCCAATTGTCCAATCCAGTATTATTTATTTATTTATAAAATTTAACCTCCTTTCCACATTCACTTCCAACCAAAAGAATAAGTACCACATGTCAGCATTTCAAAGTCAAATGTCCCCCTAGACAATAGCAAGGAGCAAGACCACAACAGAATGCTGACACAAGATTGTAAAACAAATATTCTTTGAATGTTAGTGCTGTGTACAGTCATCTGAAATTCAGATCTGGTTATATCTGGTTATCGTGCTAGACTTCACATAACATGTGATATTGTTCAGAATGTTACGTTATAGTCTGTTTGTATTTATTTGTGCCTTCCTATATTGCTATTTTTCTTTCTTATAGGGTGGTTCTTTTACCTATGATCAACAGGGTAGTTTCTTAGGGTGTTTTCTATGTATACCATAATAATAATAATTTTAAAGCATTTATTTGTCTCTCACAAAAGGTTATTTGGAATATAACTAATAAAAGAGTACTTATATGTACACGTTTAGAAATATACTCTATTTAAATTAACTTACTTCAAAATAGGTCCATGCTTATATGTAGGAAATTTCATGGACTACTAGTATCTGCCCGCGTTCGCACTCGTTGTTTCTATGAAAACGTATCAAGGTTATTTCTTCTTGTGTGATATTCTATTGCAGTACCTAAAAAATATACAGTCGAATGGAGATAAATATATCAAATCTATTTCAATAAGTCGTTTTAATATAGGTCGTCATTGACTGATCGGTTATGGGACAGAATCATGCTTAGACACCCTATCTGGTATGCAAGTGTAGAATCAGTTTCAGTCTAGTTGTTATGTTACACAATATCATTGGCGTATAGCCAGCACTGTTCTCTATTGCATTCTAAATTACATGTGCGTAAAAAATCTCCTCGTTTACTGAATCAAATAAAATTGATAGCACGTAAACATTACATTTAATGAGTTCTTTTTTTTTATATACCTAAATTATAATAAGCATAAATACTTTTGACGTTAATATGTTCTGTGACATGTTATGCTGTGCACAAGATAATAATACAGCTCGATTTGCTTATTACAGTTACATTTATTCCTTCATATCGTATGGTATTTTCTTGTGGGGACACGTTATTTCACAGACCCGTACAAATTATTTGTTTTATAAAAGCGTGTAGTTACAGCAATATCGGACTCTGGCCAAGGCCTCACATTTATGTTTTAGGATATAGTTTTAATGAATAATAAACTGAAAAATACAATTACTGAACATTTTATGCATACAAGAAAGCATAATTATTTGATGATACTACCTATAAACCGTAAACATTGCGATATGAGACCAGCATGATACAAAATAGGCTTGTCTAACCTATTACACTGTTTTGAAAATAGCAAATCACTTATAATTATTATCTATGATTGTTAATAATAAGTGTTAATTGAAACCTATAAGTAATTTATTACAGGTTGTATTTACAATTATAACAAACTCCTGAATTCAATAAATATAATAGAACACATAATTATCCAGTTTTAATTATTTTCTATGATTGTTATTTAACTATTTTTGTCATATAACAAAAATAGTAATAGTAGAATAGTAGTAATAATTATAAATGTATGCTTTTGAAAAGAATATAACTCAATTTTACAAATTGTCACCAAAAAAATTAATTAAAACAAAATTAACACTAAATTTTAACAGTGAAAATTAATAAACTATTCCTATAAAATTCAATGAATTCTGTTTTATTCAGATTATACCTAGATTAGACCTACATTATGTCTTGATGTTCTTGATCCATGTTTACCTTTTCCGTTCAATGGCCGCTTATGTTAGGTCCCTAAAAAGGATTGAAGTAGCAAATAAATCTGAGAATCCATTTATCTTAAACGTGCTACAATCGCAAAGTCTGTGCCTGTGTTCTTTATTCCTATTGTTAAACAAAAGGGGACATTATTTAGCACCTTGTTTCGTAGGCCGCTAAGCAGCATTTCTGCATTCCTGTATTTGTATATTAAATGTGGTTACCGTGAAAACAACAGTCACATAAAATTAACAGCTATACCCTACAGAGGTATACAGGGTGTTAGTGTAAACAGCGTTATCCTTGAAACCAGAGGTTCAGCATCATCAGTAGAGTCCAAAACCGATGAAAAATTATTATTCTATTTTTAATTTATTTTTGAAACAAAAATATTCGATACACCTTCTAAGTGGTAAAACTACAACACGAGTACATTGACGGAGCCGCGCAGGTGTCGACCTGTTTTGATCAAACGAGCCGCCCGCCATCCATGCAAGTGTTCATTGCTGCGCCCCCCACACCTCACCGCGCCGCACGCGCCGCCCGCCTGCTCGCGCAGGCGCGATCGCTCCTCAGTGACAGACCGCCACGCTTACGGAGAGCACGTCGTCGCGTCGTTGACACAGATTTTCGCGCGTCAATTGTTTTCAGTACGAACGAGTTACGAAGTCTTACAAAAATGTAAATAAAAGTGGACTAAAATGGTGCGGCCTTATGCCATCGCTCTGGTGAACTTGGCTCGTACGATGTACGCAGAGCTCAGCTGTTTCCATCCCAGGATAACGTGTGCCAAGCTAGGAAACTATCCCAAAGACACAAAGGCTACGTACGTACGTACATATGGCCAGTTCACCATGCCCAGTCATGCCAAATGCAAGTGTTAAAGGTGCAGGTGTGAGGTATTTAATAAGCTGACAAATTAGGTACTAATTTGTGTTTTCTCGAGTGAGTAATAATACTTAATCTACGAGTAAGAAAACGTGCGGAGTTTGCGTGATGGTGAAGTGTTATTTTGGTAAGTGAATTTCATTCACTGTACAAAGAACTAAAATTTAAATTGAATAGTAGATAAAATTGATTGATGATAAACTTTAACCCTAGCTAGATTCAATAACATTCGTCTCACAGACCGCGCAAAACGTAAAAATGATTCAAAGTTGTAAATCGAATCAGATACACCTTTTAAGCACCTTCATAAGTCATACAACCAAATACACTGCAAGTGTATTTTACTCGTAATGACGTTTCATTGAGCAGATAGAGAGTTTTATTCGTCTGAGGGACGAACATTTATGAATAGAATAAGAACTGGCCTAGGGGTAGGCAAGTATTTAGTACGCCAAAAATACTTGCCTACCAAGGTACTTTGGTCTATTGAATTTTTTGTTTATTCTGTGAATTTAGACTTGTTTTAAAACAGTTTATCTTGCCTAGAAACAAACTTGGAAACTTGCTTATTTCTAGGGTGACCATAATATCGCGTACAATATCTAGGACATAAAATATCAAAATACTAAGAAACTAAAACAGGCATTAACCTTATCTCATAGGTTTTGGACTCTACTCATGATACTGAACCTCTGGTTTCAAGGATAACGCTGTTCACACTAACACCCTGTATTACTTATTGACCAACAAAACGTAATGTCTTGTAAAGCACTTTCCTAGTGTATAAGTCCTGCGAGGCATTGACCTTTTAAAGGTAGATACCTCTACAGAAAAGTTTGGTAACAATTGAGCTTTCTACAAAATGATGCAAACGATCTAGAGATAGCTCGACCGATCCATATCGATACTAATCGGCAGCGTCCCCAAGGCACTTGCAGCATATGGCAATGCTGAACCGCTGCTCTGCGATACTTACCAGACCTTGGGTAATTTGAGCTTCGACCAGATGCACAGAAATCATCTTATCAATTACTAGTCGACCTCATTGGCGAAGTAGGCCAATGAGGCTTCAATGAGGGTTCAATTCTCGCCGCTGGGAGACAGAATATGTATGATCTAAAGGTTGTGTCAGTATCAGAGTCTGTATGTATCAGTCAACTGCTGGGTAGAAAAACCCAAAAACTCTAATTATATTGGAGTAGGCGCTGGTGTGTTAATAATGTGTAGGTATAATAAAAAGTATATCTTACTCCCTTGCAGAATCATCCTTTCCGGTGTAAATTCCTGTAAATATCTGTTCCCCTAAAGCTTTGATGAAGAACAGGAAAGGTCGGTTCGCCATGAAGACGTGCTTTTCCATTGCAGATCCCATTAATATTTTTATTTGCCCATCTTAAAAAAAAATGTTGTATTAGTGTTGCTTGGGCGTAAATATCTATAAATTTTAAGCATTAGCTAAGATCTCTTCTTTTGATTAAAAGTTTCCATTGTTAACGCTCATCCTCGGCGGTGCAACCTGCAGATTCGGACTAGATGTACCATAACGCTGAAGTATACGATACGGCGCTCCATAGATAAAAAATAAATAATAATAACTAGAGTGATAATTTACCAAAAATATATTGATAGATGTTGTACCCCATATCCCTGAAGTTTGGAATTTAAGACAAAATATTTGCTTTCAATCATCAATTCATAAATCATTTAAATTGCAGTTTATGTTTACTAAAGACATTTGAAAATTAATAAATTTGAAAGACAAAGAATTTTGGATAAAGCTGTCCATTCATCATTATTTTTTTAGTAAATCACCACACTTCGCTTAAAATGTTGTTAACCACTGTTCTCTGGAATATGCTGCTCATTCCAAAAGGACAAGATAACCCGGATTCCGTTTGTGGTGGTGAGTGCGGCTTCTGAGTCGCATTATCAACCTCATGGACTGCAGCAACCCTCAGTAACCACCATTGTTATGGCACTTGGTAAATATATGCATCGAACCTTAGGACAAGTTGAAATGGAAAAGCTTTATTTGTGACTCAGTTTGCTTGAGCCACAGAACTTCTCAGCATGAGCTCGTTGTATATTTACGTACAACCAACGACGATCTTCCGACAGAACCGTGCTTGTTTCTTTTTTGTTCTTGATAATCAATATGTGAAATCTACAGTACAGTAAGTAAGTACAGTCATACATTGACGATCATGGAAAAACAAAGATAAAATTGATGGATCATTAATATTTAGTTAAACTTTACCTGTACCAGCTACTGCAACGGTCCCTATTTCATTGACAATCATGTTTGTGGCTTGGTACGCCCAACTGATTGCCACTTCCTCATCTCTGACAATCCTCTTCAAGTCTGATCGATGGCTGAACACGCGTTTGAGACCTATCTTTAATGACAAGAAAATACACAGAATTAAAACCCAAAATTATTAATTATCAATACATCTTCATAAGCAAATATACAATACAACCATAGAACTGTTCAGTGGAAAGATATTGCTGAAGGCTTGTACAGATTCACCAATCTGATATGTTCAGACTTAATTTATTTGAATATGCCTTCCCAAACAAAGGAGACCATGCTCTAAACTCTATTCTAGCCTAGCGGATTGCCAATTGTCGTAGAGGATTAAACACATAAGAAGGGAACTGATGCCTTCCTCTTATAGGTTCCTTCTAGTACCGTCCATACCGTACCGTCTAGTAGTTTAGGGTAAAAGCCGGGCTGAATAGGTTTCTTATAACGTAAATAGCAAGGAATGATTTAAATATATAACGAAAGAAACTGATGTCTTTCTTTCTTTTAGGATCCCTTGAGTTAGAGTAAGAGTTGGGCTGAATAGTTATCACGGGCGTTCGATTCTTGAGTCGTGACCGCTAAAGCACAAACAATGACACTTCTTAGATACTAACTCACCCAAACAAGTAGAACACTAATAATGGCTTTCTTCATCCGATATGAAAATTGGAATTTTTGAAACAATAACATGTTTTCACATCTTCCCTCTTATAAATAGTTCCCAACTTGCAGGGTAGATGCGGCCTAAGTAAGTTAAGTTTGTTTTCCAGAACATTTTTTTATTTACTCTTTGAATTTGTTTACTACTGTTGACCTCACAATTAATGAAAACGTACCGCTTGAAATATTGATTTCATGTTCATCTGAGTCTGCAATGTAAACTTAGGGATTGACACCTTTATAAATTTCATTTGCATTTGCATCATCGCGCGCGACAATGCATTTGGTGATCGTTTTAGTTGTCGAAGAAGATGAGGAACACCATATCTTGCCCGAGGAAGTATTACCATGAAAGAAGCCACATTTTTTTCATAGGGAATTTCCACGATCTGAAACCAATATGATACGGTTTCATCGAAATATTAAAACAGTTACCAATTTGTATGCCAGCGCAGTTTAACCTATTTTATTTAATTAAAAATAGAAATGTCTGTCCTTTTATATTTTTTTCAGCTAATGATTAAATTATGTTAAATTCTGTTTTCAAAATGTCCTGTGTGGTTAAAGACAGATGCTAGCAATTCTCACTTACAATCTCACTCAGCCGATATTGTGGACGGAACATCAAAGTGACGAGAAGCCAAGATAGTTTGATGACATTTCTGACAATTTATTTTATCAAGTCATGTACGGCTTCGAAACATAGCTTTCAAAACATCCTTATTATCCTACTAATATTATAAACGAGAAAGTTTGAAAGTATCACGCAAAAACTACTAAACGGATATGGATGAAATTTGCACAATAAATCAGTAAATCAATATCTTTATTCTTTAGGCTTACAAAATAAGCACTTGACAAGTCAAATTTAATACTATAGCTAAGTACATAATTATCAAAATAAGAAATATATTGATAATTGATTTTCAGTTCGATTCAATATTTTGTGTTCACAGAGATATATTATAGTCTGGAATAACACATACCTAGGCTATATTTTATCCCGGAATTCCCACAGGAACGGAAATTACCGCGGGTGAAACCGCGAGCCCCTGCTAGTTTTAAATGAAATCAAGGTCTCTGTCGGTTATAACAAAGTCTACTCTCTAGTTCTGGTTGAAGCTCCTTGTAACCTTGATCTGGTGAGTATTTGGAGCAGCGTATAATTTGTTTATTATCCAACAGCCTTACTAATATTATAAAAGCGAAAGTGTTTATGGATATTTATTACCTACTCTATGTATGTAATGTAATCTATAATATAAAAATGAATCGCAAAATGTGTTGGTAAGCGCATAACTCAACAACGCCTGGACCAATTTGGCCAAATCTTTTTTTAAAATGTTCGTTGAAGTTCAAGGATGGTTTTTACGGCGAGAAAAATTAGAATTATGTATAAAAATATGATATTTAAATTTCCCCGCGGGCGACGCTGCGGGGCGCAGCTAGTTATGTAATATATCTATGTAATGTATTGTATTAAGTATATCAGTCATCTAGTAGCCATTACACAAGCTCTGCTTAGCTTGGGGCTAAATGATGCTGTGTGGACTGTACTGAATTATTATTATTATTTCACTGTTTCAATTTCGAAACACACTGAAGTCGGAGGCGGAGCGGTGGCGAAAGCGTTATTCCTATGGCACCGCGTCGCCACGGCCTGCGGTGTGTGTGTAAGCTTTCATAGGATTCCATAGAATACAACTCGCACGCCTTCGCCTCCACTCCACCTCCGGCTTCTGTGTTTCGAACTTAAAGCAAAAACTTCTGAACGGATCGGTCTGAATTTTGAATGGACGTGGTACTAGCCCTGGAAATCGCATAGGTAGGCCTTGAAACGTTTCCATGGAAACAGCTAGATACTGGTTATTTACAGATAAAATCATATTCGCACACAACATTGCAGCCAGCCTTTTGGAAGCTTCCCGTTGATATTGATATATCTATTTGACGACCGATGTGGCGCGGTGGGCGAAGGTCCGCCTGCGACGCAGGAGGTTTCGGGTTCGATTCCGCCTCGGAACAAATTAGTGTACGGTCTGCAGAAATTTGTTCCGTTGGTCTGGGTGTTTTCTATGTATAATAAAAAAAATCTATCTATGTAATGTATTGTATTTTAAATCAGTCATCTAGTACCCATAACACAAGCTCTGCTTAGATGATGCTAGGGCTAGATGATGCTGTGTGAATTATTTATATTTATTTATTTATTACATTTATTGATCGATATGAAAATTAGGTTATATTAGCAGATAGCCTAACTCTTTTATTTATATTTTGTATAGTGCAACCAAAGAGTAAACAAAATAAAAATGAAATAGTCTCTAAATTTTATTCAATTACCTGAGCGTCCAATTCTTCACTATCAAAGAAATTATACATTCCCTGTCGGTGCATCATTTGGGCGGACACTGTTCCTTTTGGCGTGTAAAAAACTTTGGGCCCACTGTCTTTAAATGGAATTTCCCAATTTGCCTAAGAAAAGTGAAGTTTTAGTGAATAGCGAGGAGTTATTATTTCTATAGTCTATAGAATAATTATATACTAGTTTATACCCGCAGCTGCGATTTCTTATGTACCTTAAGCCCAACAAATACAGTCGGTACACTTAGTACATAAATTGAAGAAAAAGTTGTAAAGAAATATTTTTACATTTTGACATGAAAAACACATATAATAGAACTTGAGAACTTCCTTATTTATTTGATGATGGTTGAATAGTATCAACATCAACATTAGCATTACTTATAAATATTTATGTATATGTTATTGTTATTCTTGGAATAATCTGTGAGGTATATAGGTACTATTATATATCATATCTATATATGCGTCACTTTTCGGAAAACCACCAAAAATATTTGGATGTACATAAAGAAATGTAATACTAATTGAACGCAAAATCTTCTCTAATAATTCATTATTCAATATTATCATTATAAGAAAAGCTGGGTGATTCTACGAAAATTCGTTTTTTGTCTGATTTCTGTGGCACATTTTTTTTTGTTGAAATTGCACATAATAATGGTATATTCTAAATGAAGATTTAATTTTGAATTTTTTGGTAGTGAAGGGAACTTTATTGGCTTTATGGTTACGAAGTTATTCAATTTTAAAAATAAGGTGTCCACGGAAATCAGAATTTATATCACCAAAATCAAATACGGGTTGGTTTATCAATAAAAATATGTGTTTTCGGTAGTAAGTAGATTATTAAGCTAAGGACCAATTATTTGACGTTTGTAGTTTTAATCAGTTTTTACAAAAACATCTTTAAATCATTACTGTAAATACAAGTAACATTTTACAAAAATCACACTAATAATGTTTATCTTTGTATTAAAAATAGTATAATTATTCATTTTATATTTATTATAAACTTTTATCCTAAAAAACATTATAAAAACATAAAAATATTATTATTGAGATGTTAATCAACCCGCAAAATCCACGGAAATCATACCACGGAAATCAAAAATAATTACAAAATCCTAGAAATTTTCTTAATTTTCTGGTTTTTTTACATTGAAATATGCAGTCGAAATTAGGAACACAAAAGGCATAAATTATTGCAATTATTATAACAATAGGATTAGTATGAACAAATTTACAGTCAACATGGTAATCAGAATTTCTAGATACCAAGCCACGGAAAGTGATTACGAACCGAAATAACAGAGTGACGTGGAGACATACACCTTTGTTGTACACACCACTGATGGGGCGTGACTGATAGTTTCTCTCAATCTAACAACTATTTACGCAGATATTAAAGTACAGTATTTATGAATAATTTAGTGCGCACCACGGAAATCAGAGCTAAACGACGGACGCGAAGTTATCTCGTTGTAACTTGTCAACTAAAGCTTAGTTTTGCGTAGTAATAGCGTCAAATAAGCAAGTAACTATCTGGGTTAATGTGAACCTATGTAAATTAGTACCAGAGTTTTTAGGAAATGATATAAAAATTTATTAACACAGGAACATGAGGTCCGGACGCACCACGGAAGTCATAATTTCCAAGGATTTTATTTATTTTTACTTATTTAAAATAAGAATATTAAAAAACTAAAAAAGGCCTCCCCTATTATCTTTGTCTAATCTACTATCATAAAAAAAATCAAAGGGCTAGGGATACTTTTTGTATGATTTTTCGAGCCGGACATGTATTTTTTAAACCCGGGAGAATCACCCAGCTATCAAAGTAAGATGTCAACTAACCATGTCTCTCCACGAGACATCACAGACTGGACCTCCGCCCCCCTATTACGGATCTCGCGACCAGTTTGCAACAGGCGTAAATCGCGCAATCTTCGCTGTCAAACGTCAAATTTGTATTAGCTATCAGCAGCGACAGCGACCACAGCAATCGATCGCAACGTCTCCCTCTGCCGGACGATCGGCGAACTAAAAAATGCATTCTTTTCGTCTTCTGGCTACAATTTGGTATTACGTAGGCACTTTCGACAGCAACGCGACAGCGGTAGCAAAGCAATTTAAACTGTCAATTAGCAACAACCCCAGCGGCTGTTTTATTGGCGATTGCTTACTGATTGTAAAGAAAATATTTAGAGAATTTTGTGTTGTGATTCTCCAAGAAAATAATAAAAACCTCAGAAATTCGAAACTCATTAAAAATAAAGTTGAGTTTCAGTGTCTCGCCATTTATTACATCTAAGAAAATTAAGTATTCAATAAATTATACTATCAAAGCATTCTAAAAATCAATGCTTTGTTATAAATTGATAGTTTTGTTTCAAGTGTACTTACTAAAATAAATAGGTAATTGTTTGTTTTATAGATAGCACGCGCTATGATACTCATTGAGGGTCTAGATGGCGAAGAAAGGAGAGATGAACTTAGGTATTGAGGGATCTCTGAGATTTAGTTTGCGGCGAAATCTCAAAGATCAAGGTAATCCCTTGACAGCATCAGATAGGTATTGAATTTAGAGCCCATTACAGGCTCTCTAAAGAGTTATTATCTCAATTGTACCAAGAACTCAAACCTCATATGCCTGCACAGCAAAGACAAACAAAAGTCAGCTTGGAATGTAAGGTATGGTATCTACCTATATGTATGTCTAGCTTATTTACACCAATTCAATTGATGTTAAAGTCTTATGGAACCTTGCCTCAGTAGGTACCTACACAGTTCCTAATATACCTATGGTTTTTGATTACAGGTTCTAACGGCCCTCTCATTTTATGCCACTGGATCATATCAAAAACCAGTTGGTACTTATGAACTTTCTTCATGGCCTGAGTCAACCAAGCGTTTCAAATGCTGTGAAATAAGTCACCAAAGCACTAATAATATTAGTATTTTGTAGAAATACATAAGATTTCAACAAACACGCGAAGAGAGGCAGACAATGTAATAAATGGGTGTGTTTTTTGTTATTTCTAAGTTTATTGCCCAAATATCACCAACCATTAACTAGTAAAACAAGTAGTACTAGTAAAATAATAATTAAAACTTTTTATAACAAAGATTTATTGCCCAAATATCACCAACAATTTATTGTCAAATAGTACTTAACAAATTACAACTAGTTACAATTGAAACAATTCAGCTAAGTGTTGTGATGTTCATGTGTTTTACAGATTTGTGATAGTGATTTGAATATCTTTAATGTTGATGCAACCTTATGAGGGGCCAGCCATGATGCATTCATCTGGCGTCAATCACAAATAAACCCACACATTCAACAACTCTTTGCCATTAATATTCATAGTAAAATTATGTTTATGCTTATTTAATCTTTGATTTCTTTGCAGGTGACTCAAGGTATCCTTTGAGGCCTTGGCTTCTGACCCCTATTGTTAATACTACTATTATACTAAAGTCCTGCACAGCAAGGAACACTGTGTCCTGCATAAAATGGCTAATAGAGACAGTCATCCTATTCCTGAGCACCCACACCCACAGACTCCCAAGCTGAAAGATATCAGCAAGAACCACAAAGTGATCAAGCTTAGGACCTGAATGTATCCCAGATGCTACAAAATGGCCGTCGACAAGGAGGTTGTGGAATAACAAAACGTAGCTCTGCATCACTATTTATATTATACCTAGGTATGTCACAAAAAGTTAAAGTGAACAGAAAATCAATAAACACCTTATTTCTTATATTATTTTGTTAATTATTTATAGTATATAATTTACTTGTCTAAGTCTTATTTTATAAGCCTTATGAAATAAAGTTATTGATTTCCAATTATTAGGAAACTCCTTATGTCTAATGTCATCTTACAATTATAAATAATATGTGATTTATGTCTATAACTAGATGCGCCTCGCGTCTTCGCCCTCGAACCAGACTTTTCTTTCATACAAATTTCAGAAATTTATTGCACATAGGGGTTATAGTGTAAAAATAAAAATTGTGTCTTTTATTTACTTTTTTATTCACTTTCCATACAAACTTTACCACCCCATTTAACCACATCAGAGGTAATTTTTCAAAAATGTACTCTCCTATACGAAATTCTGGATCTAAAAAATTTCTTCTAAATAACTTAAGTAGTTATGGACATTAACTACCTTTAACAAACATTCACACAGACTATATAATAGTAAGATATAGTTTTAAGCAAGACAAAACAATTTTTTTTTTGATAAGTTGTTAAATAATTTGTTGAAAAGAACAGTCTGCTCATGCAATGCCTGTGCGATAGAGAGAGATGCCTCCTGCAGACGGAGAGTCGAAAAGAGCTGTTCGTGACGATGCTGAAAATAAAAATAACAAGATTAGAAAAGGAACAGATTGTCATATAGACAGTCAAACTAGGTACAAACAAAATAATTAGCATTTTTTTTTTACTTATCCTATATATCCAACTAATTTAAAAACGCGAAAGTATGGATGGATGGATGTTTGTTACTTTTTCACTCAAAAATTACAAAATGGATTTGGATGCTATTTGGCACGGAGATAGATTATAGTCTGGAATAACACGCTGGTTATATTTAAATGGAAATGGAAATTACCGCGGGTGAAACCGCGAGGCTCTGCTAGTATACATATGATATTTTTACTTAATACTATTATGATTAAAATTACTTTGAAATAATGATATTTTACCTTATGTACTAACAACCACTTCATCCTGGTAATCAATATTTTCTAAAATATTTTCACTTTTACTTTGAGTTGCCTGAAAATAAGAAGATTTATTTAAATCATTGAACAGCACACTTCACTAGGTATTAAATTCATTTATAATGTAGCATGGAATGTAGTGTTTTATCATAAATTAAAAGTGGGAAAATTACATTTAAGTGTACAAATGCAGGCACTCTTTGCTGGATGTTACAGCACCCTCGCCGATAATTGCCAGGATCTTTCGGTTCGTTTCTGACAATGGGTCAAGGGTAGCCCACCACCAGTTCCAGAAGCTTCGCGTCTTCTTAAAGTGGCCCTATTTTTGGTTTTGTACTTCAAGTCTGCCTAATACTTAATATAAAAAGAACACCGTTACTGTACCTGAGTTAACCCAAGCATGGGCATGGTATGTAGGTACAACAAGGATTCAAACACGTATCCACCGCTGGCCAGTGTTTGTTGTACCTCCGCCGTGAGTGTTTAACCTGGCAGCGAGATCATTCCACTCACGATCTATTTGTCTCCTTTGACCTCGCTCCCAAGCCAACGCCTTTAGCAAGGGACGAGTGCGACATTAAATGTTGCAGCAATTCCTCTAGCTGGACACCTGATACTCGATGTTCCACTGAAATTATAAGAACATGAAAGAGTCGGTAAACAAAACCACGCATTAGAATTAATTTCAACACTTACTTTAAGATCCTAAATCCAAAAGATTTCAATTCCAATTCTAATTTCACAAAAGAAAACAATAAATTTATTTGGAGAACCCTCAGAACCACACAAAACAAAACGTAAACAAAAGAAAGGACTAACAGAATATAAATTTTACCACAGATAACGTTAAAACTTCAATTATTTGTTTCCTCCAATTGCTACTCGGTCGCAAGTGGCGCTAGTGTTCACGGGCAATGTGCATTCTACGACAACTTTGCGATAGGCGGGCGATAGGCGGACGATAGCTTCCGTAATACAGTTTTCTTGTAACAGTTTGCGACCGATCGCGTAGCAGTCGCGGTCGCTCGTCTGTCGCAGTCGCTACTGCAAAGTTTAAGCTAATAAGCCTACGGGCCAAATTCCACTAATTTCAAAAATCATTCCAAATCAGTCTCAATAGCGTCATACTATCATGATGGCTTTTTTGCTTTTGGTAGGTATTCAACTATTTTTCGCGCTTGAAGATACATTCATAATTAGAATTTCAATTGGGTAGTTATAAACGTAATCCTCGCAGCTTATGAATGAACCTCAAAAAGTTTGTGCTAGTAGAATACCAAAAAGAGCTTAACACTGTCAGTTTGACACGATACTATTAGAATGGCGAAGCGATTTATTTAGTGCAAAGATGTTTTTACGGAACGTGTAATGCTAGATCTTAGATTTAGTGGAATTCGGGCCTTGTCGTTGATAGTGCCAAGCAACATAGTATCTACTAGTCAGACTATGTCTTCATTGTCACTGAGATTACCAAGGAACAATCTCAGTAATCTCAGAGTCAATGTAGAGTATTATGGTGTCTTGACGGTCTCTTGGAGAGACGAGAATTATACTAACTACAGAATTGTTATTTAACTAGACGCAGAACCATATAACGTAAGTGGAAGTTTTGAAGAACCTAGTTGACTTATTTTGATAGGTTTTTGGAGAAAATTTTGTATGGAATTGTTACTACTCATTATTATAAATATTGACGGGTATTTATCGTGTTTATTTACCTATTTTCCCCAGTCATTCCGTGACCATGACAGTGTAAAAATGTTGGAACGTTGTGAAAAATTGGTAGTTAAATAAACGTAATCAAAACCCGTGAATATTTATGATAATGTGTTCTGTACTTAAGTTTAAAAAACTTTATAGTTACCACTCTTAAATAATATATCTATCCTAATATTTTTTATTTTAACTCGAACCTTTCTCATTATAGAATTAATGTACAAGTTAGGTAGGTAGGCATACAAATGCATAAAAATCCAAAAATATGATTAAGATACGTCGTTTAAAATATTATCTGCAATATTAATGGAATGAAAGGTTTTATATCAAAAAGTAGGTGGTGAAACTTCTATGAAAAAATTAATAGCAAAAAGTGATTTTTAGGTTAAGTGTGGCGAAAATTTTAACAAAATTCTTTATTCAGTTTGGCCAGAGTTAGTTACCAAAGTGGCTGAAGGGCTAATATGATGCCTCCACTAAACTTACATTGAATGTGATAGCATTCAAAATAACACATTTTTCTTTGCCATTCAATTGATAGTTGAATTTACATTTGGTGTGTCCTGCAATCTGAAATAACATGAAAAATACTTTGATAAGAGTTTCTCTTACACAAAAACTAAATTTAAATACCATTAATTGATTCTATGATTTTCAAATCTATTTAAAATTACTCTTACCCAAGAATTTATTGTATCTTCTGCTTCTGTCCTATCTTTGAAGTTGACTTTTTCTATAGATGATCCGAATATATTCTCCGTGTATTTTCGGAATGAACTTCTTACATGATACCTCTTATCGATGAATATTTGACTTGCCAAAGTTATTTGTACTCCCTCTAAACGTTTCAGTTCATGTATCAATTTTTGATATTTATCTTTTATCTGTACGGAAAACATCAGTTTCATGACGCGTTTTCTTGATGTCAAATATAACTGCGCTCTCATAGGATATCAATTTGTTCGCACCTAAACGTTTGATCACTGTTCGTTCGAATTGTTTGCAAGTGAGTACGGCCAAGTGTTTCGAGCAAACTGAGAGAGTTTTTTACGTGGGGCCGCCAAATAAAAGAGCATAGGTCTTGCTTATTAGGAAATGATATCCCATTGACTATAGTAGTTCGTCTTCATAAAAAATATATTAATATTATTATTAGTATGTTTATCTATTATTATTCTATTATTATTAGTTATCTATTAGTTCTTAGGTAAAAAGTTGTTTCTTTTTCTTACTTTGAAACCTCTTCGGTATCACATCATACGTGACAGCAAAGCTGCACAGTTTAGTGTATGAATCTTACCTTTATTTAGTTATAGATATGAGAGTTGGGCTTTTTCCTTAGTTGTACCTATTTGACAAATAATATCTACCTTTCTTCTTCTATTCAATCCGATGGCTTTAAGTAGCTCTTCCTTGCCCTTATTTACTGCACCAAGTGCCAGCTTGGCCAAAGGCATTAAAGCTGATAAAGGAGAACACACTGCAGATTTGGCCTTTGACGCATACGACTGAAGAACTTCCTGTAAAATAAGTTGATCTTATGAGAAGCTAACAACGCATACTCAAACGTAACATTACAACGACTCAAGTCGAGATTTTTTGACAGTTTCCAGAGAAATCGTATCTATCGTAATGAAACCATTAAATTAGCGTAGCGTTTGAGTATTCAGGTCTTTGAAACAAACTGGCTTTGAAGACAGAACAATAGAAAACAAAGAAAAAAAAGTGAACAGGAGACATAAATATGTATCAGTAGAACTTACTATGGCAAATTTTCTTCTGGCTGTTCCATAAAAGGCTATTTTATCTCCTTTATAATAATGTTGTAGTTTATGAGAATGTATTGGTCCATGTAAAACTTCTCTTTCTTCGAATGATTGTGTATCTTTTATAGATTCAATAGAGTTTGAATCGTCCTCCTCGGAAGACTCAATCTTTTTTTGTTTTTGTTTTGGATCTACTATTGTAGGTGATGTTTTTAAGCATATCGATAGAACAAAAAGGATGGTTATTTTCATTTTGAGATACTTGTCGTTATTATGAGTTAATTATAAAATACCAACATATCGGTGAGCCAGAGGAAAATCTTACTTCGTTCGACTCTCAGTTGCTATTGGTTACTGACATCGTCAACCGCCAAATAGTGAAGGTAGTTCCATTACTAGCTTGGATACGTAAGAATGGCTGAGTAAAATGTATTATAGGACTATGTTATTGAGAAGGCGCCATAGCTGAATTGATAAATGAAACTAGGCCTTAGATCTTAGTACTTATGGAAATCTAGGGGTAAAAAGCTTACTTCACATAAAAAACTAAATTATTTCTACAGTTCTTTCCAAAAATATTAAACGGCACTGTTTCACACACAATTCGGTCGAAGTGTCAAGATCCCACACACACAAAGAATATTACAAATTTAACACATGAAAATAATATTCATATTCGAATTAAAAGGTACAGCAATATTTTCGGAGTTGGATTCAATGACTCGACACGGAATTCAATTTCATGGCAATTTCATTCACAGTCTGATAAAATGTACTCGATTGTAAATCAACGTGGTTAAGGTACCTTCAGGATATGACGAGGCTAAAATAAGTAACAAAATGTTTAAAAACATTGAAAACATGACTGCTAATAATTCTTCTAGTTGTGGGAAAAGCGAGTTTTCTTATTTCATTTTATATTTATATGAATTTAATTTAAGAGACATGTATTGACATGGTATTGTTATTATGTTTATTTCTTTGAATCTATCACGTTAGCATTCTTTCGGACCCATATTTTTTTATAAAGAATGCACAAATACGGTGTTAATGTCTGCAGCGTCCCCCCACAGTAGTAAACCATAAGACATAATACTAAAGAAATAGCTGAAATAAAAAATAATAAAAGTATACAAGTCAGCTACTTGACGGTTTTTTTACTGTATGCGCTGCATAACAAAGTATCTTGGATAGCACATCTATGGGCCCCATTGTAGCCTACTATCTAGGTTGATTCAATAAGTATAATACTTTCTACAATGTCTAACGTTTCTCCTTGTGAGTATGTTTATATACGCTTTAACTTGTTTAACATTAGGTAGAATAATTTGAACCTTACTCTAAGGATAGAGATGTAAACGGTATTTTCCACAATTTTTAAGTTTACCGTTTACACCAACATCAATCCGAGACTATTCCTATAGCTATCTCCAATAAGAGAAGTTAAGAAAAAAAAATATTTTCAAATTAATACAAGAATACTGCGGCGCTAACAGGCAGTTTATTTTTACGTCCTTAGCGTTTACTTGGCGAAACGGTAATTTTCTTGGCTAGGTTTTAGTTTTTGGCCAATATTCTTTTCTTTATGTCAGCTAATTCTAAATTGTGATAATAATTGCAAAAAACCATAAAAATAAAAGAGATTTTGGCATGCTTTGCTCTATCATATTAAAGTGATGACCAATTTAGTAACTTTTTTTATATACCCGACAACGTAATACGATCGTTAATATTTGTCATTTTAATTTCGAGTGTGTAAATTGTGCTATATTGATTGAACTTTTAAGCTACATAGAAAGATATTTTTTACACATAAAAACTAAATTCTGCAGATCGTGCAAGCATTTGTCCCGAGGCGGGAAACAAACCCACAACCTTCCGAGTCGTAGGCACGCGCCTTCTGTGCTTGAGAAGCCGTTATGTTTCTTCAAATTATTATTTCCAAATCATGGGTAAAGCTTCCTTGTTACAAAAATATGATTAACATTTCTGAAAGCCTCTACTATATTCACCACATAGGTTTTTAGGATTAAGCGTCTACATTTCACCGGCGAGTATTCCCGTTTCCCACCATATTTCCCACAGGCTACATTATCTGCATCGCGTGTGCCTGGGGCTTTATCGGAGAACTACGTATGGTTAGTGCTTGCGAAGAATATGGTAATTGCTTTAGAAAATATTGTATTATGTTTGTTATTTACCTTCGGAAAATATAATTGGAGCGGCTGCCGTAAGCAGAGTCCATATTGGAATATAGTTATATTTTCATATAATTTTATTTGTATATATACCTATATTATACTGAATAGAAAGATAACATCATACTAAAGGTTACACCAGCACACTGTTATTTTATTTCTTGTTTGATTTTATATTAAATTAGTTTTGATAGGCTATAAAAATGAAAGTCATTGGTATATGATAGATATCTGATAGGATGTTTTTATTAACAGGGTGTTTTTTTCGAGAAAAGACAGTAAAGGAAATTAGGAGATTAGGAATAGTTACAGAAAAACGTTCATAGTATGTGATAGTATCTATAACTTTATTAAATATTTTGAATTGCATTCACAGTTTTAGAAAAAATGTACAGTCATCAAGAAAATGGTATTTTTTAACAAAAAAGTGTTTTATAGATGGGTGATTCTCCCGGGCTTCAAAAATACATGTCCGGCTCGAAAAATCATACAAAAAGTATCCCTAGCCCTTTGATTTTTTTTGTGATAGTAGATTAGACAAAAATAATAGGGGAGGCCTTTTTAGTTTTTTAATATTCTTATTTTAAATAAGTAAAAATAAATAAAATCCTTGGAAATTATGACTTCCGTGGTGCGTCCGGACCTCATGTTCCGGTGTTAATAAATTTTTATATAATTTCCTAAAAACTCTGGTACTAATTTACATAGGTTCACAATAACCCAGATAGTTACTTGCTTATTTGACGCTATTACTACGCAAAACTAAGCTTTAGTTGACAAGTTACAACGAGATAACTTCGCGTCCGTCGTTTAGCTCTGATTTCCCTGGTGCGCACTAAATTATTCATAAATAATGTACTTTAATATCTGCGTAAATAGTTGTTACATTGAGAGAAACTATCAGTCACGCCCCATCAGTGGTGTGTACAACAAAGGTGTATGTCTTTACGTCACTCTGTTATTTCGGTACATAATCACTTTCCGTGGCTTGGTATCTAGAAATTCTGATTACCATGTTGACTATAAATTTGTTTATGCTAATCCTATTGTTTTATTAATGATGATAATTCATGCCTTTTGTGTTCCTAATTTCGACTGCATATTTCAATGTAAAATAAACCAGCAAATTAAGAAAATATCTAAGATTTTGTTATTTTTTTTGATTTCCGTGGTGTGATTTCCGTGGATTTTGCGGGTTCATTAACATCTCAATAATATTTTTTTACAGTTTTTATGATGTTTTTTAGGATAAAAGTTTATAATAAATACAAAATTAATAATTATAATATTTTTAATACAAAGATAAACATTGTTAGTGTGATTTTTGTAAAAAGTTACTTGTATTTACAGTAATGATTTAAAGGTGTTTTTGTAAAAACTGATTAAAACTACAAACGTCAAATAATTGGTATTTAGCTTAATAATCTACTTACTACCGAAAACACATATTTTTATCGATAAACCAACCCATATTTGATTTTGGTGATATAAATTCTGATTTCCGTGGACACCATATTTTTAAAATTGAATAACTCCGTAACCATAAAGCCAATAAAGTTCCCTTCACTACCAAAAAATTCAAAATTAAATCTTTATTTAGAATATACTATCATAATGTGCAATTTCAACAAAAAAAAAAGTGCCACAGAAGTCAGACAAAAAACGAGTTTTCGTAGAATCACCCAGATACCAATCTATCCTGTTGCTTATAAGGATCAAATTTTTTACTGCACCGACAGATTTGAGAACCTGCTAAAAATATCAGAAATGATCTAACAATTTGAAATTTCTCATTGTCCTTTTTATTATGATAATAACAATAGTAAAATCACTTAAATTTGGTTCGATAAGACTGATTTTGTTTAAATAAACACTACTTTAAATCACTTGAGTCACGTTACTTGATTGTCAGTCAAAATACCAACAATGAGAACAAAAAGTATTATTTCGTAACTGGTTACAAATCAGTTATTTACCAAAGTGGCTGAAGGGCAATAACCTATTTATGTGCGCGGAAGAAGTTCAGGTACAAAATGTATTTTCTCTTGTTCGTGTTTGTTATTTGCTTTGCAATTCTACGCCTCTAACATTTACGCCATTTATAAAAACGGTTCAATTCTTACTGCGTTCCTTTATTGTAACTTAATTCTATTGCCTTTACGCTGAACCTTTGTTCAAAGTAAAGTAAGGTTTGCACGAGATATATGTCAACAGAAGTATAATTAAGTAAAAAACTAGAAGATACGATGCATTTTTTAATTTGTTCAGTCAGGTCAACTGTTTATTATTTTTGTACACAAAAACGTCTAGTTATCGGCTGGTGTATGTTACAAACAATTCAATTAGGTACGTTAATATACCTACAACTTTATCACTACATACTATAAAACAAATTCGTTTTCTCTATCCCTATGTCCCTATGTATGCTTAAATCGTTAAAACTACGTAACGGATTTTGATGCGGTTTTTTTAATAGATAGTGTGATTCAAGAGTAAGGTTAGGTACGTATATTAAAACCGTGCAAAGCCGAGGCGGGACTTCTTTTTTTCTTTCTTTTTTTTTTATTTACTAACAGACTTAAATTACTTAAATTATAACATTGATTTTGGTTTCAATCTGTAATGTTTACGTTCAATATTACACAATAAATCTCCCAAAACAAGAAATTAAGGCATTATTTTTTAAAATAAAGAGATACCTTCTTGAAATTTTTAACGTAAGATAAATAAGCGGGAATTTGTAAGCCTGATAGCCAAAGTAACCACGCAAACCGGTTCGTATTCGAACGCAACTTCTGCGTTTTACAATATTGTGCTAAAACTTATTTCTCCTTGTGCTTACCACAAAAAACAGATCCTTGTTTGCCAGCCAGGAGCCCATATAAAGGTGTCTCAAATTAGTGCGGGTATTCCAATAAACGAGTATTGTTTGTCCCACACATCAACCCGCGGGAATTGTACAGCTTAGGACGAACAGCTGGATAAGGCTGCTTTTCCACCAGAGATGCCGATGATGCCGATCCATTAGGATAGCTACTTTATCACATAATTTTAATGAGTTATAAAAATTACGCAATAATAGAGCAATTCTATAGGTCAGCTGAAAATATAGCGTAGCGTAGCACATCTCTGGTGGAAAAGCAACCTAAAGGTATAAGTGAACCGATTTTGTTTCTTATAAGAAGCAATTATTATAGACAACGGAATTGATTTATCCCAAAAGAACCATTTTTCCTCAAAATTCAAAAGTTACTCAGCTTTTCTATCCAATAAACTGTGGTATGTTTGTAATTCAAATGCGGACTCTGCGGGGATATTCCAAAGCGTTCCGGATTCTATTTCTCAAATGTTTTCGTGCATTCTCATCTCATATTGGTCGATTGAGAGGTTATTGCATAGAAATTGTATAGATCTGGTGTACCATCTTTACAGTCTTATATCAGAACATCTGCCTTATAGTCAAGTCCTCGGTAACAAAAACAACAAATAACGTAATATAAAGTTCGTTTTCAGCACATAATTTACCACATACCTAACTCCAGTAGGTACATTCCGCGTTACTAATACACATTTTATATTAATTATCGATGAGGCATATTACAATAATCATTTACACCGCGCCTGAAATGATTTTGGACTATTTATTATTGGATGATAAGCTCAAGGCCGCTTAGGAATAACCTTGCTAAAGTAGACTAGTGTCCGGAAACGTTGTGTATTTCTGGCATAATTTTCGTGAATTGAAATGGACTTGTTATGTTTACCTTTGGTTGCAGATTGCATTTGGTATGATGGCGCAACGTTGTATTATTTAGGTACGTTGCAATAATACAAATCAACAGGATCTAGGCCACTTAAATGATGCGCCAAAAACTTTTCTTATTCGAAAATAGATCTAAGTTTGAATAGACCAGAACAATGCTAGTTAAACCAAAATTCGGGCCACTAAGTTCATCAAAAACAGTAAAAAACGTGGAGATTGCTAATCGCAGTCTGCTCGTGACGACCCGAGCCTTTCAATTCAAAAGCACGTGCATAGATCATCACTACACCATATTTTGCACAACGACCTAAAGCTGCACTCCTAGAAAATTCAATCATCTTAGGGCGTTACCCTAAGATGCCAGAGGCCTGACTTCGTAAATAAGGCAATTGAGCGCTTTTCAACGTTCACCAGTATCTTGTTTTCGAATGAAGCTCATTTTTATCTAATTTAATGGACGTAAATAATCAAATTAGCCGCTACTGGAGTGTAACGAATCCGAAACATACATCAGAAACCCCTTCATTCGCCTAAAGTGACCGTATGAGCTACGATGTAGGCGCGACGAATTATCGGCCCTTTTATGAAGACGAAGGCATACAGTTACAGTGAATTCAGAGCGTTATGTAAGAAGACTTCTTCTTGCCTGAACTGCAAAACCTTCATGGCTATAACCAAATAAGAAAAAATATGAAAGAATATGAATCAAGCAGGATGAAGCAACGTCACACATTGCCATGTCCAATACGTCTCTACCCAAAAGTTCGTGATTTTCTCAAGCAAATTGATCTCCTGGAGAAGTAACATAACTTGACCTTCAAGGAGTCCTGATTTAACCCTTATGAACGTTGTTCTATGATCCACTAAAATAAACTTTGTTTTAAGACATTGGACATAATTTTTACTGGCATCCTCTAGTTCCAACTGCTGAAGAGGGCTAAGCGTGTGAAAATTAAATTGCTCTTAGCATCCACTTAGTCTCCTTAGCCAGACTTGACCTGATTGTGTTAGCCACCGGCCACCACTTAACTTCGACTTAGGCACCTAGGTCCATCACTCCGCTGAGACCATTAACAAACCTTATAAAACAGATACTAAAACACGTACTGGTGACTCGTAATACAGGTTCTTGTGAACCTAAAACAGGCACCAGTCTCTTACAATTCTATAATATTTGTTTAAACAATATGCTCTTTGTTCTCTAGCTACTAAGCTTTTATTTTTAGAGAAAGAAATAAATATTTGATTTGATTTTAATTTGTAATAACTAAGATTGCTTCAACGGGATGGGAACGTCATCATAATCTCGTCAACTTCTGGACATAGGCCTCCCCTAATGAGTGCCATAGCGCCCTGTCTTTAGCTTGCCGCATCCAGCATCTGACTAGAATCTTTCGCAGATCGTTATCCCTCTTGGCCGGAGGGCCTTCTACACTACATTTGCCGAGTCGCGGTCTCCACCCAAGAACACGGTGAGAACCCATGGAAAATTAAAATGTGTGTACACACGCATTTTAGACCAAGAACTTCATTTTTAGCGGTTAAATACGCGATAAATATTATCTAAATTTTTCCCGATCTGGGAATTGAACTCAAAGCGGTTGGAGATCCGTTTTCGATGCAGGGGGCATCGAAAACGGATCTTCAACCGCTACGCCAAGGAGGTGGTAGCATCTAGAAACTTGTTTAACTTCACGCTTCCTGTCACGAATCGTTTACGTTCATGAAAATCTTCAGTTAATTACAAAGAGCCTTTAAAGCCTAAAATAGTTCATGAAACAAATAGCCATTTTGTTTTAACATTAACTAACAACCTACTCTCAACCGTACACAACAGTTGCAAAGTTGAAAATTGCTTCGCAACACATTCGCGGTACTCTCACGTAAGCATAGATACATCTATTTCAGAGTTTCCTGCGAAAGTTTGTTGAGAGTTAATTTTCTTTGTGAATTTTGTAACTCAAAGAGTGTTAATCCAAAGAAGATTAAGTTTTAGAGTTAACGTGGTTTTGTTTTCAAGTAAGAATGGGATGTCGGGAGCATCGCAAACAATGTAACATCACTACATAGTATAAAATAAAGTCGCTTTTTCTGTCCCTGTATCCATATGTCCCTTTGAATGCTTAAATCTTTAAAACTGCGCAACGGATTTTGATGCGCTTTTTTTGAATAGATAGAGTGATTCAAAAGGAAGGTTTATACGTATAATAAAACCGTGCAGAGCCGAGGCGGGTCGCTAGTGTTATATAAATCGTTTTATACACGCTATATGGTTTTTAAAAATCCCTATTTGTCTATACAAGTACCATGTATTTATGGACGTTTGTTCCTCTTTCACACAAAACTACTGAACGGCTGTACGATTACGCTAAAACCACCCATCCAAAATTGACGTATGAAAGCTCTTTTAATGGACTTTGTAATTTGAAATTATATCGAAAGGACGCGCGCGATGGCCATTGAAATGGCTCAAGAATGTCAATTTGGATGGGCGGTTTTAGCGTAATCGCACATCAGATCGGGTTTAAATCTTACTATTATAATAAATGGGAAAGTCTCTGTGAATGTTTGTTATAAGTAATCTCCGTTACTACTTAAGTTATTTAAATGAAATTTGGTACTTATGTTAATATTTTAGGACCTCGAATAACACATAGGATATAAAAATTTTTGCCTCTGAGGGGGTTAAATAGGGTGGTAAAGTTTGTATGGAAAATTATTATTCCTTAGTTTGACTCACTCTAAGCTCGGTACGAATAAACTGCAAAGTAAATAATTAAAACGTATTTTTATATTTACGAAACTACCCCCTGGTTCATTTTGTTTCATTTCTGAAATTTGACAAATAAATTTCCATGCGGGCGAAGACGCGTGGTGCAGCTAGTGTAGAATAAACTTCGTTCTAGCCCTAGAATAACTCTGTTTCTCATCTGGTTTTCAATGTTAAGGCTTAGCAATAAACGAATTAATATTATAAGTTTGAAAGAAAAATACATGTTGTAACGACCCCGCCTTGAGTGGAAAAAGGTCCAGAAGAAGATTGGCATATTTTCCAAAAGAAGATGATTCCTCAATAAATATTATCCGAATGCGTTCGCAACCGATTAGATAAACATTTATCATCAACATTAGTAAACACGTCACGAACAGAAAGTTTCGAGGGTGAAAAGTTCCAAAGAGGCTGCCATAGTGCGCAGTGAACCGATTTTTTCTCTGAAAAACTTATGTTTTTTCTTCCAAAGTTCTTGTTGTAGATAAAATGTTCAAAGTAACAAATTCGGCCGAAGATTGATGATCGATACTCCGAGTTGCAAAACGAAGAGGGTGGTTAATTGACGTTTAGCTGCTTCTCGAAGTTCTTAAAAGAAATAGCCTCAAGCTCGGAGAAAAAACTGTAATCTGAGGCCAAACTGGTAAATAGTACTGTAGACCATAGAAAAAATCAAATAAAAGCAATAAAATGAAACCAAAACTATCAGACTTATTTTAATAAAATAACAGGTCTATGCACTGCCCTTACCGTCCTATGTATTTTGACATAATATATTCAATTTTTTAATCTTGATAAATTGTTATAATCTCACGTATGTATAAGCAAACAACCAATTTTGTATTTATTATTATGTATTTGAAGTACAAGAATTGTTACTATCTATATATTTTTCTGAATACAATCTGTTATGAAGCCTCCTTTTTCATTGCATACCATCGCTCTATTAGCCATAGCTGTAGATGTTGATTGGTGACGAGTTAAAATCGGTACCTACGGTAAAATAATAACCCTAAAATAATAAATGAAACATTAACGTACCTAATTGTAAGCAAAACAAATGATGTGATGAAAATAACATTAATCCAAAACTTCCACAAACAGTTCGCATTCTACAGCTTGAAGTTCCTTCAAAGGAACGGGTGGACAAAATGAATTACCTCTCATTATAGCTGAAGTTAGTTAAATTCGCAACAGATCCAGATAATTAGCAGCTGCTACTGCTGGCAGGTGACCGGGTAACAGGATTATAGCAGCACCTGAATGTGAAATAGCCAGGAATACGGGAGGTTATTTTGTCAGGAAACGCCAGTGGTGCGGAGATAACAGGAAATAGTTTCGTTGAAAACATAGAAGCTTATTAGATAACATATGAGTTTACGAGCGTGTCGTTTGTTCGTTCATTAGTTTTCGACTAATATTTGAGAGAATGAACCTTTTTTTTTCTAGTGAATTGTCGGACTTAATATAATAAGTATGTTTTATTTTATAAGTAGCAACATATTAATCAAACACAATAATAATAATAAGAATCTGACAATAATAATAGGTTGGTATCTGTAAGAGAAATTGCATGAACATTAATTTACCTGAGCATACATATTATAATAGGATAAAGAATATCAATCAAGGAATAGAAAATCAATATCAAAAATCGAAAAAAAATCGAAAATCAATATCAATAGCAAGGAATAGAAAAATTACAACTAGTATTTACAATTGAAACCATTGAGCTAACTGCAGACGGTTGCAAAAAATAAAGAATATTAAATCTATATAACAGAAGACTTGGTACACATAATATCCTTCAATTAAAATACATTAATCAAGTTAGACCTAAACATGGAGTGTTAAAACATAATTCAAAAAATGCTCTGGCTCAGCATTATATAGATAGATAGATAGATAATAACTTTATTGCACCATCAAAGTTACAAACAACAGAGCATCTTAATACTAATTAAAACTAAAGTGACACAATCGGCATTGTGTTGGGTCTTATCTAGTAACAATTTTAAAAACTAGTTAGTTGTTATTTTTATCTATAATAATTTATTCCAGGATCCTGCGTCCATAATATCCCCCGTATGTTTTCAATCTCAGCTCTCAATAGAAGGCCAGCTGAAGTCGAGCATTCGCAAACTGTACGTGCTTCCTGTGCGTTCCTAACGAAGTTGCAGATTCTGTTGCAGTCTCTCTGTTGACAAGAGGAACTACCTATTGTTCCTTTGTAGTAAAACTGGTAACTTTATTACTATTGTATTTGGTACCTACCTATTCAAATTTTCAGACACCAGGACAGCATTGTCGAGAATGTCATCCTCGATTAGCGTAAGGAATGCTGTCATTCTAAAAAAAGAATTGAGGGGAGATGAGTTTGTCATCATCACAATTTTTTTAGCTATGGTGTATGAATATGTCTGATGTATTATAACTTTGTCTCAAAATAATGAATGCTACTTCCATTCCTTATTTTAGACCCTTTATGATACGAATTTTCAAAATTCCTTTCTTAGTACACCGCTACTCTTTTATTAGCTTAAAATAAACGAACATTTCAAATTTCAAGCCTCTTTTATCCGTTAATTATTATTTTATACTCGTATAATGATTTATAAATATTAATATTTATTTGCTCTATTGATTGTTGTTCGCAAAAAAACTATTAAGTAGATCAGCCTGAAATTTTTAGTAGACTTAGTTCTAGCCCTGGAATAACATAGGCTTCTATTCATTCCATAACTCAGTTTCCATGGGATAGAAAGAGTCTTAAGACGTTTCGATAGAAACAACGCATTCAAATTCGCGAGCAGATACTTGTATAATCATAACCTGATTAATAAATAGAAGTATCCAAACTATTATCTAAGAAGAAGTTTATCAAAATGAAGCATAAAAGAATTTCCGTATTATCAACCTTATTTCTGTTCCACTTTGGGCACGCCCTCCTTCATAAGTATTATCACAGCCTGGCTCGAACACAGCTTAGTGCCTAGAAAATGTAATATCTTGCGGCATCCACTATTTGGGTAGCCCACATGTTGGGGAACCTAAATTTATTTGCGGCCGTAGTTTCTGTCGCTTACACCATCCACGCTCAGCTGGTGTTGTAATCTTCCTGCATTGACATGGATTTTGCCTGCATTCCTAGTATTGCGGGCTGATAAATGGATTATATGAACTGATTGCTCTAAGGAGAGCTGATGAAAAAGAATCATAACAATAGCAAACACAAAGAGGCATTAAATTATAAATAACTAGCAGCGCCCCGCGGTTTCACCCGCGTATTTCCCGTTCCCGTGGGAATTCCGGGATATAATATAGCCTGTGTTGTTCCAGACTATAATCTATCGTGTGCCAAATTTCATCCAGATCCGTTCAGTAGTTTTTGTATAAAAAGAGTAACAAACATCTATCCATCCATCCATCCATCTATCCATCCATACTTACAAACTTTCGCGTTTATAATATTATTAGGATTGTAAAAGTATATTTCTAACTACGGACTAAAAATAGGGCGCGCTTTACTCAGGGCTGGCAATTAATGACGTAGAACCTGCATATAACTTTTTTATTTTGAGTCTAGTTTCGGATATACAGAAAATGATTTCATTCCGACCTTGCAATAATTCGGATTTTGAAAAAGAAACAAAAATGTGTAATAAGTTGAACCTGAAAAAATATACAAAAGAATATTATAATGAACTAGCTGGTCCCGCGACTTCGTCTGCGCATGATAAGTATTTCGAGTACTCGCTATTTTACTTGCGTATTTCCCTTTCTCGTGGGATTTTCGGGAAAAAATAAAGCCTATGTGTTATTCCAGCTTATAGCTTTTGCGTGAAAGAGTAACAAACATCCATCCATCTATCAATCTATCCATCCATCTATCCATTCATACTTACAAACTTACGCGTTTATCAGTTCAATTCAGTTTGGTTCCCCTAGGCTATACGGGTTTTCAAAAATTTCTCACAGCATCTGAACGACGCGTACACACGCGTCGTTCAGATGCTGTGACAAATTTTTAGAGAACCAAACTCAATTCCGGGGTAAAATGTATCCCATGTCCAATCGTCCCGAGTTCCATTCGAATTCATTCATTTCCGTCGTGATGCGTGGTTAAAGAATTTTTCTTTCACCCTCTCTCCCAGGGGAACCTTACCGAATTCCGGGATAAAAAGTATCCCATGTCCTTCCTTGTACTATGAACTCAAATCGTCCTGAGTTTCATTCCAACTCATTCAGCAGTTTCAGCGTGATGCGCGGTAAAGGAATTTTAATTTCATACCCAGGAGAACCTTACTGAATTCCGGGATAAAAAGTATCCTATGTCCTTCCTCGTAGTATGACCTATAATCATGCCGAGTTTCATTTCAATCCATCAAGTAGTTTAGGCGTGATGCGCGTTTACGATACAGACAGACAGACAGACAGACAGACATGAATGAAAAAAAATACAGTTTTGGCTTGAGTATCGATAATAGAGTGCACTCCAAAAAAAATTTTCAAAATATCTTCAGTGTACAGAATTGGACCGGTTACAGTTTTATTATAAGTACTAGCTGGTGCCCGCGACTTCGTCTGCGCATGATTAGTATTTATAGTACTCGCGACTTTACTTGTGTAATTCCCTTTCCCGTGGGATTTTCGGGATAAAATAAAGCCCATTTTTTGATCTCTGTGCCAAATTTCATCCAGATCCGTTCAGCAGTTTTTGCGTGAAAGAGTAACAAACATCCATCCATCTATCAATCTATTCATCCATTTATCCATTCATACTTACAAACTTTCGCGTTTATCAGTTCAATTCAGTTTGGTTCCCCTGGGCTATACGGGTTTTCAAAAATTTCTCACAGCATCTGAACGACGCGTACACACGCGTCGTTCAGTGATGCTGTGAGAAATTGAAGAAATTGAACTAAACTGAATTCCAGTATAAAATATATACCATTTCCAATCGTCCCGAGTTCCATTCGAATTCATTCAATTCCGTCGTGATGCGTGGTTAAAGAATTTTTCTTTCACCCTCTCTCCCAGGGGAACCTTACCGAATTCCGGGATAAAAAGTATTCCATGTCCTTCCTTGTAGTATGAACTCAAATCGTCCCGAGTTTCATTCCAACTCATTCAGCAGTTTCGGCGTGATGCGCGGTAAAGGAATTTTACTTTCATACCCTCTCCCATGAGAACCTTACTGAATTCCGGGATAAAAAATATCCTATGTCCTTCCTCGTAGTATGACCTATAATCATGCCGAGTTTCATTTAAATCCATCAAGTAGTTTCGGCGTGATGCGCGTTTACGATACAGACAGACAGACAGACAGACAGACAGACAGACAGACATGAATGAAAAAAAATACAGTTTTGGCTTGAGAATCGATAATAAAGTGCCCTCCAAAAAAAATTTTCAAAATATCTTCAATGTACAGAATTGGACCTGTTACAGTTTTATTATAAGTATAGATGTTATGGGCATGAGACGAAAGAAAATTTGCCAGTAGTAGTGGAATTTTGCCGTGGTTCATGCCGCCATAAGAAAGCAATTCTGAAGAGGCCTTAGTTTCAGACAGACAAAATTCTCCTCGGGCATAACATATAACCAACCTATTAGACAGCTAGCTTCAATTCCATTCTCATGGGACAACTCGTCATAGAATTCCTTTATTAAATCATGCTAATGATCCAGAGTCTCATTCCCACCCATAGGAATT
Source organism: Eupithecia centaureata (assembly GCA_944547425.1). Lineage (NCBI taxonomy): Eukaryota > Metazoa > Arthropoda > Insecta > Lepidoptera > Geometridae > Eupithecia > Eupithecia centaureata. The sequence continues at coordinate 2,429,106 of OX155681.1, read as the reverse complement.
CTGAACGTAATTGTGTTGGTATTTACTTAGTAGGGTAATAGAACGAGACCTCGTTTCAATTAAACTATTAGTTTAGGTAAATTAATCTAGGCAAACCTGGATCAGGCACATGAGCGTAGTGGGTGGCAGAAATCTTGTCACCCACTACGTTTGATATATTCAACAACTAGCTACGTCCCGTGGCTTCGCACACGTGAAAGTATACCTAATGTGTCAAATGGAGAACAATAGAATATAGATAATTGTATACCCAGGGGTAGTTTAGTACTAATATTAAATACGTGATTAATTATTTACTTTTAAGCTTATTTTTCCAGAGTTTTGAGTGAATCGAACCAAGGAATAATAACTTTACCACCCTATTTTTAATCCTCTCGAAGGTAAATTTTTCAAAACGTTAGCTTATTCTAGAACCCAAACTACCAACATCATTTTATCTAAATAAAATAAGTAGGTAGTTAAGGAGATACGTGGCAACAAACATTCATACATACTTTCACATTTACGAGTATTATTTTAGTAGGAAGGCTAATGACATTTTTCCTTAGCAGATTCATCACCAATTTTGTAGTCACAAAATAAGCAGAATTTGTGTAGTATCATCACAATGTTACTAACTCTTTATCTTCTTTTTACGATGTCCGGAACGAATGTTTGCAGATCATACGAAAATTTATCACGCTCCGTAAATCAACTGCATCTCGGACAACTTTTACCAACCTATGCCACATAGTTTTATGCGAGGACATTCTCATTATTACCAACTGCAGGGAAAAGTAATTTAAAAAGATGGATAAAAAATGTTATCCACATGAAAACTCTACTTGATAGATTTAAAATGACAGGCAGAAATCACCTTTTTTAATTATTTTCCCATGTAGGTCACAATGAGAAAATTCGCGTGGCCGATTTTTCAACAACGGTATGTCCGTACATCCGTGCATATGCAAGTAAAGTACCCAAGTATCTATAAAATATGTACTCTGTATAGGAACTATAAGAATCAGCAATCTATATTAGTCCACTGCTGTACAAAGACATCCCCTAAGGAGCGCCATAGGACCCTGTTTTTAGCTTTCTGCATCCAGCATCTACATGCAGTTTATCAAATCATCATCCTACCAGGCCGGAGGGCGTCTTACACTACGTTTTCCGAGTAGCGGTCTCCTTTCGAAAACACGTTTACACTGGATTTATTGTACTATTATAACATAATTAGATCACATAGCTCACTAGTATATACAATTATAACAAACTCTTAAAAATCTAAGCCGTCACCAGAAGGCAAAGTACATTATTATGCGTTTACACTAGCGATTGTCGGTTCTTTGATGAGGCAGACCCAAAGCCACTTCAACTTGCTAATGCTTTGAGCTATATCGAAAACTTTAGTAAGAAAGTCGCATGGATACTGAGAACAAATACCACAATATTATTATTGTAGATATTTAAACAAGGGGGTAATTAAGGCGAGACTTTCCAATTAAGCTTGTACACTGTTTGAGCGGTTATTATCGTGTGTGAATAGCTTCGGAGCTTAATTAGTTCCTAGTGCAAATGTTAGGTGCGAAGCGAAGATTCTCTAAGGACGCGACCGCACTGTAAGACGGTAGCTAGGTTGGTTGTTAGCTTGGCACGTAGCTTATATTATAGTTGTGTCCTAATTAGTTATTTGAACAAACATAACGACTATGCTTAGTAAGGTCTTAATCTTGATAAACGTTCATTATATTTACTGCCAGGTTAAGGACGGATGTTGCATAGTTTTAAATTAAGCACACAAAAAAATAGAAAAGAAGGCAACGAACGAGTAAGACTACTTACGAGTAAGAGAGTAACGAGTAAGAGTACTTTAATTATTATACGTGTTAGTTATTCACTTCCCTTTTTTTGTTTATATGAGTATTTTTTTTTACAGTGGTGAATTTTCCAGTATATTCATGATTAATGTAACTTAATGCTTAAAGCGTAATGCTTAAGCTTAATGCTTAAAGTTTGGTAAAGAAGATCTATCTTATTGGATTGTATCATCGAGGCCACCATTTAAGATAAAAAAGAAAAAAAAACCGGAATCGTCGTCGAAAAAAATTCTCAAAATTAACCCGTACATTTCCATTAAGTTTATTACTCAACAAGTTGATCTGCTAGCGGCTTCACACGTTTCTATGGAAACGTTGAAAGGCTACGTCTATCTCGTAGGAACTGATTTAGGGGATGAAACCTATGCTTTATTCCAGGTTTAGAACTTAATATATTCAAAAATTAACTCCGATCCGTTTTTGTGTGAAAAGGACATACAACTTCCGTATTTGAAATATTCGTAAGGATTTCTATTTACCATCAAATGGATCGTCTTGCAGTGCAGCCGTTGCTTTAGTAAACTCCGATCGATGGTACTGCGGGTAGTTCCTAGATAGTGATCGCTTGTTCAATTGCTGATAATGAGGCGGTTCATATCCCGGGTCGATCCAATAAAATGTATTGGGATCCAATAATATGTAGTGGGATTTTAATAAAAAAATTACATACCTATACATAATAAAATAATAAATAAACAATGAAAAGAAACAGGAAGTAGGCGTTTTTACAGCCCCGTGAAAAGCATGTTGAGCCATGTTGATGCTGCACCTTACTTCCCCCAGTTGGAGTAGGTACAGACAGAAGCATTATTGGGTATCCCTCTTATTATATCACTACATATTATAAAACAAAGTCGCTTTTTCTGTCCCTATGTCCCTTTGACTACTCAAATCTTTAAAACTACGCAACGGATTTCGATGCGGTTTTTTTAATAGATAGAGTGATTCAAGAGGAAGGTTTATACGTATAATAAAACCGTGCGAAGCCGGGGCGGGTCGGTAGTATAGAACATGTAATACTGCCATCGAAGTAGGATCAAACCCTTGCAAAAATATTGATTTTAGTTTGTAGTATCATTGTTAATTTGACTGTTTTACGTGTTATGTTGTACTATAAAATTTATTCAATCGTTTAAAAAGGTAAATTTAATGTTTTTTTTATAAATAAATATATTTATATCATCATGATAATACTCAACAAATTCAATTACCCGTATAAATTATTAAGGGTTAGTGACAAACACACCACATTTATCAACCTTCAAAATCCGGTTGGATAGACATGACAACTAACTTGAAGTATCAAATTGGTTAGGTTTCTTGTATTGAGCTTTTAAAATTAAGCGACACCCATATTTCATCAATAAGTATACATTTATACCTTTAACTTGTTTATAGCGATTTTGCAGTTTTCAAGGGTTTAATTAAAAGTTTGGAGTAATTATATATAAAAGTTTGGAGTAAATAATATAATTTTAGTGAGGAGTTCAAAGATAAAGTTAAAAATTACTCAAAAATGTTTAGAAAAGTTTGTCTAGTAGCAAAGTCAAATTATATTAGCTCAAAAATTAAAAATAGCGAAAATGTTATTAAATCAACATGGAAAATAATAAATAGTGAGACTGGAAAGGTTAGTACCTATTTTAATGATTATAATTTAAAAATTAATGATTGCACAATCAAAAAAGACGTTGAAGTAGCTCAAGCATTTGAAAACTTTTTTACTAACATTCCAATCTCTACTACAAAGAATCTTAACTCTTCTCAAGTGAACGCCGAGTCTTTACTCATAAAAAATGTACCTAAATGCGGTAGTAAATTTAATTTCAATCATGTTGATGAAAAAGATATTGTTAAGGTCTTTAAACTTTTAAATATTAAGAAAACTGCAGATCTCTGGGGCATTTCCGTTAAAATCATTAAACCTTTAATTGAAACAGTCGCACCAGATCTAGCTTTCATATTTAATGAATCTATTGATTGTGGCGTATTTCCTGATCTTATGAAACATAGTAAAATAACTCCATTGTTTAAATCGGGTAGTAGGTCTGACCCCACTAACTTTAGACCAATATCAGTACTGCCAACATTTAGCAAAGTTTTGAAAAACTTATATTACATCAATTGCTTAAACATTTTAATGGCAATGACCTGCTACATTGTAAGCAGTTCGGGTTTACTCGAGGCAGGTCAACTACTGATGCCGGTGTAGAGTTGGTATCGCATATTTTTGATGCTTGGGAGAAGTCGCAAGATGCTTTAGGCATTTTTTGCGACTTGTCAAAAGCATTCGATTGTGTTCATCATGAGACATTAATCAGGAAACTACATCACTATGGAATAAATGACACCTCTTTGGCTCTTCTTTCTTCTTACTTAAATGATAGGATACAAAGAGTTGACATTAATGGGAAACGGTCTTCGGGGTCTGTAGTTACTATGGGTGTACCGCAGGGGTCTATCCTCGGTCCTTTCTTATTTTTAGTTTATATTAATGACTTGCCTGATCTTGTAAAGAATAATCACGAGATTGTATTGTTTGCAGATGACACTTCTTTAATTTTTAAAATGAAAAGACAATCAACAAATTTCGACGATGTGAATAATGCAATCTCAAAAGTTGTCCACTGGTTTAGCGTCAATAATCTTTTGCTTAATGAAACCAAAACGAAATGTATTAGATTTATTCTACCTAATGTGAAACAAGTTAAGGCTGATATAAACGTAAGAGGAGAAAGGTTAGATATTGTAGAAAGTACTGTATTCTTAGGAATCACCCTAGATAGTAAGCTTCAATGGGGCCCACATATAGATAAGCTATCAAAAAGGCTCAGTTCTGCAGCATATGCAGTCAAAAAAATCCGTCAACTTACAGACGTAGATACTTCTAGACTTGTTTATTTCAGCTACTTCCATAGTATTATGTCTTATGGTATACTGCTGTGGGGGAATGCTGCAGACATTAACACCGTTTTTGTGTTGCAGAAGAGGGCTGTTCGGGCAATCTATAATATGGGTCCCAGAGAATCCCTACGTGATAAGTTCAAAGAAATTAACATAATGACAGTACCATGTCAATATATTTATGAAAACCTGTTATATACTCGTAGAAATATCAATAAGTTTCCTAAAAATAGCGATATACACAATGTCAATACTAGAAATAAAAATAAACTCGCTTTGCCTACAACTAGACTAAACAAGGTTAATGTATCTTTCAAAGGGCAATGTATACGCTTCTACAACAAAACTCCAAGTGAGTTGCAAAAACTATCAGTAAATAAATTCAAACAAATTGTCAAAACTATTCTTTGTAAAAAGGCTTACTATAAAGTATCTGGTTATTTAGATGATAAAAAAGCTTGGGACGAGTTTTGCTCCAACTCGAAAAATAACAACCTAACAAGGTAAAGGTTTTTGTTCGCTTCTTTACTTTAAAAAGATTGAAGTGAACAAAAATCAAAGTGAGCACTTTATTTCCTAGTTTTAATTATTAATAACATGAATTTTATGACGTGTCCAAGTGTCCTGTAAGGTCTTAAGGAAATAAAGCACTTTGAGTTTGAGTTTGAGTTTGAATATTTGATTACGGCTGAAAAGTTTTTGAAATCTAAGGATGTTAACTTTTTTAAGAAGATCGAATTTAAGAGTTTACGTTCTTAATTGAAACTAAATAATTCGACTATTTATTTTATCGATGTAGGTTTAATGGTCTTGATAAATACTTTAAATTCTTACTTTATCTTCACGTATCCTACAAGTACAGTCGCTGCCACCGAAATGTGTTGCACGGATTAAGCATTCGAAACCCGTGCACACACAAAGGAACTAAAACCGCTTAACCACATTCCAAGAGTCATTTAACCCGCATAAGAGACGACAGTGTCCACTAAACTTCGCTCTTTTTTGAATACTTAGTTCTACAATTTATTTTTGCAGTCAAATTTTCGTAGTGTCGCTCTTAAAACAATTCTTATGAGCCTTCTTACAATGCTTTAAAACATAAATGAGAAAATAATTAAGGTAGTCGATGTCAGTAAAATATGGATTATTAAGGAGTGATGCTCCTTGTTCCAAATGTTTTCAAGATTAAAAATTATCAGTCAAAGTTGAAACCCATAAAAAGCATCAATTTTCAATTAATAACATGTACGAATGTACATTTGAGTGCTTTCTTTAGAAATCACTCTTCTCTTTTACGGATTGATTTGCCACTTTTATTTACTTCGTATTTGATCAACGGATTCTTGCGAGATGTGCGGTTTTATGAATCAATCATAAAACTGCCAAACCAGCAAGATGAATTATTTAGTGGTTTTTGTTGGTGTTAAACTCCGTTGAATCCGCTGTTCAACGCTTTTTGGCGTTGACTGTACCTAAAGGCGTTTTTTGCGAGCGGTCAGACGCACCAGCGGCTATAAACCTTATTATTATACAAACCTTACTATACACTTCTGTGTTCTTGATTGGAGATGGCGTAAACGTGATGCTGTCCGGCCAGGTGCGATGATCTGCAAAAGACTGCTGGCAGATGCGGCAACCTGAAGACAGGGCGCTATGGCGCTTATTAGGGGAGGGTTATGTCCAGCTGTTGACTAAATATGTAATATAGGTTGATGATGATGATTATACACTTAGAAAAAGGGCGTAGATACTAAAATGTACCCATAAATTCCACAAAATCTTGTTTCTAGAACAAAAATCTTGAACTCTAAATCTGTGTTTCTATATAAAATTTGATAAAACATTACCTACAAGCCATTTTCCTGAATTTCCGAGCACAAAAGAGTAGCAACGTTTGAACCCGTATTTCTCAGAAAATACCACCTAAGGGTGAAAAGTAAAGTAAGTTATTTATAAAATTTTATCTGCATTTCCATCGCTCCCAAAAAGGGAGAAAGAAAAAATGCCTGAAGTGACAACGGGAATCATCCAAGGAAATATTGGGGAAATTAAGTTTTGTTGGGATTTAAGACATCTGTTTTCGGGTTAACTTGTAGGCAACTTAATTTGGACATAATAGTAGCGGTGGTGATTTAAGTACTTTTATTTAGTTTGAATCTTCAGTTGTCTTGGACCACTAGTCCCATTCGATGGATAACATTTTTGAATCCGTAAATTGTACAGTCCACGATAGATGAAGATCCAAAATAAATACGATAGTTTTAGTTGTTCATATTTATATAGGTAGTTCTTTTCTTATATTTAATATTATATGTGAGTTATTTTATTTATAAAACTAGGAATACCAATTTTTTAGTTAAATAAAATTTGGTTACGATTATATTCAACAAACAATCGATATACAATGAACAAATTTACAAAGAAATAAAAATAACATGCGGAAATTGACTTTTGCATCAATAATTTCAGCTTTAACACGGTTAATACTAAACCTACCACAACATCAGCACGTTATAGTTTTAAGTAAGTTATTATGATATTAACTTACAGTCTCAAGTTTGTAGTGAACCAATTAAACTATTTTCTTTCGTCATCATTATCATCAACTTATATAAAACCACTAACCACAAACTTATAACGAAAGAAAATACAAAAAAAATAAAAAGAAACATCTCTTTCCGGACAGAATACCTTTTTTACTTCCAGTAAGCTTACTAACTTTTAAAAGCTTCCTTACCTTCTACCGGCATTTAGTTAGAAAACCGGTTCATTAGAGCTTGAAATTAAATGATTTCTATTAAATCTGCGTTAAAATTCTTTTCTTATTTATTTTAAATAGTCAAAAAAGGCTCTCTGATTTTTCATCAAGATATCCTTAGATATTGCATAATTATTCTTAGACCCTCTTAAAATAATTATCTTTGATTTATTCGTCTTTTAATAACTTTAACTAGTGAAATGAAATCAAAAGCAGAAACCATTCATATGAAATTCGGTTTAGTAAATAAATGGTTATACATTTTTATAACGAGAACGGCCAAACCGATTTTAACGATTTGTTGGAATTGTCTCCGATCTGAATGAATAGCAGAAATCAGCAGAATAACAACCACGTGCTGGTTAGTGCAAATTCCACAAAATGACGGATTTTTGATCAAATTTTGTTCCAACCCTTCGCTCCAGGGATTCAAGATAGTGCGAGTCGACTCGCGCGTATCCATAAAATGGTCAAAAAATCCTGGTTACTGTAAAATAAAATAAAAGCCGGGCGGGTCGCTAGTTTGAATATAAACCCTGCTTTGTCTCTAAATTCCACAAAATGACGGATGTTTGATCAAATTTTGTTCCAACCCTTCGCTCCAGAGATGCCAACGAACCCTGTAATTCCCAATGCTCCTTAAAAATACCCACCGAATGGAGTTAGCTTATGCACGAAAATGAGCTAAAACAAGGAAAGAAAGAGAAACGTTGTTTTTGGTGAATAAAGAATGAGTTGTGCATGAAAGAGTAAAATGAATTTTCTCGAAAGAGTGGAAAATATGGACTTGCAGGCAAACTAGAGAACCTGAATTTCATTACGCTGATTGTAATAAAGTAAGTAAATATTCATATAAATTGCCAATTGTGCTCATACTTAATAGTCTAATATGGTATAAGGTTTCACAATGTAATCAATCCGTTTTGTTTATCAATATTTGTCTAAAAGTAATTATTTAGCATGATTTGTTTTAATTTTGTTCAAAATTATCGGAGCTTATTTATCGCCTTTTTTAGTACATATTATATTTCAACTATGCTTTAAATAAAGTTTTAATGATGGTGAATGCACTTGTCATCATTTAAGCAAGAAGCAGGAAACTTTATTCATAAAGTATAAATCTTTATTAACAACGAAAATTACAAGCAAGTAATAGAAAAATTACAACTAGTATTTACAATTGAAACCATTGAGCTAAATGCAGACGGTTGCAAACACTCTAAAGGTAGCTCAATTGATCAGGAAACTGATGTACATGAATAAATTATAAAGCAAAGATAGATAGATATTTTTATTACAAATACATAAATGGTATAATTCCAGAAGTTTATCTAGTCTAGTTTATTTTTTGTTTCGTCGTTTGGTTTACGTAGGTTTTATGGAATAACTCACACACACACTGAAAATGTTCAGTTTCAGCTTGTGTCAAAATAAAAGATCTTTATTAACAACGACAATTACTATCAAGTCATAGAAAAAATTAAAACTAGTATATATACAATTAAAACCAAATAGCCAAAATAAATAACATTCTTTTTTAACTCTAATGTTATTCAAGCCTTTATCATGTTAACAATTCCATCAACGCCTCATCCTCATATTCGTAACATATCGTTGAAAAGGCAATCTTACCTGATAAACGAAAATTTCTCGAGAATTCTCGATTCGTTTAAAAATACTCCTTCGCGAACATTCCGTGATATATTGAGGGGGTGAGGGAGGGTGGCCTGGTTATTTTATAATCTTTGCTTCGCAGGCCTTGCCTTTGCCACAGTAGAGGTTCAAGTAGTAAAGTAGAACCATCTGATTTTGAAAGTTGTTTTTTTACTGGGTTCAACTTAAAAAGAGAAGCTCCGGATCCTAAAATACAGCTAAGGATCTTACGGATTCAAAATTTATCTGTAAAACTGTTGTTTAACCCAGATAAAACGTCCGGCCTTTTAAAAGGCCCAAAAAATGCATTAAATGTACCCGCATTTATCTCTGTTTTTTTCTATGTGGACATGATTTTTTTAATAGTCATGTTAACCAGTACATATTGATACTTGATTAGTGATAGTAGTATTGACAATCAGATGCATTTTTTTTAAAGTTTTTGATGTTTCAAAACATGCCTGTGATATTTTATCGCTGTGGCTGTAAAAAGGTAAGATTTTTTTATATTTGTAAGAAGAATTTGAGAATATTTCACTCTAGTATTTGATTTTGGATGTCTTATTTCTAGGATTTGGTCATTATTTCGATTCTTTAGATAACTTTTTCGAACCATTTTTACAATTTAAGTTGATGGCCTTTTAAAAGCCCTGTAGAATGTATCAAGGCACTTTTGTTGTAGACTGTCACACGAATTCTCAATGAGATTCTTGGCGAGTTGGAGCGTGGTGATGAAGAAAGTTTATTCCCAAGCTATATAACAATTTTTCTTCTGCCTCTTTAGTAACAGATAAAGATGCTGGTAACGAAGAATTTATTACTTTCCTAAAGTCAGAATCGCAACTTAGAGATCTAGCTGAGTTAAATTTTGGTGACGAAGAATTTATTACTTTCCTAAAGTCAGAATCGCAACTTAGAGATCTAGCTGAGTTAAATTTTGGTGACAGTTTGAAGATTATGATTCGTTATCAAGCTACGCTATAAGAGACGGACAACAGGTGCAATTACTGATAATAGCGAAGAAGTGGACATCGACAGCTGCTTCTCCTGAAACTGTAAAGTCCGAGTTGGTTCGAGTTTCATTCGGACAACAGTTGTGAGAAACCAAAGTAATTTAGCAATAAAATATGAGCATTCACTCCCGTCAAACTAGGACTTCAGAAAGACAGACAGAGGTACCTATCAGTACAAAAATCTAATGTACCGGAACATAAACTAGTTTGCTAATGCTTGTCTGTCAGTCTAGATATGACTGAACACAACGCATCAGTTGTATACAAACGAGGTGGAAGACCGTATTATCTTCTTGGTTTTCGAAGAGCTTTAGCAAGAGGAAGAAGTAGGAGAGGCTTTGTTCGTTCAGCTAGATCACATCAGGAAGTATCTCGATATGATGGAATGAATCATCTGATAGAATACAGAGCATCGCAGCTAAGGTACAATTTTATTTGCAAACAATGTGACATAAATTTACACCCTATACAATGTTTTTTTTTTTGCAAACCGTGTTGAGGATTAAAAAACCATTTTTTTAGTCTTTCAAGCTAATTTGAGAAATAAAAATTGAAATTTCGATGTTTTGTTTGACTTTAAGGATTGCATATAATCGACCCCCCATGTTACTACAGGCCTTTTAAAAGGCCACCATTTTCCGACTTTCCTAGAAAAGTAAGATTTTTTTTACTTCTTTCCCTAACACTATTAGGGCATTTTAAACAACATATTAAAAAATCACTATGATCAAAGATAAAAAATAGTTTCAGTAATATCTGGGTTAATAATATTAATTAGGTATATAGAGACATCAATTCATAATGACAAAAATGTATTTTATTTCTTGAGATTACCTTTTAGGTAAAGTAAATTGTTTAAGGGAATGTCGCTCTTCCAAAACAGACTTGAATACAAACTAAAACAATCTCAAATGAATACAAAAACAACTTTGATCTCAAATGAACACAAAAACAAAAAATAATTCCACTTTTGTTTTCAGGTTAGGCTTGTGCGAAGAGTGATTAATGTATTAGTACTGAGATACACTCCCTCTAAAGAATAAACCATTTAAAACATAGATAGATTTTATCAGAGATAAAGTATCAGGTAGAAATAGGCAACTGTTTTTATCCCTCTTATCTATTTAAGTGTCCTATTTAAGATATAAATAGCTCGGTTTACGACATTTTTTGACATTCTTTATTTCAAAACAGAAATAATACATTTAATAATAATAAATGTTAGAGCCTACGCATAACAGAATTAGTTCTGAGTTAAAAAAAAACGTTATTTGAGGTAGGTATTTAAAAAAACTTGTGTAGTAATCGGGGTGATTAATACAACAAATAACCGTTACATTGTAGTCTAATCTTAGTATTTGATAGAAGTGGCAAGTACAAACGGCCCGTAATTTTGCGCTGTGGCAAACTTCTAACGGGAAAATTCTACCCATAAAGTTAGGATGTACAAGAGGAACAGTGACAGATGAAAGGCATTACCAAAAATGAAATGTAAATGTGTGCGTAAAATAGTGTTGTCAACATTCTAGCATAATGTTACCTATCGATAGTTGTACTGGCGCAATCATAAGACACTAACGATTTGATGTATCGAAGTTAAATACAAATAAAGAGTACCTACCTACCGTACCAAAAACACCGTTAATTGTTATAGAAAATAAATAAAAGACCAATGCATTTATTGAAAATAGATATATTACAGCACTTACATAGAAAAAACAACGTAAGAATATCATCCTGGACGCTCTCCGTCATCCTGGACACCTCTTGGATGCTCTCCGTCATCCTGGACACCTCTTGGATGCTCTCCGTCATCCTGGACACCTCCTGGATGCTCTCCGTCATCCTGGACACCTCCTGGATGCTCTCCGTCATCCTCTGGACACCTCCTGGATGCTCTCCGTCATCCTCTGGACACCCCCTGGATGCTCTCCGTCATCCTCTGGACACCTCCTGGATGCTCTCCGTCATCCTCTGGACACCTCCTGGATGCTGTCCGTCATCCTCTGGACACCTCTTGGATGCTGTCCAACATCCTCTGGACACCTCTTGGATGCTGTCCATCATCCTCTGGACACCTCTTGGATGCTGTCCATCATCCTCTGGACACCTCCTGGATGCTGTCCATCATCCTCTGGACACCTCCTGGATGCTGTCCATCATCCTCTGGACACCTCCTGGATGCTGTCCATCATCCTCTGGACACCTCCTGGATGCTGTCCATCATCCTCTGGACACCTCCTGGATGCTGTCCATGATCCTCTGGACACCTCCTGGATGCTGTCCATCATCCTCTGGACACCTCCTGGATGCTGTCCATCATCCTCTGGACACCTCCTGGATGCTGTCCGTCATCCTCTGGACACCTCCTGGATGCTCTCCGTCATCCTGGACGCTCTCCGTCCTCCTGGACGCTCTCCGTCATCCTGGACGCTCTCCGTCATCCTGGACACCTCATGGATGCTCTCCGTCATCCTGGACACCTCCTGGATGCTGTCCGACATCCTCTGGAGACCTCCTGGATGCTCTCCGTCATCCTGGATGCTCTTCGTCATCCTGGACACCTCCTGGACACCTCCTGGATGCTCTCCGTCATCCTGGACACCTCTTGGATGCTCTCCATCATCCTCTGGACACCTCTTGGATGCTCTCCATCATCCTCTGGACACCTCTTGGATGCTGTCCATGATCCTCTGGACACCTCTTGGATGCTCTCCATCATCCTCTGGACACCTCTTGGATGCTCTCCATCATCCTCTGGACACCTACTGGATGCTCTCCATCATCCTCTGGACACCTCCTGGATTCTCTCCATCATCCTCTGGACACCTCCTGGATTCTCTCCATCATCCTCTGGACACCTCCTGGATGCTCTCCGTCATCCTCTGGACACCTCTTGGATGCTCTCCATCATCCTCTGGACACCTCTTCGATGCTGTCCATCATCCTCTGGACACCTCCTGGATGCTGTCCATCATCCTCTGGACACCTCCTGGATGATCTCCATCATCCTCTGGATGCTCTCCATCATCCTCTGGATGCTCTCCATCATCCCCTGGATGCTCTCCATCATCCCCTAGATGCTCTCCATCATCCCCTGGATGCTCTCCATCATCCCCTGGATGCTCTCCATCATCCCCTGGATGCTCTCCATCATCCCCTGGATGCTCTCCATCATCCCCTGGATGCTCTCCATCATCCTCTGGATGCTCTCCATCATCCTCTGGATGCTCTCCATCATCCTCTGGATGCTCTCCATCATCCTCTGGATGCTCTCCATCATCCTCTGGATGCTCTCCATCATCCTCTGGATGCTCTCCATCATCCTCTGGATGCTCTCCATCATCCTGGACACCCTCCATCATCCTGGACACCCTCCATCATCCTGGACACCCTCCATCATCCTGGACACCTCCTGGATGCTCTCCATCATCCTGGACACCTCCTGGATGCTCTCCATCATCCTGGACACCTCCTGGATGCTCTTCATCATCCTGGACACCTCCTGGACACCACCTGGATGCTCTCCATCATCCTGGACACCTCCTGGATGCTCTCCATCATCCTGGACACCTCCTGGACACCTCCTGGACACCTCCTGGACACCTCCTGGACACCTTTTGGATGCTCTCCATCATCCTCTGGACACCTCCTGGATGCTCTCCATCGATGCTCTCCATCATCCTCTGGACACCTCCTGGATGCTCTCCTGGATGCTCTCCATCATCCTCTGGACACATCCTGGATGCTCTCCATCATCCTCTGGACACATCCTGGATGCTCTCCATCATCCTCTGGATGCTCTCCATCATCCTCTGGATGCTCTCCATCATCCCCTGGATGCTCTCCATCATCCCCTGGATGCTCTCCATCATCCCCTGGATGCTCTCCATCATCCCCTGGATGCTCTCCATCATCCCCTGGATGCTCTCCATCATCCCCTGGATGCTCTCCATCATCCCCTGGATGCTCTCCATCATCCCCTGGATGCTCTCCATCATCCCCTGGATGCTCTCCATCATCCTCTGGATGCTCTCCATCATCCTCTGGATGCTCTCCATCATCCTCTGGATGCTCTCCATCATCCTCTGGATGCTCTCCATCATCCTCTGGATGCTCTCCATCATCCTGGACACCCTCCATCATCCTGGACACCCTCCATCATCCTGGACACCCTCCATCATCCTGGACACCCTCCATCATCCTGGACACCCTCCATCATCCTGGACACCTCCTGGATGCTCTCCATCATCCTGGACACCTCCTGGATGCTCTCCATCATCCTGGACACCTCTTGGACACCTCCTGGACACCTCCTGGATGCTCTCCATCATCCTCTGGACACCTCCTGGATGCTCTCCATCGATGCTCTCCATCATCCTCTTGACACCTCTTGGATGCTCTCCATCATCCTCTGGACACCTCCTGGATGCTCTCCATCATCCTCTGGACACCTCCTGGATGCTCTCCTGGATGCTCTCCATCATCCTCTGGACACATCCTGGATGCTCTCCATCATCCTCTGGATGCTCTCCATCATCCTCTGGATGCTCTCCATCATCCTCTGGATGCTCTCCATCATCCTCTGGATGCTCTCCATCATCCTCTGTCTCTCCATCATCCTCTGGATGCTCTCCATCATCCTCTGGATGCTCTCCATCATCCTCTGGATGCTCTCCATCATCCTCTGGATGCTCTACATCATCCTCTGGACACCTCCTGGATGCTCTCCGTCATCCTGGACGCTCTCCGTCATCCTGGACGCTCTCCGTCATCCTGGACACCTCCTGGATGCTCTCCGTCATTGGATTCATACTTATTTTGGAAAGTAGTTTTTTGTACTAGGCTATACGCCCTTTAGAACCAGAAATAACGATATGAGCAATCACGTCGAACCTTTACGTCAATAACGAATTGTCGACTTTATCGATACTTATGACGTCAGCACTTTATCAAGCCCTATCGTAATCAAAGGTTTTTACATTTTGTACAATATATCTGTGAATTCTCCATTTAGCAGTCTAATTTGATGATACGTCCAAAGGGAAACATATTATTTAACATTACAATAGGACTTTTCTCTCATTTTCAAACAAAAAATAACGAAATTATGATAATGAACAATGCTATAAAATAGTCAATATTTACCGGTGAAACGGGTAATTATGAGGGTTGTTTCCTTGTGTAACATCACATTCCGCCACTGAACATGTCACCATCGTTGCACATTAAGATTTATTGTTTTATTCGTTAGTTATTTCACAAAATTTACATTATATAAATTTTTCTTTCAATTTGCCGGAACGATATGCGATGATATTCTTTCAAATTATGTCTCCTGAAAAAATAGTTTCACTATCTCTTTTTCTCTCGCGGAGATGGGGTTTTGACAAATACCTCTCGCTCTCACGCTTTGTTGGTCTTTTGAACGTAGTGAAAAAATTTTAAGTCTATGATTCTACCTGAGATGTTATAAGTGGCAATATGAGTAAGTATCGGATATTTTGTGACTATGCGGAATAGTTCCTTAGCTTTGTTATTTTTATTTGATGTTGTGATTTTTTTTATTAAATGTGTTTTTTTGTCTAAATTTACAGATAGTTAATTTTTTTGTATTATTTTGTAAAGCACATGAAAATTATTGCTTTTACAAAATGCTCGACCATTGTACTTAATGTTTGGGACATACGTTATTGGATTTAGCTCAGACTCTTTAATCAATTTTGCGTTTTAATATACCTATACGTAACAGTTTTCAATTCTACGCCTTCCAATTCAAGTTGATAATAATTATTGAATAAACATTATCATTTAAGCTTGGAGTGCATCATTGTAGGACAAAGGCCTGTCTTCATGAATAATCTTTAATTTCATATATGTATACCATTCAGCATCTTTTTCCACTAGTGGCCAAAAGATTGAAGCGAACTGAAAATCAATTATCACTTTATTTCTTACTAGCGACCCGCCCCGGTTTCACACGGTTTTATTATACGTATAAACCTTCCTCTCGAATCATTATATCTATTAAAAAAAACCGCATCAAAATCCGTTGCGTAGTTTTAAAGATTTAAGCATTCAAAGGGACATAGGGATATAGGGACATAGGGACAGAGAAAGCGACTTCGTTTTATACTATGTGGTGATATTATTTTGATAATTATTAAATTTGACTTGTCTAAGTGCTTATTTTGTAAGCCTAAAGAAATAAAGATATTGATTTACTGATTTACATCAAAATGTAGATTTACTTCTAGCGCCATCTAGCTCCATGCCACCAAATCCCCAAGTGAACCTGTGAGATAAACGAACTAGTCAGTAAACAAGCCAGCAAATAAAGCTCAGTCTTTAACGCACTCGCAGCAAACATATAAACTGAGCTGAGCCTATTGTAAGGACTTACAGGAGCTACACAGTGACTAGTGTTTTAGCTGTGTCATGACATAGTGTAGATTTAATCCATACTTCATCACTACATCACTATCACTACTATAGATAGTATAAAACAAAGTCGTTTCAGTTTTCTTTAGTTTTTCTTTCAGTTTTTTTAATATGTAGAGTGATTCAAGAGAAAGGTTTATACGTATAATAAAACCGTGTGAAACCGGGGCGGGCCGCTAGTATATTATAAATGTGAAAGTTTGTAAATATGTATGGATGTTTGTTCCTCTTTCATGCAAAAACTACTGAGCGGATCGGCCTTAAATTAAAAGACGTAGTTCTAGCCCTGGAATAATACATAGGCTACTTTTCGTCCTATAAATCAGATCCCATGAGATTGGAATAGCCTTGAAACGTTTCAATGGAAACAACGCATGCGAGGCCGCGGGCAGATATTAGTAACTAATAAAAAAAATAAAATTAAACAAAACTTTCTGATTTTCTTTCTTATCTATCACCATAAAGCATAATGACCTACTTCACGTTCTTTATTCCTTTTATATCTCACTAATTATGCCGGTCTGTTCAACACTTATAAGTAAGAAACAACAAAAATCCGTACGCACGCATGCGGGTTCGATTCCCGCCTCGAGACAAATATTTACGTTCTGTAGATCTGTTCTGGGTTATCAAGGATAAAATAAAATCATTACTATGTGATATCTGTTTTCTAGTCCATTTCACAAACTCTGCTTAGCTTAGGTTTAGATATGATACGAGAATTGTCCAGCATTATTTTTTTTTTATCTAAATTTTTTATCCAATGAACTATCCATCCAAACTTCCACTTTTATAATATTTCGTGTGATGAATCTGCTGTTTAATTTAGCCTGCTTGGCCCAGTTGCCCTAATCCGCCCATAAAATTGGCAAAGAAAAAAAACGTAATCGAACTTCCGGATCGTCGTAACTTCGGCCTGTCACTTCCAAAGGATTTTATAGGACGCATAGCCTGAACGATTTAGGTATAAATCACGCTTGAATCACGCGTATTGCCTTAAAAACGTCGAAGTAATCTCACTTCTCATGAATTTAGTTCCGTAACTTTCTGTTTTAAGGAGAAGTTGAAAGTTTAAGATCTTTTTTCGTGATTTGGTGTTGAAATTTTGTAAAATTACTTACCTGATAGAAACGTCTTGTTTTTATATTAAATACGATATCTGCTTAGCTTGGGGCTAGATGATGATATGTCTATTGTATTATATTTATTATAGAGCAATTATTATATGATAGATAATACCATGAGCTGGCATGGCTCTTTTGTTTGTTTACATTCATATAATTAAATTTTAGTTTAAATGTAACAACTTAATATACTGGAACGGTGCATCACCATTCCGGTAAAGCGAGGTAATGGAGTCCGAATCTTGGGAACACTTTTGATTAGTAAAATGGCTATTGTGATATAATCGTCCTGATTTGGGGAGGCATATTCAAATGTCATAGTAGTACCAGTTTAATAGCATGAATCAATTTGAGGATCTCACAAGGCGCAAATATGCATTTCTCAACAGATCTTACGCATTTGCTCCCCTTGGAGTCGTAACCCTAGGCCTGACGAGTACCGAGGCTCTCAGAGTTATTAAAAAAATATCTGAGCATCTGATAGATGCGACGCGTGACCCGAGAGCTGGTGAGTATCTGGCGTAGCGCATCAGCATTGAAATACAGCGGAGCAATGAAGCCAGCGTCTTGGGGACACTTCCGACTCGGGGTCATATTAAAGGTCAGTTGATCTATCTGTATACGTGTGCAGTATTCTGCATTTAGCCCAAATATAAATACTCGTTTTAATTAGTTTTTATTCTATGATTGTAATTTTCTTTGTTTATATAAAGTTTTTTTTTAAGTTTCAGTCGTTCACGTGTTGTATTACAATAAAAAGATACAATCGAAGCTATCCTTTGTAAGCCGCTTCTGCTCTCTTTGTAGAAAATTGCTTAGGATAATTGGAAATAAAAAGAAAGCATTGTTATTTTGTTTGTACTGATTTGTGTCGTATTGCTTGTTGCGATTATAGGACGACGACGGTTGTATTTTATGCGCTTTGTTCATTTTAAAATGGAAAATCATTATACAGGTTCAGTTATTTGTGTTGATTTGTTAGAAATATTAGAAACAGGAAAAACAATGTATTTTTCTAATACATAAGACACTGTTAGTATAATTAAAACGGCAAAAACTTTTGATGAATATGTTACTCAGTAAATTTTATGTTTCTGCTTTTTAAGGTTCCGAAGGCAAAAAGTATACATTTTGACAGAATGTGTATTGCAATCGATACAAAAAAAAATTGGCTGGGCGCGGTTGGTTTTACGGGATAGGTACCACGTTTTGTTAGCTTTTTATTTTTGAATTTACAATACAAATTTATTCTTCTTTAATTACCTACTTACTATTTATTACTATGTATTTCTTTTTGCGAGAAAGTTTTGTTTGACGATACGAAACCTTTTGTGTAACTATCAACTCACTTCAGGCCATTTCTATTTTATTTTTCTAGATATTTCAATTACCATGATAACTATTTAGCCTAAAACAGATCTGGAAATACGTCCCTTGACAACCTCTTTACGAAATATCTCTTGTTATTTCAAAAACGCACGTTCAAGCCATTAATATTTTCACCCGCAATTTTATTTTCGAAGTGTCGAGAAATAACTGAAACTCGATTCATTACGTTAAGCTTTTTTCAGGCGTTGGGAATGTTGTAAGCGGAAAATCATTATACAGGTTCAGTTATTTGTGTTGATTTGTTAGAAATATTAGAAACAGGAAAAACAATGTATTTTTCTAATACATAAGACACTGTTAGTATAATTAAAACGGCAAAAACTTTTGATGAATATGTTACTCAGTAAATTTTATGTTTCTGATTTTTAAGGTTCCGAAGGCAAAAAGTATACATTTTGACAGAATGTGTATTGCAATCGATACAAAAAAAATTGGCTGGGCGCGGTTGGTTTTACGGGATAGGTACCACGTTTTGTTAGCTTTTTATTTTTGAATCTACAATACAAATTTATTCTTCTTTAATTACCTACTTACTATTTATTACTATGTATTTCTTTTTGCGAGAAAGTTTTGTTTGACGATACGAAACCTTTTGTGTAACTATCAACTCACTTCAGGCCATTTCTATTTTATTTTTCTAGATATTTCAATTACCATGATAACTATTTAGCCTAAAACAGATCTGGAAATACGTCCCTTGACAACCTCTTTACGAAATATCTCTTGTTATTTCAAAAACGCACGTTCAAGCCATTAATATTTTCACCCGCAATTTTATTTTCGAAGTGTCGAGAAATAACTGAAACTCGATTCATTACGTTAAGCTTTTTTCAGGCGTTGGGAATGTTGTAAGCGGAAATTAGTAGTCCACTTGTGTGGCTTGCATTAAGCTTGGGTTAGTTAGTTCACTTTTCTGCAATACACTTCCTAGGGGTCGCTATTCTAGAATTAGGACGAGCACCGTCTTTTGTTTATTTTAAAGCTTTTTTCTTAAGACCTGGGGCCGAATTCCATTAAATTAAAAACAAAGGTCTCAATAATGCCATTCAATCAAGATGATTAAAATGACGTTTGTGCATTTGGTATACTACTATTTTTTTGCACTTGAAGAGACTTTCATAATTAGAAAGTCAAATTGGTAGTCATAAACGTAATCGTCACAGCTATGAATGAATCTTTAAAAGTTTGTGGTAGAGAATACCAAAAGAGTTTAACACTGACATTTTTACACGATACTATTTTTTATTTTTTTTTTAATTCAGGACAGTCCACACAGCATCATTTAAATGGTGAAGCGATTTACCTATTTAGTGGAATTTGGGCATTAGACTCTTGATCACATCAGACAATTCAAGTTATTATAGAGTATATTTAGATCTTACAGGACTCTTCGTAAAAATCAAGTTATTAAAACTAGGAAATCAACCCACTTTGATACTTTATGACTTAAAGTCCATATTTGAATCTAAGTTTTAAACAGTGGGTGTAACGCTATCTCCTATCCCTTGTAATATATGTTAGGGGGGGTCTAAATCCAGCAGTGCATTGGTAAAAAGCGCGTATTCTGTTACTTTTATCATGAACTAGCAACTTGCCCCAGCTTTGTACGGTTCTATTATACGTATAAACCTTCCTTTTGATCTATTAAAAAAACCGCATCAAAATCCGTTGCGTAGTTTTAAAGATTTAAGCATTCAAAGGGACATAGGGATATAGGGACAGAAAATGCGACTTTTTTTTATACTTTGTAGTGATGGGGGAAGGAGAAATTGTCTTTAAAAGAATTAGGTAGTCTTCAATTATTGCTATGTGTGGAACAAAGCAATAATTAAAGGGCAAACTGGCTTCTTTGTAATTATGTTATTTGTTTCTTTCAATCCCAATTCAAAGAAATAAATTACAGACACATGGGAGTCTGTGATTTATTGTGTCATATATCAACAAAGAAAAACCTAAGATAAATACAAGAGATTCAGTTAGCCTGAATCTATTATTTATCTGAGGTTTTTCTTGGCAGAATGACAAAGTAAAATTTTATAAAAATATGAAGTTACAATTCCGCGTGATGTCTTCTTTGATAAGATGCAATAAAATACAAAGAAAAAATTGTCACTAAACTGTTTATCATATTATAGGAAATTCTCTTAACGCATTATCTTAAAAACATCACTCTGTGAAATTTAATATCTTAGCGAAACTTTCACAGAATCGCTTGAAAATTATAGAATTTATTCATACGTTTTATTAGCTCTTCTGAAAAGTTTCGAGTTAAAATGAAGCCTGCATTCATGAAACGCTAGACGTAAGCTCAAAGAGAAACTCTCAGCATCCTGATAATAATTTAATAATAAAGTAAATGCCTGCACAACAAAGATAGTGTGTACGACATAAACTATATTATATGACAAAGAACGGCTTTTGGATAATATTATTGAAAGATACTATAAGTTTGAACTTAAGTGCATTTTTAATTAGAGAAAACTTGCTAAATATAATATCAAGCGAATATTTAAAATATTTGTTCAGAACTGTATTTAGTGTACCCCTATCAAAATAACATACAGCGCGCAAAATCGTAAAGAACAGCGTCGACTCGTAATGTATACAAAATAAAACACTGCACAGCGCAGTTAGGCAAATAGTCCAAATAAATTCAGCCATCAAAATACCGTATTAGGCAAAGCACAAGTCATAAGCTTTTATACTGTATAAAAACCGCTGTGTTTAAATTCTCTGAGCTGCGTAGAGAAAGTGCTACGCTCGTAACCAAGGCTATACAAATAGCTGTAGCAAAGCCTCTACGCACAATATCTAAAGCTCTATGAATTGTAACAACGAACCCTTGCTACACCTCCACAAGCCTATACCAAAGCCTATATGAGCCTGTAGCAAAACCTCTACGACTCGTGGCCAAGGCTCTACGAAGCCTCTATGAGCCTGTAGCAAAGCCTCTACGACTCATGGCCAAGGCCCTACGAAGCCTCTACGAGCCTGTAGCAAAACCTCTACGTCTTATGACCAAGGCCCTAAGAATCCTCTACGAGCCTGTGGCAAAACCTCTACGACTCATGGCCAAGGCTCTACGAAGCCTCTACGAGCCTGTAGCAAACCTCTACGACTTATGACCAAGGCCCTACGAAGCCTCTACGAGCCTGTAGCAAAGCCTCTACGACTTATGACCAAGGCCCTACGAAGCCTCTACATCCTGTGTAGTATATGAAGAATATGAAGCATTGTAAGTACATCGAAGAAATGTGAAAAAGAAAGTTATCAAATAAATGTACGGACAACTAAAAGCTCCTGTAAAAAAGTTGCGGAACCCCAAGAAAAGGAAATTTATTGGTCTGGGAGTATTTTCTCCCAGTTTTCATTCTCAAAATGCATTCAGCTAAATTACAATATAAAATTTGTTACGTCATGGAAAACATTAGATGCGAATCTACATTCATTTCAAATACCACTCATTGCCGACGAGACAGAAAAATGCAAAATCTCATTTTACTGTAAATTTAAAACTAACGTAGTTTCAACGTGGCCCCCAAAGGAAATAAATCAGTCTGACATTTGTAAAAACACCGAGTAAATTAAGAACTAGACTAGTAACTTCCCAGCGAATATAAAAACGTTTTTTTATTGTAACTTGAGCCACAGCTTAAGCGAAGATTTATTATGGATTCTCCGAGCCACAAATCAAGCGTGGCTGTCCGAATTTGTGTAAATTATACCAAATGTATGCATTTTTTTTTGGCCAACCCTGCTGCACAAAAATTCTCAAATCATTTGCATTTGCAATTGCCCGAATACTGGCGTGAAACTTTTGGTTTTATTGCCAAATTTGGACGAAAACATTGAACAATGAAATGTAGGTGCTATTGGGATTTATATTATTATTCTGGCTTTGTGTTATCAGTAATGAAAACATAACTTTATGTCTTAAATAAAATTAAACACTTATATGAACACATACCAAAGTAATAATAACATTATTATACATATTATACAATAATTAATTTTTATAACATTATGTATGATGCTGCATAAATTTATAAATGAAGCTGCGCACAACTGCACCCCACATTTATAAGCGTGTATAATTTTACAATTTTATTAATTAAAACCCAAAACCTCAACTTTTTATTAGTTGTATTATTAACCATAACGGCCGTTTATTGTATAGATTGTCCAGCATTATGTATTCATTATTTTCTTTTGAGTTGTATTTACCGTGCAAGAAAATAAGAAGCAAGTTATAACCCTAAGCGATACGACTGATAAAGGTGCCCCAAGTAGTTTTTCGTTTGCCCTGACTCGATGGGTCGAACGATTCGGTACCTACTTACTCCAAGTTGGGCAGAATGCATTCATGAGTTATTATCATGGAGATATGAATGATGTTCTCTGCTTTCAGTTTGTGAGGTGGCCTGTGAATGTGGATGATAGAAACCATTTCGATATGAATTATAACAAAGTAGCTTTGGAATTGGGATCGAGAACATTATATGTGGTTTTTCATTATATGATTTTGATATCAAATTATGATAGAAATTTTAGTCCAAAACAGTTTTTAAAGTCACTTTGAAATAGTTATTAGAAAACCCTCGATACAGAATAAACAAAACTTAATTAACCTTCCTATTACCTGAAAGAAAATCTGCTATGGAGCTAGTTATAAGGTATTTTTACGAATGAATACTCCAACCATTACACTTTGCAATTGGAAAGCAGTAATCCCCCAGACGGCGCTTAATCTGCGACTGCACTGGTTAATCCGTCAACAAACGTAAGAGGGATAAAATTACTACTTCCTTCGCATCTTAAGGGTAAAGACGTTTTTTATTTATTTACCCTCCTGTCTACGCATTACGCAATCTATTTGCAAAAGAACTGAATATTTAACGCGTATCTTTGCTTGTGCTTTTCCTTTTAAGCGGAAGGCATTTTTAAAAACATAATGCGATTATTTAATAATCTCC
This sequence comes from Eupithecia centaureata, assembly GCA_944547425.1. Lineage (NCBI taxonomy): Eukaryota > Metazoa > Arthropoda > Insecta > Lepidoptera > Geometridae > Eupithecia > Eupithecia centaureata. The sequence continues at coordinate 2,404,992 of OX155681.1, read as the reverse complement.
CTATTTTCATTTAACATTTACCTTTTTTTACAGAACATTAAAAGTAGGGTGTTATGTCAACGTGTGCAGGGTCTATGCCATTGTATTTTAAACTAAGAATGCCCTTTTTTCAAATTAATCAAACTACGACATTAGTCAAATAATTTTTGGACATTATAAAATTGCTTTTCATTCTATGAATAAACTTGAGTTTACTATAGAGTTTTATATAACTCTGTTCCAATCCAGAGGTAATAAAGTAACTGTCAATGGACTTTAAGTATCTACCTTCACCACCTGATAGGCACAGATGGTTATTTCCGTTTTCTGATGAACCCACAAGCGCGGCGGAATAAATAGTCGGCTTTAACCCTTGAAAAATTGTACACAAAAAGAATAGATAAAAATAATAATATGCCTTCACTAGGCATATAAACATTTTCTTGATAATATGTACAATTTAAACCGACCGATGTGGCGCGGTGGGTGAAGGTCCGCCTGCGACGCTGGAGGTTGCGGGTTCGATTCTCGCCTCAGAACAAATTTCTGTACGATCTGCAGAAATTTGTTTCGTTGGTCTGGGTGTTTTCTATGTATAATAAAAAATATCTATCTATGTAGTATATTGTATTAAGTATATCAGTCATCTAGTACCCATAACACAAGCTCTGCTTAGCTTGGGGCTAGATGATGCTGTGTGGACTGTCCGGAAATATTTATTTATTTATTTTATTTAAACCGTATTAAAGTGGAAATATGTTATTTTTCAAGAATACTTTATTCATGGCCATGAGGTGCGACTCGAAGTAAATTTAGTGCCATTTTCACTTTAAAACCATGAGGACTGTATCTGTAAGACAGTAAGAAGTAGGTATGTAAATGAAAGGGTATAATTCAGTGATCAATAAAAAATGGGCATTGTGGTCAATCACTCACAAACCTCTACAAAGTGATCAACCCACCAGAGCGTTCATCCGAAAGTCCTTAAACCTGTCGTTTAACATCATTAATATCCGGCAATGAGCGTTCAAGTGAACAACAGCGAACTCTTAATGAAATTAAACTTTTAAAGGTAAGAAGTTTTTCAATTACAATCTCCGGCGTTTCTTTGTTTTCACTCATTTCGTAAATCACGTTTTGAGTTAGTCACGTTGTTGAGACAACTAAATGGAAATAGACGATGTTACTCAATGACAAAAAGTAAATGTTTTGTTTTTTTTTGTAATTTGACTCCGGCATCACTACATAGTATAAAACAAAGTCGCTTTCTTTATCACTTCACTATAGCTGTTTTGCTGCTTCAAAGTAAAAAAAGTGTTCGAAAACCAAAACGAAACCCGCGCCTCGCGAGTAAAAACTCACTGATTTACAACAACAAGGTAAAATCCCAAATCCTTACTAAAATATCCAGATTTTCTTAGCTGCTTGATATCCGGAACGTCGCGTCGACTCGGAACACGTCCCAAGCAAAGCCTCATGAGCAGTTTGTATAATTATGACGGTAACAAGCACCTTAAGGCCTCTTGCAGACGCCGTTTATTTGGTATCTTTATTCGGTTTCTGCCCGGGGCTTCGCTCACCTATGTAAAACCAAGCATGTTTACACTTAAGAATATTGCTACCAGCAAAGATGTTTTTTAATCGCATTTGAACATACAGTACATGCATATGCCTAGTTCCGACCGATATAATAAACTTATTGAAAATATTTTTTGGCCTACGAAAAAACAATAAGATTTGCAACAAACCACTTTTGTTTTTCCAATTTTATATCTAAGGTGCGAGTATTTATATTTTCTAGCCCATTGTGATTCCTCGGTTTTTATGATTAGCTGATATTGTAGTCAAACTAAAATTTATAAAAAAACGTATTCGAGCGTGCATTTGTTTTCTTTTAATGACAGTAAGAAACAGTCTTAAAGCATGATATTTTTTACTTAGGAAAACTTCTTCAACCGTGCATTTTTATAGTAATTTCAATATTCACAAAACAACGGTAGATAAGATATCATGACATAGAGATCAGTGGGTTTTTTATACAGAGCAACTAAACCATAGAAATCCGAAGCCAAACATTCAAAACTGAACGTTCCGTTTTGAATATATGGCGCCTTAAGTAGTAGCTTGCATATCGTATAATCAGTACGTTCCATGTAAATACTTTTTCTTAACACAACGTAAGTGGCGATAGTAGCGTACAGAATAAGGAACCGATTAGCTTAATGTGCAGGTAAGCAGATTATAACAGAAGGGGAAGCTGCTTTCAAAGATAATATTATCTCTACTGCCTTATTTGAATATCAAAACAGCCGTTTTCAAGATTAACCAGCCTAGGTAATTTGTAAAAATATTGTTCGTGATACATTTTTGTAACCTTATAGCACTTTGCCCTGGCTTGGAAAAAACAGGCTTAAGTATTGTAGGTACCAATTTTTGATTACTAAAATAAAGTATTTTAAAATAGATTTCTACTAACAAATGTTTTGATAGTACCTTGAACTGAGATTAATTGTGATCACCATTGGAATCGATGGTCAGTGGTTTCAATTCACAGAAACTAAAATAAAAGAATTTGTCAACGTTAAAAATTATGACTTCTTTTTTATTTCGGTGGTTAAGAAAGGGACGGTAATATCTTAATCAAATTTTTAGGTAGAATTTTATGAAAACCAAAATAACTGATCAGTGAAATCTAAGCCAACAGAATCGTTAACACAGAGTGACCTTTAAAGCAGTTTCAAGTTAATTTAGTAGAATTTGGCACTCTTGAATTTTGATAGATTGTGCTGAAATTTGGAACCAACGCAGCGCTTAACAGTGGATTCGTACCTATTTCCAAATATATTTTTTTTCGAATTGAAGTTAAGTTAGTGAGGAATTCCCTTCGACAAATACTCAATATTTGGAACAAATTATAGAGTATCCGTAAGGTTTTCTTCAGGACGAGAAGACGAAGTCTTACAAAAAGGGTCTTCTGTGACATTTAAATAATAATAATATGAGTCAGCAACACACGAATAATGTCCCCAATTTTGAAGGCGCCCATAGACGTCGTGTGGTATACGCTTTCCACCAGGTGGGTCGCATGCCATTTTACCACCATGGTTGTATAAATAATAAAAAATATTATTAGAATCTACATAAGAACTGTTTTCAAACGATTGTAAAGAAACCTCCTCTGTCAATTTGCTTTCCCGCCTCCAAATTATAAAAAAACTTACTTCGTCCAACTTTAACTTCCATCAAAACAACTCAATCCGAGCCCACATCACAAGTTTGAAATAACAAGAAGGATAACGGGCAAGTCACTAGGCTTTCTGAGTGAAAGTTGTTACAATCTTTTACAACTTTCGAAGTTTATGCTGCTCACTCCTGCAGTCGACTTTGTTAACTCGGATAAACTTTTGCTCTCTTCTAAAGGTGCACTTTAGGAAAAAACTCGGCAGGGTTTCGTCCCGTACCCAAAGTATTGAAAACAAGGTCCATTTCTGTTGATTCAATTATTATCAATGCAACCGGTACTTGCAATGCAGGTGTGTAAAATTAGCTCTTAGTTCACACAAGACACTAACGCAGCCCACAAAATTCGTCGCTGGTAATTTGTGACCATGATGTCAATTTTTAAATCTGCTGATGAATACCTGTTTCTAGGCCCACTCCTATAAAATCTTAATAAGTATATAGATATTGGTTTTATAATCTTAATAAGTATATTATTAAGATTATAAAGGAGGAAAGGCTTATTAAATTCAGTTTGGTTCCCCTGGGCTATACGGGTTTTCAAAATTATCACAGCATCTGAACGACGCGAGAAATCATTGTTTAGAAAAATATTGTATCATGGATGGTCAATCAGTTACCTACAAGCTTTCATAACGAACTTCCCCAATACTACCAATTAGGAAGACATTCTATTGTTCTTCGTTCAAAACCTACGTCCACTGTCAACTGTCAATGTCATCCTAAACTCACAGTGCATAATGACAGGTGCCTACCGAGAACTTGTCACCACTCCACCCTACTCACCTGTGTAAGCCTTTTATAGCTTCAGAAGCAGAATAGAAGCGTATTATTGGTACCTATTATAATTATTTTGTTTCTTTTCGGATTGAATTCTTGACCTCTCACTGATTTTTAAGTTAACATTATACAGATTGAAAGAAAAAAAAGATGGATTTTTAACATCTAATAGTTCTTTATATTCACAAATAGACTTTTCAAGATACTCTAAAATTATTATCTGAACTATAAATAAATAAATAGCAGGAAAAATATTTTGGTTTTTTAATTAAAACCTGACGATTTAGAAACCTTTCGAAAATACGGAACATCTGTAGGTAAGACTGATGAGATGAAAATCATAAAGTCGTAAAAGATTTATCATAAAAAGGAACAAGCTGGGAGTTTTTCCAAACAAAAATAAGTAAAATTTTGTAAATAATTCTGTTCTAAACAATGTACAAAAATAAGCATATTTAGAACCTCTATGTAGAAAGAATATCTATTATGCTTTTTTTAAGATACCAAAACTCAATGAATTTCGCATCTATCAAGGTATTAACATCCGGGCCGCCAATCGAACTGGCTCTGGCAAATTCCACGCCAGTGCCCGGGACAGTTCTTTGATTTACTGAGATCAGGTTTCAATCATTTTGAGGGCTTAGTAGTACGTTACGTAGTCATGCTAGAATATAGACTGAAGTGACATAAAAATATCATCGAAGCATCCAATGCGTAACATGTTTGAAATTAATTTCAACAACTTTAATGATTTACGCAATGCATCGATAAAATTTCGTTTGTATGAAAAGAAAAACTCATGGTCAGTGTCCTTTTTTATTGGTCCACTGGCCTGTATTTAAGGTAGCCTCGCCACCTTAACCCTTAAACATCTTGCCTTTTCAGAGAAAAATTGAGAAAAAAGAAACAACATACGAGTAACTTTATTACAAAAAAACCTATAAAACATACAGAATTTTACCCCTAATTCTTATCTTTATAAAATTGTTATCTATGTCTGAAATATGTTCATAAGAAACTAAAATAAACATTCTGTTTTTTTATTTTTTTATTTATATCGTACAAAACACATCACAGTCACTTTTGTATGAAATGGGTTGTGTATATGCGTAAAGGTATTTAATCAAGTCTACCACAGAACTACTATTATACAGGGTTATAGGTATCTAATGATTAACCTCTTAAAGGCGACTTGGGTGAATCAAGACTAACAACTTTTGTTCTATGACTTTTGCCAAAACGTAATACATCCCCAGTTTTAATTTTTTTTAGTTTTGGCGGGCATTTCTTTCAACCCCCGCTCGCCTCTCAGCAACCCCTTTATTTCCCTACTAGATTATGTATACGACATATAGGTCATGTACCAAACCGATATGTCTCAATCTGCGACGCCTAGATAGAGCTAAGAAGATTAGAACTGGAAATTTGCTACTAATATTTTTTTGTATAGGAAAAAAAATCATTGAATTAGAAAAAATCGTAGAACAAAAGTTGTTAGTCTCGATCTACCCAAGTCGCCTTTTCGAGGTTAATCATTAAACACCTATAACCCTGTATATACTTTAATCTAATCTACATGTAGAATCCTATTGAATTTTTATGACGAGTGCGCGGTCATAGAGGCCTATTTTCAACTTACCTACAAATTTTAATGTAGCTACTGACTGACCTAGGATGATTTCCTAGACCTATTTTCCTTGTACCGTTGAGCCTGGTCTGGAATGTAAATATGAATGGGCCGTAATAACGCTTTGCCTACATCACATCAATGTTCTTGATATTCTTTGAAAGACAAAACATTGGAAATCAAACGATCAAATTTCATACTCTTGACTGACCAATTTGTAGATATTGAACTATTTCGTTACTGAGATGAATTTTCTTAAAAATCGTTTTCGATAACATAAGCCTTCCTGTTTTCAACTTCTTTATGCAATAATAAATTGTCTTTTTTATATTAGTAAAAGAGTTTTTTTTATTAGCTGGGAAATGTTCAGTCTAGAATTTAAATTCCCTGAAGATTCTAAAAAGGCCTTGATAGTGATTTTATCGAATATAAAAAAGTGTGATAATATTTCCAAATTACCAAGAAAATGGCTTCAAGTAAAACGGTTTTGGGGTCGCCGCAAACCGTGCACATAGAGTGGCAAATAGCGTCCCTTCCTTTCTCTCCTAATTATTTTTTGTCTACTTCTGGAAGAAGTGAAAAATAATTTCTGGTATGTCAGCCGTGTGAAATCTCACACGCATGCACCAAAGATTGCCAGAAAATCAGTACTGATAATCTTTTTTTAAGCAGCATTAAGCTGAGTGCACACGTTTTCACACACAACAATGTATCTTCTTTTTTGATAATCAACATAATATCTGTTACAATAACAAAACGACTACTTACGTCCATGAATACTTTTGTGCTCTCCAGACACCCAAGACACAAGCCTGTGCTTAATTTGGGTGTCACTATAAAATCTCTAAGTACATATGTATATTGGTTAAATAAAATTATTAAGAAAAGTAAATAAATAAATTATTTTTGTGTTGATGTTGCCCGTTTGCGCTAACCTGAAACGGTCTGCAGATAAGATTACGATCGGTGCTAAGGACGTTGAAAAGGCATAGTTTTATGGCACCCGAAGGTCCTGTCAATGGTATTGGAATGCTAATGCAGCAATGTCGGCAAGAATTGAAATCGCAATATTATTTTAAATAAAATGCCTATGGAAGTCCTATTTTCAAGTAATAAATTTGTTCTTCCTGCAAAGAAGAGTGTTTGTTTCTTTCAAAAGGAAGTATTTTGATAGGTATTTTGATTATTAGGACACTCAGAAATTAATGTTTTTCTACAACCACAATAGCGGAGGAACACGATAATTATAAGAATTCAATATTTTTCCTGGAGCAAAGAACCTTCGATTTGATGACTAAGCCTCGTTTTCAAGGCTCAATTCACCCTTACAATTACAAAGAAACCCTTAACCCTGGTTTAGGAGTAAGTCCATATTTTTCGACTCAGCAAACGTGTTTTCATTCCTAAAGGGTACCACGTAACATGTACTAATGTATACTAGCCAGAAGGGGGTGATTTTGAAATAAGTGGATCAACTCCTTACGACATTTTGCAAATCGTTATTTTTTTAAATATACTACTTTTTTCTTCTTATTTGAGTATTCTTTCACTGCAATAAGATTTTGTAAATAGTTCATATCTATTTGCGGCATGTATTTTTTTGCAAAACCAGTGTTTGGGCCTGATATTAAAAAAAATTAGACATTAAACATCCGTTGAGATATAAGAACACTAATAATGATGCAAGAACATTACTACTTGATTTAAAGATAATTAGACGTGTTTTTCAAAAATAATCGAAATTCGAAAAATCCTAGAACAATTTGTTTATTCCCTTGGTGTCCAGAAGCAACTCTTTTCAGCTTAGTACACAAGTTTCGTGCCACCTTGTATGTAAAAGTACTTACATCACCAACATGCTTAAGAGATTGACTAAGACATCATAATAAATGAATCGACGAAAGTTTGTATCGATAGATGGATGTTTGTTATTGACGGCAAAACTACTGAACTAGTTGGACTGTAATTTTGATATAATTGAATTAATAAAGCTGCTTACAAGCTTAGAATAACCAGCATTATCTAGCCCCAAGCTAAGCAGAGTTTATGTTAGGGGTACTAAATATCATATATACTCAATATGTAATCGAAACTATGAATCTAAGACTTTCTAAACTATGTCAATGTGCCAAGATTTATCTCTCTCCCAGAAACTATAATGTTGATTTAACGAGATTCATTTCTCTCGTATAAACTATACGTAACCGAGTTTATGGGAGAGAGACGAAGAAATATTTTGGTTCCCTATTTCAGATAGAAATATTTACATAAAATTTTAAAATGTATTTTCGAGATTCACGTCGCTCGCGGCTGTTTACACCATTTCCGCGTTACTTTGCCACTTACACAATTTTCACCATTTCGCCTTTTTGCTATTTCCTACATTATTGTGCATCTTGCTGTTACTATTATTTTTCAAGCCATTTATTTTGAAACTGACTAAGGTATTGAACTGATAGAAGTATTGAAAAATATTTTTCTAAAATAATTTTTTGTAGAGTTAGAAATCAGTAAGTATTATTGTGGACTTACTTGGACTTTTATTTGTGGACTATAAAACTGAGTGAAAAATATAAATTATTTATTTATCGTTTAGGGAAGCATGTGATTAACAGAACTATTTCATTTCTATTATAAGTATTTTAAAATAATATAATTGTGCAATCAGGAAGAAAGAAATCGGGAAAATTACTGGCAGATTTGACAAATGTAATTCTAGATTGTGAATGTTCAGACGAAAGATTTTAAGCTACTGGAATACTGGAATGGGGTGGCCCTTTGCCTGGCAAAGGACAAGTCTTAATCAGGTTATCTGATGGACAAATTTAACAAGTATTTACACTTGTGATAATCCCTTAAAAATCTCAGCCGTTACAAGAAAACAGAGAGCCCAAAATGCTGGCAGTATTGTCACGTTGAATGATTGCCATTCAATTCAGTTTGTTTATTATTGAAATATGTAGAAGCCATCATTTTGATCACCTGTGGACTCTATGAAATGTTTGGTATGATCTTTATAAATCGAGTATGCCCCAAGAACCCAAGGTGAAAACCCTTGGTGGGTTTCCATCCCAAAGCTCAAATAGGTAACATTACTAACATCACTACATAGTATCAAAATAAAGTCGCTTTCTCTGTCCCTATGTCATCATGTCCCTTTGAACATCATGTCCCTTTGAAAGTTGCAGCACGTGATGGGGACGGCTGTTTATAACCGACTCCCAACTGCTATCACCAGCGCACAATCCTCACAGTCTTTCAAAGATAAATTAAAAAAGTGGTTAATAACTCTTTCAATTTATAATTTAAATGAATTTATGATTTTAAAATGTACCTAACTAAATTATTATTTATTTATTTTAATTTAATTTTAGCGTATTATAATTTAATTTTAATATATATATAATTTAATTTTAATTTAAACTTAGCACCTACTTAACTCTACTTAGTAGTAATGTTCTTTTTTTTGTAATACAGAATTGTATTCTAGAATATGTGACCTGTAACACAATTTGTTATTAATAAATGAACTATGAACTATGAACTATGAACGCTTAAATCTTTAAAACTACGCAACGGATTTTGATGCGTTTTTTTTTAATAGATAGAGTGATTCAAGAGGAAGGTTTATACGTATAATAAAACCGTGCGAAGCCGGGGCGGGTCGCTAGTTACTTATACAAGGATTATTAAGCTAGGGTTGAATTTTGCACCAAGACAAAAACAAACAATTGAACAAAGTAAAGTGTTTGTTCAATTCTTAAGTTTACTAAAGAAATTATTAAAATTAACGAAAAATTGCAGCTATAAATTTATTTGTTAGTTTAACTTATGCATTTTGAATTGGTTTTACGTGTCAAGAATCCTAAAAGGTCTATCCTACAAAGGATATTAAATTATAATATTTGAATATATAACAAAAGCAATCGATATAATGTTGAAGCGTTCCATTAAAATTTCACTGAAATTCGCACTGATATCAAAACTGCACGTTTAATTATCAGAGGTATTTAAACGATAGCCGTTTTTGTATAATATTAATACAATAATTATTAATTGGGTTACCTCTTATCAATATTTAATGACATTTTCGTGAATGAGCTGCATTGAGTAATTAATTTTACGATATTCCAAAATAAAATGGTAGTTGTTTGTTACCAATTGAAGTGAGCAATAATAATTGTCCAGCAAACCGCAATGAGATGAGTTTTCAAATGGTATTGAAATTGACAATTTTAATAAATTTATAATCAAACTAGTATAAAGCCCGTGACTTCTATTATAAATTCTATGGAATTATTTCAAAGCTACTTATGTTCCACTAGCGAACCGCCCCGGCTTCGCACGGTTGTATTATAAGTATATAAACCTTCCTCTTGAATCACTCTATCTATTAAAAAAAACCGCATCAAAATCCGTTGCGTAGTTTTAAAGATTTAAGCGTTCAAAGGGACATGATGACATAGGGACAGAGAAATCGACTTTATTTTATACTATGTAGTGATGAAAACATATTTATGGGATGAAAACCAACCTATGTGTTTAAACCAGGGCTATGTGTTAGAACAAGGTCTATTCAAATTTCAGCCCTATCTTTTCTGTAGTTTTTGCGTGAAAGAGGAACAAACATTTATACACTAATATTATAAACTTTAGCATTTCTATTATTAGTAAGTACGGAAACTTATAAATACATATATATGTCACCGTTAAATTGTAAATAACGTTAGATTACAATCTATCTAGCGAGATTGTAATCTGTCGATAGATTGTAAACCGCAACATTTGCTTATAATTTAACGCTTTATTTTTCGGTAGATTATAATCTATCGAAGTGAAACCGTCAAATTGTAAAACAGAACGCACCTAGCGCGCTGATTTAATCAGGATGAATTTACCACAGAGTTACAAACCTATTACAGCGGGAAAAATACAATGGAGAAATCAAAGAATACAAAGTGTTTTAGAGTTGTTAGACGAGTTGGTAACTACAACACAATAAAATTATGTATTCAAAACATTACTATATTTTCGACTTGTTTTTTTTAATATTTTGATTTAATTTTGTGATAGTTTTTTCTATTAGAAATTTTCATTATTTTTCAATTTTACGTTGTGTTTGAGGAGAAAATATTTTTACGTTTCTGATTTTCTTATTTTGAGACCATGTGATATCAGAATTATTGATTAAGTACCTACTTAATAATAAATAAATAAATAATTCCGGACAGTCCACACAGCATCATCTAGTTCCAAGCTAAGCAGAGCTTGTGTTATGGGTACTAGATGACTGATATAATTAATTTCTGGAGATCGTTCACAAATTTTTTCCGAGGCGGGAATCGAACCCGCAACCTCCTGTGTCGTAGGCGGACCTTTGCCCACCGCGCCGCCACATCGGAAGTCAAAAATAAAGAAATAAAAACAAGAACTCAATTATTCTTGAAGTGCATTTTTTTTATTTGACTGACACCTATGTTTCATTCCTAACTCTATGGACACAGAGCAGTCTACTGTAAGGCTGACCAATCAGGGATTAGGTCTTCGTATAGAACACAGTTTGAAAATTGTAAGATTGTGATTTGACGCTTTCACTTCGATAGATTATAATCTACCGAAAAATAATGCGTTAAATTGTAATGAAATGTTACGGTTCGCAATCTATCCACAGTTTATAATCACGCGAGATAGATTTTAATCTAACGTTATTTGCAATTTAAAGGTGACATATACACACACACACACGTACAGCGGAATATAAACACGATCCGATAAATATAATTATGGATTCAAGAACACTTTTATCGGATATCATGTAAAACTGAGTTCTGCCAGAAGCAGAACTCAGTAATAAATATCATATATCCGATACGCACCACAGATCACAATACTCAATTTCCCTACAAACAGACGTCTCGTCGAATGAACGTGAATCAACGGCCGGAAGTACGTGCCCGCGGCGTGACTTACGTACCACATCCGGCCGCCATATTTGTTCCTATCCGCGTTCGGATATCGTCGTTCATTACTATGTTTATAACAAAACTTTCATTATTAATAGATTATTAATTAATGGAAGATTTAGCTAAGGTTTGTGGTAATTTGAGTACATCACTACATAGTATAAAACAAAGTCGCTATCTCTGTCCCTATATCCCTATGTCCCTTTGACTACTTAAATCTTTAAAACTACGCAACGAATTTTGATGCGGTGTTTTTAAATAGATAGAGTGATTCAAGAGGAAGGTTTATAAGTAGGTATAATAAAACCGTGCGAAGCCGGGGTGGGTCGCTAGTAATCTTATAATTTTCTAGTTTCTCATTATAATTTATTTTACAAATAAATATAATAATGGATTGAACTCTTACAGATTACGGTTTTAAAAAATAAATCTTTATTTATCAAGGATATCTCATAAAAATACCGATTCATGAACGAGTTCTGAGGTGACACTTTAAAAAATGGTCAAATTGAGATCCTCCTCCTTTTTTGTAGTCGGTTGTAGATCAAAACGTATGTTGGCACTACAAGTTTATCCCTGGAAATGTCTCGTGAATCTTTTAGCCAATAATATTTATGATTTCGAAAATATTTATAATACGTTTAGTTTAGGATCCTAAATTGTTATTTCGCAAGTAAAGCCAGCAGACAATACTAGCGGTAATTTAACAAAGAATTCCGCCTCGTTATTCCCAAAAAGTTAAACGGAATTTTCTTCACGTTTTGTGTAATAACGTTTTATATGATAATATGTGATATTTTATTGGCGGTATGTGGAAAAAATTGGATTTTTTGCTTCAGTATTTCTATTAGATAGTCTTACATTTAATAAGGAAAAGTTATATTTGCGAGAAGGGATCTGTTAGATCGAAGAATAATGTGCCACGAATGAGGAGACACGTGATGTATAAGGATGTTTGAAGATTCAGGATTTATGTTGATCTTGAAGATGTTTTGACGGTTGATATATATCGATAGATAGCAAATATCCAGAGGGCGTTTATGTAGGCTTCTTGTTAGCATGACTTGAGTTTGTTATCATTTATGTGAATAATCCATCATCATCAGTCATCATCGTTAACAACGAAAATTACAATCAAGGAATAGAAAAAAATTAAACTAGTATACAATAGAAACAATAAAGCTAACTGCAGACGGTTGCAATTGATTCATATCACTACCAGTCGTCGCGTCCCCAAGACACGGGCTGAATTACCACGTTGTATGGCAATGCTGATACGCTGCGCCAGATACTCACCAGCTCTCGGGTCACGCGTCGCTTCAAAAGTTTGTGTGTATCTAAATGTTTGTTATCTCCGTAAAAAGAAAACAGATTTTAATGCAACTTAGAAATGGATTTTGAGACGACGTAGAAGTTTTTCGAATTTACATAAATCATTCCCTAGAAAGGGGTAAAAAGGTTAATGCATTTCTAGGAAAGATAGAGACTCTGCTAAGAGGCGGGGGAAACGCTTCTTCAGGTGAGGGCAGAGCATTAACATAAAACGCAGAATACATCTGGGTAAACACCTACTAAGCCCAGAAGAGCTAAGAAACTTCACCACGAAGAAAATCCTACAGTTCCTTGCAGCTGCAAGGGTAAGTGGCAAATTATGAACGCCGAGTCTTTAAGGGTGAATTCATTAAATGGCGATCACAATAGGCCAAGGCCCAAATTCCACTAAATAAATCGCTTCACCATTAACAGTAGTATCATGTCAAAATGACAGTGTTAAATTCTTTTTGGTATTCTACTAGCACAAGCTTTTTGAGGTTCATTCAAAGCTGTGAAGATTACGTATACGACTACCAATTTGACATTCTGATGATGAAAGTCTCTTCAATCGCAAAAAAATATAGAATACCGAATGCAATGACGTCATTTTAGCGATCTTGACATTGGGTTGCTATTGACACCTTTGTTATGAAATTAGTGGAATTCGGCCCCAGAGGTCAACAACCTCTCTCCTCCTCCTTTGATGTAAAGTTGCGGCTCTTCAGTTCAAAACTTGGAAACTACCAATTGTATTTATTTTATTACCATAACCATTAAAAACAGTGCAATATATGAGTAAGTACCAGGTCAAGCAGAACAGTAAATTACTTAGTTTCAAAATTCCGAAGTAATATCGCAATTAAATCGATGCAAGTGATTGACACGAATTACTTCAGCACTGATGTAAATGAGATCAAAATTGTACCATTTGAAATAGGTGGTAATACATATATCGGATTATAGTAAACCTGAGTAAAGTTTAACTGTATGTTATCAAATAATTTCTGTACTTTTGAAGTAACTTTTTTACGACCTATCATGGCCACACCAATACGAGATGCTTACTTCACGTAAATAAAAAAAAAATCATTTCGATGCTCGAACTTAATATCTTCATATGCAACAAAGTACAAAAACTTTGAAAATTATAAGAAACATAAATGTGGAGGTATAAACTAAAAAGTGACAGCCAAAAAAACTACACGGTTGTATCTTCACCCATATTTTGGAATTGCCACTAGCGAAATAGATTTTAAAAACTCTGAATATCTAGCTAATTTTGAACTTGAAATATGGGCAAAGCCTCTAGGGAATATTCAGTTTGCATTAATTTTAAAGCTACCAGTGACAATTTTTTCGTGTCCATAGAATATTCTGGACGCTTCATTTATTTTATGGAAACAAACCCGGAACATCCTGCGTCACATTTGTTTATTGGTGGATTGCGTTGCGGAAGTTCCCAATGCTTAATTTTTAGGATTTTTGTATAAGGAAGACATTATTTTATTTTTTTGTAGGACAATGTCGTTAAATAGCTAGTATGTTTCATTAAGGGGCAAACAGGAGCTAAAGTGGCGCCACCACCTATTTTATCATATTATAATACAAAAAAACAAAGGAATTACAAATTCACACGCACAGTTTTTTAACTTATCATAAGCTTTTTTAATGCATCTTTAGTATTTTCATTCTGTCTAGTTTAGGAGATACGAAAATAGAGTTTGGTGGCCACCAAAGGCGACTTCGTATCTCTTCCTAAAATAAGTGGTGGCGCTACGTTAGCTTTTGTTTGCGCCTTAATGGACGAATTGAAATTCGAACGCACTGCGTATGGTTCTTGACAAACCGGTTACTGTACGTAACGCGATTTAAACCAATCATGTTATAGACAAACTGCTAACAAATCATATTAACCGTATATACACAACCACCAACCACATCTACAAAAACTGGGTGTTCCCCACAAGGTATAAATCAGGCTTGTGTAAACGGTTCATAGGCAAAAGTTTCTTTTCAAGTCCAATAATGTAGTATAAAGAAAGAAATAAATAACTGTTTTGACAAGCTGCCTGTTTTTCTCCTTTGAGACTTTTATAATAAAGACCTAGTTTTTCGACATATATCATGAATGTTTGTAAGATTGTAAGTTAATAAGTTTTGTACAATAAATGAAAGCAAAATATAGAATTTAATATGTCTAGTTAGTTTAGGATTCCTACAACAATAATCATTATTATATCTGGACAATTCGCACAGCATCACAAAACTCAAAATAAGAAAAAAAAACGTAACTAAAATAAAAACAAATCAATTCCGTGAAATAATTAAATAGTCACTTGGTAGATATGATTTTGTGTATGAGACTTATAAATAAAATAAATTTTAGATGTGTAATGTGTGAATGTTTACACATAAATTATTTAGTATAGCGGCAAATCATCCCCATTTTTATTTTTGCTGGTTCTTTTGTGATAATAATACGCTTCCCTACCATTAACGTTTTCCTGATATCTTTTAACATGTGAAAAAGGCAACTTCAGAATATCAGATCTTGAGGATACATTACAAGATATTATATGAATCAGGTCAAAGTTCTTAAAGTTCCAATTTCAGTGCATTGTTTCTTCCAAATAAAAACAACGTATTCAATCGACAATAACGTGAAAAAACTTGATACTTTCATATTAGTTATTGCCATAAAAGCTTTTGTAAGTTATTACAAAAACGTACCATAGTTTTTCAGCTTTATGGATATAACAATAGAGGCGATTACTGCGGAAGTAATAAAATTGTTATACGTTTTTATCATACGCGCTAGAATTGGTTGTCACAAGGCAATGTTATATTTTTATGCCGCGAGCTGTTTTTGAGTTGTTGTTTGATTTTTGTCAGTAAGGGAAGTTTTTATTATTTAGTTTGTGTAATAAAAAAATAGTTATGGGTTACGAAGAGCCTTTATTGCTCAATAACAGTTTAATGAATAAATGATAAATTAATGTGTAAGTGAATGAATAAATAATGCTGGAAAATTCAAACGATTATCATCGATCACCAAAGATAAGCAGAGCTTATGTTATTGGTGTAGGTATACTAAATATATTTTTAAAATATTATAGTCAATTATTTTTAGTACTTTTAGAGAAAGCACCTACAACACTCTGATCACGGACAAAGTACCTACTTGTGTACTGCAATTTAGTCGGAGAATCTTGAGAGAGAGTACGTTTTTTACATAAATAACTTACTTAGCCTCCACACGTTTTAGCTTCAAATCATTTTAAATAGTTCACCCAGTGCCTGTGAATTGCCAAAAACCCTGTTTATTAACCTGAGGTTTACCCAATGTCAGTGAATTGTCAAAAACCTTGTATAATTATTACAACGCATCTTTATAAGTAGTCTCCGTAATCCCGTAATGCCGATAATATCCCATTACTACTTGCAAGGAGTTCTGTGAACCTGGCGATCAACCTACTTCGTTTACATTAAAATTGAGGATAAATAAGTGAAATTCATTTTGCTTAGATTGATCTTTAAGTTTAATTACACCTATCTATATGAGTACTTCGACAACACCTCTGAACCCATATGGTTATGACGCTTTACTCAGACGATAACTCCGGGAACGAAGCATGCTTTTATTTTACCATTCGTTTATGTGTTTTTAAGTTATTATTTTTATTTGAATATTATTTATATTATTTTTTGATATTTTATGACGTTTAATTAATTTTTTAACGATTTTTTTTGTTTTGTATTTGTGTGTGCTTCTTACCAATTATACGAATCAATTATTAATGTTCAAAAAAAGTGTTTTGTTTTATTGCTTATTTATAATAACTCCAGTAGCCTTCGGGCGCTATGACGCTCATAAGGGGAGTCCAATGTCCAGCTGTAGACTAATATAGGCAGATGATGCCGATTAGTCCTATAAACAAATTTTACTGGAGATTCACTTCTATCTACAAGTTTCCATTCAGACTCCGGCCTTCTTAACTTTCTGAGAGTTAATTAAAGTTGCGTCGCAGGTTCAGTCAGTGATTTAGTGCCGCCTCTCCTAGTTGAGTTCTGTTCTTGATATGAGCATAATTATGTTCTAAAATAACCAGGTTTGAGGACGGGAGACATGAATATCCGTGATATTCAATGAATGGCTTGGTCATTACTGTTTTGACAGTTAGTGGCTGCATCATACTAAAACCCGAGTTAACCAACAGATGTTTAAATAATCTTATAGTAACATCTGCCCGCGGCTTCGAATGCACTGTTTCTATGGAAACGTCTCAAGGCTATTTCTATCACATGGGAACTGATATATGTAATGAAAAGTAGCTCATGTGTTATTCCAGGGCTAGAACTACTTTATTAAAATTTCAGCCTGATCCGTCAAGTATTTTTCTCTGTGTGTATGACTTTCATTTTCATAAAACTTGTAAATATATTTTACATTACCTTATATCTAATATAAACTTGTTTTGTTTCAGGTACGAAATTTTTGGAGTACAGTGATAGGTGAGATATGGGGTCGAATGGACCCGCCAACGCGATTTCGGGTTAGCAAAATTTATTAGGTGGTTGACGTTGAGCTTTATTCGTAATTTCTCTTTTTCCTAATCCGTAATTGCGGTTTGGTTTTTCCTCAAAGAAACGACTAATGGTTTTTGACGTGGAAACCACCTTAGTTCCGGATATCCTTTTTGTAGCTAGATGGAAAAAGATTTATCTTTTATGGGTATTTTACTTTGCTGGTAGTAGGGATTTTATACATTAAATAATCCTTTTTTATAGAACTTCAAGCACAAAAACAATGAAGTTCTGACGTAAATAAAAATGCACCTAATTTAGGCCAAGAAATTTTCCAAAAACAAGACCTTATACTCAACAGTACCTAACTTTTTTCATGTTGGGACGCTTTCTTACCCTTTTGTACCCTATTTTCAAAATTTAAGAACGGTCATGCCAGACTAGCTTAAATAAACGCTGGTTTTTTCAGAAATAAATAACATTGTTTCCTTAAACTAACAAAATAAGCACTTAGAAAAGTCAAATTTTAAAATATAATAATCATAAAAAGAAGGTGTTAATTGATTTTTTCTTCACTTCTTTTCTGTACCTGTTTGCCGAGCCTGTGGCATAAGAATAAATAATAACTAATAACTCTGTTATTGTCTATTCTTAGGCCTGTGGGTACACTTGCAAAGTCTTCCGTGGACCCGATGTTAATAGGCCTGATTCAAAACTAAGTTCCTCTTTGGAATGGTAGGTACTCAACCACAATAACTGAGTCTTGTAACATTTAATCGTGTTTTCCCGAGATAACTTAATGTTTCTGTTGACGCTGGATTTCATTATCAGCCCGTTTGTAAAAAGAAAAAAACGCTGATTTGTTGGTTAAATCTATTTCTATATAAAAATACATTATTGTACCTCAAAAACAGAATACTGTAGGTACAAAGAAACATTATGGGCTAAAAAGCAATAGTTTTTGCTGGCAACCTAATAGAATAAAATAAACCATTCTTAAAATGGGCTGATTCTATTAGCGATCTTTCGGCGACTTCATTAATGAATTCATCTCAGACGAGACATAGTACTACTGCAAATATTCTGAAGAGATTTTTATTCAAAATTGTCTTTTCAACGAACATTTATCTTCTATAGAGCTATTATTCATCTCAAAAAACAAATTATACAAGATCTTAACTCTTTGAATCACAGACCAGTTTACTTTCAGTTTGTTTTTCACATGGAGACTTGGCATCAATTTCATTCAAGTCGTCTGACATTGAGTTTTCCCTTCATTTTGAATTTATCTCTTCGGAAGTAGGTAGATTACCTTCGATTTATTTATATTGGGTTTTGCCCGCGGCTTCGAACACCTTTTTCTTGCGAATATAAAAAATAGGTAAGCATGTTTTAGTCTTTTACTTAAACATATTTAAAGATCCTTGAAACGACCTTGGGAAGTAGGGCTATGTCGATCAGTAGATGTTGTTTGACTGAGAATGATGATGATGATGATAATAATCAAATAACCCGGTCCATTGAGCGGTTTGAGTGTAAATCAAATATAGAACCATCTTTTCTTTTAAATTAATAGATGTATAACAAAATGTACTGTATATCTCTAGCAAGAACCACCGTAATACCAAATCATGATAACTTACGATCGTAGTAAACACACATGATCTAAATACGTAGATACCACATTAAAACCAAGATAAAAAGCCGTGCATCGATGTTTTATTACCAGTAATATTTGTATCAGTTTTATTTATTAAAAAAAGCGGGCGCGAGCCCATAGCAGACGCACATATTCTATATTTAATCACACGCGTGCCACAAAACAACAACCCACAATATTTAGAGACGCAGCGCGCGCGCACGTCTACCATCGCGTAAAATCTATAAAATGACAGAGCAAAGTGATGTGAAGTGATACCAAGTGAAGTGAAATGTTCAATTTCAAGTTGAGTTCCAAGAAAGGGAAGGATGAACCCTTGTATTGCTACCGGAGCGTAAAGACTAAACCTCCGAAGACGCCGACTCTGTCGCGAGCGAAGAGACTTCAAAGACGTGAGTTTCCGAAACTGTACTGTAGATTATACGTACCGTTCTTGTATAAGAAAATAAACACAGCTTAATGAGGTGCAGTTCTGTCTGTGTGTTCGTAGCAAACACTGAAATTAGATGTTTCTGCTAATGGGATGCGTTGAAATCCGGGATAAGCTTAGTCTGCTTTCGACTACAGACGCACTGGGCGTAAACGAACGTGTTGAATAGGAACTAGAATCCTCTGAATTGTAAAGCAATTTGCGCTTGTAATAGAATTCAGTCTCACTAGTATAAAATGTACTTAACTCAAATCTTAGATCTATGAACAGTGAATCAGATAGAATAAATACAAAATTAATTCCTTTTTTAAAATTGATTGCTGGATTGGGTCATATGTAAAACTTATTACTTACCTTTTATAAACCACATCCTTACAATTTATTTATATTGAAACAAACAGACAAAAACTGCAGACAAATTCAAACTATTTCCCCAGAACCAAAAGCTCAAAAACAACAAACAGCTCTAGACTTTGACAGAATTATCTCAATTCCCAAAACTGATAGACTATCATAATCATAACATTACTCTCGATGTGTCTAGACTAGACTAGTACTCATAGCCCACAGATAGACGTAATCTCAAAGGTGGCCACAGTCTGAATTACGTCGAGCGTGTAGTTGTTCCACTGTAGCTGTTCATCTAGTTAATGCTGATGAGTATCACAGATACTCTTGTGATTTCATTCATTGCCTGATTCATTAAATGAATGAGGCAATGAATAGGTTTTATCAATCTGTTGAAAGTGTCAGCTGAGGACAGGGCGCTATCATATGGCGCTCATTAGAGGAAGCTTATGTCCAACAGTGGACTAATAGAGGCTGATCATGATGATGATAATGTCCACTTTGGACCCCAAAATATATACACAGCATACTTTGTTGGAACGGAACGTTACAAATGTGTAGATGTTTTGCTGGATATTTTTCTCTTATTTCGCTAGATGACAAAAAAATGCAGTGAAGAGAAACAATTGACACTGGCCTTACATCCGGCATTCGGTTCATTTGAATTTAGTTGAAATTTAACTTTTACAAGCCGAAAGTAAAAATACCTACGTCATTCCGTTTCACACGATTTTTTTAGAATAATTTTTTATTTCATAAATAGTTAGTTTAAGTATATTTTAGTCCAGCTATGAACTAGTGTTAGCTTGATGATGATGATGTAGTTTAAATCCTAACTTGCTTATTGCTCATAGAATTATTTCTGAGTACCTTCGTCAGATTTATATCCGTTGCGTATCAATTCGTCAAAATATGGTCGGCAAAAGCAGTGATATTATTTTTATAATTTTTTTGCGTCTGATCCATATCCGTTTGGAAATTGTTGAAACAGATCTAAAAATATCTTATACTTGCCTTGAATTATTTTCGTATTTTGAAATCCTTGTTTCTCGTAAAATCAGTCCCAAAAGTAATTGGATGACTGACAGACGACACAAGATCGATCGTAGTAGTGACTAACTTAAAACAAAGAAACATTTTTATAAGGAAAAAGACACGTAAGTAGGTTGGCAAAATGGTGTCACAAAATTTTAAACTGAAAAATTTCTGTAGAATTTACTTTTTATTATTTTAAACGAGAAACATTGGATGGATGGATTTTTGTTACCACTTCACGTCATAACTGCTGAGCGAATCGGTTGGATTTTTGAATAGACGTAGTTATAAGCCTGAAATAGAACATAGATTTTTCGTCAATTTTAAAGCACATGAAGCCGAGGGGCGCAGCTTGTAAAAAAAGTGTTAAAACAATATCTTTACTCACCAAAATTACAGTAAAGAATAAAAATAAATTAAAACTAGTAGGTATTAACAGCTTAGCTCAACTGATTCTGATCTATAGTAGTGATATCAATTGATTTTCTCTTCGGATGAAGTGAAAAACACAAAGGTTTACAATGAGTGGAGTCAATTGATTTTTTTCGGAAAAAATTAAAAACATAAAATTAGGTAATTCGCCATCTTTAGTGTAAAATTGAATTGATAAGACCAAAGTATTGAAAGAGGTGAGTCAGTGAAAGTTTTAACATTCAAAAAGAGAGGTAATAACTGGTAATTTTTGGATATGTTAATTTTATTAACAAGTTTTAAAACGGAAATCGAGTTTTTTCAGATTTGACTCACTGAAAGTGTATTATTTTCTGATAATTTATATTGTTATAGTAGATGAAAAACGACCATTTTCTACGTTATCACACGGTAAAATTTTATTCTTGCTTAAGCCAATCTTGTATGCATAAGATTGGTTATTAGAAAAAATAATTTAAAATCTTCGAAAGTTGCCGAAAAGTATTCTCAAAGACTTTCTCAAAAGGAAGCAAGCTCTAACTCCTTTCTGGGAAGTCGCCGCGACGGAAATAGTATAAAACCGTAAACAAAAAGGTTTATTAGGCCAACATGTGTTTCTGTTGCATAAATTTAAACGTGTTTAATGTTTCCCTGCTTAATTTAAACAATAAACTCAAGTTTTTATTCCATTAAATAGGGTGTGTTGGACATTTTGCTGTGTAACATCTGATTACAACAGTAACTTTACCTTTCATTATGCTTTCATTTTTATAAGGTCTTAATTTTAACAACTAGGTAGAATACAATTTTTTATGGGAATTGGTGTCCGTTTGTGTTTTGGAACGCTAAAATTAAAAGGCAAAAGTTTTTTTGCTTGTAGTATATTCTTGTATCTTGTAGGTTACTTTTTGAATATTTATTTAAACTGAAAGGATTTACGATGTGCAAACTATACTTATAACTAGGTTTTTATTATTTAGCGATCAAACGGATTTGGATAAAATTTGATATCAGGATAGCATTAATTCTGGATTAACAAGTGTGCTTGTAAATTTTTTATATTAGTACTTATATTTTTTTCTGAAATTATTCTTCAAACGAATTCCTTTTAAATTAATTGTTTTTATTTACGTTCCTTTAATTAAAATGAAAACAAACACCAAACTCAAATTTTATTTCCGTACGATCAATTTGAAAAAAATCTGTGTTCTGACTATTGCAAACAAATATCCAAAATGAAAAGCTAGGCTTTCCATTTTGGCTATTCCAGTAAACATAATTGGCTAATGGATTTCTAAAAGTTATGCGAAATATTAAAAAAAACGATTTTGTGGCTCCATGCGAAAAATTTGCTTTTTAAACTAGTAGTGATGGCTTTCACACATGGCAGAGTAATGGATTATATTGAATGTTCACATGGACCGGTTTTGGGTCGAGTGGTTTGACCCAGTGGAGGAAGTTTGAATGAGTTTTGTTTATCATAACCGTCCCTACCTACTGTTGACCAACCTAATCATCTTTTCATTAATAGGATGGACAAACTAAGTAGATTATTGTTCTACTTAGTTTGTTATTATGTTTTATTTAGACATGTTTTATCCATGCCACCTAGAGTGGGACAGGTAGTTGAATTAAAGTTGTAGAGTCCCGGATTTTTAGCAAGCGGTACAGCGTTTTCAGAACGTAATTGCCCATTTTGTTCCACTGTTATTCCCCACACTCTTACAAAACATATTTACGTTTATATATATATTTGCGTTATTTTGATATCAATAAGTTAAACCTATCATTAGCTTTTTTTCATGCATCTGTAAAAGTTTCATTTTGTCTAGTTTAGGAAGAGATACGAAGTTGCTCTTGGTGGCCACCAAACTCTGTTTTCGCTGTACGTAATAATAATAATAAAAAGAGGGGTGGCACTAGATTAGCTCCATTTTGCACCTTAACGAGAATAATCACTTACTAATACATGTTTTACTAACCACATGACCTTTGTATTTATTCTGAAAACTTTAAATTTCAAATTACTTAATACTTTTGAAGTGATTTTTTTATTATAAGAAAACAAAATTATTACCGACATCCCACCAAGTTGGTAAGTTATATGAAATTTGATTCTTATCAATTACGGATAAGAATCAAATTTCATATAAGGAAATTATAAATATTTTAAATACCTACCAACTAAGTCAAGTAGTTACGGTATACGTGGTAAAAAACATTCACACAGACTCTATTTATTGTAGTAGTAGGATACATTGATAATCTCGCAACGTTTAGCCTAAAGATCTCAGAGATCTCTTTCGAATTAATAGAGACAGCAAACAGACATATTTTCACGTCACCTCTTAAGACAAATCTGCACAGTCTCATAAAAAAATTGTTATAATGTTAGACTTCCGTCGACTGATGGCTCAAGTCCAATGAAGAGTCCATAATTAGGGTCAGACTCTTTTACGCAACTTCTAAATATACCAAGCCCCTCACTCAATGGGGGGAGATCTGACGTGCGTTCATGGAGAGGACAAAGTTCTAGGAAATTGAGGAGGACGCGTATTGACTTTGAAAAGCTCTCGGCGACTGATAGATAAATGGTGCTAGACTATTATAGACTACATCATCCAGCCATAATTAAACAGAGCTTGAGATAAAGTCACTGTATTCGGTTCTACAATCTGAGATATCATGTGAACACAGAGATTTATTTGTGTATGAAAAAAAAAACAAAAACTGATAAGGATTACAGACAAAAGCTGAAACGCAGCAAAAAGCTCATTAGAAAACGGTCAAGTATCGTAAATTATAACTCCTCAAAAGTACTTTGGTTTTGTAACAAAGGAAATTACAATGAAATACGAAGAAAAAAAAAATTGAAGCAATCGAGCTAACTGCAGACGGTTGCTATCGTCTAGAGATAGCTCAATTTATTCAAATCAATCCTTATCTTTTTACTCAATTTCTGACTTCAAATATTTTGATTGGATCTAGTCTACATAGATGGATGGTAGATTTCCTATTTTATTTTCAATGCCAGAGTTTAACCCAAAATTGTGTAAGTTCCTATATTCCCACTCATGTTTATATTTGTCTACCTACATAAAATATAACCAATTATTAAACCCATCGATCATTCTGATAAGCTAGAGCGTCATGATCATTTGATTGAGTGGCAGACCAACCCTTTATTTCAGTGAACTTGTCACTGGTCAGTATGTTTTGTGATATCATCACTTTTTTACAAACGAAGATTAAAAAATGGATAAAAATGTCCTAAGTACTTCAAAAACTTGAAAATACAATGTAATTTAAGTTGTTATGCTGTATTATAAACTGATTTTAAGGCCAACTTTCATTCTTTAAACAACTGTATTCCGTATTTCCTTTTTAAGCTAACAAAACACTTTTCTCGACAAATTCCTCTTGAAAACTACAAGAACGGTCTTGAGAAAATATTCTTAAATGGAATAACACCTTAGAAAGATATAAAAGAGTATTGTTCTCAAAAATATAACTTTAAACTGGAAAGGGCTGGTATCGAGGGGGTCTATCTTTTGCCATGAGGGTTGCTTAGAAGGTCTTAAAGAAGAGTATTTCACAATCATACAAACAGATTTAAATTTAAATGTTATCTTGTTACTACCAAAACAGATTTAATTATATTAAAATAGATATTTAAGTAACTATATTAATCATTATCATTGAAGTTTCTTAAACTTACGCGATCAGAACACATTATTATAAAAATTATTAATAAACGCGATAAATACCCGTACATAAATATTTATAATAATCATTATCATCATAACATATTCTAGTTCGCTGCTTTACATAGTCGTCCTCTAATGAGAGCCATAGCGTCCTATCTTGCAGCTTGTCGCATCCAGCATCTGCATTTGCTATTTACCAGATACATTTACCTAATAACAATATCAATATATAGGGATATGCTTATAACCTCAAGTAACGTGAAACCTAGATAGTAATTATACGCGTAGTGAAAAAATTCTAGGTCTATGGAATACACTTTTCTTATTCATCCCATTCTACCCTAGGAGCCATTTTAATTCGCCCGATGTATACCTACCATCTTTTTTCTACCGGGTTATTTTAATCTTTACTACCGAGTATAAATTTGCTCAATAGTTTCAGTACTCCTATCTGAATTTTTAATCACAACCTGCACTGCATCGTTTGTGTACAAACAGACATAAACTTCTTATTTTATTAATATTGGTTTGTTTAATCGGGAAATATCTTTGTTTCAATAATACCAAAATTTCTGCAATATCTAGGTAATTTAATAAAATATGGTAGTATTTTAAATTATATTAGACCATGGCTTCGCACGCCTTGAAACGCTTTCATAGAAACAATTTCAATGAAAGCGTTTCAAGGCTGTTTCGATCCCATGGGAACTAATTAATGGGATGGAAAGTAGCCTTTGTGTTATTGCAGGGATAGAACTACATCAACTTAAAGTTTCAACCCGATCCGTTCAGTAGTTCTCTTCAAAGAGTAACAAACATCCATACATACACATAAAAACTTTCACGTTTACAATATTAGTAAAAATAGTTAACAGATAAAGATTTGTGTAGAAATGGTGGAAATTAAGAAACAGCTTTTTTTTACAGGAGCTTTTTAAATTTAATTAAAAAAAATTAGTTACACAATAAATATTTGCGTATTTACGTACAAAAAATACTAACGTAAATTTAGTAACACGTAAACTACAGTTATTTATAGAAAGGAATAGGTACTCAAAATATCTAAATGATGATGTCGCGAGACATCGGATAGACCAAAAATGTTAAAGTGTGAACCTATAAGATTTTAATCAGTAATTTTCACATTCAGTATAATAATTCATTGTCGAATCTCAAAACCCACGAAAAATCAAACGGAATATCTCAAATTGTCGAAATATCAAACAATTCCAGAAATAGGATGCTGCTATAGACGCAGCATACGCGGCCTTTCAGACGACGCGTCAAACCGTAAAGAGCTGCCATATGGCAAGGTGTAGGTATTTTTGGACCTAATATTTAACCAAATATTGACCAAATAGTTTTCGGTATTTTCACGAACTTATTCATGTCAGTTACCGACCGCTCAGCATTTGATGAAGTTAGCAGAACATCTTCCGGCGGAGTATGAATAAATGAGATTTCACTTTCCATGCAAGTTAGTTCTATAGTTCCTGATACTTTTCAAGAATAGCAATAGGACAAAAAATCAAGAATTTATGCTGTGCTAACATCACGTAGCAGTTCATTATTCAGGAATACCAGAGCAAAATATCACTTTTTTTCCTGTAAAAAATATTATTCCTGAAAAATATCAGAAACAATAAAACTCAACTGAATGGGAACAGAACTCTCATTAATTTATGCTCAGCTGGAAGATGCTCTGTAAACTTCACAGACAATCGCTAAGCTGATGATCTTAGCATCCAACCAAAGACTTGTCAAGGCATCTATCTGATCTCCGTTCTGAGCTGTCTCTGGTCAGCTGGAGCCAACACTAAGTTTGCGGATTGGCTTCATCATAACTTCATCAATCCAGCGATACATAGGGCGCCGACTGTTTCTTGAAAAAATCTTGTAATCTCAATTTACTCCTACTATAGCCAATCCTTTGTGTATCCATGTTTCACTTTATGTATGACAATGAATATAAATAAATAAATTATAATGCTGGACAGACAAGACACACAAGCTAAAAGCTAAGCAAAGCTTGAGCGATGCGAGTGAAGGCCTGCCTGCGACGCAAGAGGTTGCGGTTTCGATTCCTGCCTTGGGAGAAATGCTTGTACGATCTGCAAATATTTGTTCCGGGGGTCTGGGTGCTTGTTATGTATAATAACAAATATACAGGGTGTTAGTGTGAACAGCGTTATCCTTGAAACCAGAGGTTCAGTATCATGAGTAGAGTCCAAAACCTATGAGATAAGGTTAATGCCTGTTTTAGTTTCGCAGTATTTTGATATTTTATGTCATAGATATTGTACGCGATATTATGGTCACCCTAGAACCAGGCAAGTTTCCAGGTTTGTTTCTAGGCAAGATAAACTGTTTTAAAACAAGTCTAAATTCACAGAATAATCAAAAAATTCAATAGACCAAAGTACCTTGGTAGGCAGGTATTTTTGGCGTACTTAACCCTAGGCCAGTTCTTATTCTATTCATAAATGTTCGTCCCTCAGACGAATGAAACGTCATTGCGAGTAAAATACACTTGCGATGTATTTGGTTGTAAGACTTATGAAGGTGCTTAAAAGGTGTATCTGATTCGATTTACAACTTTGAATCATTTTTACGTTTTGCGCGGACTGTGAGACGAATGTTATTGAATCTAGGGTTAAAGTTTATCATCAATCAATTTTATCTACTTTTCAATCTAAATTTCAGTTCTTTGTACAGTGAATGAAATTCACTTACCAAAATAACACTTCACCATCACGCAACCTCCGCACGTTTTCTCACTCGTAGATTAGGTATTATTACACACTCGAGAAAACACAAATTAGTACCTAATTTGTCAGCTTATTAAACACCTTACGAACACTTGCATTTTGCATGACTGGGCATGGTGAACTGGCCATATGTACGTACGTACGCAGCCTTTGTGTCTTTGGGATAGTTTCCTAGCTTAGCACACGTTATCCTGGGATGGAAACAGCTGAGTTCTGCGTACATCGTACGAGCCAAGTTCACCAGAGCGATGGCATAAGGCCGCACCATTTCAGTCCACTTTTATTTACATTTTTGTAAGACTTCGTAACTCGTTCGTACTGAAAACAATTGACGCGCGAAAATCTGTGTCAACGACGCGACGACGTGCTCTCCGTCACGCTGGCGGTCTGTCACTGAGGATCGGACGGCGCCTGCGCGAGCAGGCGGGCGGCGCGTGCGGCGCGGTGAGGTGTGGGGGGCGCGGGGCGCGGCAATGAACACTTGCATGGCCGGCGCGGCTCGTTTGATCAAAACAGGTCGACACCTGCGCGGCCCCGTCAATGTACTCGTGTTGTAGTTTTACCACTTAGAAGGTGTTTCGAATATTTTTGTTTCAAAAATAAATTAAAAATAGAATAATTATTTTTCATCGGTTTTGGACTCTACTCATGATGCTGAACCTCTGGTTTCAAGGATAACGCTGTTCACACTAACACTCTGTATATTTATGTAATGTTTTGTAAGTATTAAGTGTATCCTTCATCTAGTACCCATACCACAAGCTCTGCTTAGCTTGGGGCTAGATGATGCGGTGTCGATTGTCCAGCATTATTTAAAACAAAACAAAATGGCCTGCCCAAGCCCTTGTCCGTCTGCACCGAACAAAACGTCCGAATATGCCCGTTCAATCGTTCTGTGACCCGGCAGTAACGCTCGATCACGAAGACGTGCCCAGAAACTTTCACCATGTATAAGTCTTCCTTAGACCTATTTTTGACATGTTTTTGAGGAATCGGTTTTTCTTATTTACTTTCTTGTTCCTCTAACTTAATCAAAGCCTGTAATAATAGCCTAGGGATGACTGCAAAATACTGCTGGTAGATTGTGGACGCAGCAAGTGGGACACAAGTCGTTTTGGTAGGTAATCAATAGGGGGCCAATGTCCGTCCAGACGAACGATGGCAAGGATATATGTATTGGCACAAAATAAAATGTCATTTCAATATTGAAATCAATCAATATTTATCCATATCATACGATAAGGTTAAACATTGACCAATAATATTAACTTACCTATAGCGTAAACTAGCGACCCGCCCCAGCTTCGCACGGATTTATTATACGTATAAACCTTCCTCTGGAATTGCTCTATCTATTAAAAAAAACCGCATCAAAATCCGTTGCGTAGTTTTAAAGATTTAAGCATTCAAAGGGACATAAGGATATAGGGACATAGGGACAGAAAAAGCGAATTTGTTTTATAATATGTACCTAGTGAAGTTCAATTCGTTAGTGTCATGATTAGTATGCCTATCGTGGCTAGGTGTAGCGTATCTACTCTGACACAGAGACTTGCGCTACAGTATCATACATAATGGATTAATTACCTACTATTTTCAACAATGTTCACAAAACCATTTCTGGAAAAGAATTACATCACACCAATTCCAAGTAAAATTAAGCGCAAACGTTACACTGATTACGGCATTAAATAACCACGAATCGATACATTTTAACTACCTATAACATCCCAATAGAAAACACCAAACCATAAAAATAGGGAGAAATACCAGACTGCGGCCCATAAAAATCACCATGAATCGAACACATCGATGCCATTACGCGTACTGCGAAACATTTTATCTGTGATGGGAGTGTTGCCTGTAATTTTTTTACTGCCAGAATTGCCGAGTTTTTGTTGATCGTTTAGCTAGTCAGATCAACAAAAACTCGCCACTTTCATTTTTATTGTGTATAATTTTTGTTAATTTATAAAATTAACAAAAATTCACATACTTACTTGAAGTAAACAATTTTAGTTTATTACTATTATCAGCCTTAGTTTAGTTTCTTTGTATGTCAAAGAGCCAGTGACAACATTCAGTTTGTACAACGTGATTAAATCTCAATCCAAATCGATTCTCTCGATCCGTAACGATTTCGTGTAAGTAAATAGTTCTTTCTCTTGCCGAATTTAGTTAATTTAATTTAATAATGAACATAGTACTATTATAAACAGTGAAAAAAGTATAGCTCTTTTTTTGCATTAGTCAGCTAGAATTATTTTCGTAGCTGCTTAAAATATCGTCTAACGTTCAAGAGGTTTGAGGATTTATAAATGAACAGTCTAATTATCTAATAAGTTTGATTATTTTTCGTGAGTTCGTTACTTTGGGTTCCATTAATATCAGGTTCTTATTCTTTTCAATATCAGAAAAGTGAGCGACTCCAAATTAACGAATCCATACTTTTTATTGATCTCATAAATAACGGAATACCATTTTCATCAGACAAATTATTAGCAAAAACGTTAAATCAAGCTGGTAACACCGCTGCGCGATACAAATGTCTTCCCATTATGTACAGGCCTTTTACTCGTAAAAGGTTTTATAGTTCGCTTCGACACCGACAACAGATGTTTGATTCGAAATGTGTTGATTTCCAAAAAATCAGCTCCATTTTTTTGTTTGGCAATAAAAGGTGTTTACTATAATTTGTAATCAGTTTGAAAATTCTAAGAAAATACAATGAAAATAATACTTTGACTGATTATTCAAGATGTTAATAATATATCTATCTCTTTTGAACGAACCACCAACTAGTGTCATTTTGTTACAAATGGTTTAGAACGAATTGCTATATTTTGTCTTTTTTATATGAATATACTGGAAGACAAAAAATGTTAATAAGTCTCTTCTTCTTGCCTATATTTGCTTCATAAAGACATAACCTCTAAGTCACGCTGAGTATTATATCAATCGGGGTCTAAGCACGTACGCAAACTCGCATATATAACATTCTTGTTTTTATTGGATTCTTACTTAACCTGTTTTCCTCTCGAGCGATATTAAGGCCATAATTTGCTACTAGAAAAATTAAAATTTCTGGCTTATCTTCATTGCGAAAACCTTCTTTCAATGGGGTCTCATCCTTTTAAGCCGTCGTTACGTCGAAAAACAAGGCTTTTATGTGTATTCTCTGATTTCTCCTGTGCTCCGATTTTAATGCTTATTTTGGTTTTATTTTGAAATTAGTCTTTTGGAGGTAGTCCCATATATTTTTTTATGTATTACGTACAATCAGTTCCATAAAACCAACAACAATGTGCCTTACAATTGTAGCAATTAGAAGTCGTTTATTAGTTTTTGTACAACATATCACAGGATTTAGGTATATTTTTTATTCTAAAACATAGCCTTTACAGCCTTTGATAGTACAGCCCAATACATCGAAAAGTATAGAACCGGAAGTCAGATTTTTATATAGTGCTTTTCAGATTATTTTGAAAGCTAAATGTTTAGTTCGTCCATACAATTCATATTTTAGTGTAGAGTTTTAGTTTGTTTTATTTTTACATCACCTCTGTTTTTTGCGTGCCAAAACTAACTTATTTTTATTCTTATCTGTCTTCACCATACCTACGTAAGCTTACTTTGCCACTTTACATATTAATAGTTTTTACTAAGAGTACAGTTAAATTTCATAATAAGCACGGTCTGAGAGTGGAATGAGCTTCCTGCGTCTGTTTTCCCTCCAGAATACGATCTCGGAGTCTTTAAATCAAGAGTGAATAAGTTCCTTCTGAAAGCGTGCTCCATCATAGGCCACATCTTCACTTAAGTGAGATAGTGGAAAAACGCTCGACCATTTCCAATAAAAAAAAAACAGAGAAAAGGTTCTTTTGCGTAGGTACTCATAATATTCGTAGGTAGGGTCAGCTGGAAAGAGCTATGCTCGGAGTTTCTCTGAAGGATAGGATTCGTAATGAATACATCCTACAGAGAACCAAAGTCGATTTAGCTCAAAGAATTAGCAAGCTGAAGTGGCAGTGGGCCGGCCATATCTCGCGAAGAACCGACAACCGTTGGGGTAAACGTGTTCTTGAGTGGGGACCGCGAATTGGCAAACGTATGTAGGACGCCCTCCGGCTAGGTGGGATGACGATCTGCGAAAGACTGCTGGCAGATGCTGGATGTGTCAAGCTGAAGACAGGGCGCTATGGCGCTCATTAGGGGAGGCATATGTCCAGCAGTGGACTAATATAGGCTGATGATGATGATGATAGTCAGCTGGACTACATATATAGCTACTATCCATTACCTAAACAATGAATTGGACAACTGTCAACCTTTCGCAGTTTGGGGTACATAAATATTTCTATCTGCGGCCGCTCGCGCCGGTGAGCCCTTGATAAGGGTCTAGTGACTTTGTATTTTGTAATTAAATTGTAACTTATACGGTGTAATGTTCCTCGGAAATGGCATTTTGATTTAGATTCCAGTTGAGACTCCCTTCTCGGTGAAATATGCTTTAGTAAACCAACTGAATTCTTAACTATTAATTGACTTTCACAATTTCTACATCGACTCTTTTCGACTATTTCTTATCGAAACTAATGCTATAAACTATAGTTATTAGTTGGATTTGTTATGAATTTCTCTTCTCCCTAAACGGTTAACTATGAAACTGTGTTCACAAATAAAGTTCGTAGTTATCCCACTTACATTAATTACGAAATCGAAAGACTACTAAATTTTCATAGTTTTTCCAAATTTACTTAAGGTTTTATCAAAAAGGTTAACATTATGTTTAATGTATGTATAGCTATTCTATACCGTCTTCACATTACGTTCCTGTAACTTGTATAGTGACGTTTTATTTTAAATCTGTCAATGTGGTCTTTGATTTCAGACGTCGATATTTCCGGAATACGACTGTATTTTTCTTGGTATCTTTCTCATCTGTCAACAGCCTCTCGGCAGTACCAATTTAGATCACATGAAATCATAACCAATAAAATCCTAACAAAACTATAGGCACAATTTGTTTTTACCGTGGAAGGATGAAGGAAATGGGGTGGGCAAGAATGGAGAAAATTATTTCTATAATATAGTATAATATATAATATAGTAATTATATAATATAGATATAGGCACATAGGGATATAGGCACATAGGGACAGAGAAAGCGACTTTGTTTTATACTATGTAGTGATTACGAATAATGGAGGATAAAAAACTGAAATGTAGAGAAGTTCACAAGCACTTAATTTCTTCTTTGATGTTAACTTAAAGTTTAACCTGTGATAATTACGAGGTTATTTCGTAAGCTCTTAGAAATAAAAGTCAGTTTTTGCTTATACTTACTCTCACATTGATGGGTTTTCCACTCTCAAGATACAATTAATATTTCATCAAAACCAACGTGAAATACCGTGAATTTTAGCTTCAACTTGCAGTTAACTCGCCGAACGCAAGCTAATAGAAGATAAATTTATTTTCAGTAGAAAGGATGTTTCAGAAATTTCATTCCGTTCAAGCCGAAATTGAATTGAACGACTGCTTCAGTAATCAAATGATTAATTCATTTATCGTGCTCGGGGTGGCGATTGGCCGACTGTTGAGTGCTTTGAGAAAGTGGAACATTAATATTTTGACGTAAACAAAGATTAATAGAATTACGTGAAAATGTACTAGGCTTATGCATTCGTTCAAAAAACGTTAACCTTTAAAAATTGATGGGTTTTCGTACCCTTTTAACTAATTGAAATCGGTCATATTAAAATCCTTTCACGTCGCTCGTAAACGATTAAGCTACATTAATTTGACATGTTTTTAAAACTGACTTCAAATTATTTGAAGCAAAAATGATAACCACATCCATGTTACTTTTTAATATTATGGAAGTCTTAAGTTTAAAAAATAAAATATATCATATTCTTCTATTATTTACTCTTCATAGTCAATAAATTACAATTTATTAAGTATACATTTAAATCGTCTTTTCAGATCTTGATTAAATTAATATGGGACCACATAAGAAGCACTAGCTTTTAAATAAATAGCATAATCAAAATTAGTTCAACTAGAAAAAAAGTCCTAAGGTAGCACACATAAAAATCTGTCTATTGAGAATCTTCTCCTTTTTGAATTCAGTTTAAAATTAGGCATTTAAAGCGTTTTTACTCTAAAAGTTCTAAATTTTAATAGAAAACCATTAGCTGTATAAATAGCTTTGATTTAACGATAACATTAATTTTGGACAAAAACTACCGAATTGATTTTGAACAAAAACTACCGAAGCAGAAAGAAGCATGGCAAGTTTTCCATGGGGGTTCCTCACACGCGCTGAAACGTTATAAAGCTAGAAAAAAAAAGCGCCCCCCTTTCAGCCGTTTACATAAAATGTATAAAGATGTTAGTATTATGAAAAGTCAACGACCCCGTAAATTATACTGTGAGAGGGCACACAGCTCGCAATGCTAAGTAATTGGGCTTATGGTAATGTGAACAGTACTCGGGCACAGCCTGTGTCACTTTGTGGATGTCCTGTGTAAGTTAGGCCTTATGAAACTGGAAAATCTCAAATTAACTAAAGAGCGGATTTTTTTTATTTTCCAAATTTTTGAAGAATTTTTTTCTTTATATAGAAAATACAGTCGAGAAGAGAAAGTTTGAGAATCTCCTCCGTTTTAGTAATTGTTTGGAGGATAAAACTATGTTGGGACTACGTCTCAAGGCTATTTATATCCCATGGAAACTTATTTATGAGATAATAAGTCGCCAATGTGTTATTCCAGGGCTAGAAATACATCGAATCAAAATTTCAGGCCGATCCATTCAGTAGGTTTTGCGTGAAAGACAAACAAACATCAACATGAATTCAAACTTTACCGTTTAGAATGATTAGTAATTTTGCATGAAAGACGAACAAACATCAACACGAATTCAAACTTTCCCGTTTAGAATTATTCTTTCACGCAAAACCTACTGAATGGATTGGACTGAAATTTTGATTTGACGTAGTACTAGTCCTGGAATAACACATTGGCGACTTATTATCCCATAAAGTGTACCATTTCGCGCTAGCTTTTGCTGAAGTTGGCATTTTCTTCTCTGACCTGCTACTCAGACTGGTTATTTTTTACAATGGCCACCCGAGATGAGTTATGGTGGAACGAGTCGTTAACTTGATCTTCGCGGTACACTACTTGGGTTTCAAGATTATTTTTTGCGCTTTTGTAGCCATTTGCAGTCTCTCTAGTAAACTAAAGTTTCAGACATTAGTGTAATTTGTTTTGCGATATTATTTAATTCATTAAATATTCTCTGGGTTATATTTCAATGCGAGGGCTTACGCACTATAATTTCATAATACATAGTATAATTTCACCTGTTTTAATGAACTATAAACTATACTGACTTTAATTGCACATGTACTGTTTACCGTGGTAACGATAACACCAGTTAGTAGTTGAATATAAAAAATATCTTCGATGTTAACAATTTTTAGATTTTTGTAAAATTTAAAAAAAACACTTGACTGATTTTCCCCATTACTTCTCTTATCAAGAAGGCTTATCACTACACAGTATAAAACAAAGTCGCTTCCCACTGTTTATCTGTCCCTAGATCTTTAAAACTACGCTACGGATTTTGATGCATTTTTTTTAAGGCTAGTGTGGTTAAAGAGTAGTTCATAGTTCATAGTTCATTTATTAATAACAGATTGTGTTACAGGTCACTTATTCAATATCAATTTATACAATTCTGTACTTATTAATAAAAAATATTACTACTAAGTAGAATTACTATAATAAAATAAAATTAAAATATAAGTATATGTTCAGTTAAGTACATTTTAACATCATAAATTCATTTACATTATAAATGGCCAGTGTTAAAAGCCACTTTTTTAATTTATATTTAAAAGACTGTATGGATTGTGCGCTGGTGATAGCAGTTGGGAGTCGGTTGTAAACAGCCGTCCCCATCACGTGCTGCAGCTTGGACGTCTTCTCCAGTCGTCGCGGCAGAGCTCTCAGCCGGTGTGCGTGCCTCGTGTTGTATCTATGACCGTCCCCGTACTTTGCATATGTATCCAAATTGTTACGCACATACAGAGCGGATTGGTACACGACAAGGGCGGGCACGGTCAAGATTCCTAACGACTCGAAATAGGGCCGGGCAGACTCGTCCTGTGGAATTCTCATGATCGCTCTAAGAGCTCGCTTTTGGAGTCTGAAAGCGCGCTCCCAATCGGATGCACGCCCCCAAAGCTCCACGCCATATTGAAGGAGCGAATGTACATTGGCGAAGTATATACCTCTCACCATCGCTCTGTCTAAGGTGGCTGAGAGGCGCCAAAGAGCGAAGCATGATCGGCCTATCTTTTTACAAAGCTTGTCTATGTGCGCCTCCCATATGAGACCACTGTCCAGAGTAAATCCAAGGAAAGTAGTCGTATGGACTTGATGTAGCTGCTCGCCTCCTAGGCTCACAGTCATCGGCTGGCTGTAGTGCCCTGCGAGGTTAAAGTGCATGAAATTGGTTTTCGTAACATTCAAAATGAGACCATTCTGATGAAACCACTTCTGCACTTCACCTGCAACGTCTTCCAACTTCTGTTGTAATTCATCCCGGCTCTCAGCCTCAACGATAGCTGCGACATCGTCCGCATACATAAGAATGTGAGCACCTTTTATGCAGTCGGGAAGGTCATTCATCAGGAGGGAGAACAGTATGTTCGACATACTGGACCCCTGTGCGACGCCGATTGTGGTCGACATCGGATGCGATTTGACCTTCCCTCCTCTGGCCGTGATGACTTGCGAACGACTAGTCATGGAGCTGAGCAGCAGTAGCAAGGCCGGACCGCCTATTCCGTAATGCACCAACTTCGCCGCAAGGACGGCATGATCCGCGACGTCGAAGGCTTTCGACAGGTCGCAGAACAAGACCGCCACCTGCATCCTGCGCTCCTTGGCCTGCATCACGCGGCACACGACCTCTCTGGCGACATCTGTCGTGGATCTCCCCGCTCGATAGGCGTACTGCCGGTCGGACAGGGACTCCGTGCTGGACAGATGCGCCGTCAGTCTGCTGCTCAGCCCGCGCTCAAATATCTTGGCGATAGCTGGGATTATGGACACAGGCCGGTAGCTATTGACGTCTTCCTTTGACCCCTTTCCTTTGTACAAGGGAGACACTCTGACGTTTTTTAGTGGCTGCGGATACTCTCCAAAGAGAAGACATCTATTAAATAGTTCCGATAGAATATAGCACATAGGGGTGGCGGCTTTAACCAGCAAGGATATGGAAATATCATAAATATCCCTTGTCGATTTATTCGCCACTCCTGATGTTATTATTTTGAATATTTCTATCGGCGTAAAGCGTAGGAACCTCAGTGAGCGGTCCGCGGGCGCACGGCTCCCCGCCAGCGCGCGCACCGCTGCCGGCACGTCGGCGGCGGGCGCGCCGCACGCACGCGGAGCGCTCACGAAGTGCAGGTTCACCGCGTCCACAGCGGCGACTTCGCTCACGTACTCAGATCCATCGGGTCTCCTCAGCCTTTCGATAAAGTCGGTGCTAGTCCCTCGTTTCTGTCCGGTCTCCATTTTTACCAAATCCCACATAGTTTTGGTCATATTATTCGAATTATTAATGATGTCACAATAAAAACGGCTTCTCTCAGATTTAAGAATTCTATCGTACCTAATTTGATATTCGTCAATTTTTGCAGATAGAAGGTCATTGTCAGGGAATTTAAATTTAATATATTTCATGTCGCGTAGTAAGTATTCTAAATTAATAATTTCATTCGATACCCATGATTTACTTTTCTTTGAAGTCGAATATTTTAACGGGAAACAAATGTCAATTTTATTATTCAATATACCAATTATTACATTTGCTAGGCCTTTGACAGATAGCACCGATATTTGGGCTATTTCGGGCCAGTCCACACTATCCAACGATGCAACAAAATTCCAATAGTTGGCCTGCGTGAATGACCTAACAAGTGTAGCAGGCCGCGGGTCGCGCGTCTCGCACACTAGCTCGACGCGCACGGCGTAGTGGTCGCTCAGGCCAGTTTGCACCGGGGTCGCGCATACAGTACCCGTGCGCGCGCGCTCGCACTCCACGTAGACGTGGTCCAAGCAAGTGCTCGTCGAAGCCGCAACTCGGGTGGGGAAGTCGACTATGTTACAACAATTCCCGATGTTTACAATGTCAGAAAGTTTTTTCTGATCACAACTTAAGGGGCATAAGAGATCGACGTTAAAATCTCCTACCACCACGCATTCCATATCCATATCTTTCAAAGAATTAAA
Source organism: Eupithecia centaureata (assembly GCA_944547425.1). Classification (NCBI taxonomy): domain Eukaryota; kingdom Metazoa; phylum Arthropoda; class Insecta; order Lepidoptera; family Geometridae; genus Eupithecia; species Eupithecia centaureata. Next base: position 2,366,890 of record OX155681.1, on the reverse strand, counting down.
TAACAATTCAAAAGCAGGAAAAAATTGAGATGCCTTAGTCACATTGGATCTATACACACATACAACAATCATATTATAATCAGTCAATTCAATAGCGGAAATTTCACATACCTGTTCTATACAAAAATTATTAAAATTCAATTCCTTAAAACTAAACCCATTTCTAACGTATACACACGAACCACCATGTTCTAGCGTTTGTCTACTATAGTGCGACGCCAGCGTAAAATCGTTAATGCCTATACACTCTAATTTGTCATCAATAAGCCAATGCTCTGTTATACACAATACTTCACATTTTAGGTCGCCTTTGAGCAAGACTTCCAGTTGTCTGGTCTTATTTTTTAAAGATTGTATATTTTGATGGCATATACAAATATTCCTAAAACTTGAAACAGCAGCGCTAGTTGTCATACAAGTAATTTTATTGCATAGTCGTTGTTGTCGCGGCGCGCTGTCCACGAATGAGTCATCGCTGTGCGACGCCGCCGCCGCCGCCGCCGGCGCATGCAAGTCCCCCCCGCTCCTCCCGGCGGGGGCGCGCGGGAAACCATGGGACAAACCGAACCCGCGGTGGCCATGCCGTCGGTGTAGTCACTTGGGTGAAGACATTTTCGGGCATGCCTATCAAGAAGGACGCGTGTCTTTCAGTCTTTATTTGTCGTTTTTCGACTGTATATCCAGATTTGACTATGTTATTGAGAAAAGTTAATACATTCTCGGTCGTTGTGTCTGGTTTAAATGACCATGCTTGAATGAACATAGTCTTCTCAACTGCTTGGAGTTCTTTTATTTCTTTACCTGTTCCAATGGTAATCTGACGTTTATTCTGACGACGACGTTGTCGACCGACGACGCGCCACCCTTCTCGGTCATTTTTCAACGTACTTGGTGTAGAATGATTTGGTTCCGGTTCCTTTGAATCCTTGTCCATTTCACTCGCACCGCTGATTGGCTGAGACTGTTTGCGCGGTTTGGCTGTGCGCGAATCAGAGATAGAAACGTTTATCGGCTCCGATCGGCCCGCTTCGGGTGTTGTCGGCTGAGCAGTCGATAGTGATTCCTGCTGCGGCTGTCTTTTAGTGGCTGTTTTCTTACCCGTGGGTTCGATCGCAGCCTTTGCAACGGCTGCGTTGATTCTCGCTTGCCGGACGGGACGTGGTTGTATCGCCGGCAACACTGGCGCAGTAGGAGTATCGACGGCCGGTGACTTTACTGGAATTGTTTCGAGCTTACCCTCAACAGCAGTTTTGAGTAAACCCATCGTCTGTTCTTGCTTCTTGATTGTCGCGTTCTGGGCGTCGATTTTATCCTCCAGGGTGTTGATTTTATAGGCGAGTTCACTAATAATCTTCTGGAGATCGCGTACGACATTTTCGAGTGACTTTTGTGCCATTTTGGAATTTAAAACGTTGAATTACGACGGAGCGTACTTGTACCGTGCGGGCTTACCCACACCAACTGATGAAACAACAACAACTGAACAAAGATGAAGGTTTATGTGTAATACACCCGTGCGAAGCTGGGCGGGTTGCTAGTTACTCCATAAATGAATACACGTTAAAACTTGGTTACATTTCGCTCAGTTCAACTTTATAAAAGTAATCCTAATCCTACCTATCGTTTCTAATATAATAAATGCGAAAGAGTTTGTTTGTCCTTTATTCAGGCCTTAAATATGCAACAAAAGACTTTTTTATTTTTGCCATTGACTTAGTTGAAAGAATGAAGAACCAGAAAAATAAGCTACTTTTTGGCCTTGTAAAACATCATATTCGCATGGGAGATCAGATCACATTATGAAATTCAAACGAGGGTAAAACCGTAGGGAACATTTTGTTAGTAATAAAGCAAACATATATTATACCTATTGGACACTACATTAGTTGTAAATAAAAGAGCTAGTGGTTTCTTTTTCGCTTCTACCACAATGACAAAAAAATTGTGAAGAGAAAATAAATGAAATTTAGGTCCTATCTGATAACTCATAAAGTTGAAATTTGACTTTTCTATGCGCTTACAAAGTTATTGGTTTCGGATAAAATTCAAAATTAGAACATGCAATTACGTGAAGAACAAAAAGCATCCCAAAAATTGCAATCCCTGCAAACTCAATATATTTTGACCACGTACATTCGGCGGAATCTCATTTACAATCCGTTTTAAATTCCCGTTGACACACCATTTTCACCTGCTACGTAATGGACGGACTAAAAAGAATAGGACAGAATGAAATTTGGACTACCAATCAAGGCACGTCTCAACGCGACACTAAAACTAAAACGAGTTCCAATTAAGTGCGATTCATTGATGTCTCTGCATTTCATTGTGAAAAGAATAGGTCAATGGGATAATTTATTGGTTTATAGATAGCTAGATAGAAAATTCTGTATTGCACTCTTAAAAAATATTTTAAAAAACAAACAAATTACAGACTATGTAACAATTGGCAGTGTTATCGCTCAAGAGCGATCTCTACCAGACAACCGTGGATGGATAAGACCATTGGATTGGGCATCCGTAAAACTACCTGGATGTGTAATCTCAAATAATATGTTTGTTTTCTTACCACAGTATTAAATACTGGTTGTTCAATAGTTTGCTAAAACAATAACGAAGAAATTTGTAATTTGTAACGCCTCTACCAGAAAGAACTATCAAATACAGTGTACGTAGAATTTTTTTTTATTAACAACGGAAATTAGAATCAAGGAATAGAAAAAATTTAAACTAATACATACAATTTGAAACTATTGAGCTAACTGCAGACGGTTGCAAACAGTCTAAAGGTAGCTCATATAATCCATGTCAATACCAGTCGGAAGCGTCCCCAAGACACTAGCTGCACTACCACGCTGTAGGTTTCAAAGAATCACTAAGAGATAAATTTAAAGAAATATGTATGTTATAGAAGTTTCGTTACTATGTTATATTCAAAATGTAAATATTTCTCCTTCTCCCGGACTTTATCTCACGATAAGTGGGGTCGGATAAAATGTAATAAATACTAGAAAGAAGAATAAACTCGCTTTGCGATATACGCTAAACAAGATTAATTTAACCATTCAAAGGGCCAATGTACATAAGTTGTTATAGAAACAAAACTCCAAGTGAGTTGCAAGAATTATCAGTATATAATTCAAACTTATTACCAATACATTTCTTGTAAAAAGCTTGGCACGGGTTGTTCAAACTCAAAAAATATAAACCGAACAAGATAAATATTTCGTGTTCTTATTGAAACTGATTGAAATCAAAGTGACCACTTTATTTCCTAGTTTTACTTAGGTATACCTTTATAATTTGAATTTTCTTATTTACCGAAGAGTCATTTATGGTCTCAAGGAAATTAAGTAATTTGATTCTTAGTTAGAGTGTAGATCCACTGCTGGCATAAGATATCGCCACCTACGACCATAAACTATTCGATCAAAGAGGTCAATCAGAACTTCTATCACTTTGTTTACTTAGGATTGCTCCAACTTCCATCAATTTATCTATTGGTCAACTGTTATGCCAGCTGTCTAGTCTAAACTTTCAGTTTCCGATGTTGCTTTGATATTATAATTTACTAGCAAACCCGCTCGTGGACATTAATAATAACCTATTAACCATGTTAACTGACTTAGAATACGTATTTCCAAAATTCATTTTTTTAATGATAAGAAATCCTCTATCCAAATTTTCAGCTGGGTAGCTTTTGTTACAGATATTTCTTGATGAGTCACCTAGAAAATATACAAAAATTAGGAATTATGTTTAGAGAAGCCTGAATAGCGCGTAGGATGCTCTTGCGAAAGTTGCGAACCTATTATTATTACAGTCCTAAACAGTTTACAGAATTTAGCAGCCTTGAATCCTAGCATAGGGTCACCTAGTTGATAGCTATCGTTCAATTTAAGGCGCAAACAGCATCTAAAGTGGCGCCCGCAGTTATTTTATCATATAATTCCGTTAAACAAAGGAATTTCCAAAATTCACACGTAAAGTTTGTTAAACTTTTCATAAGCTTTTTTTGGACTTTGCATACAGCACCTAAAGTGGGAGCACCACTTTAGGTGTTGTTTACGTCTTAAGGGTAATATTTTCACAAACTCTAATTGTTATATTTATTTACATAAAACAGAAGTCTAAAAAAATTGTTTCACGCTTCTAGCTTTCAAGATGACAACACATAAATACAAACTTTAATCCCATATTTCAACCCCTTACAACCCTTTTTTCTGATTAAAAAGAAGCATAATGTCCTTTCTTAGGCTCTAGACTCTAGACTATTTCTGTAACAAATTTCATTTATATAGGTTAACAATATTAGGCGTGAAAGAGTAACAAACATACAAAGTTTACTTTCGCATTTATAATATTAGTAGGGAGATGTCCTTCACTACCTACCCTCTTCTAAGACTCTCTAGAGACTGGCGACTTAACTTAGCCATACGCAATAAAAGTGTTAAAAGTATGAATAATAACAGTAAAAAAAAAATACTGAAAAAGCCTGAGACTCATTCACAGGCAAAACAGTTGACGTAAACACCGTGTTAGTCATACTAAGGGTTAAATTAACTAACATTTCACATTTACCTGTGTGACTCACCTAGCTTAAACATTACTTACAAAAATCGCTTCCAACAATTCCAATCCACCCTTTGACTAAATTCACCCTCTGACTAAGCTCAACACGCACACCCAATCTAAATACGCGTAATTAATTCCCAACAAACGCTGCCGTATTAACTTCATCGCAATATTGCTAATGACACGCTTGCTCACGTTCGTGGTACAGTGGAGTACGGCTTTATTGTATTATTCTGTTGTTTAAAACCAACTTCAAATTATGTGTTTGTTATTTCGTTCGTATGTTTTTCAACAACCGTTGTGTTGCAATGGACGAAGGTCCGCATGCGACGGGAGAGGTTATTAAATAAATAAATAATGCTGGACAATCCACACAGAACCATCTACTCAAAGCTTGTGTTAAGGGTACTAGATAACTGATATATTTAATATATTATATACATAGATAGATATTTTTATTATACATATTAAACACCCAGACCAACCAAACAAATTTCTGCAGATCGTACTCTTTGTTCCGAGGCGGGAATCGAACCCGCAACCTCCTGCGTCGCAGGCGGACCTTCGCCCATCGCGCCACATCGGTCGTCAGGTTGCAGGTTCGATTCGCGATCCGGGAAAAATATTATGTTTTAATCTGGGTATGTTATGTCAATGTATAATAAAAATATCTAATTTTTTTACCTACTGTAAGTAGGTATATCAGTTATCTTTTGCTTACCTATAACGCTCTGCTTAGCTTGAGGCTAGATGTGTGAATTATTTATTTATTTAAAAGTATATGTATTTATTAAATACTAGCGACAAGACCCTGCTTCGCACGTTTTTATTATACGTATAAACCTTCCTCTTGAATCACTTTATGTATTAAAAAAAACTGCTTCAAATTCCATAGATTTAAGCATACAAAGGGACATAGGGACAGAAAAAGCGACTTTGTTTTATACTATGTAGTGATATGTATATCGTTATTGACATTTATTGTAACTGATAGCATGTTTTGTGGCATGAAGTCGTTTTTTAAGAATAAACTAGAAAAATGAGTCCTTAATCTTTTGTTTTTACACTTCTATTTATTAATTGAGCAGAGTTGCATCAAAGCAGACGTGCATCAAATGAACTAGGTAGGTATTCAGAAAAATATAAAAAAGTTACCAATGTAGAGGTATGCTGGTTGTGTTATAATAACACACTAACGTTTTATCCTTGAACGAGGGATTTCTTCACAGTAAGTGAAGTTCGAGTCACGTGTCTACAGTTCACGGTAAAATACTCGTAGTTCTATGGTGTCTCAATAGTTCTACAAGAACTATGAAATACGATATAACTACCCATCGTTCTAGCTAGACCTTTGCTAATAGATGCGGGTACGAACCGTCTGATTGTGAGCACAAACTTAAATAAACACAATCAGAGATCTCGCAATCACTTAGTAGTAATAGCTGATCACTAAGCAAACATAGAAAGAGAAAAGTTAACAAAAACCTGGATACATATTGGAATTTGAAATTGGTCCTTCTACGGAATAGCACACTGCGACGCGCAAAGCGTGGATGCGTTTTAGCTAAGCTCAAGTAGCTGATCACTTATAAAAAAAAATACGAGGAAAGTTTAACAAAAACCGGGACAAATATCGGAATTTGAAATTGATCTTTCTACATTATAATAACACACTGTGAAGCGCAGTGCAGGAATGCGTTTTGGCTAAACTCAAATAGCTGATCACTTACCAAAACTAATACGAGAAAATTACAATAAAAATATTTTATTTCTTTTACTCAATGTATCGGACCCTCTTTTAAGTAATATACTCAATACCTGTGCTAGAGGGTCTGCAGTGTGAGAAAAGTTTTACAAAAACTTGGATAAATATTGGAATTTGAAATAAGTCCTTCTGCATAATAGCATACTGTGGCGTGGTTGCGTTTTGGCTAAACTCATTTACGAAGTGCACAGCACGTCCCTGTTTGAACAGAAATGCAGGTTTTACTGTAAAAGCAGGCACCCGATATCCAGATGGTTTCGTGATTATAGGTACTTCATGATTTTCAAATCAGCGTTTTTTTTCCAGAGGAAAATCCGATTAGTATTTGTCTCGTGGAACGTTAAGTCAAATTTCAGCTTTTTCAAAACAATCAATGTTTTTTTCTCCATAGCTATATTCTTTGAATCCCTGTGCTATTCTGATTCACTCGTTACCACCTACATTAAAATTATAGACATATAGGTACAAAATTCCAAGATTACTCTAGAACCGTGTCGGTGTCAGGTGAAGAATAGAGCTAAGTAGCTCTATTCTTCACCTGACACCGACACGGTTGTATTTAAATTTAGAATATACCCAAGCCATTGCTGCAAATGATTATTGGATTATAAATTATTAGAATGGATAGAGATAATCACCTCAGATATCTAACAGGGAACCTGCTTTCTACCTGACTGCGGTTACAATAATGACTCATGGGACTCACGCGAGCCTGACTCACAAATGGCACATTTTGTCCAACAACACTGCCAGTGACGGCTCCGCTAATCAGTTGATTGATGGGGCTAACTAGATAGAGTATTTTGGGTCACCACTGTGAAGTTCAATAAAGTTTAATAGAAAAAGTTCAAAATCAACCTACAGCTTATGGGAAAACCGAACCTTCATTTTCTCAGTTTCTAAGTTTAAAACGGAAAAACAGATAAAGTCACAACCTTATCATCATCATCCTCTGTTAGTAGTCGTGTTATTATGATAGTTGTTCATTATATATGAGAAAACAGTCTGAAATAAGTTATATCAGTATTGCAATTTAACAAAATTAATTTTTACTCTTTTTTCTGGGATTTTTAGGAATTTGACATAAATGTAAATATAAGTAGTAATTTATTAATTTAATAAATAACTTGGCGCAGCGCATCAGCATTGCCATACAGCGTGGTGCCTATGCTTCCGACTGGTATTGACATGGATCAGTTTAGGTACCTCTAGCCTAGCCACCTCTATCTCAATTGTTTCAATTGTTTATTCTAGTTTCAAATGGTTTCTATTCCTTGATTATAAATAACTATTTAGAAAGTTCTATTTATATAGGTGTATGGATGATTCAGAAAATCAGACAGTCTAGATATTATGCAATATTTACATATGCCAACCCTGGACAAGAAATCAACGATGCGAGTCCTTTGAAGGACTTCAAAGGCGCTTTCTCTTGAACAAGTTGGAACTACCTTGTTATAGTTTACTCTATAAATATTTGCTTATTCCCATTGCGTATTCAGGATGTAATGTTCTGCATCTAACAGTTCCTTATCCATAAAACATCTGAAAAAACTTTATACAAAACGTTTTTTCACGTGAATTATTGAAGCTGTTTTTCGAATTGTCCGAATAAAAGGAAGGAATTACGATTCTAGTCCACGCCTCTCTCATCCCAATTCGTTTCGCGTGAAAAATATTGAAATACAGTTGAAGACAGAAATAATCCACAACAATGAACAAGATGCGAGCGGCAGCGGAGAAATACAGCTATTATAATGACGATGTAATGAGAAAGACTGAGAATATGTTAAAAATGTTTAAAAACTTTAATTAGCTTGTCTTGTAAAAATTCGTAGTTTTTAAATAAGCACCAAGATAAGTCACACGTTATATTACCATGTATTCTAGATAAACCTTACATAGGATTTAAGATACTACTAACCAAAACATGTATTTTTCTTGTGTCAATAAATTATCTATCTTTATCTATCTATTACTGTCAAATCAGAAGGAAAGTGTTTAGGTTTTTATTTTCTTTCCACGTGTTTTGTCTAACAGTAGAAGAAGAAACATCCTAAATAACCTATTTAAAATCCACTTTGTAGTCGCATACGGAACGAAGTACGAAGTAACAACCGCGCTATCGCCTTAGACCAACCTCGCGGAGTGGATTTCCTCGCTGAGCTGTTGAATTAAAGATAGCACACGTAGCCTAGTCTCAGTCACATCAAGTCACAGTTCACGAACGGCTGGTACAAGTCTAATTGGGGCACAGAACACCTGAATAGTAGACTACGAATGGACGCCCAAGTCAAAATGATGGACTCTCCGGTGTATAATTTAACATTCTGTAAAGGCTAGAGTTTTTAGATTTGGAGTATTTTTACTAAACTGCTCTAACATTGGTTAAGAATAAGAAAATATTCGAAAAAGAATAGCATTTACAAAATACCTACTACTACGTTATACCTAGTTTCTTAAATTACCCAACACCATAAATTATACATATCAGTAGGTAGTTAAGATGCTATAAAATGGCGTCCGACTCAGCTTTTTTTTGGTTGTGTCTCGTGTTCTAGTATTATATTTGATTATTTCGTCTGCCCTTAAGTGAATTAAAATATGTATGATTTATTTGAAATATCAAGTTTTAATAAAATATTTATTGGAATCTTTATCACTTTTATGCATTTTAAATAATTATGATTAAAAAACGTAAAAATATCATACAATATTGGTAAACAAAATGTCTCCATATCCTCTATAAAATAATATATTCTCCAAGCTGTTCTTCGTACACTGTGACCGTGTGGAGATGATTCAGTGCACTTGACTCACGCCGCCCATCGCATCAGATATTTACGTAAAGCTATGAGTTCGATACCGTTACAATATGCGGGGTAATGTCAGGTAGGAAGGTATTGCGTCATCAGTTTCCGAGCCTCTTGAGGATTCCCGTATGAAAGTAATATTGGGTTCTGATTTTGGATTTTTTTGTCATTGTATTTGGGTTTATATATCTGTACCATATGTCCTTTCTATGATAGTATATATGATGATATATATGATATAATGTTCTTCTATGTTATTGGAGAACTTGTGTCGGTCAATAAGTTCTAGAAATTTGTTTTAAAAAAAGGATTAAGGTTCGAAATGCTGCTCGATATGAGAATCGATAACTTTCAACTACTTAAGTAAGTTTTCAAAGAAGCCCCTCTACTCAGAACCTCTCTTTCCCCTTTTATCATCTTGTAAAAACCCGCTGAAAGATACTTTAGTTCTTACATAACTTTCCGCCAGAGAGCAAGAATACAATAGCAGCTAAAAACCCGGGTTTCAAGACTAAAGTGCAAAGTAAAACCTATTAAAGTTCCATTCTCCGCGCAGAAGAGAATTTAAATCATTTTATCTGAATTACAATGTTCTTTCACATCTCCAATTATACTCCGCTAGGGGATCCCCATTGAACGCAAGACGTGAGCCATATCTTTAATTCAAAAGAATCGTCTTTGCTGGGCGTCTCAAGAGGGATATTTCAAAAGCCGGAAACCACCCAGAAGACAACATTTCTTCCAGCCAAAACAAAATATTTTACAGCCTAGAGAACTATATTTATTGACGATTTTATTTGATTGTAAAACATTACATGATTGTAAAACATTACATGGTTTTAGGATGACTTTCTCGCCACGAAAACTGGCACTCCAATGAGTGAGTATGTCATGCAAAATGTTTTGAAACTTATTTAATCTAGTAGGTACCCATGTCAGATGCGAGTACGACATAATAATATGGTAATATGCTGCACGCACTTACACTGCAAGATAAGTCAACTCAAAAATAGCTTAGACCTAAATCTACTTTATTAACGTAACAAGGCCTTTTTAATTTATGAAGGCCCTCCCTTCATAAATTAAAAATAATATTGGACAATCCACATAACCGACCTTGTGTTATGGGTACTAGGTGAGAGATATTACACTAAACATAAATTAAATATATTTAATCTATAAATAATATAAATAATAATAAAATATAAATAATTTATTTATCTATACATAAATATTTTTGTAATACATAGAAACCAGAACCTCGGAACAAATATTTGCATATCGTAAAAAAAATTGTTCCCAGGCGGGAAAAATAAGCCCTTTTTTAAGCTTATTCTTTCCGTTTAAAAAGAGGCTGGTGGTTATCCCGCTTGTATTCATAATGAAATTATATATGGCCGGATGATTGCCTGATACAGCACAACCCTACGCCACTCCTTTATTCCGCCGTCTAAGTGATCTCTTCGTACGTTCAATGGAATGTGGTTTAGAAGTCTTTTGGCTGTTATTTTGAACTTAACTGAATGTGAAATGGATTGAGCTTATTGCTGACATCAAATGATTCTTCAAAATTGTTCGAATGTTAGGAGAATGTGGAAGAAAAGTGCTTTGATTTGCGTCTATTCATAAAATGTTACGGTAAAGTAAATTTGATGTAATAAAAACAAAAGGGCTCCTTAGTTAATTGGGTATAAAATAAGAAGGGAAGTGGCCAAGACGCAAAAATTATTCAATCTGTTACAATCAAGAAATAGAAACAATCTAAAACTAGTATTTATTATTGAAAAAAAAATGATAATTTCAGACGGTTGCAAAAAATTTTGCACATTCGTACCCCCAAGACACTGGCTGCATTGCCATGCCACGCTGTAAGGCAATGCTGGCATTCGTATTAAAATTGTTGAAAACCCTGATCTGCTCAGTAGTTTTGTCGTGAAGTTGGATGGATGTGTGTAGGTAGATGGATGTTTGTAACCAACATTTATAATATTAATGTGATGCAGCTTCAATCAAAAAATCTTATCGTGAGTTATGATAGAATGAGAATCATAAAGATAAGGTAACTAGGCAGTGTTGGAGATATTCTATCTGTTGCCAATAGCACCTCCAAATGGGTGCATTTCCACACAACATGCTATTAAACCTGAGTTTTGGACTCGTTTCAAATGACTGAGTCTAGTCGTTACATCGCAACGCATGTTTTAGGTACAGTCAGCTGAAGAAATACCATCCTTCTTCTAAATTGATTGAAAACCTAAGCGTTTAATCGGTTCCAGAAAAATTGCGATATATTGAATGTCAATAGCAGAAATAACTACTACTAGAAATAATAAACTGAATTTTTCCACAACTATTATAGACTTAAAAAAGTTAATATATTAAATCTTTAAATGTACTTTACGCTTCTACAACAAAACTCCAAGTGAGTTGCAAAAACAATAATAAACAAGGGTAAAAAATTCAAACATCAATAAAAATATTCTTTGTAAAAAGGTTTACGACAAAATATGAGATTATCTAGCTGGATGATAAAAAGCTTGGGTCGAGTTTTGCTTCAACTAGAAAAGTAACAACCTAACATGGTTTCTTGTTCGCTTCTTTACCTTATCACACAAAGATAGATAGATAGAAAATAAGTTAATTGTACCATCAAAATAATAAACATCTTAGAGAGCAACTTAATACTAATTAAAACTAAAGTGTCACAATTGGCGGCCTTATCACTAACAGCGATCTATTCCAGGCAACCTTTGGATGGACAGGATCGGTTGTTAAAGATTAAAGTGATTAAAAAATAAAGAGATCACTAAATTTCCTAGATTTATAAACATATATAATTATATTCCTTTGCTTGTAATTTTCGTTGTTATTAAAGATATTATATTATAAACTTTCAGACTTGTCCTAGAGTCCTGTAGGTCTAAGGGAAATAAAGCACTTTTAGATTGAGTTCGGTCAGTGATTCGCCGATATTTTTATGTTTTGTTTTCATCGTAAAAATACAAACGCATTAAAAATCCATCGAACTCATTTTTCTTAGAGAAATGTATAGGGTACAGAAAACATAAAAAATATACTTATAAAAAATTAACATAGATAAGTATTTGACGAAATGCTAGCTGTAATTGTAAATTATAGTCCAAACGTCAAAATCCAACGTTGAACTATAATAATAATTATGGTCGCTGATTCAGTCAAGCTAACATTATTATTGCACTACACTCTTTACTACTATAATATGTAAGCTACCTATGTAGCATATGTAAGCTACACTCAATAGCGTAGCTTGCATTAGAATGTCAATACATTTTAATGCAAGCCAAGCAACTGTACTGTCTGTACCGTATAGTTTAGGTACCTACTAGTAATGTGTTGTGTACTGCAATATATTCCTTGTTTCCGGTGATTATGGGTGTAAGATTTGCATTAGAATCCTTTATGCTCTTCTTTTCGGGTTTTGCATACGAAACAAGCTTTAAGCTCTTGGGTTGGCCGCAATACAGAGTCATTTGAACAAATTTAGTCAGTACTTTTATTGCCAGCAATGTACTTACTTTGCTTTTAACCTACAAAAGTACAGATACACTTCTGACGGTAAAAATACTCAGTATTTTTACCAGGGCAATGACACTATCGTGTTAACTCTGCATATTATTTTTGGGGCCAAACAACTTTGAAGGTTCGAGCGCCTGTGATCAATTTACTTTGAAAAAATGTAAGAAGGCAGGCAATCCATCATTCCTTAAAAGCCTAGAAAAATCTACTCCGTCATAACGTGTCAAAGGCATTTTGAAGCCCTCTCGTAACAAAATTCAAATCCAATGTTCCTCAACATCTAGTATTATTTATGATTATTGAAATAATATAAGTACTAAACAACGTGTATAATCCTACTAATTAATAAATGTGAATGTCTTTGTTAATAATAAAACGTGTCTTCGTAAAATCTTGACTTACATATTTAGATGAAATTTGGTTTGTATGTAGATAGTTAAAAATCTGGAATAACACATACCTTAGCTTATTTATTTAAAATAATAACCTATGAAGGGCTTAACTGCGCCGTCATCAAAATGCAAAACCCGATTATACTTTCGCTATCCAAAACGTGTCCTCCCCACAACAGAGGCTTTGATTCTCAATTTTCGATTTCCATGGATGCTGTTCCCTTTATCTATCTATCTATACTTATAATAAAACTGTAACAGGTCCAATTCTGTACATTGAAGATATTTTGAAAATTTTTTTTGGAGGTCACTCTATTATCGATACTCAAGCCAAAACTGTATTTTTTTTCATTCATGTCTGTCTGTCTGTCTGTCTGTCTGTCTGTCTGTCTGTATCGTAAACGCGCATCACGCCGAAACTACTTGATGGATTGAAATGAAACTCGGCATGATTATAGGTCATACTACGAGGAAGGACATAGGATACTTTTTATCCCGGTATTCAGAAAGGTTCTCATGGGAGAGGGTATGAAAGTAAAATTCCTTTACCGCGCATCACGCCGAAACTGCTAAATGAGTTGGAATGAAACACGGGACGATTTGTGTTCATACTACAAGGAAGGACATGGGATACTTTTTATCCCGGAATTCGGTAAGGTTCCCCTGGGAGAGAGGGTGAAAGAAAAATTCTTTAACCACGCATCACGACGGAATTGAATGAATTCGAATGGAACTCGGGACGATTGGACATGGGATACATTTTATCCCGGAATTCAGTATGGTTCCCCTGGGCTATACGGGTTTTCAAAAATTTCTCACAACATCTGAACGACGCGTGTGTACGCGTCGTTCAGATGCAGTGAGAAATTTTTGAAAACCCGTATAGCCCAGGGGAACCAAACTGAATTGAACTGATCAACGCGAAAGTTTGTAAGTATGAATGGATAGATTGATAGATGGATGGATGTTTGTTACTCTTTCACGCAAGAACTGCTGAACTGAAATGGCACAGAGATAGATTATAAGCTGGAATAAGAAATAGGCTTTATTTTATCTCGAAAATCCCACGGGAAAGGGAATTACGCAAGTAAAATCGCGAGTACTCCAAATACTAATCATGCGCAGACGAAGTCGCGGGTACCAGCTAGTTGACAAATAAATTTCTACGTGGGCAAAGCCAGACGCGCAACTAATACCTAAAATAACACGAAATTCATTTGATGATAAATAGCAAAATCATAGCTTACTCACATCAGCCATCGGGTCTCATTAGTGAGAGCGTAACATTGATATTGTTAATTTGTGAACAATATACCAGAATCCGATGAATTATGCAACAGTTCAATATTGCATGAATATTGTCCGTTTATTTAGTTTGTAGCTGATACGTTTTTGGTTAATGAAGTTTGAATAGTAGTTTGCAATCACAATTTAAATTTATATTGTTGTTTACCTTTTTTAGAACAGAGGTTGTCATAGAATTCTTGAAACCTGTTCCTATTAGAAAGCCTGGTGAAAAATTATAAGTACTTTAGGAGTTTAAATGAAAGTTTTTAAGAAAAGAATAAGTAATATCTGCTGAATGAATTTTCAAGCTGATTCAATGAATGAATTTTGGAACATAAACAAAGTGCAAAAGATCAATGACGGAGAATTCTGTGTCGCAGAAAGCAAAATTACTTTTATTTTTAATAAAGAATAATATCAACTTAAGTTTAGGCTAAAATAATGCTGAAATTTTGAATTCAAATCACAATTATTATTACAAAAGAGCAAGTCCGCCATTTCGAAAAAACGTGATATGGCGGCCAGTGATGAAACGAACAAAAAGTGTTCAGTGATCAGATCTTCTATACGGTATTTTGACATATTTGCTTCTGAAAAAAAGAAAAACAATTTAAATTCGTAATATCGTACCGTATAAACTAAATTTGGACCCGGGTGGACTCGTACGGATGTTATGCTTCATACAAAAATGTTCAAACCTTTTTAAACACTTTTCATTACATTCGTTAAAGTTTTTCAAAACTATGCATCCATAACCGCCTGCTCACAATGGAACTCTGCCAAAATACGTACAACACTAATTCTCGTACGTAGCGCACTCATGCACACTCGTCATCAGCGCAATTACATGCGTTTGAGTATCGTTTCACATGTAAATGTGACGATTTGAATATGGGGCAGGTGGACCGGTAAAAGCCCAGGTTTAGTTATTTTGTGTTGTGAATTTCAGTAACTACGAGCGTGTATTCATTCTCAACTTCCGATAGTTTCGATCAAGTTTTGATAGACTCAATCATCATCATCATCATCAGCCTACATTAGTCCACTGCTGGACATGGGACTCCCCTAATGAGCGCCATAGCGCCCTGTCTTCAGCTTGACGCATCCAGCATCTGCCAGCAGTCTTTCGCAAATCGTCCTCCCACCTAGCCGGAGGGCGTCCTACACTACGTTTGCCAAGTCGCGGTCTCCACTCAAGAACACGTTTACCCCAACGGTTGTCGGTTCTTCGCGAAAAATGGCCGGCCCACTAGATAGATGATAGACTTTTGAGTCTATCATTTAATTTATATTTTTGGCTACATATTGATGTAGCCAAAAATATAAATTAAATAGCTTACTACTCGCGGCTTCGCTCGCGTTGACTATACTATTTGTCCTGCTTTCTCTTCAGGTCCAAAGGAGGTACACTGCGCTACCACTTATTGTATCAAATAAGTTGCTATTGGTGGCCGCCAAACTATGTTTTCGTGCTTATCCTAAAATAGACAAAATGAAACTATGCATGATGCATTAAAAAAAGCTTAACTTATGTATAGCAAAATGAACGTGTTAATTATGGAAATTCCTTAGTTTAATGTAATTATATCTATCTATACTTATAATAAAACTGTAACAGGTCCAATTCTGTACATTGAAGATATTTTGAAAATTTTTTTTGGAGGGACTCTATTATCGGTACTCAAGCCAAAACTGTAATTTTTTTCATTCATGTCTGTCTGTCTGTCTGTCTGTCTGTCTGTCTGTCTGTCTGTATCGTAAACGCGCATCACGCCGAAACTACTTGATGGATTGAAATGAAACTCGGCATGATTATAGGTCATACTACGAGGAAGGACATAGGATACTTTTTATCCCGGAATTCAGTAAGGTTCTCATGGGAGAGGGTATGAAAGTAAAATTCCTTTACCGCGCATCACGCCGAAACTGCTGAATGAGTTGGAATGAAACTCGGGACGATTTGAGTTCATAGTACAAGGAAGGACATGGGATACTTTTTATCCCGAAATTCAGTAAGGTTCCCCTGGGAGAGGGGGTGAAAGAAAAATTCTTTAACCACGCATCACGACGGAATTGAATGAATTCGAATGGAACTCGGGACGATTGGACATGGGATACATTTTATCCCGGAATTCAGTTTGGTTCCCCTGGGCTATACGTATAGCCCAGGGGAATCAAACTGAATTGAACTGATAAACGCGAAAGTTTGTAAGTATGAATGGATAGATGGATGGATAGATTGATAGATGGATGGATGTTTGTTACTCTTTCACGCAAAAACTGTTGAACGGATCTGGATGAAATTTGGCACAGAGATAGATTATAAGCTGGAATAAGAAATAGGCTTTATTTTATCTCGAAAATCCCACGGGAAAGGGAATTACGCAAGTAAAATCGCGAGTACTCCAAATACTAATCATGCGCAGACGAAGTCGCGGGTACCAGCTAGTGACTTAATAAGTGGTGGCGGCACTTTAGCGTCTTAGACTACTTTTGTCTGACACACAGGCATATATCTATTATATCTTTATATATTTACCTACTGAACTGTATTTTCTGTTAACCCTATCCTGTCTGTGCCTGGCGACTATAAGTCTAGAATTAGAACTGAAATTCGACATGAATACTCCCGGACCCAGCCGGGATTTGGTAGCATGTCAAATCAAAGACGCGTTTTATCCGGGTTTGGATTGTGCACAAATTCAGTTCAGATTCTATGCGGAAGGTTGATGTGACTCTTTGGGATTTTCGATAGATTGGACTCCATAATTGGATTAACTGAAAGCTTAGAACGTTGAGAGTCAGAATTTCAATATTTACTGATATAGTAGAAACCAGCTCTGAAAATATGTAGTGTCAATTCAAATGTCTCCAATAATGCTGGGGCTACATTAGCGGGCGAAGATTCGTGTCGCGTTGGTGCGTAAAAACATCGTGTTCGGGGACAGGCGATGTTCTTGTCCACATTAAGGCGGGCGAAGAATCGTGTCGAGTTGACGCGATGCATCGTGCCGGTGTTTGTGTTGTTCTAGTTAAGTCTGGAAGACACTGAATGGACGTAGGTGTAGCCACCCACGCGAATATTGTCGCGACAAATCCCTTTGATCCGCACCAGTTTATCGACAGCTCCCCGATACTACATCGTCTTTGCACCAATACTAAAGGATGACACGATGTACTCGGCCACATTCATCGCGATAACACAAATATTCGACTTAGTCCGCTAATAATAGCCCTAGCATAACTAAACTAATTAGGCAGTATCTGAAGTTTCACAATAAGAAATATATATTATAGTTAGTCTTTATTTGTTTAAGTTAGCAAAAGGTATCTTTAGAATTGCATTCAGATTCCTTAGTTATTAGGTTTGCCTAATGTTTAAATTTACTCAAAGTTAATTAATTCTGTGATTTTCAGTTGAAATATCAAACTGCAAATTATCTGAATGCAATGTGAATTCCAATTCAAACAGAAGGCACTGAGGCGATGGAATCGAAAGGAAACAACTATATTTTTATACATTTATGAAAAGTTTATATAAACTAGTATCTGCCCGCGACTTCGCACGCGTGGTTTCTATGGAAACGTTTCAAGTCCATTTCTATCTCATGGAAACTGATTTATAGGTTGAAAAGTAAATTTTGTTTTATTCCAGAGCTAGTATATAAGTCTAATATAGTCTAATATAGTCTATAAGTAGGTCTATTGAAAATTTCAAATGTACTAAAGCGGAGCTTGGCCAACACCATGGAATAACACATAGGCTACTTTTCATCATTAATCAGATCCCTTCTTCTTCTTCTTCCGGAACTTATCCCACGCTAAATGGGGTCGGCACAACATGAATTCTTCTTCCATTCTGCTCTGTCATTCGTCATCTCCGTATTCACACCTTTCTTAAGCATATCCTCTTTCACACAATCCATCATTAATCAGATCCCATGGGAAAGAAATAGCTTTGAGATATTTCCAAAGAAACGACGCGTGTAAAACCGCGGGTAGATATTAATAGGAAGGTTTACTAGTAGAAACTAGTAAACCTTCCTATTAATATTCCTTTCCCTTAAAATGATGTTAATATTCTACCTGAAAATAACAAAGTTTTCAGCAGACATCCCGGTCCATTATTTCTTCAGCAGCACATTAGTTTAACTTACGACTGTAATTCTAGAGTTAACTAAATTAAATTGCTCGTTTGCGTTGACACAGTGCAGTTTACAAGCAGTAAAAATACTAATGAAAGGCGGATTGACGTCATAAGCCCTATAAATAAATGAATAAAACAGCGGAGCAATGCAGCCTTGTGTCTTGGGAACGCTTCCGACTGGTATTGATGGATCAGTTGAGTTACCTCTAGAGTACTCTGCAGTTAACTCAATTGCTTCTATTGTAAATACAAGTTATCCAGCATTATTAATAAAAAAAAAGAAAAAATTTAAAAGATGTGACATTATTATGGCAGTTTGAAAACAATAATTTAATCGAAGACATAACATAAAAGACGTTACAATACGTTATAACGTTAGACGTTACTGATTGTCATGTAAAATATATTTTTTGTAATAATAATACCTAATCATCATCATCAAGCTATTTATGTCCACTGCTGGATATAGGCCTACCCTATTGAGCGCTGCCACATCCAGCATCAGCCTGCAGTCTTTTGCGGATCTTCATCCTAGTCGGTTTGACCTGGATATACAGCATCTGACTAGCTGTAATAAATAATTAATTATATTCAATTAAAATAGTAGGTAAATATGTTAAAAGAGAAGCTAATTTTCTCGTTTTTAATATCTAATTTATAATAAGATGTCAAGAGCATACAAAACTAGAACAAAAAAATAAATTGGAAAATTGTGTAAAAAGAAAAAGCCTACACACGAAAGTATAATAAATAGGCTGTAGAAAATTACAACGACCACGATTCCAAAAATATATTTAGTAATTGATAAAATATGTATAGGTTTGGTACCGTGGAGACCGCGATTCAGCAAACGTAGTGAAAGACGCCCTCCGGCCAATTGGAATGACGATCTGCAAAAATCTGCTGGCAGAAGCTGGATGCGGCAAGCTGAAGACAGGGCGCTATGGCGCTCATTAGGGGAGGCCTTGGTTTCGTTACCTAACTATTCAGTTGCTGGACAAACAAATCCTCAAATCCTATAAATCCGTTAGGTCAAGGGTCGATCAAGGTAGGAATAAACAAACTAGTCATCATCTTCCGCGTCCCGTTTTCATGGTGAAAGCCTTTTGGTATAGAATCAGTTCAACAAGTTTTCTCTAGCCCTTACAAAATAAGCGCATAGTTAAAAAAAGACTTTTGCTAAGTAGGGTGGTAAGTCTTCTCCTTAGCTCAATTTACTGTCCACATGTGGAAAAATTCCTAAAAATAATTGCCACAAAAGAATATGAAAAAAGTTTAAAACTGTACCTTCTGTTTTAGTCAAGTCCGTGTGAGATGCAAAGCTGAATTATTAACAAAAACACATTGCTGACCTCCTACCCTTATCAAGAGACGAGATACGTATTCCCTCAGGATACGAACCTAGAGTTGGAGTGACACAAAAACTTTACAAATATTTTGCTTAGAATAATAATACTAGTCAATGAATTAATGTTTGCTATTTATAGTTTTTTTTAATACAGTGTTCTTGGTAATTCACTGATATTGTGTGAATATAATCACGGTTGCGGCATATCATAATTATAATAATAATTTATAGTAATATGGTAATAGCGAAGAGCCTCGATAAACATCTCAAGAGACTCTCGCTAGGAAGTTGTATCAAGGGCCAAATCCAAAAAGCGGTTCTCCTGGATTCGGCGCGTTTCGTCAGGAAGTTCCTCTGTCTGCAACCCTAGTCACCGGCTGCTTGAGCCTAGCTTCGCGGCCGGTGATCCACCGTTTTGATATATTTTTTACTGTAGATTAGTTTTATAATATTTTTGTATTTTCTTTAGTAAAAATTTTTTTTTAACGATTATTAAAATAAATAAAGTGAAATAATAATTTATTTATTTCAGACAACTTATTGTCCAATATGTTAGTAAGCTTATAACTAGGGGTTAGTACTTAAATCTTAGCGGAAGGAATGTCAAAAGGTCTCGATTTTTATGTTAGATATAGAGGTTCATAATAATATACTCTCCATCATTAACTAGCTTTTCACACACGGTACATACGTATATAGTCTACGCCCTAGGCTATATCATTTTATCAGGCTATTCAATCTAATAAAACTAGTTATCGCTGGATATATACTAAAAAACCTCAATAACATCAAAACCAATTTCACACCTTTTTATGGATATTTGAAAAGTCCTGAAACACTTATTTCAGTTTATGTTTATATCGGTACATCAGTACATAGTATAAAACAAAGTCGCTTTCTCTGTCCCTATGTCCTTATGTCCTTATATCCCTGTCCCTTTGAATGCTTAAATCTTTAAAACTACGCAACGGATTTTGATGCGGTTTTTTTTTAATAGATAGAGAAAGGTTTATATACTTATAATAAAAGCGTGCGAAGCCGGGGCGGGTCGCTAGTATTCAATAAATATCAGGTCATAGGTAACGGAGGCAAACTACGAATATCAAACTTTAATACCTATCAAACTTTAAAACAACTTTAACACTTTCAGTATGGTCTGTAAATTTCAACTCAATTTGCACTCAGAACCCGTTTTGCGATATCTACGTAGCCGCTTCATCGTAAATCTTTTACATAATTCTTAAATGCAAAATATAAGAATTCGTTTGCCAACTCATCGGTTCTGTAGGCCTATAATACCACCCCAACACTATAAGTATGTGCGCTATATCTTAACCCGTACAATGTTATCGAACCTTATTACGCCATTACTACAAAAGCCGATAGCTTAACTTGGCTTGTAAATCAATTGGGATAGTATTTGAATGGAGATATTCAGCGATGTACGTGATGGAGTTAAACGCTTTGTGTTTTGTATGCGAGGAACTCCCCTTTTGATTGTAAAGATAATTTGTAAAGCAAGTTTGAATCTTAAGTCGGTGGCTGAAAGTTACAGTTTTAATTATATAGGTATCTTTAGGTATAATGTTCTTTTTTAAAACCAATTTAAGTAAAATATATTTACCTATATAAATAGGTACAGGCGTCTAACTATAGCATCATGTTATGTGAAGTAGGTATATAAAAATAATGCTGGACTGTTCACACCAACTCATATTATAGCCTGAAGCTAAGAAGACCGTTAAGTTATGTTTTATGACTGACTACTTGACTAGCGACTTGGCGCGGCTTCGCACGGGTTTATTATCACTACATAAAGCTTTTTCTGTCCCTATGTCCCTATACCCTTATGTCCCTTTGAATGCTTAAATCTTTAAAACTACGCAATGCGGTTTTTTTTAATAGATTGAGTGATTCAAGAAGATGGTATATAAGTATAATAAAACCGAGCGAAGCCGGGACGGGTCGCTAGTACATAATAAGCCTTTCTCTTGAATCACTCTACAGCTTCAAAATCTGTTCCGTAGTTTTAAAGATCTAAGCATAAATAGGAACAGACTGTCAGCCGGAAGCGACTTCGTTTTATACTATCTAGTGATGAGATGAAGGTTTTCAATTTTGTTTTAATCTCTAGGTATATTATGATTATTAAATACCAAATTATTATTAAATATAAAATAAAAAACAATTTATGATCAAACAATCATAAACAGCTTATTATTAATCAAAACGGTTTTTAAATTAACACAAATCCCTGTTTCCCTTGATCATACCACAACTTAACAAAGACTTTACCGATTTCATTTGTCTTTTTTAAGTTTACCAATTCTTTGTGGAACTTACCGAAGGAAAAGTTAAGAAAATTTCACAGAAAAATGGCTACTTTCAGAAAACTTTACGACTATTTTAACTTCGCGTGTTTGACAGTTCACGTGTTTGGTGAATGTGAATTAAGCTGACAGCTGTTTAAGTTTTAGTAACAAAAGAAAGTCTATGATTTATAATAATAGATAATAATGCTGGACAATCCACACGGCACAAAGTAAGCTACTCAAAGCTTGTGTTATGGGTACTGGAACACAAGCTTTAACAGAACTACGTTTGTAAGGTCAGTTAGTATTCAACACTTACAACGCGCTTAGTTTCTAGAATAAATATTAGCCTGTGTCCTTTCCCGGGATAAGGTCAATTTCCTAAATTTCATTAGGATTAGGATCCAAATAATTATTTAGGCGTGAAAAGTTTAGAAAGAGAGAGTTACTTTCGCTTTTAGAGGAAAACTGATAATTTTTATGAAATCATACATTCAGAAATAACATAAAACATTATGTAAACTAAAAGATAAAATTAATTTAAGATTAAATTTCGCACGCGTTGTTTCTATGAAAATGTTTCAAGGCTATTTCCTTTTTTTCAAGGGAACTGATTCATGTGATGAAAGGCAACCTCCGTTTTTTTCCAAGGCTAGAACTAAGTCTGTTCAAAATTTCAGCCCATTCTGTACTAAATACTACTTTATCAAAATTTCAGCCCATACTGTGTTTTTGTGTGATAGAGTAACAAACATCCATACAAACAATCATTCGCGTTTAAAATAGTAGAAAGGATCTACTATGACAGTAGAGAGAGGTAATGCTCTAATAGTAGTACGATTATACAAATATTTACTGCAGTTTAGCACAAAGATAGTTTAATATTTACTGTTCCCGGTTTCCAAGAAGGAGGTGGGAGGTTTTCACGCTCAAGCTCGATCCATCGACGTTAACCCTAACAGTGTCATAAACGCTTGCAGCGACTCATAAAAGTATGAATTGATCGTAAATATAAAACGGTTAGTGCCTACGGGGGTCATTCTGACGACATTAACGTCGAGTGTTACCTCGTAAAGTGTGATGTGTAAAAAATGTAGGTGCGCAAGTGAAATTCAGTGTAGTGAAAAATATGTACAGAATATATAAATATAGTATACACGAAAGTATATAAATACAGTACAGAGACTTTTTTAACTATGTGATACAATATCTATCACAGGCTTCCATGTTCAGTTCAGTTTATTTGGTATTCCTTTTCGATACATCACGTACAATCGGAAAAGTCATATACATGGTATGCTTACATTCAAAATCCATCAGCAATGGCTTCGTCAATATTATTGAAAGATTTACATGGTAAAAAGTTTCTAATTGTTTCACAATTTTTTTTAATTTAAGTTGCCTTATACACTTTTACTTCCCCAACAATATGTTTCAATCTTTTAGCGCATGCAACTAAAAATCCCTAGTTCACTAATATATTTATAGTCCATAAATAACTTTTTGCGCGAAACAATAAAAGCTACACAGTAAAACCTCCAAAAGAAGTACTGAAATAAATTCTTATTTGAACAACTTTTTCATGTGATTTATAATAGTAACAGAGCATTGAAAGATCTACGTGCTTTGAATACTATGTTATCAACATGAGTTACAGCTCTGCGAAAAGGGTCGATGATCTTCGCAAAATAGCTTATTTACTCGGTTCTTGAATCTTCGATATTTTTTGTGGACAAAACAACTACCTACATATTGGTGGAAAATATTTTATGACACTGGTATCATCAACAAAGCGAAGAAGATTGAAAAATCTAAACAATTTTACGTTTTGAAAGCTTTAATTCATCTGTGGTTCTTTTTTACTCGAATTGTGACCTTTTTCCGTGCTCTTGTTCAATTATTTTATTTGTACAATGTTATAAAATAATGTTTGATGGTTGTAAATGTTGTCATAAACATTGCTAAGAAATAATTTTTTTGTCTGTTTCTAACAAAACCTTCCAAATTATTTTCTTAACATGACCTTTTGACCTCTATGTTTGACATGATTTTAGCAAAAGTATTATTTGTCATTTATCTCAAAAAATGTAATATTAGTTTACCAGATACTTGTTAGTATCCCTAAAATACTTTACGAAATAGCATACAATCATTTTCCTGGATCACACCTATTTTTATTCTCTTCATTTCTTTTACACTTTCCATTTCTACTGCCGAATACATACTCGTGCATACGTAAATCTTATTTTGATCAGCATAGGTCATATTTTCAATCGTGCTCTCTGGTGAAAGTTTTCCGGTTAAGTTACCCTTCCATAGCAAACACCCTAGTATTTACTACGTCATAGATCAGTTATTTATGCGAACGGTCCGAGGAGTAACAATGGAATAGTGGTGGTATGTGCTAAATGGCAAAACTATTAATAATAAACCTAACCCAATATTAATATTGTAATATTATAGGTATGATATTATAGGTTGGGTCAATCAGGCTACATGCGTCTTTTTAGGGTTAATGTTTTACTTACCTGGGAAAGAAGCTACACTACCTAGTTAATTTTTTCTAATTGTAGTGAACTATAATTACTAAATAGACAACTAAAGACCATTTTACATAAAACACATGCTATGATATTATGTTTTTAAATATGTAGGTATCTAAACAGACAAAATTAAGCAGATGATGTATTACGTTTGTGTCCTAAAAAGTTGATAATGTCCGACAGATTTTATCAGACCATCAGATAAACGTAATGTACGGTGTAGATGTACCTATTCTGCTGCGTGTAAGGAGATAAAATAAAATGAAAAAACAATAACCATTCTTTTCGAAAAAATTAAGTTTAAAACTTGTCGAATAAAACTGTCATGTTCTCAAAAACTTTTCCATTATAATGTTTTGTAAACTCATACTAGGCTCTGTTCTGGTTCAGTTACGATTGACTAATACCACTCTCCTATAGCCAGTTCGTCAACCTCCCGGGCCCACTTCGACGGATCGTTTCGCCCGCTCGTATTGGCCCGATAATTGATCGTTCAGTTTACGCTGTATCGAGTTATGTGTCGCCGCAAACGCCCTCAATTTCATAACATTTATGGTATTATGGAATAGTTAGGTTCAGTTCAGCTGTGATTCTTATTTCGACTTATGGGTTAGATTGATTTAACCAATATCGTAATTGGCTATTTTATGCGCTTTCACTTATTTTGTGGTGTTGTAAACATTATTCCTAAGCAATGCTGCTTAGAGCAAAAGTAGCAAAATATTTTGTGACAGTACATCATTTTTATATTCATATCCTCCAATTAGCTTTATATCGGAATCGGTTTAAAAAATACAAAAGAAATTTTTACCATAAATGACATATAAAACCTTCGATGTTTTACTTATTCAGAAGTAAAAAATTAGAATTGATTATGACAAAAAAATATTTGGACACAGGTACTAATAAAAAAACAGTAAGTATAAAAGTGACAGAAAAAAACAAAAACAGAAACAAATGTGAAAAGATAAGACAAACTTTTAAGGAAAATAAATAAAGTTATTTTAAAGGGTCCTCACTCAGCATAATGCTAGCTGAGGTCTCGTAGGTGACCTAGACACCTATAGATTGATGATGATGATGATAAAATTAACAAAGCGATCAAATGTAAGCAATCCCCCTAAATCATAGCATTCTTTACAGGTCGATCAGAACCAGGCATCGTACCTTCAATAGTGGGCTTCACCAAGGACTCAGTGGCCCAGGAGTCTGACCGCCTGGCGCCAGGAGACAGGATCTGCAGCGTCAACGGGATCTCCACGGCGAGGCTCACCAACGATGAGGTGCTGCGATTGTTGGACAACGTGGAAGAGCGGGCGAGTTTGGAAGTCGAGTACTACATGCCTAACTATGGTAATGATGTAAATAAATACTGCTTAACTATTCACACAGCATCATCTAGCCCCAAGCTAAGCAGAGCTTGTGTTGAAGGTACCGGATAAATAAGAAATAATAATGCCGGACTAACTACACAAAATCATCTAGTCCCAAGGTAAGCAGAGCTAGTGTAATGGGTACTAGATAACTGATATACTTAATAGATAAATATTATTATTAGGTACATATAAGAAATACCCAGAACCCAAATATTTGTAGATCGTACAAACATTTTCTCCTAGGTAGGAATCGAATCCACAACCTCCTGCGTCGCAGGCGGACCTTCACTCGCCTCGCTACATCAGTTATTAAAAAAATTAAAACTACAATAATTCGACTTTCAAATCTCTTTCTTCGTATTTGCAGCAGCCTCCCAAAACTCCCTTTACATCACGACGAAGCTAGCCGAGGTCCCCGTCGAGAAGGTCAGCGGCTCTCTCGGCATCACGATCAGGGGTGGTCTCCCGGAGAACTCGGCGCCCAGTGCTGACCTGGTACTGAACAGCAGATCCCTGGACGCGCAGCCTCTGGTGGTGACGCATGTTCGTCCGGGCGGGGCTGCCTACAACACTTCGAGGATCAAACCTGGAGATCGGCTGTTGAAGGTTGATCATGTAAGTAGCAGTCAGAGCTTCTCTTAAAGGGATCGTGTTGCGCCTTGTACGAGTTAGTTTTCTTGGTCCAGTAAACTAGAATTTGAAAAAGAATAATTATTTTTTAAATTATACTGGAACGGTGTGAATGAGGAAACTAACAAGATATTTAAAGTAATATAATATAGATAGATAAGTAAAGCAAGCAATTTGGGAAGTCTTTTGGGGTAACATAAAGGAAAATGGAATAAATGGTTTAACAAACAATTTCTATATTTAGAAAATACTTTAATGAAAATGTCTTTTATGGGTGTTGTGTTATAAAACTTGTGTCACGCCTTCAACAGACAAACCTTAGACTCTTGCTATAACGAGTTTCTTTCTCTTCACAGATATCTCTCACCAACAAAACCCTCTCCGAAGTCCACCAAATCCTGCAGAACTGCCCTCAAATCACCAGCCTGACTATAGAATACGATGTGTCTATTATGGAGTCAGTGAAACTGGCGACGGGACCTCTACTCATCGAGATCGAAAGACCCTGCAACGAAGATCTTGGCCTGTTCCTCTCTAACCAAAGGGTTCCAGAAGATGTCTACAGTTCTGGATCAGACACGTATCAGAGAGTCGGAACCTGCAATGCTATTTATATTGATAGTATACTACCGGCTAGTATCAGTGATAGGTGAGTAAATGATTATAATAAGTGAGGGAATCAATGGGATACATTGCCTTATCACTTGATAAAAGAACTATCATCGGATTCAAGTGTTATGACAACTAACTTGTGCAGGTTGTATTGCTTCTTTTATTCACCAGTCTTGTGCTGAAAGTTGTGTCTCCGTCCATGAAATACAAAAGACTGTCGGCCAATGCCAATACCATAAAAACAGAAAGATATAAAATTCTCCCAGAGGGCCAAGGTCAACTAATAGTCACAAATCTAGGACACTAAAACTCGAAAATAAATATTACAACAGGTAGTATTTACTAACGTCATTATAAAAACAGCTTCTGCCTGTAGCTTTGTACGCATTATCCCGTTCTTTGAAGTCTATTCGTTATTCAAGAACTACTTCCATGCAAATTTTCAGCTTAATTCGGTCAGTAGTTTTGGTGTGAATACTTTACAAATATCAACATCTTCACATCCAAACTAAGGTAGAGTAGGGTGGATTTTAGGGGAGGCCTATGGGCTCCCACACAAAACTGCGATTTGGTGCGATGCGATGCGATTTGATGCGATTTGATGCGATGTCACACGAACTTGATTTGCGAATTTCTGCGATGCGAATTTGTGCGGCGAACCGTTTTGTAGGGTAACCATATCTTCAAGTTTAGTCCGCCGTATTGGACGTGTTTTTAGGAAGCGTAAGATGGATCCCAAAAAGATAATTGAACCGATTTAAGCAAAAATGATCCAACCCACACAAACCTCATTTCGAGATAATCGATATTTAAGTTTGTGGCGGTATTTCTCTAGCTTTGTAATACAAAATGTTGTTATTTTAATTTAATTTAATGCTATGTAAACTCAACTTTTTTGCTATAAATAATATAAAGAATAAATTGTAATAGTTTAGTAGATAATTGGGAAAACTTGCGCCTGGATCATTATTACAAAATTAATTTTGTATGGAAAGAGCTATGTAGGGTGCAAAAATTAAAATGCAAAAATGATTCAAAGTGTGTTAAAAATTAGTAATCATTTTTGTGTTTTAAAAGATAAAACAAACAAAATTGGCCCTACTCCTCGTCCAAATCAGAATAAGGTTCATCACATAAACCATCTACATCGTCTATTATTGCAGCTTCCCTTCGGTTTCTTAAATTAATCAATGCAATCATCTGGTATCTAATATTAGATCTGCTGGCCCTGTACTTATTTTATTTTATTTATTTATTTTTCGTTAAAGTACGAAACACACAGAAGCCGGAGGCGTGGCGGAGGCAAAGGCGTGCGAGTTGTATTCTATGGAATCCTATGAAAGCCTACACACACACCGCAGGCCGTGGCGAACGCGGTGCCATAGGAAAAACCGGCACGCCTTCGCCTTCGCCACTCCTGCGGCTTCTGTGTGTTTTGAACTTTATATACTTTATTTCGTACTTAGATGAAATAGCAATTTTAAATATTAACTTGTCAAATCTTAACTTGTTTTATATCATCATCATCATAATCAACCTATATTAGTCCACTGCTGGACATAGGCCTCCCTTAATGAGCGCCATAGCTCCCTGTCTTCAGCTTGGCATCCAGCATCTGCCAGCAGTCTTTCGCAGATCGTCATCCCACCTGGCCGGAGGGCGTCCTATACTACGTTTGCCAAGTCTCGGTCTCCACTCAAGAACACGTTTACCCCAACGGTTGTCGGTTCTTCGCGAGATATAGCCGGCCCACTGCCACCACTTCAGCTTGCTAATTATTTGAGCTATGTCGATAACTTTGGTTCTCTTTCGGATGTATTCTTTACGAATCCTATCCTTCAGAGAAACTCCGAGCATAGCTCTTTCTATAGCTTTCTGAGCTCTTTGAACTGATGGACCAGCTTAATATTATAGTTTGAATCATTGTAGCAAATTAGAACGGTTATATGTTAGGGTAACAAAAGCAACACAAAAATGATTCAAGTGGCATGAAACACTTATACATTTTAAAAAATGGTCTTCGACATGACAGTTGTGGGTTGGATCATATGGATTTTCCACATTTGTGAACATAGAGGTGTGAGTCTTTGATATGTTAAAATATACCTTATTCTGATTACATTGGTTAAAAAAACTCGAAATTGACTAGGTTGTGGGTTGGATCATTTTTGCATAAATCGGTCCAATTGCACTGCTGTTATTGTTAACTCTTCTACACCCAAGCGGAAGCCGGCTTCCGCGCGATGACGTCATCGCGCCATGCACTAAAACCCCAAGCGGAAGCCGGCTTCCGCGGCCGCCGGCTACCGCGGCATTTGATTCTGACCCTTTTTTAGCAGGTATAGAGACTACTTGTCTATGAAGAAGTTTGATGACTTACGTTCGTTGAAAAATTTCCTAGATTCTGAACGAAAAATATTGATATCATCTGTGAACGGTCAGTTTGAATTTGGCGGCGAAAACTTAGCGTTGTTTTGCTTGTGTCTCGCGAGTTCAGTGTACTTTGTTGGCTTATTTTACTGGATTTTTCGTAAATAAGTGGTGTTTTGTATGATAACACTGTTTATTCAGATCAATATAAGTATTTTCAGATATTAGTTTGTAAGAAATACATCGAAACAACTTTGAGATAAGGCTCGAAAAAGTTCGGTAGTTTGGGACTGATTCCGAAGTGATTTATTACTATGTGTGTTAGTAAATGTACTAATACGCTCATAAAAACAAACTAAAACTCATTTACACAGCGATCTATCAGCGCTTTGTTGTAATTTGAGAGTAATAGAAAAAACAAATATGATGTACAATGCATGAACAATGGTGTTTCGTCAGTCATTATCCAGCGAGCCATTTTGGTCTATATGTGTGTGGCGCTAAGGTCGTACTTTGCGGGTGAATGACGACAACATTTTTTGTCTGACGTTTTGAATAGGGATTGACGTAGAGTGATGGACATACGATAAAGTTTGGATTTTATCGATAGTTATGGTGACGTCGTGTATGAATTTATTTTTACTTTTCCGTTTATTGTTATTTAGGTACCTACTGCTATTGAAATGTATTATTTATTTATTTTATTACAAGAAAATAACGAAACAATGAGTTTGCATTGGAATAATAAGATATTACCTACGAATATTTTCTTCGTTTCTTGACGACCTCTGTGGCGGGTTGCGGGTTCGATTCCCACCTCGGGAATAATTTTGATGATCTGTATAAACTTTTTTCCGAGTGATTTAGATTTTTCTATAGATAGTATTATTATCTAACGCTTTTATTTTGTTTTGCGGTTATAGTTATTTATTTATTTATATATATATATTATTGTTATATAATTTATTGTGAATAAAATGCTTTGTTTTTATGAAATTGTATTTTTATTCAAGTAGAGTAAATTCCGTACATAAAGAAAACTATCGATGAAATCTGATCCAGGTGAAGGACATCCCTAGTATTTTTTGTTTATCGTCGGGTCGAGTTTCGAGTGGTGTTATTGTAGGCCTCTCAAGTAGTTTCGCCGGATTGTTTACATAAATACACAGCATAGGTCCTTGTTCTTTAGATTTTAGATGAGCATTCATTCATTTTTTGTTATCCAGCCTGCAAAATGGTTTTCAAAGTTTGAACTTGTGATACAAATATCATATTTGACGAAACACTAAATTTAGATGCCTAACAGATAGGAAATAAATCTATTAGTCTAATGCTGTTTACAGAATTATAAAATATGGTTTGGTTGTAAAGTTATTATATTTTTTGTTCATGCTATTTTTTTTTACGCCATTTTCGAAAAATCCCATTTGCGTAAGCACTTTTTTTGACATTTTGGGGTCAAGGTCGAGAGGTTAAATAGATATAAAAGAAAAAGAAGATTCTGGATTCATCCACTTAATACGATTATGAACTCTGAAGGGAACTATTTTACTCGAAATTACTATGAGTTGAGAACTGAAGCAGTTTTTTTTTTACAACACAAAGAAGGCGGCTCAGGCGCCGCGCATCTTTCGCTAAAGTTGTCTCAGAGCGGACTAAAAGGGGGGTCACCAAGTATGACGTAATATGACAGGAATACGCGATGCAAATGAGATCTGACGTTATCGTGCGAGCTCGCAGATATTTACGATGCGATGCGAGCTCGCAGTTTTGTGTTTGAGCCCTATGTCCAACAATGTAGTAATATAGGCTGATGATGATGATGATGATGATAACACCCAAACATTATACCTTATAATATTATAGTGAGATATTTACAAATGGCTTTTTTGGCTTCCACTGCAGTGGACCTTATATTATTATAAGTTAATACGATGAAAGTAAATAAATCAGACGGGTATTCAATTCGAACTTTTATTTCAGGATTTAATTGCCACCAATCTTATTTTCCGTTTACCCTGCCCCGTAATTGGGTTTTTTCATTAGTATCGAATAATGGTCTCTTTTATTCCGAGTTTTTTTGGTGTTTTGTTCTTAGTTAAGCTCACTAATGTCTTTGGGTATATTGAAACCTCCATTCTCTTTAAAGGTATTGCTAATAGCAAGTTTGTAGGCGAAAAACGTTGCTTATTATCTTGTTCCTTTGTTTGTTTTCATTTAAGATGCTCTCTTGAATTGTAATTGTTTGAAAGTAAAATAATTAGTTCATTGTGCGAACGAGTAAAAGGTGTTTACAGAGCTGTCATTGAGAAAATTAAGAATAATAAGTGAGTCAATTTAACGTACGCAAAATGCTAAGTATTATGTTTTCACACAATGTCACATTAGATCTACATATTTTGTTTAAAAAAACAGTGAATGTAACCTTTCTTTTTCTTCTCTTCTCTATTTCTCTGTTTTGTGAACCAAATTGAAGCCATGTATGAATTTTACAATAACCAATCAATTTAAATCAGGATTTTGAACGAATTTTGGACATGTTTGATCGAGAATAAATTATAAATAAATAAATTATAAATAATTCCGGACAATCCACACAACATCATCTAGCCCCAAGCTAAGCAGAGCTTGTGTTATGGGTACTAGATGACTGATATACTTAATACAATACATTACATAAATAGATATTTTTTATTATACATAGAAAACACCCAGACCAACGGAACAAATTTCTGCAGATCGTACACAAATTTGTTCCGAGGCGGGAATCGAACCCGCAACCTCCTGCGTCGCAGGCGGACCTTCACCCACCGCGTCACATCGGTCGTCAAATATTGACTTCTTTTTGCAATCGTCCTTCAAGTAATAATAATTGAAGGGTGCCCCCTACCCACAGTCCTATAAGTTATTGGTGGTATTTAGACGTTAAAAGAGTTTGTTAAGTTTCACGGTTTAATCGAGAGCGAGTGTACGCCGTGATGTGTGTAGCCGTTGCGACTGGCTCTAATTGGCCATAAAAACACGTTATAACGTAAACTGCTGAACCGCGAGAACTCGCAGCAATGGTATGGATGTAAATCGTATAATAATAAAATATCTCTATATTTCAGAAAAAGTTTAGGTGGTAGTAACTTATTCGAATACCCATAAACGTTTAAACACAATCTTGCTTCATGGAGATTGACGTGGCTGACGAGTTTGCTTCCCTTCTAGTTTCCTCTGTGCCTAACTAGACAAAAAACAAAAGGAAAAGTTCCGACCACGTGCATTGGAATATTCAAAGATACAGACATTTCTCCAACGACTTCGTCTTTCTAGATGCGGCGCTCTCCACCCAGGCGACCAGCTTCTGGCCTTCGACGACCACGTCATCGATGGCAACAACTACACAGCAGAGGAGGTGATGTGCTACCTGGAGAACTGCGAGGGAGGGTTCACGCGGCTGCATATAGCGCCCAGGCATGTGCTGGCGCATGGACGGTTTACTAGCAGAGGTAGGCCATGTTATTATAAGCAGAGGTAGGGCATGTTATTACGAGCAGAGGCAGGCCATGTTAGTAGGAGCAAAGGTAGGCCATGTTGTAACTAGCAGAGGTAGGTCATGTTATTACTAGCAGAGGTTATCCATTTTAGTTTAAGCAGAGATAGACCATGTTATTCTTAACTAACAGAGGTAGGCCATGTTAGTAGATATGAGCAACGGTAGGTCAAGTTCATAGGACCAGATATAGGCCATGTTATTATGAGCAGATGTCATGTTAGCAACAACTACACCGCAGAGGAGGTGATGTGCTACCTGGAGAACTGCGAGGGAGGGTTCACGCGGCTGCATATAGCGCCCAGGCATGTGCTGGCGCATGGACGGTTTACTAGCAGAGGTAGGTCATATTAGTATAAGCAGAGGCCTTGGTAGAGGAAGGCCACGTTAGTATGAGCAGAGGTAGGCAATGTTAGTATGAGCATAGGTAGG
Organism: Eupithecia centaureata; assembly: GCA_944547425.1. Classification (NCBI taxonomy): domain Eukaryota; kingdom Metazoa; phylum Arthropoda; class Insecta; order Lepidoptera; family Geometridae; genus Eupithecia; species Eupithecia centaureata. Next base: position 2,333,195 of record OX155681.1, on the reverse strand, counting down.
CCATGTTGGTATAGGCAGAGGTAGGTCATGTATAATTAATAAATTAAGTAAGTAATGTATAATATTTTCTCTATATATCCTAGACAAAATCTCGCCATGTTAGGGGGCCTTTGTTTGTGCTATTGATTCAAAAAAACAAATGACAAAACCCAAAAGTTTTTAATAGTAAGTACAGTAGGCACATAATTAGCCACAGAAAGGGAACGACATCAAAACGGAACCGCCTAATAGGTACTAGAAGGGAAACTACGGAATAGGGGATCGTAAATGAAATAATTAGGTACTTAGTTAACTTGGCCCACGTCGTAAGTGCCAACTTTGAAACTAGGCGAGCGTAAGTTACAAGAGAATCTCTTTGATTTATTTTTACAGGAGTCCAGTAATTTATGTCTTTATTGCTCTTGGCAATTTGTCTGAATCGCGATTCGTCCACTTACAATTTTTACGCGTTTTGTCCAACTAGTGTTTAGTCCAATAATCGATTAGTCCAATATGCCACAACAATAATATCTATTTTCGTAAATAGTCTCACATTATTTTTAATGTTTATTCTTATATTATAACGAGTAAATTAATTCGAAAATAAAATTATACACAGAAACAACGCACATTCTAACAAACAGTTCCATCATAATTCAAATCATGCTTATTCAAATAGACAGGCCCCAGAACGTCAACTTAGAAAACTCTAGGCAGAAAGTTACACCAACTTTGTCCAGTCAAAACAAACCTGGCGGAACTCGCAGTGACTTAATAAGAACGTATGAACATCAAAGTTAGGTCGTATAACTCAAAAGGCTTAACTTCTGATGTGTAATGTGCTCGTACTAATATATAGCTCATTAACTCAAGCCTCACGTCTGGAGTTTGCTAACTTGCCACAGTTTGTAGTTACCGCGCTTTAATGTGATTTTTGGATTTGTGCCTCTATTTGAGCATTCTGAGACACTATTGCGAGACTTTCAAGTAGCAAAAAGAGGATGTTTTTAAATTTAATGATCTATTTTCAGTTGTGTCTGATTCTAATTTTAAAATTACTGTGCGATTACATTTTTAATGGGACTTGTGTCTTTATATCATTCACTGATGACTGAGCTTGGTTTAAAGAGGTATTTACACATGGAAACAAATTCAGTAGCAAGCATTTCATTGTTTAAATACACTCGAGAGCAATGAATCCGGGTCACTCAAAATTTTCATGTTTCCTATTTTTGTTTTAAGGAGTTATCAGCAGTTTTTTTTCTTTATGTAATTTTGTGTAAATAAAATGTATGGTGACTCATATTTTTTTAACTTTCATTTAAGGAGTATTAAATTGTCTATTAAATACAATTTATTGCATTAACCTAGCATTCTTACTTTCCGAGATTTTTTGGATTCTTTGAGTGACCCGGATTCATTGCTCTCGAGTGTAGTATGCGTCAGTGACTCCCTTTGACAACTTGGATGCTTAAATATTTTTGCATTTATTGATAAATTTAATCTATGATAGGACTGTTATAATTGACAAAGTAAAATTTCGTAACAATGAAAGTGTTTCAAAAATAATGTTTGAGTACGAACCACGGTACGAACTAAAAACTCGTACTCTTTTCAATGAACGTAGGTATAAAGTTCAAATTTAATTAGTATTAGGTACTTGTATCGTTGTGGTGGACTGTCACCTTAATTTCACCGACGTTGTTGTCATAAACTCCATGTGTGGACAGGGTTATAAAAACATACCTAAATTAGAACTTTGCTGAGTAAATAAACGTCTAGGTCTTTTAATTAGGGCCCATTTAATTTTATAAAGCACAGCTGTGCTAGGTTTAACAAGAATTTACGGAGACGGCCACACTCGAGGGTAATAAGACCAGTGCTGTCGTTGTGAATTAACGTGAAAAGAGCTCATGAAAAAGACTAGCTTCGTAAACCTTAAAACTTTAAGTACGCTGCGACTTTCATCACGTAAGAGCACGGATGCGCTCACTTTGGATACGTGTTCGTCCGAATTTGATTCGTGTGGAGAGGCGTACGTTTCCGATTTCGAAAAAAAAAATACACTTACACGACATAGCGGCCTGGGGCTTTATTCTCTATGGAAAACCCACACGTGTTACACAGATATGACAAGACAGTGGTGTGGAATTGGACAACAACGTATTTAAAACATTGTGACGTCACACGGTTTGGGCGAGGAATCTCCTATGTCATTCATAGTGAATCACCCCCCTGTCTTTGGGCTCCCACACAAAACTGCGATTTGGTGCGATGCGATGCGATGCGATGCGATGTGATGCGATGTCACACGAACTTGATGTGCGAATTTCTGCGATGCGAATTTGTGCGGCGAACCGTTTTGTAGGGTAACCATACCTTCAAGTTTAGTCAGCCGTATTGGACGTATTTTTAGGAAGCTTAAGATGGATCCCAAAAAGATAATTGAACCGATTTAAGCAAAAATGATCCAACCCACACAAACCTCATTTCGAGATAATCGATATTTAAGTTTGTGGCGGTATTTCTCTAGCTTTGTAATACAAAATGTTGTTATTTTAATTTAATTTAATGCTATGTAAACTCAATTTTTTTGCTATAAATAAAATAAAGAATAAATTTTAATAGTTTAGTAGATAATTGGGAAAACTTGCACCTGGATCATTATTACAAAATTAATTTTGTATGGAAAGAGCTATGTAGGGTTCAAAAATTAAAATGCAAAAATGATTCAAAGTGTGATAAAAATTAGTAATCATTTTTGTATTTTAAAAGACAAAACAAACAAAATTGGCCTTACTCCTCGTCCAAATCAGAATAAGGTTCATCACATAAACCATCTACATCGTCTATTATTGCAGCTTCCCTTCGGTTTCTTAAATTAATCAATGCAATCATCTGGTATCTAATATTAGATCTGCTGGCCCTGTACTTATTTTATTTTATTTATTTATTTTTCGTTAAAGTACGAAACACACAGAAGCCGGAAGCGTGGCGGAGGCGAAGGCGTGCGAGTTGTATTCTATGGAATCCTATGAAAGCCTACACACACACCGCAGGCCGTGGCGAACGCGGTGCCATAGGAAAAACCGGCACTGATGGACCAGCTTAAAATTATAGTTTGAATCATTGTAGCAAAATAGAACGGTTATATGTTAGGGTAACCAAAGCAACACAAAAATGATTCAAGTGGCATGAAACATATACATACATAACATATACATTTTAAAAAATGGTCTTCGACATGACAGTTGTGGGTTGGATCATATGGATTTTCCACATTTGTGAACATAGAGGTGTGAGTCTTTGATATGTTAAAATATACCTTATACTGATTAAGTACATAGGTTAAAAAAACTCGAAATTGACTAGGTTGTGGGTTGGATCATTTTTGCATAAATTGGTCCAATTGCACTGCTGTTATTGTTAAATAGATATAAAAGAAAAAGAAGATTCTGGATTTATCCATTTAATACGATTATGAACTCTGAAGGGAACTATTTTACTCGAAATTACTATGAGTTGAGAACTGAAGCAGTTTTTTTTTTACAACACAAAGAAGGCGGCTCAGGCGCCGCGCATCTTTCGCTAAAGTTGTCTCAGAGCGGACTAAAAGGGGGGTCACCAAGTATGACGTAATATGACAGGAATGCGCGATGCAAATGAGATCGGACGTTATCGTGCGAGCTCGCAGATATTTGCGATGCGATGCGAGCTCGCAGTTTTGTGTTTGAGCCCTTAAGTCGAGCTCTCAGACTGCGTGCGATTAATCGTTTGTATAAGTTCATTCGAACAATCATCGTACAACACAATTATTGTATCCAAAGTGAGTGCGACCTCCTTTGAGATGCGACCTCCTGATCTCTTTTGAGGCCATCCAAAGAATCCGTATCATCACATCATCACACATTTTTCTATTGTTTCAGAAAATTCCATATCGGGAACATCGACGTTGAACGCTAAGAAACATCGACAGAGGAATTACAGGCAAAGCTCAATGCCCAAACTAGGCTTACAAGATGACTACGGTAAGATAACAAACAGTCTTACGAATCTATACTGTAGTGTTTGCTCAATAAAGGGTAGAATCGAATGTTCCACTAGCATTTATCGGATTTGTATTGGAAGTTATCGGAGAGTTTTATCAGTAGTGTAACTAAACACAAGTGCTCTTGTTCAAAGCACTTGTGTTTAGTTACACAGGCTTCTAACTAGTAAGGTTTGCCTATGTTATTTGGATGAGTTTTGAAGGTCGTGTTTCAAACAAAAACTAACCCATGGTTTCATCGATATCCTGAGCTATTTTTCACAGTTTTCCACGAAGTTTTTGCTTTTGAAATTGTACCCCGCGGCTTCAACCACTTTTAAATTTATGAAATGTAGCCTAAGTTTTATTTCAGGCATAAAATTACTTCAATTAAAAATATCTTCCCCATCCGTTTAGTCACCATCATCAGTGGTTTTGTCGTAAAGAGGTAACAAGCTTTCTATCGGAACTTTTGTAACTTACTTTTAAAGTATTAATGCGATTAAATAAGATTTGTAAGGGCACGTAAAGGAAAGTTTCTAGTGATGTCCTTTGGTGGCTAAGAACAGTAGACGTCGCAATCAGAGGTTGGCATGGAAAACGGTCATTGTCTACCGAAGGTCACCCATCGTCCTAATCACTATTTGCCGGCCTCACCCTTATTAACCTTTAGTTCATTACCATAATACGCCGTGCAAACATGTTGACTCCCAAACTATCCCAAACAAGTCACAAAGGTCCTAAGCAAATATTCTTTTCCTGCATGTTTTCAGCTGGCAAATTAATTAGTTGTGCCTATTTATACAGCCCGGAAAACTTTCGGGTCTTTTGATTCCTAGTAGAAATTAGTATCATGGCTTCCTTTGTACGATTAGTGGCGTAGATTTGCGGCTTTAAATTACCTGTCCTTTGAAACTAATTGATATTGGAAATTACGCAAAATTTGCCACAAAGAGACCTAATTTCCACAAACGTGTATTTGAAAGGAACGTAATTAAGTTAATCAATGTAAAGGTAGTGAGCACTCTGAACTTGTGTTTGGAGGTCGTCAAAATATTATTTAGCCACAGAGCAATAGGTAAAATTAAAAAAAAATGCTGGACAATCCACACAGCATTGTCAAGGCCAAAATGTGTGTTATGAGTACCTACTTTATGACTGATTAAGGATAAATTACATAGTATAGATATTTTTTATTATACAAAGGAGCACCCAAAACTTCTGAACAAATATTTGTATGTCGTTCAAATATTGGTTACCATAGGCAGGAATCGAACCCGCAACCTCCTGCATCGCAGGCAGACTTTCACACGCCACGCCGCGTCACATCAATCAATTTAGACTCGTAATTTAGACGATATAATTAGAATTTCTTAGTAATAATCTATATTTCAAAATTGGGCTAGTGTCTGCAATTTATTGAAGTTATCCAAATAGTATCCTTACAAAAGGGGGTCAACAGCAAATACACCTTCTAATTTCGTTCCCAGACCATTCAGGTCAAACTTCATCCATTAGGAGAGATAACGGGGTCCACATCGCCCTGCACAGTGTTATTAGAAAAGTAGGAGCTTGATCACTTCTGGATAGTGTCGGCGTCGACCTACTTAGCTGTACTTGATATGGACTGAATGGATGCACAGATAAAGATAATATCCATGGTTCCACATATACAGACGATCGGTTATTAGACGCTTGACGTATACAGGGTGTTAGTGTGAACACCGTTGTCCTTGAAACCAGAGGTTCAGCATCAAAATTTTTACAAACTAAACGTTTGCTCACAAACACGTGACACAAGTACTTCGACCAGGCGACACATGACCGCATGTGCACCTCAGTGTCGGATCACCTTCTGTGCGAATATCCCGTCTTTTGAAGGGCACAAGTAATGAAGTTACGATCCAAGTAAGGCGCGGGTATAAGTACTTACGTAGGTAGGTACTTAAAGTATGTAGAGTGACTATGGCATCTTGTACGATAGCGAAGACATGAAATATCAAAATCTTGCGAAACGGTGTTAAGCTTTTCTCATCGGTTTTGGATTCTAATCATGATGCTGAACCTCTAGTTTCAAGGAGAACGCTGTTCACACGAACACCCTGTATAATCAAGAGCACTTATGAATCAACTTGAAATTAAGATTTCTTTGAGATAGCAAAGTCTTTGACGACTAGGCGAGTATTAATTTTAAATAAACAAAAACAAAACTACTATTTGGATTTTACAATGAAATGGTAGTTGAAATTGGGGGTGACATTCTTGTCATCTGATTGCGCTGCAGTTTTAAACTTCTGCTGATGACACTTTTCCATTTTATTTTTGTGTCTTTTTTTGTCATATAACAAAAATGATATTAACCTAGGAAAGCTAAAAAATAACTTCCAGCTAATACCTGCACATAAGGGAAATATTATGTCATGAATTAGCAGAGTTTCTCTTAATTTCTAAGTCCTGACATCCAAGTTCTTAATATCCTCAGAGAGCCAGTCCAACTACATGAGCATGGGGATCTGCAGAACAGAAGCTCTGAACATCCAGCTGGAAGTGCCGCCTGGACAGAGCTGCGGCCTTGCAGTGCACGAGGAGAACTCTGGGCTGGTGGTATCACATGTGGCAGCGCAATCTCCAGCTTATAGGTATGGTTACAAGGATTGGTTTGTTGGGAATGATCTAAACCTTACTTGAAAGTGTTATAAGGCTTAGTTTGTTGGTAATGATTTATACCTACAAAGCCTAACTTTATGGTGGTACCTTGGTCGTACCCTTCTGAAGTTGCAAACCTCATTCTTTATGAGGCTTGGTTACAATACGATCGGTCAAAAGAGTGCTTCAGACATAGTATGTCTAAGATTAGACGTTCTTACACTTTTTTGTATGAAAAATGATATTTTAAAGGTCCTTAGGCTTAAATTAGTTCACATAATTCACCTAATCAAGCTCTGTTAATTAGGTTACTATAGGTACCTACTGGTTGCGGTCGATCACTTACATTATTTTATGTATTAAATAGTCATGTACTAGATATGCTTACTTACCTGATCATTCTCTCTTTCTCTTTCAACAGATGTGGCTGCCTCCAAATACGCGACAGAGTGATGTCAATAAACGGCCACGAGAACCTTACGATGGATGTAGCTAACGAGATACTTCAGAGGAGGAATGACTCCCACAATCCGAAGTACCTTACTCTAAACGTAGAGTTCAATATGCCAAATACCATTGAAGCAAGCAGTGGAGTATTCAATGTTAAACTTGCTAAGACTACGGCTGGGCTAGGTGTAACTATAACAGGTATGGATGAAAACAACAAAGAACATAACATAATAATTAAGTAAAACTCAACGATAATAACCATACAACAGTTTCCAATACACTTAGTTTAACGGAGTAACATTTTGGCAGGATGCAAGCAGAAACTGCTAAGCACAGAAGAACCGATGGTGATATCAGATATCAAACCCGGTTCTGTAGCACACCGTAGTGGAGCTTTAGCTCCTGGAGATCAACTCCTTGCTATCAACGGACAACCTCTTCACAATCTTTCTCTGGTAAGAAATTTGGGTTATGACTACTCTACACGCTGAATACAAAATATCTTATTCTAAATTGTAATATTTTTTTAGGATACGGCATTCAACATTCTACAGAACTCACCAGAAGACATAATCACTCTTAAAATTAGAAAGAGAGACCTAACTGAAGATTGGTCTAACATTCACCGACAAAATGCAAAAATGACTTTACAAAGCTTTAGCAATATCGAAATAAAAGCTGTAGTACACAGTGGGGAAGATTCTGGACATCATACAGAAAGTCCAAATAACAGTGCTAAAGATAGTGAAAGAAGTCATGGCAGCACTGAGAATGAAAATACTGCTGTATTCAATATCGAGCTTTTGAAGCAAGAGAATGGACCTTTGGGTTTGACAATAGCAGGCAGTGAAGACGTTACTCAACCTATTTTATTGAGTGGGCTTGTTGAAGGTAAAATCAATATTTTTACAAAACTGGTTTTGCAACACTGATTAAGTGATCATTTAGTTTATTTTTTTTAATAATGAATTGTTAATTCTAGGCGGCATTGCTGAGAAATCAGGGAAGCTTCAAATAGGAGATGAATTACTAAGCATCAATGGTGAAAGCGTCCTCAACAAACCTTTGTCAGAAGCAATCAAACTACTTCAGCAAAGCGGTACAAGGGTTCAATTGCAACTTTGTAGGAAGGTTACAGGTAAATAGTAAAACATAAGTAGTAACAAATAGATTTTACAATTATTATTATGAAAGCTTAGATGTAAAAAATAATAAATTAACATTATGTTTTTGTGAAACAGGCTCAATAGAAAGCGGAGAATGCAGTGCCAGGGATTCAAGCCATTCCACGTCTAGTCCTGGTTTATCCAACGACAGTGCTGTTGAATCTTGGGATCAAAATACTCCTGTTAGGACTAGTGCTAACTGTGGTAAGACAGTAACAATAATTATACACTTTATTGTTATTCCGATTATTTTTACTTAACAATGTTAATAACTTGTTTCAGGTCCATCAGATGTAATAGAATACGCCGTACCAGACAAAACAAGATCAGCAGACAAACTACCTTACTCCCCAACAGACGAAGATAAAATAATGGCTTGCAGTTTTAACTCTAATCCTTACACAATCAATGACTTACCGCTACCCAACTACTCACTGAACAATTCCTTGAAAACTTTCCACTACGAGAATACTTGCATCATTCCTGAGAATACTTTGAAGAATAAACAGAACATAACTCGAGAAGACGATGTACAGCAAATAGAGATTCTTACAACTAACATGAAAGATTGTCAGCTACATAACATGGAGAAGGCATCATGTAAATGTGACTATGTACAAATGGGCCCGTATGGAATAGTTTCACCCAAGAACAGAAGACCAGATAGATCTAACTGGGATAGTGATTATTTAAACAATGGCATCTACACGGTGACAACGCCGCAAAAATCTCCGCTAAAACCAGGCGTTCCTGGTACGAGTTTCCAGTTTTCTACCAGTCCTATTTATGAAAATGATGTACCTGGTAAGATTTCTCAATTACTTTTTACCATGATCCTATTAACTTTTAAGATGATTTATTAAATAAAAAAGTAAGTATTTCTTAAAATATCGAACTAAATACTGTAAGTAGTAAAAAGTGATCAAGAGGTGGTGAATATAAATCGTAAATATACACGAAAAAGACAAAATATGAATGATAAATAGTCGAATCAATTGCAATATGGAATAGGTCTTAAATCAGGCATAAGCCTCTAAAATAAGACGAAAACGAAGTCAGCAACTCAGTTTATATTCAAAATGAAATATAGATCATAGCAATATTGAGAGATTGTCCCCATGCCGTTCTTTTGTTAAATTTTCTGTGTTTTCCCAGGTCTCTACAGTAGTGAAGCAACCATCTCCCCAGCGAGGGGCTCTGTCCACCACGTTATCCTCTACAAGGATGCCATTTACGATGACTACGGCTTCTCAGTGTCGGATGGCCTTTATGAGCGTGGGGTCTACATCAACAGGATCAGGAAAGGGGGGCCGGCTGATATTGTGGGGCTTTTGCGGCCTTTTGATAGGATTCTGCAGGTTTGTTTTCAATTCTATTCAAAATATTTGTTCTAAATAGACTCGGGACATACAATGGCATATTGAATAACTCAAGTATTCACACCGAGTATATTTTACGTATTCGGGTTCTCGAGTAATAAAACAATGTGAGAAAGATTAATCTAGAAATGTATCGGAAGAAGCAGATGGCACATTCTGTATCAGATAGAATACACTTATTTTGTAAATTTATTTGGCGGTCTTTACGAAGGATGGCAGCAAAGTCTCATATTCTACAAACATCCGCGAAGCACTGCAAAATGGATGCAGTCCCAACATCATTATATGTGTGAATTCCATTCTATATGCAATGGCTGTGTGACGAAGAATATAATATATAGTATTTCTATACATCTGTACTACTTTTCAGGTGAACGGCACCAGAACAGTTGACTACGACTGCTGTTTGACCGTGCCCCTCATCGCTGCGGCGGGCGATCGCCTCGAAATCGTCGTCCAGAGGCTGGTCACTTCGAGGGTAATTACTATTTGAATGCTGACAAGTAAACTAACAGCGCCCTTCGGTTTCACACGTGTAATTCCCGTTCCCGTAAGAATTCCAGGATAAAATTTAGCATGTGTTATTCCAGACTATAATACATATATCTATGTGCCAAATGTCATTCATATCAGTTCACTAGTTTTTGTGTGAAAGAGTAACCAACATCCATCCATCCACACTTAAAAAATTTCGCGTTTATAAAATACTAGCGACCCGCCCCGGCTTCGCATGGTTTTATTATACGTATAAACCTTCCTCTTCAATCACTCTATCTGTAAAAAAAAACCTATCAAAATCCGTTGTGTAGTTCTAAAGATTTAAGAATACAAAGGGACATAATGGACAGAGAAATCGACTTTGTTTTATACTAGTAATGTAGTAATAGTGAAGTAGGATTATTTATAGGTGAAATCTAACAACTCGGTTTCTCCTAAGATCAAGAGGTTAATTTAGGCCTCTGCTCGACATAATACCTACAGTTTAACTTTTCCATGGATGGACATTGACCCCTCTTTTCTTAATAGTTTGTTAACTAAAACCATTGAATCACCATAGAAATAGATCGTCCGATCGGAGTTTTAAGGCGCAAACAGCACTTAAAGGGGCGCCCCCACTTATTTTATCATAAAATTCCGTTAAACAAACGACTTTCCAAAATTCAAAAACAAAGTTTGGTGGCCACCAAAGGCAACTTCGCCTTAAGAGAAGAGACCAAAAAAGCGGCGGGTCTTGAGTGGGAAAGAGAGAGTAAATATTTTATAAGGCATTTTTGTTACAGGAGCTGAAAAATCACAGACACGACGACAATTCTAGCGCGAGCGATAGCAGTATAGTGACAAAGACAATATAGTGCAAAACCCGCCTTTAATGCGGCAAAAAGGACTACAAACTAGCTTTTTTATAATAAACCTGTAAATACGAGTGTAAAAGAGGTGTGAAGTTTGTAAATAAGATACAATGATGAGTGGAATTAACATTTTAAGTGAAAATTAATATAAGTTCTAACACGGTCTAAGACGCTTACAATAAAAATACGCCTACCTAGCTAGATAGGCCTATTCGTTTATCTGTCAGCACTTTTATGTCCACTGCTGGATGTGCTTCTGCCAAAAGCAGTGATTTGCCATAATCACCATGATTGGTTATCGTAATTTTTTAAGGATAAGGTAGAATAAAACTGGACATATTTTGTAACATGTATTCATGCAAATAAACACATTTTATTTAAAATAAACAGATGGAATCTGCTACTCTCTATTCAGTTGGAATACGTTGGAAGGTGTCGATTCTAACGCCACAATCGCCACGAATATAACAGTTAATGAACAATTGTAAAATGTAATTTCATTTTATAGATAGATAATACCTAAGATTTCTGGCTTAGATCTAATGGTGTGTAAAATGTGGTGTAAATAAAGTTCTTTAGTATAATCCAATGTGCCTAAAATAAGTATAAAATTTGGTTTCAAAGTATATTTTGAATTAAATCAGCAGTTGTGGCCAAAAGATGCTAGATATCTGAATTTATAATTTCACAATACTCATATGTTGTAAAGAATCTGATATCAGCAAAATGGAAATTCTGTAATGTAATGGCTAACTGGAGTCGTGCCAAAAACATGACTTAGATACCATAAAATTAAGTTTGCACGAAATCGTGGATTAGCTAGGAATACTTATTATATTTTGTATTTGCAACCTTAATAGTTTTCTATATTAACATGATATAAACAAAAAAATTACAATTATGGAACAAAGGGAACTTCTATAAATAAACAAATGAAACAGTTGAGCTAACCGCATACCTACTGCTAGAAACTGTGAAAAGGTACCTAGCTCAAATGATTCAAGTTATTAGCTTTTTCATCATAATCACGAATTACATACTACTTAGCGTCCTGTCTTAAGCCGTTCTCACTCACTTTGGATACATTTTCGTCCGAATTTGCAGATACAATACAATACAAAAATTCTATAGTGCACGCTTACCGGCCTTATCACTAAGCGCGAGTTCAGATACATTACGAATACGCACGAATGATCCCGACCTTCGTCCTTATGACGATTCAATTCGTACGAATAGTGATCGTCTGTTTATGTGAGAACAAATTGGTATCCAAAGTGAGCGCGGCCTTGATATGACTTCTTTGTCTGACTCAGGGCAATGAAGAGTTTTTGAAAGGGTTAAATATATTTTGACCAGGATGAAAAGATGGCGGTTGTAATTTGAAATTAAGTATAAAACTCTTCCATAGACGATGAAAATGTTGATAGATGGTTTGAGATATCACACATACAGAATCTTCCTCTTCCGTGAAATATTCCTGCTATCTTTTCAGTTCTAAGGTGAATAGGAATTTTTCTTTTTTTTATATTGGGCGCTCCACATTCTCACGAGACGTTCACACGAGAATCTCCGGAGATTCTCAGCGAGAACTGTAGCGAGAACTTCTTTGGGTACACACTCTCACAAAGTTCTCAAATAGTTCTCACTACAGTTCTCGCGCTCGATGACGACGGACGCAGAAGTAACCGCTGCGACAAGTTTATTGTTATGCGGCTCGCGCGCTACTGAGAAACATGCGATTGTGGAGTCAATACACGTTCTCGCCTGTTCTCACGTTCTCGCGCTCCTTTGTCTCGCGCCAAAAACCCGACAAAAAGTGGAGAAAAGCCCGAGAACAACGCGAGAACTTGAGAAGAATACGCGAATCGCTTCCACATTCACGTTTCTCGCATGTTTCACGCGTTCTCGCGAAGTTCTCGTGGGAATGTGGAGCGCCCATATCACCTCATTTTTGTTTTCAGATTCATCTCCATAGATTCCCGAAGCTTTATTGTATATTTTGTGATCAATAGACCTACGTTTCACCATAATCTCTCCTGATCAAAGGTGTCGATGTGGCTAACGATGTATCAGGCCTGAAATTCACTCTTGTTGTTTGAACGATACTGAAAATTTTATAAATACTTACTCACAATTTAAGCTTAACATTTAATGTTTAACTGTACAAAATATTAAGTTTGCAGCCGAATGTAGTTTTAACGTATTGAAATCAGACTGATAGAAAACTAATAGTTATGTTAGCAAATAAAATTTTATTCGGATAATTATACTAATACGTGTTTCGGATAAACATAAAATGGTGGTAGTTTGCAAATAATTGTGCAGAAAATTGTAGCGTAGTTATTTAAATTACATATACTTGGGCGTTTGGTTTAGCTAGGCCGTAAACCCATATAATTATTATGTAGTATTTATACTATACAGGGTTATTGGTAATTCAATGACATGACGTGGATTAAAAACGGCTGTGCCCTGAATTATCAGGCAACTCCCAGCGAAACTGATGCCTGTTCATCTTTCTTTACAGTAAATAAGGTCAATGAAGATGATGTAGATTTAAATAGGATTGTTCTATGGTTATTTATTGGGTTTCGAAAATAATTTTGTATGGGAGGTGGTTTTCTTTTGTCTTCTTTTTTATGTGGAGAATTTAAACCTGTCTACTGTCTTCACCAACGTGTTCATCATGATTTGCAGATCGGCCAATTCTCGCAGTGTCAGTGAATTACTAGTAACCTTGTATAATATGTGGATTATTTCCAGATTTATGGAAGGCGATAACAATGAAATTGTAAATAATTAGGTAAATATTTAGATGAAAGGAAGACTTTTTTTAGCTAGTTTAGTAATAAAATTAACGTTTGTAGTAGTAGTTAAGTAATAATGTACTTACAAAGGGTAGGTAACTTTTAAAGAAGGAAAAAGTTCGGTGTTTTGTAAAATACTTGTAATAATTGTAGGCTACATCCAAAGTTGTTTTTATACGCTGAAATATTCCAAAGAAAATTAATATTATTTATTCAAAGCTTTTGAACTAAAATAAACAAATTAATACTAATTATTATTAAATTAACCCTAATTATTGTTGTTTTGAACAAGTAAATTATTTTTCTTTTAACTTGTGCAATGTTTTACTATCCAGTATTTTTAATTTAGATTTTTTATTTTTACATTTTATTTTTATATCCTACGCGTAAGAAATATTTATGTCAGTCAATTAACATGTTATTAATTGAAATAGAACAGCCTAGCTATCAGTAAAACAATATATGCGTGATTTGAGTTTGTGTTTTATTTTATTTAGAATATAAGAATACATGCAAATTCAACTAGTAGGTATTTACATAAAATTGAAAATTGTTCCATATCTCTATCAGTCGGAAGCGTTCCCAAGACGCTGCCTGCCTTACCACGCTGTATGGCAATGCTGATGCGCTGAGCCAGATACCAACAAAGCTCTCGGGTCATTCGTCGCATCGACCAAACGCTCGAATGAAGCACAACCCTGCTGAGTGTAGAGGCTGCTATTTTTACTCTTTTGGTCAAAAGACTAGTATAAATTTTGTCATGCCATTTGTTATTTCAGGGCGCTATGGCGCTCATAAGGGGAGGCCTATGTCCAGCTGTGGACAGGCTGATGATGATGATGATTTTTATATAGCGTACATACAAAATAGTATTTTACATCGAGATGAGAGATCAAGTGAAATGATAAAACTAAGCAGCAAGCTCTGCTGATTAGTTTGGGGCTTTAGACTACTAGTACTAGTTATATGACTGCTATTAATACTTAATACAGTCCATAGCGGAGCAGATACTTGCAGTTCGAACAAACATTAGTTCTAAGGTGTGAATCGAACCCGCAACCTCCTGCGTCACAGGCGGACCATATCGGTCACGGTTTGAAGTGGTAAACGTACTTTTAGAGTAGCAATTGCAATTTACATATTAACTCTTAATAATTTAATATAATCCTGTCCTAAACTGGAGAAGCCTTCCAACCGTCCTAAGGTCTACATAATAATTTTTACGCCATTAAGCGCACTCACCTATACCTGCACTTTCTTTGGTCTTCCGTAGCTCGGAGGGTTCTATTTACCTGGACTGACTGGCAAATTGCAACACAATGACCAAACTAACTGACCTGCACTTTCTTAATCTTCTGTAGCCCAGAGGGGTCTACGTCTATTATGATAATACCCAGGGAAGAAGTCTGCGGTGCCGCACTGTCTACAATCTACGTCAAGCTGTCATCTCCGGCGTCGTTCCAGATCCGATATTACTACAATTTTTCAGAATCTAGAATCTTCCAAGGCGCCTGAGGGTGTTTACATCAAACTCTGTACGAATAAAATATGTTATTCTCATTAAAGCTCGCAGCGAAAATTCCTATCACGTTTTGCCCTTCACCGCCGCATGTCCCAAGCTTATGAACGACTCTATTCCATCAAAATACGGTTGATGTTCGCTCGTAGGTCACGCAAAGCTATGTTTATGTGGCATATTGAAGCTTGGATGCCACGGGCTGCACAAAATTTCCATTTTCCACGCGATTTACCACAAATTAATGCTCGAATCCGAAGCTTTTGCCAATTTATATTGGGATTGGGTTAGCAAGTTTAGGGTTAAGATTTTAAGAGATTGTGTTTTGCTAATGAGGTCGCTTTGGTTTTGGGATTCCGTTGGCACAACGAACCTTGGATTGTCTGACAGCTTCAATATATTATACACAATACAATATATTACGTCGTCTGACCATCACAATTTTATGGTTCGTCGTCCTCATCATGGCGTTAATAGCCAAACCAAGTTGACCCTTAATTATCTTAATTTCATCACTTAAACAAAACAAATGTTATTGGCAATTCCTAATTACTATGATTACCTTAGTAACAAAATAAATAAAAGCGGTAATGCAGATAAATTATTTTTAATACATACAAACTCTTAAATATAATTGGGTAAATACCTATGAAAGTCCTTACAAAAGTTGTAATTATGAGAAATCCATTAGAATACCTACCAAATAAAATAGATAATAGAGAGAGATAATAGAGCGGCACCTATTTTTACTAAATGACTATGAAAAACCAATGAAAAAGGTGGAGAAGTTAGCAAATCTCGTTTTTTTTTTGTATGTTCACCGATTTCTCGAAGACGCCTAAAGTTAATTTAAAATTATTTTTGTTTCAAAGAGTCTTCCCAAACAGTCCTATTTAAATTTTAGCGAAGGAGCTCGATCGATTTTTAAAAACATCTCGCTGTCTGATGACTTAATGAACTTAATGAAAGAGGTCAACAGTAATAATTTTTAATGCATGTTTATTTTCTAATTATAATTTTAGTGTTGCGCTTTGGAATAATAACTGTAAGTCAGTCAAAGATGTACGTTTAAATAAATAAATAAACAGAAATCAATTTGGTCGTAGAGATATTAAGATATCTAAGCATTTGGTCAACAACCATAGAGGTAAGATCTCACCTCAATGATCAACAACAACTTATTGGTGTGATAGTTACCATGGCAACAAGCGTAAACAGAGCGTGGAATTGAATTCGGTCTAACGGCCCTTGGGTAGATATCCCGTGCTTTCGTAAAAAGGTTTGTGCGTGCCATAATAAATCCAGTCCAATATCCTTATCATACTTCCTACTACACTAACCAATAACATCGTCTATTTTCGTCTAAACCAGAGCCTTTAGTGCGACATAAACATAAGTCCCCACTTACCTACCACTCACCCTATTATGTACCTACCTACTTGATTTTATAAACCCAGATAAACCTCAAGGAAACGTAAATTATCGAGTTTCCACTAACCACCACCTTTCCGGGTCTCATTATTAGAACTAACTCACACCTAAACTAACGCGCTTAGCGGAAGCTGGAGATTTAGAGTTAAGCAAACTAGAAGAGACACGGATAAAACCGTAATGTTTAGATTTGTTTATCATTTAACAAATACATACTTCCCTAACTTGATTCTTCCCGCGGATTAGATCGCTTCTGTTGGAATAAAAAGTAGTCTATAATTACTTAGTAATTTAGGCTTAAATAAGAAATACCTCTTATTGTATAAAACTTCAGCGAAATCCGCTAACTAGTTTTAGCGTGAAGAGGTATCAAAAGTAAAAAATGCAAAAAAAAAACAAAATACCATTTTCTTGCAATCATTAATTTCTAATTATATACATTATAATAAAATAAAATAAATCGGTTTACATTATAAAGTAGTTGCATGTACTATGAAATTATTTTTAAAAGCAAGAATATTCACCAATAATTATTCAAATAATTATGAGAAATTATAAACAATCTTTAGATTACACTGTTAGTTGGTGCATTGTTGCTGCATTTCGGTGACGGCGTGAGCGAAACAGGGGCATTATAATGTCAGTTTCTAAAAAAAGCAAGCAAAAAACAGTCAGGGTAAAATTCATCTAGCAAATAAAACGCTCAATGAAAAATGCTTTTGAGGAACATCTTTCTAAGACCGAAAACAAATCAACTTACTTATAACTATTTTTGTTTGTTGTTGAAAACCAAATTATTTTAAGCCATAACGACGGCTTAAAATAATTTGGTTTTCATTCTTCGAAAACTGTTTAAAAATATGCAAAGTAGTGGGGCATTATTGGTAAAGTTTTTTCAGGCATGCTCTGTAACGTCTTCCATTTTCAAAATTCCTTATAGCAGAGTTATTTTTAAATCAAAACTGCCTATTCCAGTTACTCTAGTAGTGCCCCACATCTAGGGTTAACAATCTAACTGCGTTAACGCCGGGCTCCGGGTAAATCTCGTCTGACTTATCCGCCGGCAGCAGGGGTGTTATTAACAATGATCTATTAGATGCAGTGTAATTAAATTAAATTACTAAGTAAGGATTCGTTTAATTGTATTAAATTTTATAATGGAACCCTTCTCAAATAACATGTTGAAAATGTTAGAGAATGGAAAGGCTTTTTAATAGCCAAGAAAATTACAATCAAAAATAGAATTATAATTATATAAAATAGTGTTTATAAATTAAATAATTAAACTAACAGCAAACCGTTGAAAATAGTCTAGAGGTAGCTCAACTGATCAAATGTATCAAACAAAGAAAATTATAATAAAAAAATATAAATATTTATAGTCTACCTCATAGTATTTACAATTGAAACAATCGAGCTAACTGCAGACAGTTACAAAGAATCTAGATGTTAAAGGACGTAGACAAGTAAACAGTCTATATAAGCACTAAAGTTTGCAAAACACTTAACAAATCTTATATATGAACCACTAGAATTGATGAGGAAGTTTCACTTGAATTGACACCTGTAATACATAGGTCACAGAGTTCAATGTTCTATGAAGTAGGTGGTGTTTACCCTACTACGTCCCGAATACTTACAAAATATGGTAAGGACTGTAAAATTAATATCTTATTGATGGTGATCTAAAGCTTCAACTTCTTGATTATAGCTCTGCGTGATGGTTATAAATATAAAATAGGCTTATGTCCAGCATTGGTCGTTAATCAGAATGTTGATGTCGAACGCCAGAATTTAATAAATTACTTTAACTTCGCTAGAATGCAGCTAATGCTGTTGCAGATATTTCTCATTCCAGGAAGTAAATCAGATTTTGCTGCATCTTGCAAGCCTCGCAGACCTAACTCTTCTAATTAACCCTTAGATGCCTGGGACGCCGATGCCTAAGGCTTAAATCTCTCATACTTGTAATACTTTATTTACTGAAAATTAAAAACATTGAACTTAGAACAATGGTTCTTCGTTTTTGAAATTAACTGACTTCATGATGCCTCAAAGAACGTAATTTATTTACGTCAAGAAGGTCGTTGATTACAAATTCGCGCTGCATTCATAATTAATTAAAATTGCAATTAATTCATAACGAACCAATACCCTGATATAGCCTAATGTATTGGTATTATGTTTACCTTACCAGTGATCTTGTATAACCATAACACAAGCTCTGCTTAGCTAGGCGTTTATGATGCTGTATGAGTAGTCCAGCATTAGTATTATTACTTACTCTGAGTTACGAATGGTCACTATAGCTGGATGTGTAAAGTCATTGGCCAAAGCCGTTTTGGTGATTATGATGAAACCCCAGTCCATTTGTTTATTTCCTTTACACCGTCATAAAATGCAGCTAAATGCTTTCACAGATAATTCACATTCTAGCAAGTAAATTAGAGTGTACTGCACGTTGCTCACCTAGCTATTTTAATTAAATCTCTGCCCTTGCTAAGTGGCCGTTGATCGCAGATTCGGGCCGGATTAAGAATTAATTCGTCGCGGGCGCGATTGGATGCACGATTAATTTTCTCCGTCGTGGTTTCGCTTCACTAGGTGCAGGGATGGATTTAGGTGCACACTAGGTGCTCATCATAGGATCGATTCTACCTGGCTGTCAACATTTGTACCCAGTCGTTAGTGTTTAGTACCATAACATTATGAATTGATTAGGTATCTTTTAGTTTTTTTTTGGATAAATGAATTTTGTGTAATCTATAAAATACAGGTAGAACAAATATATTATTACATTAATCAAAGAAACATGTAGAATAAAACATTTAAAATCATAAATATTTTGCAAAATTAGTGCTTTTTTTTGTTTCTATTGAAAATGGTCGAGCTTTAGGCCATTACGTTAGTGAACACTTACGTTAGTGAAGATGTGGTCTAAGATGGAGCTCGCTTTCCCAGCAGGATCACATTCACTCTGGTTTTGCAGACTCCGAGATCGTAATCTGTCGGGAAAACAGACCTTTCCTTCATCATCAGATCTCATACAATGACATCTACTACTGAACTAACGTCTCTAAACAAGAGAGTTTGGGGTTTTACGAGGAGTCTTACCTGTGTAAATCGTATACATATTTAGTGAATTGGATTGAAATATTCATCATGCTATCCCGCTTATTTATAACTAGAATATAATCTAAATAAATAAAATATTTTTGGACAATCCACACAGCACCATCTAGCCCCAAAGTAAGTTACTCAAAGCTTATGTTATGGTTATTAGATAACTGATATATTAAATACATTATATACTTAGACATTTTTTATTATAGACAGACAACACCCAGACCAACGGGAACAAATTTCTGCAGATCGTACACAAATTTGTTCCGAGGCGGGTTTAGAACCCGAAACTCCTGCGTCGCAGGCGGATCTTCGCCCACCGCGCCACATCGGTAGTCAATACATCTAAGCATACATTGCAAATAATGATGAAAATTTCAATCACAATCTTAATCCGCCTTATTATGACATACTTATTCCCCTGAATCCAGCCCAGCAATAATAGATGAACTGGATTAGGGTTCAATTGGATCGAACGTTTTAATTGAATCAGCTGCGGAGTTTTCGCTACAAAAGAGAAGTTCCTGACGGATTTTAGGTCGGTGCTTGTGCGTAGCTCGAAGAGACAGGCTGTATCACAGGCTATTCAAGAAATATGCTGGACTATTCGATAGTCTGAGGACTATTCACCCAGCTTAGAAGGCTTAAAACTATGAATTCGACGTAATATATTTCATCATCATCAACATATTAGTCCACTGCTGGACATAAGTCTATCATCATGAGCGCCGCGTCTTTGGTCTGGGAGGGCGTACTACACTACGTTTACTTAGTCACGGTTTCCACTCACTCACTCACGATTGTTTGCAGCTCAATTTTCAAATTTCAAAGTAATTTAATGTTGATTAGAATGTTCAATATGTTCATAGCTTTAAAAATTGTTGCAAAATATGTTTCTTAGCCGTGGTACCTTAATTTAAGATTACTAGGATATTTTTCACTGATTTTCTGTTTCAATTAGATTCTAGTTTTCCTATTAATAAATAAATATTTGTATCACTACATAGTATAAAATAAAGTCGCTTTCTCTGTCCCTATGTCATCGTGTCCCTTTGAACGCTTAAATCTTTAAAACTACGCAACGGATTTTGATGCGGTTTTTTAATAGATAAAGTGATTCAAGAGGAAGGTTTATACGTATAATAAAACCGTGCGAAGCCGGGGCGGGTCGCTAGTTATTTATAGAAAACACTCACACAGTTATTAAAGCATTTCAAGGATTTATAATAGATGACCAGCTGCCATCTAAAAGCTATGTCTAATACGAATAATCCTGCCAAGTCCGGGTTAAGTACAGGTGAATCGTGTGAATTATAATTGAATTATAAAGAGACAGGAGTGAGCTTAAATTCTTGTCCCTGATTTTTGCTCAGCACTTTATTTTGTTACGGTCGGTAGATGGATATCGGTCGACCAGCCTGTGGATGTTATTAGAGTCGTACGTAGGGAACTCTAGTCATAATTAAAACAAATATATAAAAAAACATAAAAATAATTAAAATAGTTTGCAGTTGACGACAGTCAACTGCAGGGGTATTTTAATTCATCGGAAAAGTCTTCGGATTTGATATCGGAAATTTTGACAATGAACGCTTTTTAAACAAGCGGATTCGAAAACTTATGCCATTTGAATTTGGATCTTTAGTTCCTTAGATTGGATATGAAATCAAAATAGCGTTCTTAAAATCTGACGGAAATGGAATCAAATTCGAATTTGACGTTTCCATACGGAAAAGAATCGAATGAAATAAAATACCCCTACTGAACTACAAAGCGGCAATAGGCGCTCAATAACTGACCTCTGAGAGCAAAAATGGAAAAACTAGAAATATAAAAACCTGACAAGGAAAAAGTTTCGCTTATTTAATTTACAATAAAACAGATTGAAGTGAACAAAAACCAACGTGTCACTATCAATCAATGGGACAATCACTCTATTTCGTAGTTCATCTGATTTGTTCCACATTCGCCTCGCAGAGTTTTTCCCCACATGTAAAATTCCACGTTCGCCCTACATTATATTCCTTGTCTGCCTGGAAATTAGATATTTTAATTATTTAATTCCATGTTGTTGTCTATACTAATCACTACATAGTATTAAACAAAGTCGCTTTCTGTGTCCCTATGTAATTTAATCGCGCCGCCCCGCGTACGTACTATTTTCATTCATTGCCGGTGTGGCCCACATCATCAGGCAACGTCGCGGCATCGGGCGGGAGGGAGAATTTACTCTAGGTACGTTTATTTATACAAAAAATGCAAAATAGTGTATAAAACATTATTATTATCTCCACTCGTGCGATAACAGGTGGGCTATCGTAAATAATTAGATTTTTTGACAATGTCCAATAGTTCTGTAAGGTTTAACCCATATATGCCCAATGGGTCGTAAACGACCCAAAAAAAGGTACTTTGTAATTAATTTTTTTTAACACTACAGAACTATTAGAAACTACACTACCATTTAAACTTTAAGGAAATATAGCCCTTTTACCTATTCATTCTAAAATAGATACTGGTAAAGGTTCACCTCTGATTGAAAGTAATAAATTTACATGTACATGATAGATTCATAATACCATCTTGTTGGACTCTTTATTAATTTTCTACGACCTTCAAGTTAAATGGAGGTCTTTCTTGGGAATATTTTTGCGTAATCAAAATCCAAAATATTATAAGTGAATCGCAAACTTTTCGTGCCCATCATGTTAAACATAATTTAACAGACTTCAAAAGTTAAACAAAAACAGGTTTCCTTTGACATTTTCCTCGTTATTCCCGCCTTGTTTTTCTCTTACTAACCGTTCAAAGAAAATTGAACTCAAAGCTTATGATTTTGGAACTAATATGCTTTGTTAAACTCTGTTTGATACCAAATCACCAACGAAACAAAGCCGAACATTTTTGTAAAATTAAATTAAACCGTCAATCTTTAGTATAAAGTTTCAGTATTCCTTGCACGGTTGTTTCAGTTTCATGCTTAGCATCGTCAATTCTAAGGCCACCGAAGTGTTTATCTTCGATACATACTGCTTGCTATTCTGCATCGCTTCCTTCGTTATAGCTTGCATTGTTTGAGCCTCATACTGGGTTTCTGTTGATGAAACTGGGGTTCTAGATAGACTGGTCACATTTACCTGCAGATTGCGGTACCCCCGTCAATTAGCCGGAGCGCCTTCCTAAATTAACATTTTTAGGGTACCGCATTATGATGTGAAAAATCACTGCCATTTTTCGGAATTTTAATAAGATGTCAGGGTTCGGTGACTCCTTATTAAATGCCTCGTTGTGATACTGGGTTTAGTAAATATTTGAGGAACAAACTTGATTGAATTTGGAGCAAAGTTTATCCTTGTTAAGAGGGCGCGTTGCAGAAATTTGTGCTAATAAGTCGGAAAAGTATTTCAAAAAAGTATTGAAAAGTAGAACAGGGCAGAGCATACCTCTTTGAACAGGCGTTAGTGCAATTTTTTTTTAGGTAAAACTACATACTACTTTATTAAGAGATTGGCTTAGACAAACCAATTAATCAGTTGAGCTACCTCTAGACTGTTAGTAAACATTACATATAATAATTGTAAATAGTACTTATTTTTAGTTTGTTTCTATTATTTTATCAATCTCACTTGTTTTATAAATGCGAAAGTTTGGATGGATGGATGTTTTTTGTTTTTACCAACGCCAAAACTACTTAACAGATCGGTCTGAAATTTTAAATAGACATATTTCTAGGCCTGAAATTATACATAGGCTTATTTTCATACATTTTCACGCGGGTGAAGCCGCGGGACGCAGTAGTATGTATTTCTTTATACATACTACCGCGTCCCAAATAAACAGTTATAAAATAACCTATGAATCAAAACATGAGTAATTTCAATAATCCGCTGGATTCCCAACATCTCGACCAAATTATGTTCAAAACAATATACACTTTCATGTTATTTTACCTCGTAGTCTTTTTCTCAATCATTTATTATGTATATAAATAAATAATGCTGTAACATCCACAAAGCATCATCTCAGCTTAGCTTGAGGCTTGTGTTATGGGTACTAGATAACTGATATACTTAATACACTATACTTACTGTGATCGATTATACCTCCTACATAAATATTTTTATCATAGGTAGGTACATTAAAACAATGAGAAGGCCCTGAAAAAATGTCTGCCTATCGTACAAATATTTGTCCCGAGGCGGGAATCGAACCCACAACCTCTTGCGTCGGAGTTGTTAGAAATTTAAGGAGTTCATATAATATGTTTCTCATTCTTAAAAAAGTTTTAATTTTCGACCAAACAATAGAATTAAACGAAGATAAAATCAATTACCACTCTATTTCTTATATATGTATATTAATTTGATAATTATAGACCTTTAGTTTAAAATTTGACTTGGCTAAGTGCTTGTTTTTAAGCCTAAAGAAATAAAGATATTAATTTACTACTAGATACTACTACTTTATTAGTCTACTGAACCAAAATGTCGTTTAGTCAGCACCCTTACCGCCTTTTGATTTATCAAAAGCATATTTTTCAAGGAAAGTGTTCACTTCCACCGTTCCCATTTAGGGCTAGAGTAAGACAAGTTGAATGCGGTTTCTTTTGGTTTATGAACGTATTGCCTGGTTTTTTAGGAAGAAAACTTCTTCACAAAAATATGACAGAAGTTTTCGATCTACATTTTTTTTTGAAATAATTGAGTTTTTTATATATATTTTGTTCCAATTAGGGTAATACATTACATCTAAACCTTAATAAGTAGAAAATAATGGGAATAAAAAGCTCCATTGTTGTTCCATTGAAGCCTAACCTACTGAACGTTTTTTGCTTGAAAGTATAACCAAACTTTTAACTACAACCTTCCGCGTTTACATTATAGGATGTATGTATATGTATATTCCTTATACCATGCTCTTCAATCTTCATCTTCACGGCTCATAAGCTACTTACTGCAATTTGTTATTGACTGCAGGCAGATGCTGGATGCGGCAAGCTGAAGACAGGGCGCTATGGCGCTCATTAGGGGAGCCTTCATTCAGGCCCTTCAGGCCTATGTCCAGCAGTGGACTGATATAGGTTGATGATGTTGTTGCCATCCAGTGAGTTATGGTTCAAATACAGATGTTTTTCCTTTATTACAAAGCCTTTATTTAATAAAGGCTTTGTAATAAAACATTTAGTTCTTAAGTAAACTTATCCAATAGAATTTAGGCAATAGAATTGGCTGCCTTATAGCTTTAAGCTATTTTCCAGGCAACCAAAATATTATGTCCCCACGATTGGAACTTTTAAGAGTTAGACAGTTTTTATTCTAACCGTGCTGTCCCACCGGTGCGGTGGTGGACTACTAGGATGGTTGAACAGTCCAATTATTACGGTTTACTTTAAACTCAGCGTGGATATCACATTTCTAATTACATTTGAGGACACCTAATTACTTTTTCATTACAAAAGTTTTCGTAATTTGACGCAGCAGCGTCTGTTTATTAAATACATTTAGAAAGTTAATTAGGTTGTCCTTAAATAATTATAATTATGCTTGAGAGAAACTGCTGAATAAAGAATAAAGGCAGAAAGAGACGATATATTTTAATTTTATAGTTCTCGCCTATATGCTCGAATCGATAGAATCCAATAAATTTTAAACACCTTTGTTTTTTTTTGTTGAATGTTAGAAATTTCTTCGCCATTATGGCAACTCTTTGTACTTTACTATAATGCAAAGCACATTCATACATAACATAGGTCCATGGTCCCTAGGTCCGTGGGGTACAGAGGCACTCCGGATTTTTATAAGATTATCTGAGCATCTGGTCGATGCGACGCGTGACCCGAGAGCTGGTGAGTATCTGGCTCTGCGCATCAGCATTACCATACAGCGTGGTAATGCAGCCAGTGTCTTGGGGAAGCTACCTTTAGACTGTTTGCAACCGTCTGCATTTAGCTCATTTGTTTCAATTGTATATACTAGTTTTAATTTGATTCTATTCCATGATTATTATTTTAGTTTTGAATAAAGTAAATGGAGACTTAGTTTATAATAGGTCGCATATGTGATTGGCGACTTTAATGCGCATCCTTCGAAGCACTTTGGCCGGGAGATGATGCCGTTCTGTGAGGACCTTCAATGGGAATGTGCGGACATGGAAATTCTCGGAACGGACTCTGATACGTATACATATATGAGTGATGCGCATCGCGGATGTATGAGCTGGTTGGACCACTGCCTTGTAACTAAAGCAGCTTGGGATACTGTTGTATCTGCGGACGTAATTTACGAAGTCACATGGTCCGATCACTTCCCATTACGCATTGTGTGTAACCTGGGAAGATTGCCAGTTGTTTCAGCCAGCTCAGACAATCGCGATGCAATGAAAAGTATTCGATGGGGGGAGAGGGACTGTGACCAGATTAGGATGTATGGTAAATATTGTTTTGAGAGTATTGACAACTGTGATAATTTAAATTTTACATGTTCCTGTGATAGTATTTTAGATTGTACTCATTTGACTGACTATTATAAGCTTATTGATAATTATTATAATCATATTATTAAGACAATGCAAAACGCAGCAGTAAAAAGCTCTCAAGCTAAGGCACGTAAGACAAGCAAAAAACTGATTGGCTGGAACTATCATGTCAGGGACAGCCATCAGGCCGCAAGACGAACCTTCAGCTACTGGGTGGCGGCCGGCAGACCGTCTCAAGGGCGAATATATGATGAGATGCGTAGTACCCGTTCGGAATTTAAAAACAAAATTAAATGGTGTCAGCGAAACGAAGAACAGATTAAAATGAATATATTAGCAATACATAGAAGAGACAACAACTTTTCAAAATTTTGGAATGCTACAAAAAAATTTAATTACAAACAAAGCTTACCGGTTTCAATGGACGGTCTGCAGGATCCGCTACCCATAGCTGAACTATTTGCTAAACGTTTTAAGGTAATGCCGCAGCCTATAGGGAGTGTGCCCGTTGCTGAGACTCGTCTAAATGACCATCCAGTTAAGATCACAGCCACTGACGTAAGAACAGCTGTCAAAAGGATGAAGCGTGGCAAGTCACCTGGCCATGATGGTCTCAGCATTGAGCACATTCTCTGGGCTAGCGACAATTTATATGAACATTTATGTAAATTTTATAATTTATGTATAAGATATAGTTATTTACCAAATGATCTCATGAAAACAGTCGTAGTACCTATTATAAAGAATAAAACTGGAGATCTTAGTTCGTCTGCAAATTATCGACCTATATCGTTAGGTACAGTTTTAGGAAAGGTGTTGGAGCGACTCATTCAATCAGATCTGCTTAAAAACATTAAAATTGATGACGCACAATTTGGTTTCAGTCCCGGTCTCTCAACAGATTCAGCCATCATGAGTTTATAAAGCACTGTAAATAATTACACGTCACAAGGTACATCGGTCTATGCGTGTTTCTTAGACCTTAGCCGGGCTTTTGACCTTGTGTATTATGAAATTCTTTGGTCAAAGCTGGTGAACGCGCGAGTACCACATTATGTAGTGAATCTGTTGAGGTACTGGTACAGAAACCAAATTAACAACGTGAAGTGGGGTGACACGACATCTAGCGATTATAGGCTAGATTGCGGAGTCCGCCAAGGTGGGTTGACTTCTCCCGACCTGTTCAACCTCTACGTTAACGATCTGATAGGGGAGCTGAGGAGCGCCAGAATCGGATGCCACTTAGGTAAGGTTTGTGTCAACAACCTAAGCTATGCAGACGATATGGTGCTCCTTAGTCCCTCGATCAAAGGTATAAAAAAGTTGCTTTTAATCTGTGAGCAATATGCTATTGCTCATGGATTAAAATATAACGTCACAAAAACCGAATTAATGGTGTTCAGGTCGGGAAGAGGTCCTGAGAAGGTGCCTGAGGTACGCTTGGGCAGTGCGGCCATTAAAATGGTCAAAGAGTTCAGATACCTCGGTCACCTTCTGACGGAGTCATCAAAAGATGATGCGGACATGGAGCGGGAGAGGAGAGCTCTCGCCGTCAGAGGTAACATGCTCGCGCGCCGATTCGCCAACTGCAGTTCCGATGTGAAGAATACCCTGTTTAAGGCATACTGCTTAGGTATGTACACCTGCCAGCTTTGGTACAACTTCACTCGGAAATCATTCAGCACCATCGGTCCAGTATAATAACGCATACCGGGCCCTTATGAGGCTGCCAAGACACTGCAGTGCGTCGACCATGTTCTCTGACGCGGGAGTTCCAGACTTCTTCGCTATAAGACGGACGAGGATAGCAGCCTTCTGGAGTCGGCTTAGTCGCTCCAACAACGTCATCCTGAGGGCTGTTTCTGACTATCTGGCCAATCCTATATATAGACACTGGATTTCTGTCCATATGGACGGAAATAGAAAATAGGTACCTACTTACCTATCTTAGTTTTAATTTTAATCTTTAATTTTATAATTTATATTGTGTAGGTCCTTATTTTTATTTTTTTTGCTGTGTGATATGGGTCTTTTTTTGTGCCTGAAATAAACCGATTTTATTTATTTTATTTTATTTATTTTATTTATTTTCATCAAACAGCTCTCCAAGAAAGTTTTAACTGTGTTTTATTATTTATTTACCTGCGCTTACACCCAGCTGTGGACTTCATACAATACTTCACCTTATAAATGATGACCCTATATCTACTTTTACAATATAATTAATGCAAATTTCACCAACCCCAAAGAGCCGTTACTCCAAGTACACATAATTGAGAGTTTCGGTTAACCAATATTTATTTTTTATGCTTTTAATTAAAAACACCTGCAAAAGAAGATTGCTTCATTTAATACCGTTTAATTTCTTTTTAACGAAATTAAACAAGAAACGACTTAAACTGTTATCGTGAGTTTGAGAAAATGAGTCTTGTAAACATACGACAGTTATTCGCGGCGTTTTTGTACTATTCATTTAAAAACGTCATGTCGTGTCGTATTTGAATATGCACCACCCAAAGAAAAATTGTATTATAGAACTGCTATCCATAAATTGTCCTAAACACCCCTCTCCAATTTTCTAACCTCTCCAAATTTCTAATGTAGGTAAACACATGTAGCATACAGATACCCATGCTACGCTCACATTAACAAAAAAAAACTTGTGTTCCTACAAAACCACATTAAAACAATGTAATAACACAAAGATAAAACACTCGACCCACGTGCCAGTTGAAATGGTTTGTATGTATTTTGCAAAGGCGTTTTTCCCCGTAGCACAATGGATTCGCAAAACAATAACTAGCGGGTGTCGTGAAAAATAAAATATATTCAATATATTCAAACAACTCATGTCATCTCACACATGTCCACTGCTAAATTCTATACCCTTCCCTTGACAGCTCATTAGGAAATTTTTCATAAAATATTCGAAAAATAACAGTTCAAAATACCTCCCCTTGAATCCCAGTCTCATTGAGGGAGAGAAAAAAACGTTGTTCTACGTTACTAATGTTAGGGCGCTTAATTCATTATCTTGTAACGAATCACCAATAAATCGCAAGGCACTCGTTAAGGGTCATTTTATAAAATTTATCCCCCGCTTAGGTTTTATTAAGGGTTAGTTGTGGAGGCTAATGAATTGGAAGGATGTTATTTTTTATGGAAATCGCTGGGTAAATACTGCGGTTGAAAATAACAACACAAGGTTTCGGATAAGGCTAAGTTTGCACCGGAGCGGAGCAAAATAGAAACCTAAATATAAGCTACATATTTAGTTTTCACAGAATCTGATTTGTAATAAAAAATCCAGCGCCTAGAAAAATAAACAAAATGCCTTAAGACAATTTAGTTATGTAACTATTTATAAAAAATAAATGTGTCTATCGATCTAAAACCCTTACCATAATTAAAACAGCAGATTCATTACAATTTTTATTTTTAGTATCATTATGCAAGTTTCCTTAAAGTAAAAATTGTAGAGATTACCCCTATACATACACCCCTATAAAGGTATATTGAACGTCCCTCAGCCTGCAACGTCTATCAGTAGTTTTTTCTCTTTTTCTTTGCCAGCTAATAGCATTACGAACTTTTTACCTGATTTATGCAGCGAGGTTTTTAAGCTTTTTAGTATTTTTTATTAGACTAGTGCTCTCGTTAGAGATAAACAAGACCGTACTTATTTCATGCAAGGGTTGAAATTAATTTTTTAATATATATTCATAATCTTTGCTTCAAAAATCTGATCATATTATAACTTATATAATTTTATTTGCCTTTATATGGCTGATATTGATATCATATTAAATAACATGATATCATCATCATCAGCCTATATTACTCCACTGCTGATAGGATACGAGTAGGTACTTATTACTTATCTTATTCCCAACTATATAAATTATAATAATAGATGTATATGGATATTGCTCAGTTAACTCTCCTCTATTTGAGCCATGTCAGCCATGAGTCCATGACTTGAGCACTGTTTTTACCTATTCTATGACTTGAGTACCAACATCTAGACTTACGTATTTTGTCGGGTTAGTGTTTTGGAATCGATCTGTTGTGTAGATACCGGACTTATCTTACCTCTATAGTCTATATCTTTAAACATAGTATAAAACAAAGTCGCTTTCTCTGTCCCTATATCCCTTTGAATGCTTAAATCTTTAAAACTACCCAACGGATTTTGATGCGGTTTTTTTTACTATTATTATTTACTACTACTATTAGCTAGATTGATTCAAGAGGAAGGTTTATACTTACGTATGAAATAAAACCGTGCGAAGCCGGGGCGGGTCGCTAGTAGTCTATATTTTATTCTTATCACCTGCCGTCTTAAATAAGTACATACACAGCTTAACGCCCAGAATTGACCCCCGTGCCTAACGTGGCATGAAGAGCTGTATGACGCAGGCCAGGATTATCCCCTCGCCGCAAATAAAGCAAAATGATGAAAATCAGGGTAAAATGAATTCGTCGCTTGCAATTATCTGTTGACCCTGTCGGCAGAGGGTAGAGGTTACACCGTTATGTATCACCGTGGTGGAAAATATTTTTTCCAACGCTAGCTTCATTTAGGTTTCTATTTATTTATCGACTAGTGTCCGTGTTTATACTTTACTACCGACCCGCCCCGGCTTTTCACGATTTTATTATACGTACGTAAACCTTCCTCTTGAATCACTCTATCTATTTAAAAAAAACCGCAGCAAAATCCGTAGCCTAGTTTTTAAGATTTACCTAAGCATACAAAGGGACATGGGATATAGGGACAGAAAAAGCGTCTTTGTTTTACATTATGTAGTGATAGTGATGCCCACGGTTTTTTTTTTTGCAAGCTAAATTTTTTTTTTCAATTTATTTATCAACTGCCCTCGGCTTTGCACGCTTTGTTCCTATAGAAACGTTTCAAGGCTATTTCTATCCCATGGGAAGTGATTTATGGAATGAAAAGGAGCATTTGTGTTAAACCTGGGGTAGAACTAAAATTTCGGTTCGATCCGTTAAATAGTTTTTGCACGAGAGAGTTACAAACATCCATACAAGCTTTCGTTTTTATAGTATACTAGCGACCCGCTCCGGCTTCGCACGGCTTTATTATACGTGTAAACCTTCCTCTTGAATCACTCTATCTATTAAAAAAACTGTATCCAAATCCGTTGCGTAGTTTTAAAGATATAAGCATTCAAAGGGACATAAGGATAAAGGGACATAGGGACAGAAAAAGCGACTTTGTTTTATACTGTGTAGTGAAGTAAGGTTATTTAGGTATCCTATCTTTATCAGCCAGTAATAAGGTATACACCAGTTTAGGTGTATACCTTGATTAAATATTTTCAGCAAAGTTGTAGCCGCTTCAGCTGCTTTTTCAGACGGATTGCAAGCTTGTTTTTCAAGTTCGGCACCAAAAAACAGATTTCAAACCAACTTATATTAGATCATGTTTAATTTTTTGAAATTAATTCCCTTTAATTTCGCTTTTGAGAATTATTTTATTTCAATAGGTGTATAGATTCATGTTTTTTGATTTAGTATTGGTTTTTGGCTCAAGTTTTATTAGCTATTATACAAAACGAAGGCACGAGCTAGACACTAAGGCTGTCCCCAGTAGGCAAACTGTGAGCGGCCGACTGAGTGAGCCACAAATTTGTGGCGAACAGCTACAAACTCAGATCAGTTTGCGTGCGTATCGCAAGCATTGGGACCTGCGAGTCGGCCGCTAACTGAGACAGTCGGCGCACGTATCGCTGCAAACTGCGTACAGTTAGCGCAAACTAGCAAACTGTGAACACTCAATTTAAAATATATGGAAGTGCGTACTGAACTAATACGCCGCAAACTCAGTCGGCTGCTCACCGTTTGCCTACTGGGGACACAGCCTAAGACTATGTAGCTTCAGAAACATGTACGCCACGGTGTGACTGCGGCCCGGTCCGCGCTAAAAGATCTGTGCTTACCTACGTAATGGAAGCCTTGTCCACCGTAATTGATTCCGAGTTAAAACCCGTGATAAAATGCTCATTACCTACCCTCGAAAGGAAGGAATACCGTATATTTTACCTGGTTATCCTATTGTCTAAAAGTAGGTAGGGAAAATAGGTAACGGAAATAATTAAAGTAGGTAAGTAAACTTTACCTAAGCTTGGAAAATTAGTGGAAAAGTTTGGAGGAAGCTTTTACCGCCAAAGATCTTTATGTGATAAATTCTGCTCTGTTAATTGAAATAGTGAAGATAGACATTATTAAAGATTTAACTATACTTATAGAAGGATTTTTATAGATTATTTAGTATCTGGCCCGGCTTCACACCCGTTGTTTCTATGAAAGTGTTTTAAGTCTATTCTTTCTATCCCTTAGGAACTGATTTCTGGATAAAAAGTATCATCTTAGAAATAGTAGGGTTACTCTAACTACTTCAAGTAAACAATGTTTTTTAAAGAACTATACGACCTCGAAAATACCCTTTATTAAGGATAACACATAAACTAGATACCAGATCTAGATCACATTATATTACCTACACCAGACGAGAAACTATTTAAACAGCATTAAAATAAAAAAAAAACATCTAATCGGTTCACCTACAAAAAAAGTTTCACAGTAACAAACAAATGAAAAACAGTGGAACCTCCTTTTTTAATCTCTGTTGAAAATCCGTCCCCAAACATTTCTGCTCCATACCGTTAACATACTTTGTCACGTCACAGGCAGACAAAGGCTTAGCCTTATGAGGACAGACCATCATTGACAGACCAGAAAACGCAATAAAGTGAAAAATAACACTATTTTTCGCTAGGTTTTCCAGTGCTAAAAGGCGTCATGGCTTAGCATTTTTATACAAAAAAGGACATTGCGACAGCGTGATTGAATCCTTTTCCCGAAACATTGTTGACAGTAAAATGCACTATTGTGAAACCGGCGCGGCATCACAGCGTACTGACGGAACTTTAACCACATAATACAGACAGGTTAATGCAGAATTATTTACGAAAAATTATGCATGTAATGTAGATGAGTATCTGGCGCAGCGCATCAGCATTGCCATACAGCGTGGTTATGCAGCCAGTGTCTTGGGGACGCGACGGCTGGTATCGATATAGCTCAGTTGAGCTTCATATAGACTGTTTGAAAACGGTCTGCAGAAAGCTCAAATGTTTCAATGGTATAAACTAGTTTTAGTTTTTTATAGTTATGCCTTGATTGTAATTTTCGTTGTTAATTCTAGTTAGTCTACCTCTATATTATAATGGTGTAGGTATATCAGGCATCTAGCACCCATAGTAAAAGCTCTGCTTAGCTTGGGCTGATGCTGTGTGGATTGTCCAGCATTATTATTATTTATATTCGTCGTTACTTGGTGCATTATCTTTGTTTTTAACACGAT
This sequence comes from Eupithecia centaureata, assembly GCA_944547425.1. Lineage (NCBI taxonomy): Eukaryota > Metazoa > Arthropoda > Insecta > Lepidoptera > Geometridae > Eupithecia > Eupithecia centaureata. Next base: position 2,299,458 of record OX155681.1, on the reverse strand, counting down.
CCGGCGCGATACGGCTGTGACAGTATTTTAGAATGATCATAAGCATAAGTAGCAGGAGCTCATAAGTAGCAGTTCCTTGCGGTTTCACCCGCTTTAAATTCGTATTTCATAATTTGACCTTCCTTGGAAATTTGATGTTTTACCAGGACAAAAAGTAACCTATCCTTTTAATAAAATTCTTAGTTACAATGTAAGTAAAGGTAGAGGTTTACACCTTTTTATCAGCAGAACATCAGTATATTTTTTCACGAAGGTTATAAAATTACAGGAGCACCGTGCAAAACACGCATAATTTCCCCGCGAAGGTCATAAACTATTTATAAATGTCATAAAATCTCTTCGTCCAACCGTTTGCGTAATTTTTGAAGGCATCAATCTTCTATCAACGCTATACAGACGCGTTTGGACCATCAAATAGCCATTACTCGCCATTTCAGGGTATTCTGAACATCATGCAAGATGTATTGTTATGAGCTAAGGAATTTATTGAATTGCCTTTGGACAGGGCTTTTAATAAAATGGAAAAATTGGAAGAAACTGATAAAATATTATCATAATAACACATAACTGAATACCATTTTTGTATCTTCGGATTTTATGCTCTTTTTATCGGATAATAGAATACCTACTCTATCGATTGGTAAGGGACGATTTCTTCTTAAGGCTTTCCCTCATTGTCATCAAACTATATTAGCCCACAGCTGGACATAATCCTCCCTTGATGAGTGCCACTGTGCCCTGTCTTCAGACTTCTGCATCTTTTTCAGGTTGACATTACCACCTGGGCGGAGGGCGTCCTACTCTAGGTTTGCCGAGTCACGGTCTCCACTTAAAACACTAATTGGAAATAATTTTTCACTATGTTTTTACCTTATTTAAGCTTTTTATCACATGAAAAAATGTAATTGAGTTTTACTGACCCATGAAACTGAAACTGCAACGCTGACTGCAATAGACTGAAGAGAAAGCATTATGCTGTCCATAAAAAAAATTAAAAATCTCTAAAATAACAATAAAAAAAATTCAAAGCACAAACAAAGCTTCTTTGACAATACTAGTCCACTACGTCGCGTCATTCTTATTTTTAATCTTCCGACAATAATTCAACACAGTTTCCGTAGCTCTTATTCCTAGAGGACTACGGTTGATTATGTGGACAAGGGTTGTACAAAATACAGTTGCATTTTCTAATGACCAGTGGTTCCCAGGGGGTTGTGGCGACACGAACAAATTAGGGGACAATGGACAATTACGATAGTTCTGGCGTGCATCGCTTGGCGAACATTGCTCCACTTGGAATTATACAGTTTTAATTTCATTGAGACCAGACCTTGTTTAGTTGTCTTGTTTACTTTTTAAAAGTTATGAAATTCAACTATGATAATTTATGATGATAGACGGTAGTAGGTATGTATAAGTACATATGTGGAATGTTTGTGAGTTCTAAAGTTAAAATTTTGTAATTCTTTATGTGGCGTCTGTTGACTAATTAGTTTGAAAACGCTCCATGTAAATAAAATCCACAGGTTTCATTCAATCACCGCTAAGGTATTGAATGAATGAATGAAGTGATTCTTTTATTTCTCGCTAACGTACACAACGTATACATTATGTATACGATATTATCCAGCGATTTAAAAACTTTATAATTATGTTTTTTACTTCTTTATTTTTTATTGCACACACACAAGATAATACAAAAAGTTTAGAAATAATGGGACATGTACAAAGGCGAGCTTAACCCTAAAAGAGTTTTCTTACAGCAAACCATGAAAAGGTATAAATAATAATAAAAATTAGTGTGGAATGATATGGGATAGATAGTGTGTGATTATTATTAGTAAAAATATGGTAAAAAATAGGTATTAGAGATAAAAACAGAGAACAGAATAAAATAATACTTAAATAACAAACCGCTATAAGGATCAAATAAAAACCTTTGGAACATACTGTACTCTCGAAACTCAAGCATTGCTTGGACTCAAGTAAATCAAGTAATCATAATAATAAATATAAGTATAAAATATTTAAAACGACCATGGTTACTAACACTAAAGTGATTTACAACGAGGTTTTTAAGATTTGAATTAATTCGAGTGTCAATTTCTGCCATAGTTTTATGCGCCATGATCACATAAGAACTGATATCACTGAGACTGACAGAGTGAGTTTTTATTAGAAGGCACCGTTCTACTCTCAGCTTTCGTCATTTGCCAAAACGTTGTTTGAAATAAAACTTTTAAAAACGCTAGCGATAAGAACACCCATAGAGGTGTTCCATAAAGAACATGTTGATTGTTGACACGGTTTCCCAGCATTCATCGCTTGCACTTCATTACTACCCACGGCGTGCCCGCGCATAATGCCACTCTGAATAATGCGAACTCAAACTGTTATTACGTTGTGCCGCTTTCAAAAGTCTGCATTTTACTGTCTAGAACTTTCTAGAACGAACTTAAGCGCTATCTTAAACACACCTACTTCCTTTCCTAACTAATATAATAAACGTGAAAATTTGTATGGATGTTTGTTACTCGTTAGGAAAGTGCTTCCTTCTTATCATTTGTGTAGAGGTGGTAAGATTTCAATTTGTAATTCTCTGTAAGTTTCACACAAATCGAGCCAAAAACACCAATAAACTTAAACCTTTTACGGCTGGAATTTCCTAAATATCCTTTTATCGGGTGTTTATGTAGTATAGGGTATAATATACCTATCCTCCAAATTTCAGCTTTCTAGCTTCAGCGGTTGGGGATTGGCGTTGTTGTCACCAAAAATAGCTTGTTCCTGTATATGTTAGTAATAGGTGCATATTGGCAGGAATGAATAGTAATTTTCACAGCAAAGGGGCATTCGTTCCATGCAAATATTTATAGGGTAATTGAGTTGTTAGGCGCCTATTCGTAGAGCGACTTTCAATGTATGTAGCTGGATATGCTTATATCCCTTGAATTATTTTGAACTTAATTGATGTAAAGGTTTTTATTTAATCTACTAAATATCCAATAGCTGTTTGTAATCGTAACTAGTTTTTTGGATTCCATTACAAAAATATTTAGTTTTGTTCTAGTGCTCAACTAATTTTATCTAATATTTCTAATATATGATAAAGTTTGAGATTAACACTAATGTACCTTGGAAATGATAGTGTATTTCATATAGTAACAAACAGTATGTGTTATGACCAGCCTTCAATGTGAAATGAAACAAAGGAACGAAAGTACTATAAAACAAAAAGCTTAAAACGTTCTTCAGTTAAGATACTGACAGTATGTAGCTTAAGGATAAGGCTGTGGTGTGTTTCGGTGATAGCAAGAGCGACATAAATCTGCCGGATCTGTGATAGATTTAAACTGGCAAAAAATCGCTTTTATAATAACTGTTCTCGCTGTCTACTAAAACGCAGTCTGATAGTTATCTTTCCAACCTAAGGATGACGCTTTTCTTACACCGCGTCGCGCTATGAATAGGCGCCTTTACCGAAACATACGGTAATAAAACACTCCAATATTTCAGAGCACCGTAAACACATTAATACGATGAACGCGTTGTTGCTAACCGATGTTTTGCATTCGAGAAATTACCAATAAATTGCAGAACAGCTTTATTTTGATTATTTTTGGCCGGTTTGCGCGGCCATGTTTTTATTTATATGTATTTAAATGGGCATTCTAGTAAGGATTTAATTAAGGCAATTGTCATCGTTTGCATCGAGATATTATGTGAAATATATATTTGACCTATTAAGCACTGTCGTTTATTTGACTGCACTTTTCTACCTTTGTACCTTACTAGTGAAAAAATGTATCTACCCATTTTTGGACATCGTTAACTGGAGTTTGGAACGCGGATATGGATTACAGCTTAAAAATTCGGTCACGGAATTCGCATTGACAGACTACAGCTACCCTAAGCCGTTTTTTGTGTACCTATGTGATGTTTTGCCGCGAAATGTATTCAAACTCCGTTTAGGATTGTAAGAATTAAATATTATTTTTGTACCCCAACCAGGCACAATGAAAAGTGTCCCATAATTATTTAAGGCGTACACCATGAACGCCGAGATGAATGAGAGCTCATAGTTAGGAGTGGTTAGGGTTATAATATAAATTCAGAAAACTATAAAAGTTTTCGTTTCCTCCCATACATAAAGCTCCTTTCAACGCCCCTGCTAGATAGAGAGGAACTACTTTTCCTAGTATTTATTTATTTTTCGTTTATTGAGGCACAAACAGTTTACAATAAGTATGACAGTAGATCCAATTGTTTCATAAAAAATCTTCTCCATGGCTTATTATACATATACAACTGTGTGCCACAAATCTGCCTATTCAATTTTAGTTTCAACTTCAACTGCCTTTTAATAATTTAGTGATTCGTTGCATTTTCAACTGACGAAAAAACGGAGCTAAGTCTCAAGTAGACAAGTATATATTTTTTTGTAAGCCCACGCATAACTTTTACACAGTTATCCGATTTTGATCGTTCTATTTTAGCAGTACAACAATAATAACTGTGACATGACAACGGAAGTAAACGAAATATTTTGTAAACAAAAGTAGTTCAAGTATGTTTTAAAGCAAAGCAAACTCACACTCGGAACTAAGGTTAGTGAAGAGTATAGTCGTTGTTGAAAGCAGGATATGACTACATCCCACAAGCTCCTAAAATAGGATCTCGTTACTAATTACGCTTTTGCTAGGAAGCTGCTACGGGTTTGCTACGGTGCTACCAAGGAATTTTGGAAGGAGCGATGCAACAAAGGTTCTACAAATTAGGAACATGCTAGCTAAGACAAGAATGTGCAATAGTTCATTTATTCATAGAAAGAAATATAATTAGGTAGATAATGAAAAGGTTTATAGTTACAAGGTAATTATTATACAAAAGATTTATTAGTTATTAAAAAACACTAAAAGTAAATATGGGGTAGGTTATATTATATTATCATCTCACCTGACCGGAGGGCTCCAATACTGTTTGCCGAGTTGTGGTCTCCACACAAGAACACGTTTACCACCCTTATCTTGTAGATATTCCTATCACTCGTAGGTACCAAGTAGTTCTCCTTCACCTTTATTGCACTTCTAAGGTATGAAACTAGCTTCTGTTCTTCAGGACAGCTACAAACAGGGTCACTCAAGGCAAGAGAACAATAATAAAAACCGTATTAATACAGTTCACAGGTAATCCCTCATATCGATAAGGCCACCCAATGTACAAAGTTATTTGTCGTCTGATCGTTGATTGTCGTCTTCCTGTCCTTCGTTACTATTTCTGGGGTGTAATAAAGATTAAGAAAAATGTGATTATTAAGTATATTAAACTAGCAGCGCCTCGCGGTTTTACTCGTAATTCCCGTTCTAATGGGAATTCCGGGATAAAATATAGCCTATTTGTTATTCCAGACTATAATCTATCTCTGTGCCGTTTCATCCAGATCAGTTCAGTAGTTTTTGCGTGAGAGATTAACAAACATCCATACTTGCAAACTTTCGCGTTTATAATATTAGTAGGATTATCAGATTGTGGTCAAGTGAAGTTCTATTTATATTAAATTATTTTAATATGAATAAAACTTATAATGAGGAGGGAATGTAGTTCGTGTATGACAACCTTTATTCACATAATGAACGTGACCAATTAAAACGATCGTGAAAACTTGAGGCGACACAGCAAATTAAGCTGACACGTTCAGAATTCTGTAGGCTTTAAATATTCGCAGGTAATTCGCTTGTGGTTGTATTGTATACCGTATTTTGATTGGGAGTTGACGGAATTGTCGGATTTTCATGAAATGACCTGTTTGCAGGCAATTTTTATTACACACGCAAAGCTTTTGTTTTTTGTAAGTTTTTTATTTTGATATGGTTTTGGAATTGTTGGATCAACAGTTTATTTCATACAGGCATCGATGGAGCCCCGATATATTTATTATATATTTAGTTTTTTATTCAGAACTATTGAAAGAACTTACTATTAGGTGCAATAAATGCGAAGTCTCTGTGAACATTCTGTAACCACCAAGTTATGATGAAATTTGGTATGAAGATAGTTTAAGACCTAGAATAAAACATAGCATATTAAAATTTGGAAATTTTTACCTCTGGTTAAATAGGGTGGTAAATTTTGTATGAAAAATTATGATTCCTTGGTTTGATTCACTCAAAACTCTGTATAAATAAACTGCAAAGTAAATAATTTAACACGTCTTTTTTATTTTTACGATAGGTACTACCTAGGAGGCGTGCTTTCTGAAATTCGACAAATTAATTTCCACGCGGTTGAAGCCACGGGGCGCAACTAGTATAAATATAATAGGGTGGATGTTACTATCTATAAATTTATTTGCAAACAGTTTAAATCCCTCCAAATCACCTCCAAATATAGCAAGAAATACCTGCAGATGCCGTGCAGTGCTTTCAAAAGAGCGATTGTAAGTTCCACCTTGTTAGTAAGGCCCTCGTCAGCAGTTTTGAGAACTTGCATTTTCAGGTGTTGTTGGGCTGTTGAAAGGTGCGCTAGCTCTAACTTTCTTGGCAGTCTTGGAAACTGCTCCTGATAGTTTGCTGAGGAATTTTTGGATGATCTACGTGCGCAAATTATCGGTATAAATGTTCGTTTCTTACAAGTACACCGCTGTATTTGAATACGACACTGCACTATGCGTGTTACGCTAGCATAAGTACCTACCTAGTTTTAGATAACCCTAGTATCTAGATAAACCTAACATAGGATTTAAGATACTACCTACTAACCAAAATATGTATTTTCTATTTCTTTGCTTGTAATTTTCGTTGTTAATAAAGTTATTTTACTTGAATCAATAAATGCTATCTATCTAAGTAACCTATTAAGTGACTCACAAGTGACTTATTAGAACTAGAAGACTTAATACCATAAAATTTGATGTTATTACAGGTAATAAAATTTCATATAAAATTTCTGAATGTGTATACTGCTTGAGAAATTCATATTATCGCAAAAAATTCCGAGTTTGGCGGGACTTGAAAGACTTAAAATAACTTCTAATCTTAAATAGTAAGCCTTTACCTCCAGGATCTAAAATAGCGCTTCTGCTTCTTTTATCATATAATTCCATTAAACAAAGAAATTTTTAAAATTCACACGTTTATTTTGTTAATCCTATCATCGTTTTAATTTAGCTCCTGTTTGCTATTGAAGGCACTACCTCTAAGATCATGTATCTTATCTATACAAAAACAAAAAAAAATCAAATTGAACAACAATGGGTGTTAACCTAATATACACACAAAAAGAAACAGTTGAATCGAGAAACCACAAACTTTTGTTAGTCTTTGATTGAAATGAAAAGAAAAAATCTAAAAAAAAATTCGTTCGGTAATTCAAACACAGTAAGCAAATTTTTTTCAATTGTAAGTGTAGACGTCTTGTTTTAAATTGTTTCTATTACTTGATTGTTATCATCGCTGTTAATAAAGAAATGTGTCGTAGGTATTTGAAATTGAACTTGCAAGCTGTTGCAAAAAGTCTAGAGGTAAACCTGACCCAAACATTTCCTCCCAACTTCACAACTTCACATTTTCACAAAATTTCGCCATAAAATATTTGTAACAAGTGAAAAAACAGTAAACAAAGGGCAGAGCCCTCTTAAACCCCTGATTATATCATAAATTTTATTGTTTACAAGCTGTTATCAGTGTCGTCGCGTCGTAAAACGAGTTTTTAATTCCTCCCTGATTATTTAATGAACTTTCGCCTGGTTAAATTATCTGGTTTCCTCTTTATTCATAAAATATTTTCAGGCTATGTCGACGAACAAAATGTGTAATAGAATACAATCATTTATTTGCATCTAAAAGACGCTCAGTGAGGTATGGATAGAGCTTTGCTCCGAGTTTCTCTAAAGGATAGGATTCGTCACGAACACATCCGACAGAGAATCAAGGTTGTCGATTTAGCTCAAAGAACTAACTAGCTGACGAGGCAATGGGCCGGTCATATCTCGCGAACAACCGCCAACCGTTGGGGTAAAAGTGTTCTTGAGTGGAGACTGTGACTTGGCAAACTTAGTGTAGGACGCCCTCCGGCCAGGTGGGATGACGATCTGAGAAAAACTGCAGGCAGATGCTGAATGCGTTAAGCTGAAGACAGGGTGCTGTAGCACTCATTAGGGGCATGAAAGAGGTTGCGTTAGAAGGTTGCAAACATTTTCGATGAGGTGGTCACTTGGGTGCGTGGCACAGTTGGTTAGCGCATTCCCGTACTGAGGGAGGTTCAGGTCGCGGGTTCAAGTCCCGTTAAATTTTATTGTTTATAAGTATTGTCTAATTACATAAATATTCCCTAAGGGCGATAGCTTACACACTATAATTTAATAATCCTTATTTGATAGGTTTTTAAACATTTACCAATAACACAGCATTAACTAGTGACGAAACTTTGGATTTTATTTCGCGATTAAGCCGTCAAGTGTCTTAAAGGGCAAGTAATTTTCCCCCAGTTGAAGATTAGAAACAAACTTGCCCCACCGAGAGTTATTAGAATGGTTTATTGCTTGAAGGTCTCAAATGTTACTGAGGAATACTTTATTCTAATTAAAACTCTATTTGTCTGTCTGTAGATATTCATTATTTCACAAAATTTAGCGGGGTCCACCAAACCTATTAAATTCTATAAAATGGATGGAAATTCTTTTAAACTTACGGAATTGTAAAAAAAATGTCAGTGAATGTCAATGATGTTCCATGCTGCATGCATAATATTTACGATGACAAGCCAAAAAGTACTACAAGACTGCGTAATTTATGATAAGACACGATATCAAAAGATTTAGAATAATTATAGAGAAAAAACAATTATCGAGATCCTAAAATTATAATTTTATAATCTAATTAAATAATTATTTAATAGATATTTCTACAAATCTTATTTTTTTTAAATAATTGTTGTTTTAAAAAAAAGTTTATACTTATAGCCTAAAAGCTATATAACGGAACATAAATCAAACATTGTTAATCTTTCCAACATTATACTCATTTTATGAGAAGGTCCAATATGAATTAATTCGAACTGTCCGAAAGTCCAAATAGATATCCAAGAAACAAATAGCCCAACTCTGTACTATGTGTAACAACCCAAAATGCCCAAACTTCCAAAGAGACGGAGTAAGAATCGAGGCAGTGGGCCGACGACGGCCGCTCCGTCGGACCGTGAACGTATATTTCGGACAGTTAATACCCAGACCTGGGTGGCTGCTTTTACACTTATTCCTGGTTGGGCAGGATCCAAACCTGTATGAATAAAGCTTTAGGTAAATAAGTGTCAAAGAGCAAGTCATAAATCCGAAATCTATTATTAATATCTTAAGGCTTACAAAATGAGTTTGAGAAGTCAAATTTAAAACTATAAATAATTAAGTATCATATTAAATCATCATGTTAGATGTAAGGTGTTATTAAATACTAGTTGTTTGGTATTGTTTCGATAGTTAATAAAATGACTCAGAAAAAAAAAATGTTATTTGATTTTCAATGCTACGTCGATAGTCTCGGTTATCCATTGCACATATTTGGATCAAGTCATGGCGATTATTGCAGGCTTGGACAAATTGCCGAAACAAATTTGAAGAAGAACAATCTGTAAAATTGATGATTTTTTTGCACGTCAGTCATTTATTTTTCATTACTCCATCTCGGAAGGAGTATTTTTGCAATAAGATCTATGTAAGTGCAAAAGCCATTTTTATCTTCTAGTTAGAGGATAAAGCTGAGGATAAAGATGAGTGGCAAAGTAGTTTATAAAAGTAAATTGAAATTTAGAACGTCATGTGCATTTATGTAGGTATGTTAATTCAAAACATCATTAAACCTATTTACTTCTACCTTCATGGTGCCGAATTTATCAAAAAACCTTTTAGAATTTTTAAAAAGTTCTATTTTTAATTTTAGAACCCTTTGCTTGCTCGGTCATCAAAATTGAGCACGCGGTTAATAAGCAACTTTGCAGTGCATGGCACCCTGTTTTCAGTTTCCAGCATCTTATCTTACACGTCCTTATCTCTAAGCTAATTTTACCTAAGCTAAAATGATAAAATAAATTGTAATAATATAAATAATTACCTATGTGCCTAAAAATAAATATGACAAAAAATTAACAGAAAAACAACCTGACTACAACGTGAAGGTTTTCTTGGGTCGGCCCCAGTCCGTAACCGTTTCTTTATCAGGGCCCAAAAGGCAAACTTTACGCATAATTACAGAATCTCATTTAAATATTTTCCTACTTGAAAGTTCTGGGATGATATTATAGTTATAATGAGGAGGAAAGGTAGGATTGTTTGTTTTCTGACGAACGGGTTTCGGAACGAAACTTTAATGTGCCTCTGTCTCGTATCACACATACCTAACATAATTAATTATGCCTATAGGTATTCCAATTATTTGTAGGAGATTATGGGTAGATCTTTGAAGTAAAACCACGGTTTGAGGATTTTAAATGTAACTGAATTTATTATCCTCTTTTAATATGGTAAGGTATACGTCTGTACTGAAGCGCAGTTGAACAGAAAGTGAGAAGGTAGAACAAACACGAGTAACAAAGTAGACTACGATAAATTACCAACCTACCCTATAACTTCCATTGTTGATTATTTCTTTTGTAGTTACTTTAAATTAAATAAAACTAACATTAATTACTTTACATTTTCAATGTATTTACTGACACATTTTAAATTATAATTCATTTGACATCAACTTTTAAGGTTGATTTGATACCTAACTAGGTAACACGGTTACGGAATAAAAAGGCTTTTTTTATTTTATAGGTATTCCAGTAATAATAAATAATAATATTATTAAAACTAGTTGCGCCCGTATAAAAATAGATGAATAGTAGTCACAACTTATTTATATTTTTCCTGTCCTGTAGTATTTATATATTTTGGTGTGCAATAAAGAGTTATTGTACTGTATTGTATTCGACGACCTCAGTGGCGTGGCGGGCGAAGGTCCTACGATAAAGGAGGTAGTGGGTTCGATTCCCGCCTTAGGATCAATGTTATTACAATCTGCAAATGTTTGTTCCTAAATACAAAAATGCGAAAGTTTGGATACATGGATTTTCGTTACCACTTCACGAAAAAATTAAGACCGGATTGGGCTGAAATTTAAAATAAACGTAGTTCTAGCCCTGGAATAACACATAGGCTACTTTAAATCCCATAAATCAGTTTCCATGGAATAGAAATAGCCTTGAAACGTTTCCATAGAAACAACGCATGTGAATTAAGCCATGGGTAGATATAGATACTAGTACAACACAGGCAACTAAGGCAATCGTGCATTTAGGTAGCCGGTTGAACTCAGGCCATTAGTGGCAGTTTCGACACTCCGACGTAAAAGTTGTAAAAACCGATTTTTGTTAAGTCCAGGCGAAACTGCAATTGGATTTCGTGGGCAATGTTCGAAAAACTAGGAAATGTTTGGAATTGAAGTTAGGAGGTTCGTGCTTATTGCATCTCGTTTCACAATTCCGATTTTTAAGATTAGAAATCAAATTCTAAAGACTATTAAATAGATTTGCTTTTAGGTTAAGCCCGCCCTTACACGAACAAGTATTTACATTCTACAAACTAAATAAGTATCGATATTGGTTACATGTCAAGCTTAATAATTGAAATAATAACAAAACGACTAATAACAGCTCGTACTACAGTAGTTTACAAATATAACAAACTCCTAAAAACCTAAGATTCCAGAAGATAGAGTGCCCAAAATGCTGGCAGCATTGCCACATTGAATGGCAATGCCTCGGTCAAGATGAGCGTATTTTCGCCGCCGCCGTTTGATGGACTCCGCTGATAATGCTGCTGAGACTGGCCCTTGCCGGCCCGGCAGAATATTAGTTACTATTAAATACCTAGACTTCAATTTGACTTATTAAGTGTCTTATAAGTTGCAATATAAAGGACTAGCGACCCGCCCCGGCTTCGCACGGTTTTATTATACGTATAAACCTTCCTCTTGAATCACACTATCTATTAAAAAAACCGCATCAAATCCGTTGCTTATTTTTAAAGATTTAAGCGTACCATAGTGGCATAGGGATATAGGGACAGAGAAAGCGTCTTTATTTTATACTATGTAGTGATTAAAGCACTTTGAGTTTGATTTTGAATAGCAACTTACGTATATCTACAATACTATACCTAGGATTAAAAGAAGTAAAGAAGTATATAATTTTACATAATAATTAGTCTGGGTCCCATGTTGCCCGGGCTCTTAAGAGACTGGTGACATCATGGGACCCAAGACATCACTTATGTTACAAATAGATCATCTCACCCCTTTAGTATTGTATAAACTAGACAATAGAATAGAATTAGACATTCGAATTAGTTATAAATTACATGTTAACGGTAGACTATAGGTAATGCTCGTATTTGATAGAACTTTTTAGAATATAATTAACTTTCTTTTTTAAATCTTTGTTACATTAATTTTGTAAGTAATCTGTAACAATTGTTATAGAAGAGCGAGACCCTCTAACACAAGTTTTATACTTAAATGGGGGCCTCCACAATGTTTTAAATGATTGTAAACTGGTTACAGAAATATTTTTTTTTTTTAAAAAGAACCCATCAAATCAATCAAAAACCACCAATTACTTTCGTATTATTTTCCAACCACACCATTAATAATCACGAACCCTACCCATAAGGTCCGTAAGGTTCATAAAGACCATAGAAGGTGCATTACAGGAAACAAATCACAAAATAATGAATGTTCCTCACGTAGCCCAGCGTCGCCAACTATTCGCGCATTAATCTCTTCCGTGCACACTTGGCACGTGCCGTGCAAATAAGGCGACGTGACCAGCCCCTAAAGGGCGTAATACACTAGACGAAAATAAAACCTGAGGTTTCAAACGCTCTGCGAGCTAAGCAGTAAACTCTTTGCTGTCGACAGTTTTTGAGTTTAGAAAGAAAGACACGGGAGGTGTGTTAGTTGCATCTTGATAGCTCCTTCCCACTTGCCATAAAAAACCAATCACGACGTACAAAAATTGTAATACAACTGATGAAATTCGAATCAAAATCTTATATTTTATCTTGATTTATTCTACTGGCTTAACCTAAAATCATTCACTATTTCAAGAACCATCTCAAAAAACGCTCAAAGATAAAATTGCTTCGCTTACGATTCCGCTTGGTGTGGTTCAGCACTTAAATAAAATGAGAAAATAGTGATAAATTCCGTGGAGTTCATTAAGACGTGTAGTTTTGCACCTAACGAGAGCTAATAAGAGCAGAAACTATCTTGATGAAACAATTGAAACCTCTAGAAAATGAGTCAGCTAATCAACATTAAATAAAACACACAAGCACGGAAATAATTTTTAGTACGTTCGACCATCGCAAAAAATAGCTGAGCATTGCATTTTTTAGTTCTCAGGTATAAAAGATAGGTATACCCTATCTAAGTTCAGTAAACGTACTTTGGCCTTTTGTGACCTTTGAAGTTTTGATCAGCTTTTATGATCGTTGACTGTCTTTTCAAAATCTTTGTAAGGGATTTCAAACAAGCTCGTTTCTTGTCTCTTCAGCCACAAAGACTTTTGTCACGAAGTCGATCAAAACCACTATTTGTGTTGACGGTTTTAAAAGTAAATTAATTTACATGTTACTTATTTCTGGACTGGTTTCCTCAACTAGGGCAATGGTGGACGCTTTTTGTGTCTTCTCGGCATTCAAGCACCTTTACATAGGGTGCTATGCGTGAAAGCAAAGTAGGTAGGAACCTATTTTATGGGGTAAATGTATTCCCATAGTATTTAGCCGACGAAGAAAGATTACAAAAACAGGTTTCGTTTTTTGTTTCTACTACAAGCATAATGCGCAGCCGTTTCTTCTGATATCAAGCACACTTTACATAGAATTCAGTTCGTGAAAGGAAAAGTAGGTAGGAACCTATTTTATGATGTAAATGTATCCCCGTATTTAGCCGACGATGAAAGATTACTAAAACCCGTTTCGCTCTTTGTTTATAATTTACAATGAGGATGTCTTTCTAAGTCACTGAGATCAGCACAATCTCGGCTTAGCTGGATAAGCGGCATTTACACTTCAGTACACATCAATGAAAATCGCTTTTCAACAATACAATAATTTATGATACAAGAAATAAAAGAAAAATATTGATGCGGAGGTCTGCTTTCGACGCAGGAGATTGCTTTACCTTGAGATTGGTTCGATTCCCACCTTGGCACAATAGTTTGTAGTATTTTCTATCTAAAATATAAAATATCCATTCATGTAATTTATTGTATTAGGTAGTACCTACATTAGTCATAGGTATAACAGTCATCTTTGCTTAGCTTGGGGCTATTCAGGGCATCATACATAATTCAATACACAGAAATTAAAAATTGCTTACACATAGACAACACGCTGAATCAAATATAATATGCAGATCGTACAAACATCTGTCCCAAGGCGGGAATCGAACCCACAACCTCCTGCGTCGCAGGCGGACATTCGTCCGCCGCACCTCAACAATAATCAATTAAACATAAATACATTTTATTCTTGATATAACCCTTGCTTGCTTTAAGACCTTTTCATGCTAAAAACTGGTCATAACTGGAATATACGATTCCGATCATTATTACTAACGATGGTAGCTGATTCTCTAGGACTGGATAACATTGCATCATTATACTAAAGCTGGTAAGGTAACGAGCGCTACATAACAGCTAACTACAATCTAGCTTTCCATACTTTGTGAATAGTGTGCATGGCTATGATGATGATAATAATGTTCTTCAGGCGTTCACAACATATACACACATATGTAGGTATGTGGGTAGCCATATACCTACATTGGGAATTCCGTTTCGAAAAACGTCTCGGAATATCAATTTGACATTCCATAAATACATTCCACACCTATTCAAAACGGCAAGAAATTCTGTTTCGAAAAATAAGGTGTAGTCGCACTAGACATTTCATTTCGAAAAAAAATCGGAATATCGATTCGGGATTCCGTAAATAAATCCACACACACTTACGTTTTTTTACAATTTCGTACATAACCGGGCTATTCCGTGCGGAATTGCAGACTAACAGGCTACCATGCGGAAATTTGAATCGGAGAAAACTACAACGGGAAACTACTGTGCGTGCTCTACGTGTGATAGGTCCATATGGATGGTCCAAAGGTTTGGAATTATTGCGTCGAAATTTCAGTAAGAAATTCCAAAACGCTTTTTTAAAACGGAATTACTAATATCGCTTTGCCCACAACTAGATTAAACAAGGTTAATGTATCTCTCAAAGGATAATGTATACGCTTCTAAAACAACACTCCAAGTGACAACAAATTATGAAAACTATTCTATGAAAAAGTATACTCAATAAATAATAATAAAGACATTTATTTTTATTTTCCACTCGCAAAAAAAGATTCCTAAACATATTTTGATTATTATTTAATTAAGTTCTTTAAAGACGAAAGAAAAGAAAAAACAACGAATTTCAAAGATTTATACTTAACTAGATTTTTATTTATTTTCAGGAATATTTATAAACTTCCTAAAACACTTTATTCATTGACTCTCCATTTATAGTATTGAATTAAATGTAGTATTTAGTACATATTTGTTGTTGCCATGTTTTAAGCTTATATTAATGAGTGTTGTTTTTATGTACCTATTTGAAGATATTTTTGTTACTATCTAACTATTATGATTTTTATTTTTGTTGAGTAATGAAGAAATATAAATTGCTATTTGTTTAGTTTTAATTTGTAAATTACTCAGTTTACCAGTCATAACGATTTGGGTATTGTTATATTCTTGTGTAAATAAATAAATAAATTAGTTTTCATCAAGCAAATCGAGACACTGGTTTAGAGTTACAATAAGGTCCGTCTTCGAAGGGTGTAGATGCCTTTAAGTGATATATTTGTATTCAAATTCTTAAAAGGTGCAAACTTTAATTCTACGCGGTCGAAGTCGTGGTGTTCAGCTAGTCCGTAAGAAAATCTAAAATCCAAGGGTCCGTAATACGAACATGAAAATCTAAAACCAAATCCATCTACCTTTTCATGTCGTTTTCATTACGGCTCACAAATTAAACGATATTATGATAAATCCGTCAGTGAATTCCGTACGAGCAGTTATTCAAGCTTTATAAAACGTATTCTTGACATTATGTGAATCATAACCCATTTAAACGATTGAATACGTAATTTCAGTAAATTAATTGGTTGGTCGTATACCTATTCAATTTGGCCATTTGAGATCTTACAAAGTAGAATCTTGTAATATCTTATTTACTACCTCCAGTAAAACATGAAGATGTTGTTGAGAACATAATAGATTCCAAATTAGTTCGATTACCTAATTGGGTATTTTCAATGAGCTGTTTGTGACTAAACTCGATTCTATAGTCCTTATATTTAAAGGCTTTTTAAAGGGTTTACAAAATCAAAAAAATACTTTCCTGTCATTTCGACGCTTTTCACGTCGACTCCTTTCTAAAGCGAGCGTGTTGTTTGAGCGCGAGTTATCGTTACGTCGACTGCATGACGGCGAGCCATGTTTCACACATTACATTCGGAACAAAAAATGTATGTTTTATTTTGAGATTATTTATAAATACATTATTTATAATCACAATAATAATGTGGTCTGAAAAGCTTGACTTTCTAATTGTGATAGTGTTTTAAAAATAATTTCCTCTAATAAGTAACATATTATATCGAATAATTAAACAGTGGTGAAGGTACAAAAAAAATAAAGTTGAACATTTACATACATGATAATAATATGTTTTACGATTGATTGTATAATATTCTAAACTGATATTTCTTTTTTTTTGTTTCTGTTATTACAAAATATGGACATAGTCGCACAGCCACTCTGATATTTTATAGACAATCAATCGTATTGTTTCTATAGCATCGAAATCTGTATTTAAAGTAGGCTTCTAGACTCATGCAGCCTTTTGAAAACTGCTGCAAAAAGATCGTTGAAGGTTTTATTCAAAGTTATGCGATCAAAGCTGGTTTGCATCATACATTATAACGTAAATTTGAAAACTATCTTGCGCAGTGTATATTTCAGTACACCGAGCTGAGCACTAACCATGGACCATAACATTCTGGACGCTAAAAATCTTGAATGAAATTACAAAATGCAATGGTTTTTTAATCATAAATCTTGTACAAATTTGCTGATCTTTGTTCTGTCCTGTCGATTTATTAGAAACTAGCATCTACCCGCGGGTTTACTCACGTTATTTCTATGGAAATGTTTCAAGGCTATATCTACCCCATGAGAACTGATTTATGGGTTCAAAAGTAGCCTATGTGTTATTCCAGGGCTAGAATTACGTCTCTGGTCCGGGGATCGGATCGGTCCGGCGATGTTTGCACAAAAGTCTAATTCAAGGCGTTCTGGTGTTCCGTAATACCAAAAATTATGACTGAAAACTTTTATAATTTCGGATAAAGTGTTGTTAATTTGTAACTAGACAATATAATCTATGTTTAAAAGTAATTTCATTGAATTTTAATTTAATTTTTTTTACAAAAAATCTACAAGGAGCATAGATAAAAACATTCAAATACAAAAAAAAAACACCAAAATTTTGTGGAAATATGATCGACTTACAAATCATTTTGGTATTCCGTTTGTATGTTCATCATAATATCGTTTTGCGAAGTTCCTCTACAAAGCCAAAAATGTCGCGGTTGGAAAATATGAGCAATGAAGTGCCTTTTTCGAGCAAACCTTACAAAGGCTTGTAAGTCCAGAAGTTACTCTTGCATAGGGCATTATATTTCAGAGTGGAGTCGTGAGCGCTATCCAATGAATACCTGATCACCAGCGGAGGGCACTGAAGAATGTATTGGATTTCTCCCGGATGGGCTCGAGTTAGTGCTAAGGCTGATTTCTTGAATCTTCAAGAGGCTCAGGCAATAAAACTGATCTTATTTGTTAAATTACAATACTGGAAACAGCCTACATTTTTATTTCTTGATAACTGTAGTTTAATGTATTTTATTTATAAATTATCTAGTAGTAGGTACCTATAACATAAGCTGCCACTACCATTATATCTTTTTACAAATCTTGTTCCGGCAATAACGAATAGGTAACTAAATTTGTTTTCAATTCGTTGGTATTTCGACTATGGGTGATTCTCCCAGGGTGGAAAAAAACATGTCCGGCTCGAAAAATCATACAAAAAGTATCCCTAGCCCTTTGATTTTTTTTATGATAGTAGATTAGACAAAGACAATAGGGGAGGCCTTTTTTAGTTTTTTAATATTCTTATTTTAAATATGTAAAAATAAATAAAATCCTTGGAAATTCTGACTTCCGTGGTGCGTCCGGACCTCATGTTCCTGTGTTAATAAATTTTTATATCATTTCCTGAAAACACTAGTACTTATTTACATAGGTTCACAATAACCCAGATAGTTACTTGCTTATTTGACGCTATTACTACACAAAACTAAGCTTTAGTTGACAAGTTACAACGAGATAACTTCGCGTCCGTCGTTTAGCTCTGATTCCCCTGGTGCGCACTAATTCATTCATAAATGCTGTACTTTAACATCTGCGTAAATAGTTGTTAGGTCGAGAGAAACTATCAGTTACGCCCCATCAGTGGTGTGTACAACAAGTGTGTATGTCTCCACGTCACTCTGTTATTTCAGTACGTAATCACTTTCCGTGGCTTGGTATCTAGAAATTCTGATTACCATGTTGACTATAAATTTGTTTATGCTAATCCTATTGTTTTATTAATTATGATAATTCATGCCTTTTGTGTTCCTAATTTTGACTGCATATTTCAATGTAAAATAAACCAGCAAATTAAGAAAATTTCTAAGATTTTGTAATTATTTTTGATTTCCGTGGTACTAATTTCCGTGGATTTTGCGGGTTGATTAACATCTCAATAATATTTTTTTACAGTTTTTATGATGTTTTTTAGGATAAAAGTTTATAATAAATACAAAATGAATAATTATAATATTTTTAATACAAAGATAAACATTATAAGTGTGATTTTTGTAAAAAGTTACTTGTATTTACAGTAATGATTTAAAGGTGTTTTTGTAAAAACTGATTAAAACTACAAACATCAAATAATTGGTCCTTAGTTTTAAGAAGCTTAATAATCTACTTACTACCGAAAACACATATTTTTATTGATAAACCAACCCATATTTGATTTTGGTGATATAAATTATGATTTCCGTGGACACCATATTTTTAAAATTGAATAACTCCGTAACCATAAAGCCAATAAAGTTCCCTTCACTACCAAAAAATTCAAAATTAAAGCTTCATTTAGAATATACTATCACGATGTGCAAATTCAACAAAAAAAAATGTGCCACAGAAGTCAGACAAAAAACGAGTTTTCGTAGAATCACGCCTATTCATTTCTATTTTTATAGCCATTTTTTAAGTTAAATTACCTAAGAGATTATTGTTTATTTTTATAAGTTAAACATAGGACTCTTATAGCTATTGCTTAGTTTCTTGACTCGTTGAGACGACGAGCCAATGTAGGTACTCATTTTATTAGAAGCTAGGTCATTGCCAAGCCAAGTAATAAATAGCAACGGTAATTCTTTCAACCCATGAGTTACGACGAAACGGCAGAAAATGACATCTATTTTTCAAAGAATCAGCAGTAATGTAGAATGTAAAGTATAGTTTAAAACCTCTCAATGAATTATTCAGGTTGGTGGCGGTGCGATCGCGACTCTACTCGATATTAAATCTTTGACGTAGATGTGCTCAAAACAACGGGGTTATTATGATGAACGGTAATAAAACGATAGTAGAATGTGAGGATGAAAAATATATATGTATTTATTAAGTTAGAATACCGCTCAAAAGATCCAAGATTAACTCACAGAATATTGGTCAGATCTTGATCAAAGTTACATACTTATAATGAACCACACTAGTAGGTACCAGCAGATTTATTTAGAAGCCAGCTTTCATATATTTAAGAATAATCTAAATTGGATCACGTATTAATAAGAAGTACTTAATTAGTACCAAGTAAGAATGTTAAATATGTTATAAGTTTTATTTGTTATATTATATGTACATATAGTTTTAACTATAGCGGAAAAAAGGATAAATTGAAAAATGCACGCAAGTTACCGACACGAATATTCCCGTCATATGCCGTTCCTCAGAATTAGTGCCAACATCGCAGTACCTTTTCCATTTGCCGCCGAGCGATCGAGCCATCAACGTCGAATCCAACAGGAACCTAAACCGGTTATTTATTTCCAATTCAGAAAGATAGTAAATGTGTATATCGTAAAAGATACAATACGATAGTCTTTATTCAGAAAGAAAATATCAATCAAGGGATAGAACAAATTAGAAGGTAAAACTAGGAGGTATACAATTAATACAATTAGAACATTAATTTGAGCCAACTGCAGACGGTTTCAAACAGTCTAAAGGTAGCTAAACTGAAGCTAACTGATCCATATCAAAACCTGTAAGAAGCGTCCCCGGGACATGTATTACCACGCTGCATGGCAAAGCTGATGCGCTGTGTGTGATACTCACCAGCTCTCGGGTCAAGGGTCTCTATGGGCCCATCAGGAGAAGCCAACGTCTAATATAGGTTGATGATGATGATAACCGCTTGTATAATGCAACTAACTGCAATTAACTTCAACTTCTACTCGCTATTTGTAAACAAAACTATGTTTGAAATTGTAATGAAGCAAAACTAATACACGACAGTGATACCTAAACTAGGTACACTGCCGAGCATAACAATTTTGTTCAAACGCCATTAAACCTAGCATAGATTAAACCAAGCTTAGTTTTAGTGATGCGAATTGACCGCTATTCAACTACCAAATGACAAAACGAGATAAATCGAGTGTTAGGACAGATAACAAGTCCATAGTGTGATAGGTACTGGTCCTATCATATCAAATTTCCTAAAAATCTATGAAAGTAAATAATTCGTGATATCTTTTTGGGATAATCACGATCCAAACGTTTAATGTTACCTGGTAAGTTAGATAGGTAACCCAACAAAATAATCATTGAAATCGGATTTTTGAGGTGGTCGGTCCTGCCAGGAATACTTTTTACGTTGTCATACACGACAAAATTGAAAATTGTAGTCTATATTTTATACAAAGTCTACGTCTATTCAATTTTTCGCCCGATTCCTTCAGTACTTTTGGCGTGAAGAGGTAACAAACATCTATACATCGATACAAAGTAGGATCCATCGATACCTACTACTTCATGGGCAAGTCTTTTGAGAATAATTAACCTACGTAAAGTTTGTCTTGTCAGTATAAAACTCAATATTATGACTCTCAGGACTTAAAAAGCTCTTGCATATCGTATTTAAGGTATTTTATATATTGTATTTAAGCAGCAGCATTTATAGAATTCCAACTCCTTGCAGCTTTTGATTATTCTAAATACGACTATCAAGACATCAAGTTAGTCCAAGTCGTTTAAGGCCTATTTATGAGTGAAAAACAAAAATCTACTGAGTTCAAATCCCCTTGCATCAAATTCGCAGCACCAATCCTATCGTTGACACAATCAAAAAGTGATGTTGTCATATGCTCGTGATATTCTGTCACATGTCATATGCATGCGATTAGCCCATCCCGCGGCATGGCCAATGTCATATAAAAGCCACATTTAACGTACCAATGCGGTCATGGGCTATATTTGAGCGCAGAATTGGTTTGTTTATCATCAATTTTGGACATTAGTAGAAATAATTGAACGTAACATTTTCGTTAGTCTGTATGCCAATCCGTTTACGGTTTTGGTGATTATTGAATGTTAATCGAATATGGTCACAGAATAGATAGGTAATATGTTTTAGGTAAAGTCAACAGTGATCAATAATATTAAATGATAATAATGTTCATCAGACTTTTATGAATTTTGTAGACGAAAAAAGAACAACGAATTTAGATTGATGTGTCAAAAAAGAGTTCACTTTAGCTCATTTTTCTTATTTAAGTATTCGTTATTTACCTACTTTTATATTAGTTCTTTTTATTCAAGAGTTGCATAATGTACTTTATTCATGACTATGAGAAAAAATAAGATTGGAAGGATAAGTTTATTAAATTGTGCATAAAATTTGATCAATTACCTTCTAAAATTAGGTATTTGTTATTTTCTTTATATCGTGACTACTTAATATTTAAAAATAGCGCCAATTCACTAATTCAGCAAAGAAAATAAACTATTTTTTATTTAAAATGTCGACCAATCAAATCTCGTGAAATTATTTGTACCTATTGTTTGCACAAGGAGTTTGTACTTGTATTGAATGCCTTTTGCGCAAAAAGGTTGTATATATTGGAGGTTAAAATAGGTTGTATATATTACAATATTTACAACCTTTATAGGTTGTATATGTATATATTGGAGGCATTGGAGGTCGAATATTGGTGTGTTCTAAATTCAAACACCAAAATAGTAATCAAAATTTATTCTTATTCACTGGAGTTATTCAAAAACGAGTAGGTAATACTTGATCTTAGGAGTTATTATCCAGAAAATATGTGTCACTTGGAGGCATAACGAGTGTATATAATAGGGATAATAGGTACAAGTTCAGTAAATATGGCTAAAAGGTACGCAGAACTATCTGCAATCTCAACCAGCCTATCACTATCGCATAAAAGCTGAACAAAGGAACGAAATCAAAATACTTTTTGCCTTTATTTTACCTGATTTATGAATGAAGCTAGGCCTAGCTTTGTATGAATGGGCAGCTCATGTTCTCTCGTATAATGAAGGTAAATCAGTATTTTTGCTGATTTACCGGCGCATTTTCGTCTCGCCTCACCATGTTATAAAACTTTTTCGTTAAAAATTTACCGTTTCATAGGATGCCACCAAGCGGTAAGATGATGCTACTTTAGAAAATTTCACCTACAAAGTAAAAGATGCGTAGACAGCACTGTCAAAGAAATTTTTCATTATTTTTTAATTATTATGTGAAAGGTTAAAACAGAGAATAAAAATGTAAATACCGTAAAACAGGGTTATTAGAGACTCCAAGGTATATAAAAATGGGCGAAATACTGCGAGCAAGACATAACCTGTAATAGCAGCGGTGGAAATATTTTTAGTCCTTGACTGTTCACTTTCTGTGCCTGTGCCATATCAATGGATCTGACTTCTCATTCTGCATTATGATGTTTTGCTCCAGTATTCCGTACATTTCTATTCACCCGTAAGTCTCTATTCACCCGTTTTACTGTATGTTATAATAGTAAAATGCAAAATATAGTTATGTTCCATTATTCCCACGTTGGTCTATAAAGTTTATTCTTAGAAGTTATTAGCGACCTGCAAAACAGATCTGCCTTCGAAAAGCGATCACCACTAAGCCTAGCGTCGGGGTAATAGCGTTACCTCGTTATGATGAGAGCCAATGAGAGCCTTGGTGAGCTTCTAGATCACCAGACTAGACCCTGTCTACTAGTGGACTTGTATAAACCATTGCTAATGATGAATGATATTACCACGTATTATGGTATAGGAATTAGTTTATGCCACCTTTGTGCCACCACACCAGGCTGTCTGTAAATTAGGGCCGGTACTAGCTGCGGCTTGTAGCGGCATTAATCTGTGACAGGGACCTTTTTGGCCCCTTCTTGAAGTTTTCTTCTGTCATATTATATTCTTAATTATCTTTATTAACAACGAAAATTACAAGTAAAGGAATAGAAAAATTACAACTAGTATTTACAATTGAAACCATTGAGCTAACTGCAGACGGTTGCAAACAGTCTAAAGGTAGCTCAATTGATCCATGTCAATACCAGTCGGAAGCGTCCCCAAGACACTGGCTGCATTACCATTATATTCTTTAGTTATATTATCCAGTTTCTTGTATCTATCTGGATTAAGACGTGTTTTGTTATATTGAAGTAAAAGGCCCATGAAATTGCTAAACGGATTTATTTCTTTTCTTATATGAGCTAAAATGTGTTTATAATGTAGTGGTAGGTATCTTTCGGTAGGTATCGCCATAAAGGGTTCATTGGCGCGGGCTGCGGATTCGCGGCTTTCCGACTCATGTTTTATAATCTCGTCAAGGGATGGAGGAACCGCAGCCCTTTTACACTTTCTAATCTCAAATTTACCTTCCAGAAGGTAATTTGTAAATCTGATTGAGACAACATAACCAGAAAAAACAGGTTCTCACACTAAATTCTGTGTTTTTATAACTACCTCCTTAATTAGGGCGTTACTTTCCCCCCATTGAAAATTTCATACTGGAATGTTGTATAGGTAGGAAACTACAAGTAGATTTAATTACATGAATCCAAGACCTATCTGAAATTGAGTGATTCTACGTGAAAATAAATAATAGATAATGCTATACAATTTACAACTTACAAACATATTGTATCGCTAGGCGGGAATCGAACCCGCAACGCAATCTCCTGCGTCGCAGGCAGACCTTCGATAGTCGCACCACATCGAAACTTACAGCCGTATTTACCCAAACCATAAACCAAATATTTACTTTCGAATAAACTGAACCAACCAATCAATGACCGCTAAAAAGCTCATACTGAAAAAGGTTTACGAAAATGAACCTATTTATACTTTATGCACACAAATATAAAGCTTCATCGTAAGACTTACGTGCCCTTTTCCCATAAAAGGGAACCCCACTAAAGCACACGAAGTGACGTGTGAATGTGGATGAATTAATAAAACTCGCAGAAATAGCTGAGAAGCAGTGATGAATGGAATGATACTCCGCTCACTTCGCAGGTGTTGTGGGGCTATGAAATTTACGATAAATAAGGTCAAAATTAAGACAACTTGAAGTAGAACTAGGTTTTTGAAGTCACGATAATATTTGAAACGCGTTTTTTTGTCTACATGGTTGAATTTGAGTTGATTTAGATGATGAATGAGTTTCGTTTCAAAAACTCATATAACTCATGAAATTCTCATTATTTAAGAGTGTATACCTAAGTGTGACCTATCATCGAGAGTACAATAAAGAAAGGAAGAGCTCTACTTGCCAAAATAGAAGTTTATTCAAATTTAGCTTAGCAATTAGGGCACAAAAAATAATAATATCAATAAATTCAAGTTGGCAAGGTATTTCGCCAAGAGCTCCTACAATCATCCGCTAGTTCTCTGGCCTCATGCTGACAGCAAGTGAAGCTGGAGATATCTCAGGCAGACTTCCGCACATCGCTGACATTGTACTAACGTCGTGTTTCATAGCGCCTGGAACAATCTCACTATACCTGATATCTGTAGTGTAGTGTAGGCGAAGTAACATTATCTAATATATGGTGTAGGTACATAATTTTTACATACCTACCTACATGTTAGTAGGTTTAGTGTAATATGTGTATTACACACACACAAACGAGTAGAGTAGATTACGTAGGACGAAAACTATATATTAAAGACAAGAAGCGC
Source organism: Eupithecia centaureata (assembly GCA_944547425.1). Taxonomy (NCBI): domain Eukaryota; kingdom Metazoa; phylum Arthropoda; class Insecta; order Lepidoptera; family Geometridae; genus Eupithecia; species Eupithecia centaureata. Next base: position 2,273,967 of record OX155681.1, on the reverse strand, counting down.
CTCGCGGTTTTACACGCGTAATTCCCGTTCCCGTGGTAATTCTGGGATAAAATATAGCCTATGTGTTATTCCAGACTAAAATCTATCGCAGTGCCAAATTTCATCCAGATCCGTTCAGTAGTTTTTTGCGTGAAAGAGTAACAAACATCCATCCATCCATCTATCCATTCATCTATCCATCCATCTATACATCCATATACATACTTACAAACTTTCGCGTGTATAATATTAAAAGGATCTTAAGCTTTACTCTAATTATAATAAGAGTTTCAAATTTAACTAAGGCAACACTCAAACCGAGAACAATTGTAAGGCAGCACAAAACTGTCAAAAAAATAATTTAATAGTTTACGGTCTTAGGATTAAAACTTTATTAAATCTTCGAGGTCCAGCAGTCTCAGATAGAAACTTAGTGATGCCAACATTCTCAGCTTGCCCTAGAACGTGGCAAATAAAAATGCCAAGCGATAATGCATTAAGCCACGTCGTATATCACATTGTCGTTCTGAGAATCAGGTATCACATTATGCTACGTGCACCTTTCAGGGTAAAGTGCATCCGGTAGGGGGTGGAACGTGGTGAATCACTTTGGGTGTGTAAAAGTCTGCTTTTAGCGCAATTTTTGTTTGTTTTGCAAAGTAAAGTGACGCTAAGTTAGCACTTAATCAAGGAATCACGATGGAAAAATAATCTTTGCAGATTCAATTTATTAAATGCATCTCAAATGTGAGCATAAAATACACACTTGAGGTTATTTCTATTGTAAAACTAAAAACATAGGTAGCTAGGATACTGTGTAAATCATACGTCATCTTTTGTTTTAACTATAAGTATATATATATTAACGAGTAGAAACGTCAAAATTAAAAATGAAGGCAGAGAATTACAACACCCAGTCGTTCATTAAAAAAAGAGAAAAAGAAAGTCTTGAACTGCTGAGCCCCGCATATCTTGGATGAAAATGCAGATAAAATACAAAGAAACATTTGCCCTGTATTTAACCCGTAGAAATATTATTCAAATTTTATAATAACGGGTAATTTTACGACTTCTTATCTTTGTATTCGGCCTGCGGATGAATTAATTGGCCAACCGGCATTAGGGAAATTCGCACCTCGGGAATTCATTGTTGGAAACCCTGAAATGGAATCATGAGTTATGCTTTACTTTGGTTTAATTTTTAAGGCTTAAATTTATTGGGTCTTTTTGCGATCTTAAATCTTGGGTAGGTACGAATAACAATTTCGAAAACTTTTATTATTATTATAAAAATTTATCATTATTATACCTTCGTAATGATAAAGGACTATTTTCAGTCATGCGCATGTCATTCAGATTTTTTAACAAAATATTTGAATCAAAATTCTTTCAAGTAATTCGTTCGGACTCTTAAAGAGGCTTCGGACTGGTGTTAATATGTATGAGTTGAGCTATCTCCAAATTGTTTGTAGCAGAATATTGCATACAATTTAGGAGTAGTAAGTTAAATCAACTGATTCAAATGTAAATTTATACTAGTGTTAAATTATTACTATATATAATGTTCTCTACCTATTAAACATTATTTTTATTGTTATATTCTTTATTGATTAAGATTTATTACATCTTCTTTCTAATTGGAATATGGCATTTATTATTTGATTATCTACTTTATTTAATCTTGGAAAAGCGAAAGCAGAACCTCGAAATGAGATGGTATCGGATATTTGTGGCATTTCCTAATACCTACCTTCCATTATAGCTACGTGTCTAGATTATTAGGTAGTAGATAATCGCTACGCTACCTATTAATTTGCCGAGATACCAACTACTATAGTTAGGTACCTACAATTATTGATAACCAAGCAAGCGAACTAATGCAATTAGAACTGAAGTCTGCCAAGCGCAATGCAATAAGGTGAACATTATTTCGATTTCACATTAATTAATTTTTTAATTATTTATTTCTATGTTTTGTGCATTGACCAATCTCTGACCTACTCCAATCTATGGACATTTGTGTTGTATGAATCAATAAACGAATTTAATTTATTATATAAATCAATTTCAATTTGAATACGGAGACAATAGTAAAGAACAGTCTCAATTAAATTAAGTCTCCAAAATAAACAATTCAACGCAAACGGTAAAACTAACCTTTTTATTTTTCCCATAGCGCCTACATTATTCATTATAGCAAACGTAGAAAGACTAATCCCACGGGTAACATGAGTATTTCTTCAGGGAAATCACTAATAAAAGCCTTGAGTAAGTGCCTCCGGCTTTACGTATTCAGAAACTGGAAAAAAGTGTGAACAGTCTTAAGAACGATTCGTATGAACCATGCTTTATATGAATAAATGAGGAAAAGTAGGGTGCAACTGGTCCGAATTTAAAATTGCAAGATTTAGGACTCGGACGGGTCCCCAATCTAAAAGTGAAGTGGACAACTCATTCAAGGTCGAGTTTTCATTCGGACGAGATGTACCTTAACCAGTGAGTACTACTACGCTAGTAATATCTAATACTTCAGTGACCCTAACCCTTGAAATCACAGTTCAGTGTAATGGCATATTATCTCCAATTCAGCGTAGCAATTCGGTATAGAATATTTATGAACCGTTGACGGACAACCAATATTCAAATGAAATCATTTATTCATATCAGACATGGATAATTACATATGTGGTATTTTATATACAGGTAGATTGATCCTCATATATTAAAGGCACATCACTGGCATGTGAATATCATAGCACCATATACGTATACGTGTATTTACATAATAATAAACAATGTGCTAAATACGGTAGGTTCACGCAAGTGTAAAACTGCAAGCAGTCATGAGCTATTTATTTTTAACTTCGGGACGACGACAAAATTTACTTTCAAATCCTTGTGAAGGGCAACGTCTATTAGGTATGTAGGTTTTCCCATAGACGGAAGCTAGGTAGGCGAGTAATAAAAATCTTTTATTTATAGCAAAGCAACATAAACAGATATATATATAGCTCTTTTTTAAACCATCTAATTTAGGAAGAGATACGAAGTTACTCTTGGTGGCCACCGAACTATGTGTTCGTAGGTAGGTATCTCTTCCTATAACAGACAATAGATTTTTTTAAATTTATAATTTTAACGTAATAATTATGATAACTAGTTAGCGCCTTGAGTGTTGAATCAAAAGATTTCTATAAATAAGTCAGCCCTCCTTAGTTGTCAGAACAAGCTACAACTTTCGTGGATTTTGTCCTTTGCTACTTTCAAAGTCGCGTAAATTATTTTCTAGACTGGTTCAAGTTGTTAACTGAATTTGAGGCTTAAATAATCCTACTAATACCTTTAGATTTAGAGGTGATTAATTTAAGTGAGCTGAGTATATTTTTCACGAAAGAGGAGGAAATATTTTTTTCGTGAATGTATAATAAAATCGAATAGAAAATACCTATTGCACACATAAATGACATGGAAATAAAAATTAGAAAACAATTTATAAACGATAGTTGGCGATAGGTATCTTTAGGTATGTGTTTATTTAACACTTATTTCGATGAGTGTTTTGATAAATTCATTCAAGAATCACTTAGTTAAGTTTTCATGTATTTTATTTTTTTACCTCATAATTTTTTTTAGTCAACCGATTTTTATGTTTACTTAATCTTTTGTTTGAGAGTAGGTAGTCTCATCCCTATAAATAAATAAATAAATCAGACGAGTAGTTTTTTGAGTTATGTATTTTTAATAATACGTATTTTATTAACTTCTAACACATTGAGGATGTTATCATTATTGAATTTAATGTGCAAAAAGTCAAATTATTTATCTCTCCCAGACAATCACATAAGTACTTACTAAATTCCACATGTTCTTAGCTATATTTATGTACTCTCAGTTATATTGTGTCTGAATTAGGTATGCCTAAATTAGATACACATTGCTAAACATAATAATAAGACCAGTCCATAAAAACAAAATTGAATGTGATGCTCAAATATTATGTTTATTCAGAACATAAAATCATTAAATTATGACTACTTGACGAAAAATATAGTGACAGATATTATTTTATTTGGGTATTAACATTATTAAATCACTACATAGTATAAAACAAAGTTAATTTCTCTGACCCTATGTCCCTATGTACCTAGGTCCCCATTTCCCCATGTCCCCATGTCCCCATGTCCCTATGTTCCTATGTCCCTATGTCCCTATGTCCCCATGTATGCTTAAATCTTTAAAACTATGCAAAGGTTTTTTTTTATTTAAAGTGATTCAAGGGGAAGGTTTATACGTATAATAAAATCGTGTGAATCCGGGGCGGGTCGCTTCGCTAGTATTATGTAAATTGTTAATTTTAAAAAAAGTGAATGGTTAAATCAAAATCAAAGTGCTTTAGACCTTACAGGAATCTTGGACAAGGGCACAAAAAGTGAATAGCGGAACGCAAAAAGTAGGTTTTTATACTTTTCAATTAAAACATGTTATGTTTCCTTAATGCCGTGTGCGTTTGTTGCATGGCATTCCCTTTTTCAATAAAAGCGAAATTGTTTTAACTTTAGTTATCTTTTAAATAAGTGTTCAAAAAAGATGTTCAGAAAATAGCGTCATTTGTGTCAGTGGAGCGTTTAGAAAACATACAGAATTAAAAAATGTACATAAATTGTTCCTATCCTTATCCTACCTTACTAATATTATAAACGTGAAAGTTTGTATTAATGTACAGATGTATGAATGTATGAACGTTTGGATGTTTGTTCCTATTTCACACAAAATCTAATGAACGGATCGGATCAATTGTAGTTTTGAATAGACGTAGTTATGGCCCTGGAATAACTCCTCCTCCTGTGTGAATTAATCAACATTGTTTCTTTCTTTCTTAGAGAAGTAAGAACTGAAATAACTCAAACTTAACGGCGTTTCAGTAATACAAGTTCTGGTAACCTACCCTTTCACCTGGTAGTCTTAATGAAAGACTTTATTAACAACGAAAATTACAAGCAAAGGAATAGAAAAATTACAACTAGTATTTACAATTGAAACCATTGAGCTAACTGCAGACGGTTGCAAACAGTCTAAAGGTAGCTCAATTGATCCATGGCAATACCAGTCGGAAGCGTCCCCAAGACACTAGCTGCATTGCCACGCTGTATGGCAATGCTGATGCGCTGAGCCAGATATTCTTAATGAAAAGAACCGGAACTTCATTTAAACTTCACGCTTCAAACAGCTTACACAATCTTAACTTTTATCACAAACGTTGCAGTTTTCAGCTTTCAATTATCAAAGGATCTTTTAAACTTCTTTGCTTACTCGCTGTATACTGTATACCTGAGAAAAAATAATGAAAGAAAATAAATAAAACCTTTCTGAAACTAAAATAGAGCTGATAGTCCGGTCAATTTAGACATTTCGAAGTTACATAAAGTCCCAACAAGCTGAAAATCAGTGAAATTGTTCAAGACATAATTATAAACAATGTCTAGAAGTTCCCGTGTATGCAAAAAAAATTCAAGGTCAGAGGTAAAAAAAATGAGTTTTCCGGGATTTTCAGCAAAACGGTAAATTTTATCACCCTCATTTTTTGGTCTAAATTGACCGGACTATGAGTTTACAAAAAAAAAAGAAACCATACTGATCCAAAATGATTTTTTAAATCAATAATTTTTATGTTTTTAGGATTACGAAATGAATAATTCCGTTTAGCCGAACCGAAGACTTTCGGACTATGAGTTTACAAAAAAAAAACGAAACCATACTGATCCAAAATGATTTTTTAAATCAATAAATTTTCTGTTTTTAGCATTACAAAATGAATAATTCCGTTTATCCAAACCGAAGACTTTCCCACGGTTATAAAGTAATTTATTGAATAGAAAATATTGGTTTTCGATGGATTGTTTTCTCTGAACACGAAAACTTTTAGCGATTTCCAAGACTGTTGCCCTTCCACCGAAAAGGAACAGTGAATATATTAACAGGCTAACTAATATTTAAGTCAAAGAAAATACGAATTTGAACTCCTGACAATTAGGTGGCTTTTAGGGTTTCGATCAGATATGTGATCCATTCAGTATTTTTGGCGTGAAGAGTTACAAATATCCATAATATTACCTATAGTATCATTTTTATATTTGTTGGGGTAGACGTGTTCTTGAGTGGAGACCGCGACTTGGCAAACGTAGTGTAGGACGCCCTCCAGCCAGGTGGGATGACGATCTGCGAAAGACTGCTGGCAGATGCTGGATGCGTCAAGCTGAAGACAGGGCGCTATGGCGCTCATTAGGGGAGGCCTATGTCCAGCTGTGGACTAATATGGGCTGATGATGATGATGCTTTTTATTTTACACTCGAGAATGATCGTAACAAACTTCGTCTAAAGCGAATCTTCCCCTTCGAATTCGTCATAGTCTAGTTTGCATCATTATATCAGCAAAGAAAGGTCCACTGCTGGACAAAGGCCTCCTTCAAATGACGTCAAATATAGGGTCCTCTAACCATCGAATCCCTGGAACCTCTACTTATAGCATAGAGTTAAAAAAATTAAAACTAGTATATACAATTGAACCAATTGAGCTAACTGCAGACGGTTGCAAACAGTCAAAAGCTAGCTCAACCGATCCATGTCAATACCAGTCGGAAGCGTCCCCAAGACACTGGCTGTAATTTATCAAGTAAATAATCATTGATTGTAATTTTCGCTGTCAATTGAGTACATAATTATCCCCTAATATCATTATAACCCCTAGTAAAAAGCTCTGCTAAGCTTATAGCTAGATGATGCAATGTGGATTGTCCAGCATTATTTATTTATTCAATAATCATAATATGCAGAACAACCAGACCCCAAGCTCTCACTAAATTCTCAAAATCTAATTCATAGTCGTAAATTAATTCCTTTTAGTACGGTTCTGGGGATACTAAAAAGTTAGTGCCCTTCCAAAGGCTGAGAAGAATCTGAATTAAGTCTGAATGAAGTCCGAATGGTAGATTACATCTGGATAAAGAAAAGAAATAAGAGAGGAGACTTATAAAGTTGGAGGCTTTGAGTATAATTTGGTTTTCTGTATTTTTAAAAGTACAAGGTGTCATGGAATAGCCTACTAAACCGGAATAGGGTGATTAGACCCAGTTTTTTTTACAAGACATGAAGAAGTTGATTGTCTTGACCGTTTTTTTAATCATATTTCATCAAAATTTGTCGCTTTTTACCATAACATTTACCATACCGAAAAAACTTTTTATAGATGATAAATTATATAACTTTCTAATGTACAATACACCCGAGCGAAGCCGGGACGAGTCGCTAGTTACGTACATAACTGCCACAGCTCGAGCAATCATTATCTAATTTTTAACATTTTGTGGTTTACGGAAAGGGCAAAAGATCAAACTTAGATTCGTTTCCACAAAAATCGTAAAGCGAAGTGATAAATAATGTGGCCGATGAAACTCCTGAAAAAGTGCTAGTAACCCCATCCCTGCCAAGGGGCTCATTGAGAATTCATTACCCTTTATTCTGGCCCTCTACCCTTCGACGGGTTACCTTTCAATAACCTATAGATAAATGGTCTACCTGGTACCGTAAGTGGTTAAAAGCATGAATAAAATCACGCATTTACGTACATAATAGGGAGGAATATTACGACATACTTACGAATTTTGAGTGAAAAAATTCTTCACTGTCTAAAGATGATTATAAGATGTGGTTCAATATGAAAAAAGACCTAAGTGGCGCGGTAGGCGAAGGTCGTCCTGCTGGGCTTAAAGTTACGGGTTCGATTCCTGTATTGGGACAAATGTTTGTCAACATCATGATCTGCAAATATTTTTATCGAGATTTTGTATTATTAAAATTCGTTAAGTATTGTATAGCACACCTATTTGAACAAATTTAATAAAACTTGGTAAATAATGATAAATCCAAGCTAATGTTACCCAGCACAACTGACACATTGATTCTTCTAGGAAAAGCTAAAAACTTTCAATTTATATTCAAAAACCCAATGTAGCATTTTATTGTAACCAGTTTCTATAGTAGGTACTTATTAAAATTTTATCGAGTTGCGGAAAACAATTTAAATAACAAGGTACGTAAGGTTAGAGATATTTGTCCTTCATTCTTAAAGTCGTAGACCCTTTTTATGTTTCGGATTATTAATTTTATACTTTTTTACTGTACCAGTGTCAAAATAAATGGTTTTTGCTTCTTTTATTCCTTGTCTTTCGTGCATTTGTTTCTATTTACAAACTTGTTTCAACGCCATCTGTTGAAATGATTTTGAAGTAGGTAATGGGTAGGATACCCATCCAGAGTGTTCCAGATACCACCACCTCCACTTTGTGAGATCCCTACAATACAGAGGCATGGCTTATTCGCAAGTGGGGAAAGAAGTTGCACTCATATGTACGCAGATGTCCCTAAAGATATATCTTATTAGAAATATCTTTTTAGGTTTCTATGCGACGTCAAACTTCGACACAGAGCTAAGGCCTTGAATCACGGTCTGAGGATTTTTATTTATTAATATATCCTTACTACTATCACTACATAGTATAAAACAAAGTCGCTTTATATGTCCCTATATCCCTATGTCCCTTTGAATGCTTAAATGATTAAAACTACGCAACGGATTTTGATGTGTTTTTTTTTAATAGATAGAGTGATTCAAGAGGAAGGTTTATACGTATAATAAAACCGTGCGAAGCCGGGACGGGTCGCTAGTAAGGTATAAATACGAAAGAAAAATAAACTATGTGTGTCTGTCTGTAACGCTTTCACGCCTTAACTACTGAACCGATTTAAATGAAATTCAAGCACATGTCTCAGCGTTTGTTTCTAAAAATGGCACGACAGCAATTTCCCTCAGAAACTAACTTATTACTTTCTTCAGTCAGATTTCAAAGTGTTTCTCCATAGTAAAATTAAGTTTAAAAGATCATAGGTGTTAGGTAAGTTCTTCCGTAAGGAATTCAAGGTCAAAACTGAGCACCTTCATTAAAAAACTTGAGGGTGATGTCACTGTAAAGATTATCAAAATCTGAATGGTATCAACGACTAAACTTGGAGGGTGAGTTGCTCTTGGGATGAATTAAGAAAAAATAATTTTACTCGGACAAAGTCGCGGGGTATTGACATAAAGGTAAACATCACGCAGAAGCAATTCATATCAATGTATATTTATTAATTCATTTGAGACATCGAGTCTCCCCAAAATCTTCTAACTACCCTGAGTTCTAAGTGTTTTCTATCTATGATAAAACATATCTATGTACCTATAATTCAATCACCTAATATCTACCCAAACACAAGCCTGCTTATCTTGGGACTAGCTAAATGATGCTATGTTGATTGTCCAGATTTTTTAAATTAAATTAACTCTAAGGTCTACTAACTTTAGATTGATAACATCATATTTTAACGAGAAGAATGACTACACTCAATAGTACTTGCAATTAAAATTTAACAATGATTATTTAATATATTTATTCCATTAGAACTTTGACACCTTAACCTAAATACAGTATAGTACCTTAATGAAAGTATATGTAATTTTACTAAGTTCTTTTAAATTCCTAACCATAATATCCTTAAACTTTAGAAATTCAATATTCGGTTATTAACATTGTTATAACATTTACATTCTAAGGTCATGCATATGATAATAAGTTACCTGTAAACGAGTTTTATTTAAGAAGAACTCGTTTACGATGTGATAATACGCCTGTCACAAAACTACTGTAGTGCACGCACACGTAACGAAATCGACTCGATTTATGAAACAAATAATTTTAATGTTACGAGAAAACTTAAATTCATTTCTTTACTTAATCATACTACTTACTCTTACTAATTAGTTTTTATAACAATCTAATTGCAAAAAAATATGACAATGCATATATGAGCCACTGATGAGTAAGCAATTAGGTAGAGATTTAATATCAACTTGACAAAAACACTTTAATCCAATAAAATCCATCCAAAAGGTATTTACCGTAGTTTAATCAAAATCAATGTACAAACATTTGAAAAGGTATATTTACACTCGATAGTTGGCCTGAACGACCTATTCTGTCTTCAATTTGACTTTGCTAAAGTAAGCAACAAAGCTACAAAAGGTTGAGTAAAGTGTCGTAAGCAAACGCAAACGAAGTTAACAAAAAATAAGGCGCTAATCAGAGAGTCCTAAGTCCAACCCTGATATAGGCAGACAAATGTTGATGAATGATGAAACACAATAATAAATGCCATACGAAAACGTAACTAAACGAAAATTTCTCGAAACTATAGACTTCGCAAACCCAGACTAGGCCCAAAACTTCACGGAAACCCCAAAACTAAAAGGTGCCCTTGAACAGGTAGATAATTTGCATTCGTATTATATCCGCGAAGAGAGATACACGAAATATTATACACGATAATGTTGCTACAGTTAATATTAATTTTTGTTGTTGTTTGGTTAGCGTTCTTGCGATGGACCCTGCGGAAGAAGATCCAATGTTTCCAACAGTTCAAGAACGAAGTTCCCTCGCTTCCCATCATTGGACACGCTTATCTCTTCACTGGGACTGGAGAAGGTTGGTTGTCTTTATCTTCTACTACCTCTTATGTAATACGATCACTTGCCCGTTCTTGAGGGTATACCCTAATCACCACGTCAGAAGTCGGATTGGTGATCGAAGCAAAGTTGTTCAATTGACACAGATTCTATCTAGATAAGAGATACTTAGACAAGATTTATTAAATTATTAAATGCATAATACTTTTATGGCATAGCATAAAATATTAATATGAAGCAATGGACTTGGTTGCCTTATCCTTTAAAGCGGTATCTTCCAGCTAACCAAAATTTTTCTCTTCTTCTAGTTACCTTATTCTACTCTTTCGAAACACATGGGCTAAGTCGGACGGTCGATTCTTAAGCCGAGACCGCTACGGTCTCAAAGTAGTCACACTAAAAATAGATATATATATAATAAATTATATTCTATAAAGAAATATTCCCTATTTCCCTTGGTCACGCCATCACGCGTGAACGGCTGTACGATTTCGCTTATTCTTTTTTCGTTGTGTTTGTGTCTGGACGGCCTAGCTTCAGCCTCGCGATGTATCGGTCTTGGCATGAATTTGGATAAAACCAAAGTCATGATCAATGGCCACATTGTTCCGGGACCGATCGTCGTAGATGGTCACCTTCTTGAAATTGTTTCCGAGTATACTTACCTTGGGCAGATTGTACAGCTAGGTAAAAACAATTTTGAGAAGGAGGCCAAGAGGAGGATCCAGCTAGGCTGGGCAGCATTTGGGAAACTACGTCAAGTCTTCTCTTCATCCATACCGCAATGTTTGAAAACGAAAGTTTTCAATCAGTGCGTCCTACCCGTAATGACCTACGGAGCTGAGACGTGGACACTCACGGTAGGGCTGGTCCACCAGTTCAAAGTCGCCCAGCGAGCTATGGAAAGAGCTATGCTCGGAGTCTCTCTGAAGGATAGAATTCGTAACGAATACATCCGACAGAGAACCAAAGTTATCGACATAGCTCAAAGAATTAGCAAGCTGAAGTGGCAATGGGCCGGCCATATCTCGCGAAGAACCGACAACCGTTGGGGTAAACGTGTTCTTGAGTGGCGTTCTTGACCGCGACTCGGTAAACGTAGCGTAGGACGCCCTCCGGCCAAGTGGGATGACGATCTGCGAAAGACTGCTGGCAGATGCTGGATGCGTCAAGCTGAAGACAGGGCGCTATGGCGCTCATTGGGGGAGGCCTATGTCCAGCAGTGGACTAATATAGGTTGATGATGATGATGATGATTTATTAAGTTTAAGCGTTTTTTGCGGGTATTTAAACGCGATAAATACCCGTACATAAATATACAATAGATATTATTTTTTCTTATGATGGAAATACGAATATAATTTTCATAACTAAAATAGGACAACGTCTCGGGTCAGCTAGTATAATATAAAAACGCAAAAATTGTGACGGAACATTACGACGGAAACTTTTTGAAATTTTTCTTTACCATAGGTACTTATTTATGAGATAATAAAATTAAATAGGATTCGCATTCCAGGTTCTACACCTACATTGCAAAATTTCACCACGATCCTTTCAGTAGTTTTGGAGTAAAGAGTTAATAAAAATATGGTGTTTAGGGTTATTAGGTAATTCTTAGTTAAGGTCGTAGATTTGATTTTGTTTTTTGATTAATATTTTATTTCTTATAATATTATAAAAAATATATTTGTACATTATATGTATTCTACACGATATCCTACTTACATTGATGTCCGCTGGATTTTTATTTTGTGATCTCTATGTATGTATATCAAATAAAATACCCATCTACATACCTATAGATTTTTAAACCTGAACGCAATCATTAACAGCCCTCACTTTACCTTAGGTGATATGATTAAGGGCCTATAAATAAACTCAGTAAAGTAAGTTAAACGCATACATTGGTTACAAAATTATAAAAAAGCAAAGGATCCCGAATAAAAGGTAAATGATTAATTTAGAGTTCGAGTTAGCCCAGTTGAGCGATAAGACCGCCAACTGTCGCTTGTATTGTCGCTAGCAGCACCTCGCGGGTTCACCCGCATAATTCGCTTTCCCGTGGCAATTCCGTGATAAAATATAGCCTATGTGTTATTCCAGACTATTATCTATCTCTGTGCCAAATTTCATCTATATCCGTCGAGTAGTTTTTGCGTGAAAGAGTAACAAACATCCATACTTACAAACTTTCGCGTTTATAATATTAGTAGGATTGTTTCGTTTGTAAATTATTTTTTAGCTAAAACCTAGATATCCAAAGTATTGCTATAAACACAGTTTCGAATCATGTAAACTGTTTTTCTGAAGTAACATTTTAATTAGTTATTTGTATAGCTAAAGGCAAGGAGGGATATTATCTCTTCAGTTTCGAAAGTTTTATTTTAAAAACATTTAAATTATATATTAGGTATAATATAAATTAATATTTACATATATTTCAGCAAAAATGAAAGGTATCCAGGCATTGGGTCGCGAAGCCGTGAAGCAAGGAGGCGTGACCGTCATGCAGTCGTGGATTCTAGATGCATTTTATGCAAGTAGGTGTTATTTAAAACCTAATTTATTATAATAAGTGCTTAATAAATTATTCATTGAAACAACCTCACATAGAGGCCAAAGTTTGCACAGGCTGTTTACTGAGCGGTGAAAATAACGGATTGTGAAGACTGAAAATATGCCTTGGAAGAATTACAATAGAGTTCGTTGTTCGTTTGTTACGTACTTTGCATGTTGGAGGCATAAGCCATGAGGCAAGAATACCGTGTACTATTTGAGCTTAAACAAAAAGTATTGATCTGCGAAAAAACGTAATTGAAGGTAGGTTTGTAGATTTTTCGATCTATATGTTTTAGGCGAATAATTTTCTACTTGCCTGCATAGTATTCTTTTATTTTAAGTAAATAAAAAACACATATAACACGCGGAACAAACATCTGCAGATTGTACAAATATTTAAATATTTAGGCGGGAACCAAACCCGCAATCTCCTGCGCCTGCTACCTTCGCCCGCTGTGCCACCAAGGTTGTCATTTACAGTTCTTGTTTATTTTCAGTGGTAGCTGATGCAGAAGTAGCTGAAGTAATTCTAAGAAACTGTTTGGAAAAGGACGACTCCATGAAAACGTTGAAGTCTATATTCGGAAATGGATTATTGGTATCAGACGGTAAAGTTTTGATCAACTTCAATGTTAGGCTGCGTTTCCACCAGATATATGCACCGGATGCGTTTGTAAAGACCGCATAGAATCGCTTCATTTCCCTACCTAGCTTAGCGCGGAACACTCCTACACAGCAGTAGTTACAATCTAAGGTGCGCTTCTGATTTTTATGAATATTGGTTCTTATCAACATAAACCTATCTTGCTACCACAGAAATCTAAATAATATTAGGATTTAGCTTTCTATACAATATACTTGCTCATCTCTGGTGGAAACGCAGCCTAAAGGTCGCACTTTTATAGCTTTAACAAAGATCACAACAAATACACCATGAAGCTACATTGGCTTGATATGTATTGACAACCATCGATAGCTATTAAAAAAATACATATCGATCGAACAACGGCTTGGTCGTCTTTATAGTGTAGGGCCGCCGCGGCCGGTTGGATATCTCGTCACGCCAGCCTAAATGACATCATCCGACGGGGCTTTGTTACCATACTAGCTATTCTCGAACCGAATGTCCTGTTCTATGAAAATGTTAGAAGGCCCGACGGTATGACTGGTTATGGGAGTTGGGGAAGCCCATTGTGTGGGAAGCTATATGCTTCGACACACTTGCGCCTTCCTATTTTTCCAGGACATCCTATAAGACGAGCAAAATAGTTGTTCTTAATTTTAGAAAAAAAATAAGAGTGTCAATAACTTCAACTCAAGATTCTTATTCTTCCAGATATCTTTAAACGCTTATAAAAATCTGACGTTTTGAATAATGTTTAGTCATATCAGATAAGACTTAAAATTTGTTCTTTTAGTTCCAGAATGGCGCTTGCGTCGTAAAACCCTGAACCCAGCATTCACCCAGAAGTACCTGAACCAGAACGTGAATATATTTCAGAAGAACAGCTCAATTCTGGCTGACAAATTGAAGCATGTGTCCAAAACTGGCCCTTTCTCGATCTACAACTACATTACTCCCTATGCTTTGGACTCAGTTTTTGGTAAGGCTCCGCGAATATTTATGATTAAAGATGTATTCTTTCCCTTGACATATAGATTTGGTGGCACACTTACAGTAGATATAGATAAAATAAATAACAATGCTGGACAATTTCACTCGCATCATCTAGCCCTAAGCTAAACAGCAGCTTGTGTTATGGGTACTAGATAAATGATACATATAACATCTTACAATACTTTTTATAGATTGAATCCAATTTTAGGTTTCCGATTATCAAAATAAAACCCTTAATGCCTGAGTCCGCAATACTCTCTGAGACTCTGACTCTGAGACTCTGACTCTGAGACTCACAATAAGCTGTTTTTTTTATTAACGTTATTGTGTTTCAATTTCAACATGTACACTTAATTTTCTGAACTGGTTTTTCAGAGTCAATCTACGCCTTCAAGATCGGTGCACAAAAGAACCCCCAACACCCAGTGATGCAAGCCCTCTCAGTCTGTTGCGAGCTGGTCTCCAACCGGCTCTGCCTACCCTGGCTGCATAACCAGGTGGTCTACGAGATGACGACACAGTGTGCGACGCTGAAGAAGAACGCGGAGCTCATCTTTGAGTTTATTGATGAGGTTAGAACATTGATCGAGTAAGACTTCTAATCGAAGCAAGACGAGAATGTCTACATTATATGACATGACTAGTTTATGTACAAAGTCGCTGTCTCTGTCCCTATGTCCCTATGTATGCTTAAATCTTTAAAACTACGCATCGGATTTTGATGCGGTTTTTTTTTTATATATATATTTTTTTATTTATTTTATGGTATACAAATAAGCACTTATTTTATTCAAAAAGCTTAACTAAAACCGTGATTCGGTTTGTCTGAAAGCCTCTTAGACCAGTGTTCACCAAAGGACAGTCGGACAGTTATCACTTATAAGCTTCATTGATTTAGCTAGAGATAGAGTGGTTCAGGAGGTTGGTCTAAACGTCTAATAAAACCGTGCGAAGCCGAGACGGGTCGCTAGTTCAGAATATTCCAAAGATGATCGTAGTCATACTAAAATCTGTGGATTATTCATATTACAGAGAACGATAGAATTAGTCCTAAAATATTCAAAACACTCAAAATGTGTGTAAATTTTTCAGAAAATCGTCAAGAAATGTAAAGAATTCCGAGCTAATTGTGATACTGAAGCTGAGGATTTTATATCAGGTAAGAAAAAAATAAAAAACACTGTCTGCACTCTAGTAGTTTTAACGAGCAAAGTAATAATTTAACAAACATGAATTGGAGTCATATTCACTTTATATCAGGCGCTACATGCCTACATTGCAAAATAAACCCTCTACTTATTCCAGATAAACCAAAGAACACGTCAAAGTCAATGCTACAGCTGATGGTAGAAACCTCATCCAATGCCAACGAGACCCTCAGTGATGAATACCTTCGCGAGGAAACCTTCGTAGTAACGTTTGCAGGGACCGACACCACGTCTGTTGGCTTGTCTTTCATATTTGCGATGTTGGCCAGACACCCTGATGTCCAGGAAAGAGTTTATGAAGAGTAAGTCTCCATAAAGATATACAACATACAATATACAACAGTGAAATCAAAAGACAGGAGAGGCTGTTAAAGGATGCTGATTAATGGGAATGTGCTTTTAGTTTTACCAGCCTCTTTTGTCTTTCGAATCGTCTAGATTTTTTTTTAGAAAAGTTTTAGACAAATTGGGATTTTGTCCAGGAAGGCCTCCCAACTAAAATGAAGACGATAAAATATGGTAGAAAGTGAGGAAACCGCGGAATCGAAAAAGCTTGTAGATTTTTAGTAGCCCCTACACAAACCTTATAGCAGGATTGTTTGTCCATTGTTGATCCAGCAGTACCGAGTTCTACCAGCAAATGGTGGCCCGAAAGCTGAACAATATACTCTGATTGAGGACATAGATGGACGTCATGATGTGAGACGTAGTCAATTTCATTGTGGAACTACATAGTTCCAAGGTAGTAGAGATATAAAACAAGGGCAGCTATCGAAAATGACTAAGGAAAAAAAAACTTTGTAGAATTATAAAAGCTCCTATACAAACCTTATAGCAAAATTGTTTGGAAATTGCAGCAACCTATAAAAAACGTGCCCGTAGTTAGAAAGTTTAGACATGTGTTATGTTTCTGAAACTATAATTTTTAAACACAGGAACATAGACAGGTGCTAATGTAAGTAATAACTCGTTTTTCCAGAATCATGGAAGTAATAGGGGACGCGAAGAAACCCGTGGAAGCTGAAGACTTGCCGCAACTGAAGTACACGGAGGCGGTCATCAAGGAAACGCTGAGGATGTACCCACCAGCACCTCTGATGCTGAGGAAAGTTGACAAGGACATCACTCTGCGTAAGTTTTAGAGCAAACTTTGTTTGGACTATGAGTAAGAATCCTTTAATAACTCACCTGAATAAAATTGGACCGAACTAGGGTTGGCGGGAGCATGTTCTTACCGACCCAAGTATCTATTCTCTTTTCAAAGGTGGTGACCCCATGCGAGTAACTAAGGCTTAATAATCAGGCACCGTTATAGATGGGCCTCCTCTAAACACACCTCGTAATTCACTTTTCTAGGGTACTGTTTAACATAGTATAAATTTAACTTTGGATCACTTCATCAATGTTTTTCCCATTAGAAGGATGTAGATTTTGTAATCCTTGAAGTAACAGACCAGCAGTACTTTCAACTTCATCAATATTTGTATGACTGTAAATTTTTTTTGAACTCGTTTAATTCTGATTGCATCCTTATCCTATTGCCTATAAGACCGCTCATTTTACAACTTAATCAACTTGTGTTATTCAACTTATGTTATTTTCCTATACTGTGTATATATTTTGGTGTACAATAGAAAGTTATTGATTATGATGAACTCCTCACAGCTTCAGGTAAATACCTAGTGGCTGGCACAGGCGTCATGATCAACATCTGGGCAGTCCACCACAACCCCAAATACTGGGACGAACCGGAGCAGTTCCGACCTGAGAGGTTCTTGGAGGCAAAGCCGAAGCACCCCGCAGCTTTCCTGGCCTTCAGTTACGGAGTCAGGAATTGCATTGGTAAGATGGACACTTTACTAAAAAATCTAAAGCTTGGGTACCTAATACTAGCCATAAATATTTAATACAGTTAAATACAGTTTTTACAGTACTGTAAAGTAGTGTAGTAGTAGTAGTGTAGTAAGCATACAGCTGCTTTGATGCTTAACTGTATTTAACTGTAGATCAATCGATGCTAGGGACGATTTTTATAGTTTTTTAGACTGTAAAAACTAAATATACTTATTCATTATTTACATATGACATACTTATTCATTATTTATGTAAATGGGCTAACAATGCATTAAGTATGTGTTGGAAAAACACCAAAGTTCAATCTCTTAACGAGGGATATCATCAGAGTCAGTGCTGTTCTAGATTTGCTAATCAAGCATTTTATTTTACAAAAAAGAATTTTCCTTATAAAAATTCCTTCTACGAATGTTTTCCGAACGTTGCCAAAATATGTAGTAATCCAGAATGACTCGTTGGTATTTGATTTACGTATCCTTAATTGTTTTATATTTACAGGTGCCCAGTATGCTATGATGTCTCTTAAAACCTCTCTATCCACTCTAATCCGGCAGTACCGTGTTCTGCCAGCAAATGATGACCCGAAGGCTCAACAGACTCCCTTGAGGACACAGATGGACGTCATGATGCGAGACGTAGACAACTTCATTGTACAACTAGTTCCAAGGTTGTAGATAAATAAAATGACTGTGCAAAAAGACAATAATTTACTGGCGCTTGAAGCTTTAAAAGATACCTGAGAAATGTTAGATTAGTATAATGGATTACAAAATAAAAGATTAAAATAACTTTTCTTTTCTTTTGTCCTTTATCATTATCACATTATATATTAATTTGACGAAGTTCTAAACGAAATAGAAGGCCTAGGCGCAACATTCGGTGAACGACAACGAAGGACAGTCCAAAAATGCTTAAATAATATTTTTTTATAAGTAAATGTTGAGTTTTACCATAAATATGTCACGTGATATATTGATAACGAATAGATATAGAAAATATAGATATAAGTAGGTAGATGGAATGTTCGACTTCATAGATTTCGATGCCATCAAGCGGATTGAACATTGAACGAATTTACTTTCATATAAAGGCTTGCCATGTTGTACTTATGACAAGACATTTCGCTAAGACGTTTGTCTATCAAATAAACTACGCTATCCTTTGAGCGATGAAGAATGTAAAATAGAATAGCTTCATAGAAAATGCTAGTTGACTATGCCTATATTGGTAATATACGCTTTACAAAACCTAACAAATACAGGACCAAGGAAAATAATAGAAAACTTTTTTAAAATCATAAGAATCTAGCATACAGGCAAGCTTTAAATTTAAATAATATGGTGCCTCTGGTAAAATCTATTTATTTCCCAGAACAATTGTTTGCTTCCCAGAGCAATGTGCATACCTAATTCGCTCAATCGCATCAATTTACAAAAAGAGTATTACGGATATTCCAAGAAAATTGCTTATGGTTTGATCTATTCCTAAGAAGCGATCATAAATGTAAGCTGGAATAAAAAATTGCAAAAAGATAAATTAATGCAAGATGTTTTAAGCTTCATACTATTTGCAATAGGGTTTGAATTTGCACAGTCTCGTTTGGTCAGTGCTTCCGGACATGGGGAGTAGTTCCCGACTAGACAAGTTGCTGCTAATATTGCAGGGGTGCGCAACATTTGAATAAGAAAGTTTTATATAGGACCCGGGAAAAGCCACAAGCCATTTTGGGTACGATAACTGGAACTTTGGATCCGACTCAAACTAAAATTTAGACTTTACAGGACACTTGGCTTCGTCAGTAAGTTCAAGTTATCTATGCTTAAAAATAGGAAATAGAGTGGTCACTATGATTTTTTAACCTACTTCAATCTTTTTAAAGTAAAGTTAAAATCAACAAAGTGTTGATCAACACGAATGAACAGTATTTATTTGATAATTCATACTAACAATATAAAATATTAATAATATTTGTAGTTTATGATAGGTTTATGTTATGTAGTGTAAGTATTTATGCTTTTTCTTTAACTAAATAAATATATTCAAGTACCACTATCTTTATTTTTATATCGAGGTAGGCAATACTAGCATATTCCAATCCAAGGAAGAGATCGCTCAAAGCGACCTTTATACATTCTGTATTCTACGCATTTCTGTATGTATTTCTTTATTACTTCGTGTGTTCTAAAGTTTTTTAAAGAAGGTAAATATGTGGCCTATTAAACCTAGAGTAAACGTTGAGGAAAGCTGCAGTTCAGGAGAGTTCAGTCAACCCCGGCGTCCCGAGCTAGCCTGCTCAGTCTTACGTGCACCAGGCGCCGGGAAACCAAGAAGGTAGGAAACCTTTTCATTTTATTCTAGAGTGTTATAACCTCATTCGGGGAAAGCGTTCTAGTTATAGATCACTGGCCACTTTTAAAAATAACCTTTGCCATTAGAATCGATTTCGTATTTCATAGAAACATTCGAATAGATAGGTTTGGTCTGTAAATTAATTAAACTCAGTTTAAATTGGACTAAGGAAAATTAAACGATTTGTTTGTTAGAATAGCTGATTTATATGGTCAGATATCTTTCGAGCGATTTTCACTTTCATGGTAAACCTGCTATGTAGTTCCAGAAATTACACATTACAAATAAACATTAGTCTTTATTAACAACGAAAATTACAATAATAGAATCTAAGAAATAACAACTAGTATACATATACAATTGAAACCATTGAGCTAACTGCAGACGGTTGCATTGGGTACTAGATAACTGATATACTTAGGTACATTATAAAATATATAACACAGATAATTATTTATTTTTATAATAAACTAACTACGTCGCTCGGCTTCACTTGGGTAAAAATGATGAAAAGAAGCCAATGTTTTATTCTAGGCCTACGTCTATTCAAAATTTTAGCCCGATCAATCGGAGGAATAGTTCCAAAATCCGATACGTAAATGTAAAGATATAACCATACATAGGGACATAGGGATATAGGGACAGAGAAAGAGACTTTGTTTTATACTATGTAGTGATGGTGCAGTGCGACAGAAATTACTCAGAACACTCGGTTCAAATACAAACACCTGCAGATAACAATAATAAATTCATCTCTGGTGGGGAATCGTTTTTATCCCTACGTGAGATACCGGGATTTTTCCGAGTTGGAGTAAACTATAGTGTAAAAATCTATTTTAATGTCATTAGTTGGACGTCAGGTTTTCATATTACCTATGACATGTATATATTGTATATTGATTTATGTAGAAATGTTTTTTTATATTCAGATTATAACTTTATTGCACTATCAATAACTAAAAGAAACAATTTTTACTATGAAGGTCAATAGCATCTCTTCGAATCATGCATTAACTTTGATTGATTAATTAATTGGTAGAGCACCATTTCAAATCTGACCCGCTATTTTTCTGTGCTTACACAGACCGTAGATAGGTGTTTTTTATGAGATAGGTAAGGTACACAACCAAATTTAAGATTGTTGTTAACTTAAAAGTATAACTGAACATTCACTAACCATTTATAGACCTGTGGTTAAATTAGTATAGTCCGGTTACTTTTTACCTCCATAATACGAACGAATAAAAAACCAAATCAAATCATAATGAAGTCGTTGAACCCATCGCTTTCTAGGTCAATAGCTCGGTTATAAATGAACAAACTCATCATAGGTTAGATCTTATGCCTGTTTACACTTTGTTAAGTAGCAAGTGCGAGTGACAAGTGTATGTTACACCGGCGTCTTGTTAGCGCGATTTCTAGACGCGGTGCCGTGCCGAGAACCTTCAAAGTTCAAATTTCAAAACTCAATACACAGCAGTGCGAACGATGACATGCGTCTTATTTCAAAACTAGATGCGCCCCACGGCTTCGCCCGCGAACCAGAGTTTTTTTCGTACAAATTTCAGAAATTTATTGCACACCCCCTAGGGGTTATTGTGTGAAAATAAAAAACACCTGTTTAATTATTAACTTCATAGTTTTTTTATACCGAGTTTTGAGTGAATGGAACCAAGGAAAAAATATTTTCCTTACAAACTTTACCACGCTATTTAACTCTCTCAGAGGTTAAAATTTCCAAATCTTAATAGCCTATGTCCTATTCTAGGGTTTTAAAGTATGTATCTATATACCAAATTTCATTTCAATAACTTAAGTAGTTACAAAGATTACTTATAACAAACATTCATACAGACTTTCCCATTTATTAAAATAGTAAGATGCTCAGTGAACAAATATCGGAAATCATTACGTCACTTGCACTTGTCACTCGCACTTGATATTTAACAAAGTGTAAACCAGGTATTTATAGTGTTGTACTAAGACGAGTTTCCTTCCACAGATGCACTGCTTCATATGCGTCACGTACATGATAATCCTCACGAGCGCGAATCCCTGGATCGCTCGGGAATCAACCGCTAAACCAGAACAAAGATCACTGTTCCGTGACGTCATAGAATCCTTAAGAATCCGCTCGCGCCCACACGAGACAAGCCAAGATGACAACGAACTATCACAGAACTATGAACGTTATGGTTATGAACGAGAACCACTGCAGCTTCCCAGCGATGCAGATTTTATCCCTCGAAGAAACGATAGAATAGAAATGCCAAGACTAAAATATCGCTTCCCAAAAAATTTGGATGTAACAAATGGTGAAAAGTATGAAGTAAAAGACACTGTTGAAAAACTCAAAGAGAATAATGTAGATGCTCCGAAAGAAGTAGTTGTTTTTATCGATACTCATAATAGGCCATCTAAACCAACACAGAGACCGAAGTTTCGTCCACAACCAAACAAAAATAAACCTAATAAGAACAAGGAAAATGGTGAACAAGAATCGCAAGAACCACAAATCGTGTCTACAGAAGACTACATGCAATTAACTAATACTATGGCTGGTCAGAGCCAAATTGGGAACCGTGAAACGCAGACTGTAATCAAACCAACGGTAATCGTCAACTTGCGAGGCACTGTCAGTCATACAGACAGCGATATAAGACTTGAGAGAAGAGGCAATAATCAAACTATAGATAACATTCCCCGTAATATTTTCAACATTAACCAAGAAATCAACCTTGATAGAACAACACCCTCGAAAGAACCTAATAAAGTGAAGCAAGAGGTTAAAGTCTTAAAAGACAAAGAAAGATTTAAAACCGAAGAAGACATGATGATGTGTGAATCAGTATCTCACAAATCCGAAAACAAAATAGAAGGTGCACGAAAGTTTGATAATGTTCTGCAAATTTTGTTCTCTATTTAGAAGTAAATAAAATATATGACATTAATGGCAGATATTTTGTCTGCTTCTAAAGATTCGTAAATGAGAAGTTATGAAGATGTCAATAGTTATAGTTAAATGAAAACATAGTTGTACTTATAGAAATAGAAAATAGTAGTAAAGTTTCTGAAAACATTAAATCAATACATAAGATGCGATGAGTTTCACTAATAATATCACTACCGACGACATGGCAAATTAAATTTAAAGACAGAACAAAATTTTCAAAAGATAGGTTTTGTGATATAACTCTGGTTATAGCTCATGTATATTATTCGAATAAGCCTACGCAATGTTTTCTCTTTTTCTTTTTAGGAAAGCTACAGTTATCCCTAAATATTAGGCACGAATCGTTTATAAACAGTTTTAACGTGGACGTGACTAATTTCTTAGACATTTTACTGTATTCATTCTTGTTCCTTCCTATCACCTCAAACATAATTGAACTATTTTTTGCCCGCAGCTTCGCACGCTTTGTTTCTACAGAAACGTTTAAAGATTATTTATATCTCATGGGAACTGACTTCTGGGATAATAACTAAACCGACGTTTCAATCTAGACCTAGAACTACCTGTATGCTAAATATCAGCCCAATCTGCTCAGTAGTCTTAGCGTGAAGAGATCACAAACATCCATCCACTCGGATGGATAAAAGTAGTAGAATCACACTCACATTATAACTGCAAAAGTTATAAGTTACTAGCGACCCGCCCCGGCTTTGCACGGTTTTATTATACGCATAAACCTTCCTCTTGAATCACTCTTTCTATTTAAAAACCGCATTAAAATCAGTTGCGTAGTTTTAAAGATTTAAGCAGTCAAAGGGAGATAGGGAAATAGGGACAGAAAAAGCGACTTTATTTTATACTATGTAGTGATATGTCTATAGGGGTATAATTAAATAGATAGCTGAAGCAAAATAATTATGACAGCATCCAATTATAATATTCTGGGCATGATAATTCTATTCGCACACTCGAGGTAAACTTAATACGCAAACAGGAGCTTAATGGCGCCACCACTTATATTATTATATAACTAGTGACGCGCCCCGGTTTCGCACGGTTTTATTATACGTAACCTTCGTCTTGAATCACTCTATCTATTAAAAAAACGCATCAAAATCCGTTGCGTAGTTTTCAAGATTTAAGCGTACAAAGGGAAATAGGGACTTAAGGATATAGGGACAGAGAAAGCGACTTTGTTTTATACTATGTAGTGATTCCATTAAACATAGGAAATTCCAAAATTCACATTTATAGTTTTTTAAACCTATCATAAGCTTTTTTTAATGATTCTGGAGTAGTTTCATTTTGTCTATAGGAAAGTTTAAGTTTTTAGGAAAAGATTCGAAAACAGAGTTAGGTGGCCACCAAAGGCAACTTCATGTCTCTTCATTGACTTCTTTGTTATATTTACACAATACACTTTGTGTTCATGACTAAGGATCAATATACACTATCAAATGTCATCTTGCTGTGATCGGTACCGACATTAGACAGTCTCTTTTCAAGGTCCCACAACAAACGGATCACCGAATCAAACTCAAATCCTGCTTCCTCTTATGTGATGTGATACATAAGCTTAAGATATCAAACAAGTCTGCCTTGCCATTAAGTTCCAAGCAAAAAGTTTTATCATCGACATCGCAGAATAAATAATAGTTCAATGTAAATTGTTTGCAACAATTGTAATTAAATGCTAGTTTGATGAAGGTGTATGATAGAGTACCTACTGACATTGGTTTTTGGTATTTCATTTATAACTCCTTGCCATTCAATTAAACTAAACTGTTATTAAGCCTAAAAAATACTTTTGAATGATGTTCTAATTAATCAACTATTAAAATCACATTTGAGATTAATTATTTTGACCCCTTTGAAAAGCATTCTGGTACTTTCAAAGTCTAGTCATTTACAAATTTGGTAGAAATATATTGGTATTTACTTACATTTTGATATTTTGATGACAGGACGCTGGGGAGGCCTTTATATAGCAGTGGACTGATATAGGTTTATGATGATTATTTTGTAGGTTTATAATAAAACTTCATTGAGAATGAAAAATTAGATGTGATGTGATTTTAATATGTGATGTGAATTTATGAAAATTTGGGAGTGTGACATATTACTAAGAGCACAAACACAGTCATGAATTTTAATGCAGCCAAAGAAAGATAAAAGTGAACAAACTAGAGTTGGTTAAAAAAATGCATGTAATAGTAGTAGTAGGTACATCATCGATAATTAGTTCGAAATGAAAATATAATGATTGCAAAGTTACTGATTGTAAAGTAAAGCATCACAAAGATGGAACCTAATTGATAACTTTTTTTTTTAGGGTTACACAATAATCATATTTTTATTAACAACGAAAATTACAAGCAAGGAATAGAAAAATTACAACTAGTATTTACAATTGAAACCATTGAGCTAACTGCAGACGGTTGTAAACAGTCTAAAGGTAGCTATATTGAAAACTATAGTAGGAAATAAAAAGACGGTTATTGATTACACTTAAATTGAGTTCATTCTCAAAAAACAGCTCTCAAATTGTAAATCAGAAACAAAAGAACACGAGGGTGTGCTATAAAAACTTGGGCAATCATTTCCTAGAACTATCAAAATATACTAGCTCTGTATTTGGCTTTAACCATCACGACATGTGTCAATACATGCCTCAACATCGTCAACTTTAGTCAAAAACCAGTCGTCTTAGTTTTTATCCAACGCATTGCTTACCCAGGGAAATTATAAAGTTATCTACATCGCATTTATCACATTATGATCATGGATACCTAGTGCCTTTTGTTTTCTCCGTATCTGATGATCCTCGGTCATTTTAACAGCTTTACTAAAAATTAAGACTAGGTAGCTTAAGCTTTTTAGTAAAGTTATAATTATAGCTGCAACTTTAAGCTGTCCGTAAAACTTTTATCAGTCAACATTTCCTGAAAGAAAATCGAAAAAGTATCCAAAAGAAGTAATTTTACAGTTTTGTTTACTAATTAATAAATAATGCTGGACAATTCACTATGATAACCTTGATTCAATACAAAACCATTGCATAGTTTTTTCAAGTATACATTAAAATACTGAGAACACCTGGAACATATATCTGCAGAAAACATTTGACGTATAACAAACCCATAAACTCCTGAGTCGCATGCGCACCTTCGCCCACTGCGCGGCATAGGCTTGTCCTCAATTTTGATTATGTAATAACATAAATAAATCTAAAGGAATGATGACTAAAAGTTTATTCATTTGTTTTTCATTTGTTATAAGGTCAGAATTATTTAAAAAACATGCTTAGTAATTTCTCATTGTTGAGAGAAATTTAATGCAAGAGGATGTACATGAAATAAATAAATACATACATATATAATACTGGACAATCCACACAACATCATCTAGCCAGAGCTTGTGTTATGGGTATTAGATGACTGATAATTTTAATACATTATACTACATAGATATTTTTACTATGCATAGAAAATATTCGGAACCCTGGAACAAATATATGCAGATCATACAAACATTTGTCCCAAGGTGGGAATCGAACCCGCAACCTCCTGCGTTGCAGGCAGTCCTCCGCCCTCCGTGCCACGTCGGTCAAACACACAAACAGTGCTTAAAAGCGTATGTATGTGTTAGTAGGTTATAAATTCCTGGTGACGTACAAACAAAGTATTTGTCTTGATATTTAGGCCACCTTCGTAAAGTCCATGGTCAAGTTCAAGTGAACAGGTGATTGTCAACCAATTTATTTTAACGAGCCTCCATTTTCGAGTGTTGCAAATTATCGATAAGATATATCGATAAACTTTTTATAAATGTATATGTATCGATACCTACTTTTCTAAATTTAAAATTTATTTGAGTAGAATCCACAAGTCAAAGACTCTACTTTTGACTGTGGCAGCGCGCCGCGGCTATATCCACGTGGAAATTTATGAAAATTAGCTTATTTTCTAGGCTAGATAGCAGCTATTTAGAAACACTTCTATTTAAAATATTAGCCTTATCCGTTCAGTAGTGTTGACGTGAAGAGGTAACAAGGTTGGGGTGGAGTTTACGGGACGCAGGACTTACTTTTTTGCGTCCCGTAAACTCCACAGCGACCGGTAACAAACAGACATCTATCCAATCATTCACATTTATAATATTATTGCTGATAAAAAAAATTAAAATCCTACTGATCTCTTTTGTACACTCCACTGCATACAGATTTTTTTTTAGACCAACTTAGTAACATTTATAAGAAAGAATACTGTTATGAATTAATAAAACTCTCACAAACTTTTCACTTGAAATTCAAACGACTACCAGTTTTACGTGTTTTTAGACACATCACATATTGACATTTTGTAGAAGGATAATAAAACAACAGTTTTTAGTAGATTTGTGATTCCATCGCTATAAAGCCTGTGAACTGATTAATTATTTATGAATTTGATTGTAAATATTGTTTTATTTTTAAAGAGCTAAAGTTTTAAAATTGGCAATCAACTGGCTTTCACATTTCACGTCCTATGAATAACTACAGAATCTCGAATGCAACTCATACATAGACAATTTGTTATTTTTGATAAACCTACTTATTACTTTAAATACATTGCACTGTAAGAAATATGATTTCCGATACGTAGGTATGTTATGTTTACTAGTTTTTATGTGTATAAATGTTAATAGTTCAGATTTAACTGGTCTATCTATGAAAATCTTATTTTATATCTTTAAATATTTATGTACTGTCTGTCATCCAAATAAATAAAAATAAAAACACAAAAAAGACTAAAATGTCTCGAAATATATACTAAATCTGGATGAGAAAACTCTGAAAAAAATGTCTGTCTCGACAAAAAAATAATCTGTGTACCTAATTTGGTTTGTTACGGTGTGTTTTATTATAAATTCATATAATTTACTTTCATAATAGTCCGTTTTTGGACATTATGAAGTTTTAATTTTGTAATTGCACATTTGCAATTCGAGAAAGCTTCCAACAGTAAGGGCGAAAAGTGGATCAGCGAAAAAGCTGTAGAGATGTCTAAGCTTCATTCGGCAGTGAGACGCGGACTGCGCCGGACGTGTGTGAACTTTACTTCCTTTTGGAAGAATTATCGATATCGCAGGATAACGGAACGATGGCGCGTCACTATTTCATTGGACTTTTGGTAAGTTTTCAACGATTTACATTGCTCTTTTTAGATTCTTTATTTTTCGGAATCGGCTAGGTTTGTCTTAGAAGTCCTGTATTGAAATATATCTTAGAGATTCGGTTTCAATGTTTAATAATTAGTTAGATTTACAATTTATATACGGTAAAATTTAATAACATTGTTGATTCTCATATAATTGATAAATTTGTCAATGTTTTCACTGCAGTGACATTTCAAAACAACTCCAAGCAAGCTCATTCGAGTCGACTATGTTTTTTATTTCAGTTTAATGTAAATAAATAAGATACTTTTGTCGCTATGTGGTAATAACCCAAATTAAAGGTTAAAAACAAAATTATCGAAAGTAACGATGATAAAATTGGAGATAAAACTTCGGCATTTTTATTTACATTTATTCTCAATTAGTGCCCTAAGAAATCGTTCAAACGCACCTTTTTATAAATACTGGAACTAAGTTCCTTACCGCGCGTTGTGAAATGCGTTGTAGGGGGCTAGACGGAAAAAATTCTTACGAAAAGTTGTCACGACACTTTTTGCTAAACAAAGGAACTTCGTTTTTTTGGAACTTCGTTTGTTTCGCTTTTTGTAAACAAAGGAACTTCGTTCCATCCGGGTGTCCCTTGACACCTCTCAATTTTTTTTGTGATAAATACCTAATGCTGGACAATACACAACATCATCCCAAGCTAAGCAGAGCTTGTGTTATAATATTATGTAATAGATAACTGATATACCTAATACATATGAACCTGAACAAACACCTACAAATCGCACAAACATTTATTCCGTGGCGGGAATCGAACCCGCGTCATGCGTCGTAGACCCCCGCTGCGCCACAGAGCTCATCAATTGATTTCATCATCATCATCATCAACCAATAAGTGCACTGCCAAATGAGCGCCATAAACTAATTGATTTACATACATATAACAAAATTAGACTAATTCTTTTGACATGTTTGTGTATTTTATAAGTCAAATAATAGCAAACAAAAGTAGGTAGTCAAAGGTCTCTGAACAATTATTGAATTTGTTAAATTAAACAAAGCGCAATGTAAAGTGTGTGAGCTTTACCAATAACATTGTGTTGACAGTTTTATTTTGTGTTAATAACTTAAGGTCATTCCCCTCATAAATTCTCAAATACGGTAATTTGGACTTTAATTTTATGACCTGAACTGGGCTAAAAGTAGTAAGTCTTTAAGTATCCGTATTTGCAACCGTACCTATATATTTTGTACGTTGTTCAAACTGGTAGGTAGCTAAGTTCTCAATTCCCTTCTCATAACTCCGTGGTTTGAGACAAGTAAAAGCTTTACTGTGGGAGTCACAATTTTCTCGGCAGCTTTCCAACTAGGTTATTTTTCAAAACACTACGAAAGGCGGACTTCATTTACATAAATAACATGGAACGACCGACTGTATTAAGCTTTCAGTCGTAGGCCTTAAAGCACTTTCTTCTATAGTTTCATGTTACAATGACTTTAGTTTTTAGGTAATAAAAGCGGCCTACCTATGAACCTTAAAGAAACACATGGAAAGCGCAGCACTAACCATGCGAGTAGATATTGAACGCAGAAAATTAAATTGAATCCGTGGGGTAACGAGGCTCTCGGATTTTTAAAAATTATCTGAGCGTCTCGTCTTGATTGTAATTTTCTCTAAATGTAAAGATTTTATGTAAATAAAATAAGCTTCAATTAATTTTCGACTCTATATTCGATTCGGTCGGTGGATTTTATACAGAATATTAATAGTTAATTATATTCCGTTATAAGTTATTTTTTCAAAAAAATAAAACAATAAAAAAAATATGAGTAAGTGTCCAAATGAAAACTTCGTTCTGCTGTGATCTGTCATAGATATTTTTTTGTGACAAAAGATAGACACTAAATAGTTTCAGCAATCTGTTTCTGCAATTGTGAAAAGGTGCTTCATTTAAACTCAGTTTCAATTTGTTTCCGTCTATATCCATATAATAGTATGTAATAATTTATAAGGCAAACATGTATTAGACACATAAGTTATACACATGCTAGTGGTTTCTATTTCGCCTCTTCCACTAGTGGACAAAAGAGTGAGGCGAACTGAAAATCAATTATCACTTTATTTCTTATATTATTTTGATAGTTATGTACCTATAGTATTAAATTTGACTTGTCTAAGTGCTTATTTTGTAAGCCTAAAGAAATAAAGATATAGATTTCTGATTTCTGTTATTAAATTTTGAGCTCGCTTAGAGTAGAGACTTTAGTCATGTAACATATTATAATATCTTTGGATTACAACTCAATAAATTTAATTTCAACTAAGCTAACTAACTCTGAGCTTACATACAATAAATTGCTGGATGCGGCAAGCTGAAGATAGGACGCTATGGCGCTCTTAAGAGAGGCCTATCTCTGGCAGTGGACTAGTATAGGCTGATGATGATGATACAACAGTTTGTAAGCGCATAGATTATAAACAAACTGTTCTACTATGCCACTGCTAACATTCCATTTCCACGTCCAGTTTCTAAGGCCCAGTGGAGATGAAGAACAACAATTCAGGTCATGTTTATCATTATACGAAATCACATCTACGACCCATCAAGTACCTTACCTACATAAACAGCTCCTATACAAAAGTACATAAAATACTTTCATAAGACAAGTGACCTGACCTGCTTTCACATGATAATCTTGTTAGATGAAGCAAAACAATATACACAGAGAAGTCAGGTTGAATGATAATCGACTTTTAATCGTGTGGTCATGATAATAATCTTTTAGTACTCTTCTGAGGTTAATGAACGTATTAACAAGTTTCTAAGACAGGTCTATGTCATCTTAAGTATCTATGCTATTATAACAATTACAAAAGAGAATGTAAGCTTGATTAATTAGGTAACCGGATTAATATTAAAAACTTGTTTTATTATAAGCTCTTGAGGAAGAGTTACTTTGCATGCATTTATTATAAGGATACAACAAAATGACAATCTTTTATACACTTGGTTGAACAGTTATGTGACTTATACTTGATTTTATGGTTATAACTAATGAAAAAAAAAACAATAATTATTTATTTTGGACAACTTTTATATATAACTTATATAAAAGTTAAGTTAACTTATTCTAACAAATACCGCGGCGGCAATTAATTATAAAGTCTTCATCTGATTTTTCTGTACCTAATCCGTGATACCATTGAATCATCATTTTTAAATTAGATAGATAGATAGATAACTTCTTTATTGCACCATCAAAATTTGTAGTAACATATAAGCTTAAACACTAATAACTACACCTAAAGTGGCACAATAAAAAAAAAAAAAAAATTAATGTGATACAAAGACCAAAATTCAGATTATTATTGCTTTTAAAGACTATAATTTAAGCGACTGACGACCAAAATTAAACAAAATCTGCACAGAGAAAGGGTTATAACAGTAAAGTGGGCGCAATAAAAACCAACACATAGAATCTAGCCAAATCGCCTTATACGTACCGTAAATATAAAATAAAATGGTGTTCGCCAAATAAGTGCACACATAACGGGCAACTTTCATCCGTCGATACCTAACTATACGTTGATGACCCACAATTTAGCCTACAAGAACAAAATAAATACACAGTTGGTCAGTTTGCCAACAGAGCCAACATAGCCCAGTTTTAAGAACAAAGGTGTGTTGAACATTTCGCTTTCGTATTTTGCCTTCTATGTTTTCTAATTTGGATCAAGAGATAAGATGAAGGTGTGAATCAGGATGCCAATATTGTTTTTTTAATAAGTAGGCCTTACTGCTTTCTTTTGACCTGTCATCTCATGACAATGAAATAGT
Source organism: Eupithecia centaureata (assembly GCA_944547425.1). Classification (NCBI taxonomy): domain Eukaryota; kingdom Metazoa; phylum Arthropoda; class Insecta; order Lepidoptera; family Geometridae; genus Eupithecia; species Eupithecia centaureata. The sequence goes on along the minus strand of OX155681.1, from coordinate 2,241,886 downwards.
TTTTTATCTTCTTTGAATGCTTGTTTTGCTGCTATATTTGAGCATATCGTTTAGGTTTGGCCCTCAAAAACTACTAGTAAAAATGAAAACCTACCATCTAGGAATATTTAGTGTTTACCATCCAGCATTGTTGTGAATGTAATATTGATAACATATTCACTGCCAATGTCAATGTCGCATAAAAAACTGGCTTTTCTGCAACTTGCATTAAATGAGCTTGTATCGTTACCAGCCTTATAATTTGAGAAAAAACCTGAATTGCAAATCTAAAAATAGAGATGTCATTTCGTAGACTGACATGATTGTTATGAGGAGATCTCGCTATGTTAAACTAAGCGCAGGGCCATAAGGAGTGGCACTAGTACTTAAAATCCAAGTAGGTGAACTCAATAATGTTTATTTTAAATGATGATAAAAATTTAATTTATTGCTTTCAGATGCTGCTTTCCTGCTGTCTACTTGAGGCTCTACCGCGACCATCAAATAATGAGTAAGTACAAAATATGAACTTCTTTTGATAATAATATAAGTAGGTATATATGAAACTGATATCACAATAACATATTTGTGTTTCCCATTCTTACTTTGCCAAACTTCGGAGGAAAAAGGAACTTACTAAACGAACAACTTTATAAAATTTAAAAAATTATGCCGTGATATCATTTTTATGTAATAAACTAAAAAGTAACATTTCTGAATTAAAACAACCGAAGCGTAGTTTTAATAGCAAGAAGCCGAGTCCGATTGAAAAGTTTCGGTCACGTGTACAAATAACGCACCAAAAACTAACAAAGTAGTTCAAAATATACTTAGTGAGGCTTTGGGAGATCGCACTGCTCTGCTGGTTCAGGTATGACCTTTACATTTCTTAATAATGAGCTTAATACTGCTTCTTTTAAATGCTCTGTTTGCTTGAGTATTAGTTTTCTCAAAGTTCTACCTCAAACCTAGATGATGTTATTTTCAGGGAAACCACAGAAACTAATTTTTTTACCGAAAGACAAAACAATGAAGACAAAAACGAAAGATCATTGATGTATGAAGAAGGACCCCAAGGAAACACGAGAGAAATAGTCGACAGAATAAGGGAGATCAACGATGCTATAAGTAGAAACAAACCCAATAAAAGACCCCAGTTAAACTGGAATACTCAACCGCAAACTGGAGGTGGCTATATCATGGATAAAGATGTTTTAGAAAAGCTTCAACAAATTATAGCATCAGGAAAGCTACATTCAAATAACCCGAATCATCAACTAGATAACTTGGATTATGACAGTACTGATTTCAGAAATTCACGACAGATTTCACCAATGCTGCAAGGAAACCAAGGCTTCCCGATGATGCCAGTTCCGTACCTGGTCAATATGCCAACACTTGTGATGCCATCTATTCCAATAGATACTAATATGATGGAATACAACAACCTGCTCAATAAACAGCAGTTAAACCCATTTACAAGACAATCACCACCTTCAATATTTTCTGGCTTCCAACAAATACAATGGCCGTTTGCCTCATTGTTCCCAATACTAATAAGAGATCCTCTTGTAAGTATTATGAGTGGTGGTGGCTGGAGTAACTTTATTCAAACTGGACAAGAAGCTGACGTTTGCAGAAGGCAAAAATCAAACAATGTTCAAGACGCCATAAGTCAACACGAATTATCAAATGAAAATGAAATTGGCAATGATATATTCATAGAACAAAACAAACATTCTAAAAAACGTCAAGGAAGAGCGATTCAAAAACGAACTGTATCACAGGGAACTAATATTCAAGAAGTTAAAGATGACAAAAAAATTAAAACTATATTCGTAGAGGTCGATAACAAAAAAGAAAAGAAACCGAAAATCACTAAAACGACTCCTACTAGAGCGCCAGTTACACGGGTGCAACCTACAAAGGACACAAAAACCGCTGATGACGAGAATCTTCGGTTTGGGTTTCTATTTCCCAAGCCTACAATACCAGGACCAGGGTTTTATATCAATAAAATGAAAGTACGGCGAGGAGGCGTAGCTATCGCTGGACCGGGAGGAGTAGCAACTGCTGGTAGAGGTGGTACCGCCATAGTAGGGCCAGGAGGCCTGGCCTACACGCAGCCTGGAGGCTTAGCCGTAGCCGGACCACATGCCCGAGTCGTTGCCCTGTCACACGATGCAGACTTGCTCTCAGTCATCTCTCGCCTACAAGAACAACACGGTTCTGTTTCACGTTCATTACAAGCTATACCCGAAGGAAAAGTTGTTGCTATCGGTCCTGTTATTTACTACCATCCTAACCCCTGAAATGCTCCTAACCCTAACCAAACACTAACATTTTGGAAATGTTATCCTAATTTTTCTGTATCTCTTTCTCTATTAGATTCCACGGCATACCAGAGGCAGAGAGAGGTTATACAGGAAAACCAGAGGAGTACCACTACGACAGAACAAAATTTGGAAGAGGTGCTTTGAAGAAGGGATTGCCTGACTTCGTGATACTTCTTAAACCTAGAGCTTATGCTGAGACAGTGAAAGGGATAGCTATAGCTAATCCAGTATCAAATTTAGTAATAGCTCGCAATCATACCGGGTCTATTGTCCATCAACCACAGGCAACTGCCGTAGCTGGCCCTGGAGGCATTGCGCATGCTCTTTCTGAACTAAACCTTTATGAATATGTTAAAGCATAGTACAAAAACTGTAGAAATGATTGTAGTAAATTTAAAAAAATCTACTTTCGTAAAATAATTTCGACTCTAATCTTGAAATTGTTTTAAGATGAGGTAAAATAATTGTTTGTACAAACTTGTCGTTAAGTAGTTTAATTGAGAATATACATTTTATATTTTATAACAAATTTTATTTTATCTTTGACTTCTAATGAACTCACAACAGGCAAAAAATAGTCGAACGTTGTTGACAATACAAACTTAACCCACATTGCCTTGAGGTCCACCCACACGATGTTACAATACAAAATTCACAATAACAATAGTTTTATCGAATCATTCTGTCAAGTCTATGTAGGCAACCAATTGACATTATATTTTTGCGCTCCACGCTTTATTTTCTGGATAAAATGGTAATTCTCTTCATGTTATTAAATTTTGCTGCAAAAGAAAATTAAATTAAACATGTCTTAAGTATCGTATTTTCGTTATTTTTCAGGGCTACAGTACAATATCTGCCATTCTATGGCGGCGCAAAAGGACAATACCTAGAAATAAAGAAAGATACATCTGGATCCGTCACCAGCGAGAAAATAGTATCAGAAGACAAAATAAGCAGTGAAAACGTTGTTAAAAACAGCGACGAAAATCTCTTATCGAAAGTCCTAGCTGCGAACTTACAAATGCTTAGGACTATATCAAATAACATTCTGAAGTTACATACAATCGGGAGAAAAACAGGCCGACTAGGAAATACTGAGAAGAATAGATTCAAAAGTCAACTGACAGCTTTAGGAGAAGCTGCTTCAAATACAATCAAACTTGTGGAAGAGATAGGAGACAACGTCGATTCGTTATTCATCAAAAATACAACATTGTTGAGACGATCTAGCGTTGAGGATGAAGAGGATGATGTAAGTGAAGTAAGAGATATTTAATTATGAAAATTCTAGTAATAATTTTAATTCAATCCATATTGAAAATATACTGCTATTTTAAACATAGCAAACATAACAGCTTGCATAGTATCTGTCATTAAACGTATGTTATTGTTAAAACATTTAAGTTTAAATACAGAAATATTTCCTTTAGTTAATGTTTCAGTGAAGTCACAAATTAAAATTGCAGTTAATTGGTTTCAGGTTGGCGAGGAAGGAGTTGGTATTGATGCTGATGAGACAGAAATTCCCCTGAGTTCGGACTACGATGGATTTGATCTCGAGGACGGCACGATTGCTGAAGCTAAACCTGTAGGTGCGTAAATGTTTTCAAAGTAAACCGTAATACTAACCAATAAGTCTGATCTGTGGTCATACCGCCTTATTTATATATGATGAGCTTGGGGCTAGATGATGTTATGTGAATTATCCAGCAAAATTTATTTATTCATAACCTAAAACAGTTGCTATGTAATATTATTTCTTACTACACTATGGCTTATGTCAAAAGTGAGAAATTAAATAGATTATTATATATTAGTCAACAGACCATGATAAATGATGGGATACTGTCAACTTTTTATTTATAAAGTTTTATTAATCTCGATAGGGCTTTTGAACTAAGCTAGATTTGTTTTCAAAAGCTAATTAATAGGTTTTATTTATCAGATATTATTATTGTGTTACCTATTGATAATTTTGATGACTCGAAGACGAAAATACGCGTATAATTATTTACAAACTTGATTCAAAATTTTCTTTTATGTTAGAACTTTTGAATGGCAATTAAATCTTCGAATTCCGATCGATCTCTCGCAGATTTTATACAGTGTTTGGAGTCAGTAATCTAAAGATTGTCTTGTCTTGACTACCGATATGCCTCGGGGGTCGAAGGTCCGCCTGCATCGTAGGAAGTTTGATTCCCGCCTTGTGACAAATGTTTGTAAAATCTACAAATATCGATTCTGCTGTTCTGGGTGTTTCCTATGTTTAATAAAAATATTTATCTATGTAATATATTGTATTAAGTATAATTATCAGTCATCCCATACTACAAGCCCTGCTTAGCTTGGGGCTAGATGCAGTGTAAACCACCATTATTAATCTATCTTTCATATGATTTCAGGTTTAGCAGTGATCGGCGAACATGGCATAGCAGCGTCCCGTCCTATCGGCACTGCTGTGGGCAAGAAAGGCGTTGCGATCGCTCGACCGATAGCCACTGCTATCGCTGGACTAGATCCCGCTGCTCTTGGCATCAACTTTCAGATCAACCATTATAGAAACTAGATATTTGTACCAATATAATATCACTAAGAGAGGAGACTAGATATAGCAGGCACTACGCGACACTGATGGAAACAACATTACAAAGACTTTCTTTTGTTTATAACAAAATAAGGAATACAGATGCTTCGAATTTTAAAAAGATTAATTGTATCTTTCAATCCAGGAATTTATACTAATTAAAACATATACAATTGAGCTAACTGCCGATGGTTGGAAACTCTCTAGAGGTAGCAGCTCAGCTGATCCATATCAATAACAGTCGGAATTGTACCCAAGACACTACCTGCATTACCACGCTGTATGGCAATGCTGATGCGCTGGGCCAGATACTCACCAGCTCCCGGGACTCTCATCGCAACGACTAGACTTACAGATATTTTTTTAAGAACTCGAAGAAGCATAATTTGTATTTCTCAAGCCCTTTATTTGTAAGAGCAGAAAATGTATTCCTCTAAAGGACTTTTTTAGGACAAAAGCCATACTATGAACATAGATCTTGAAAACTAGTTATAATGTTAATAACTATCTACAGATAAATTAACTCGTAATTATGTAACATCTGTAGTTTAATCAAAACAACATATAAACCGAAAAAATGTGAATGATAAAAAAATGTGATATGGTCTTGTAAAGACGAAAAATTTTATTTATATAATTTAAAGTTAACAAAAATTATTCTTTGTTTTATTTTTCCTTGTGTTAGACCTCTGCAAATGGTGCGCAAAATGATATTTCGGACAAACTTCTTCTTACGTCTCAAGATACTTTAAAAACATAAGTAGTACCTATAATAACAAGATATGATAAGCGGCTTCACCCTCGTAAACATTTATGAAAAGTACCTTGTGATATATTCCAGGTCTAGAACTACGTCCTTTCGAAATATCAGCCCGATCCGTTAAGTGGTTTTGGCATGAAGAGGTAACAAACCATCCATTCAACCACACAGACTATCGCATGTAAAATAAAAAAAATCTATACTTATAATAAAACTGTAACAGGTCCAATTCTGTACATTCAAGATATTTTGAAAATTTTTTTTGGAGGGCACTCTATTATCGATACTCAAGCCAAAACTGTAAATTTTTTCATTCATGTCTGTCTGTCTGTCTGTCTGTATCGTAAACGCGCATCATGCCGAAACTACTTGATGGATTGAAATGAAACTCGGCATGATTTTAGGTCATACTACGAGGAAGGACATAGGATACTTTTTATCCCGGAATTCAGTAAGGTTCTCATGGGAGAGGGTATGAAAGTAAAATTCCTTTACCGCGCATCACGCCGAAACTGCTGAATAAGTTAGAATGAAACTCGGGACGATTTGAGTTCATAGTACAAGGAAGGACATGGAAACTTTTTATCCCGGAATTCGGTAAGGTTCCCCTGGGAGAGAGGGTGAAAGAAAAATTCGTTAAACACGCATCACGACGGAAATGAATGAATTCGAATGGAACTCGGGACGATTGGACATGGGATACATTTTACCCCGGAATTCAGTTTGGTTCCCCTGGGCTATACGGGTTTTCAAAAAAATTTCACAGCATCACTGAAAGACGCGTGTGTACGCGTCGTTCAGTTGCTGTGAAAAATTTTGAACCAAACTGAATTGAACTGATAAACGCGTAAGTTTGTAAGTATGAATGGATAGATGGATGGATAGATTGATAGATGGATGGATGTTTGTTACTCTTTCACGCAAAGACTGCTGAACGGATCTGGATGAAATTTAGCACAGAGATAGATTATAAGCTGGAATAACACATAGGCTTTATTTTATCCCGAAAATCCCACGAGAAAGGGAAATACGCAAGTAAAATAGCGAGTACTCGAAATACTAATCATGCGCAGACGAAGTCGCGGGCACCAGCTAGTATATTTATAAATATGATCTAATGGCGCATCCACACATGCCGCCGGCTTATACCTACCGGCGGGTTTGCCGCCGGCTTTCAGAGCGCCGCCTTGCAGCAGCATGGCCGGTACAGCCGGCAGCATGGCCGCCGGACTGGCCGCCGGCCGTGCCGCCGGGCATGTGTGGATGCGCCATAAGACGGTGCGAAAACTTTGGTACTTAAAATATCACAATAAAAAACGTAAATGCACTATTGCAGTTGGTTATAGTTTTACAAAATGAAGATCTAAAAATTGGTTCGACATTATTCCAGTTTGGAGCCACCTTTAAGCATTTAGAGATATTCTTACATTATTTTATTTCATCTGGAATTTAATCAGGTTTCCCATTGTTTTCAGAAGTATATATCACCTCTACATGGTATAAAACAAAATCGCTTTCTCTGTCCCTATGTATGCTTAAATGTTTAAAACTACGCAACGGATTTTAATGCGGTTTTTTTAATATATATAGAGTGATTCAAGAGGAAGGTTTATATACTTATAATAAAACCGTGCGAAGCTGGGGCGGGTCGCTAGTGTACAATAAAAGCGTGTGGGGCGGGTCTAGCGAACCGCCCCGCACGTATTGGAACCGTAGTGGAATAAAACTGAAACTCTAGATGAAAACAGAAAACTTTGTTATGATTTGTCGCGGAGAACTTTCAACGAGTCTGTATAAAACTCTAAGCAGGAAGCCCCAACGTTTAGGTACATCAAGGTAAGCTTCAATTGCCTTATTTCCAGTCCTATTTTATTTTATTGTTTGTTATGCAAGCACTTTGTCGCCAGATTTTATCTAGCACTAAAATGGCTATACTGACGACGTGCTGTCACACATAATAAATAGTGATACAGTTATATTTATTAAAGTACTTGCTCTATGACTATTCTAAGGGAAGAAATAACGTGGTCATCTCAAACAAATCTGACGTATTCTTTACCCAAGCGCGAGGATATTTCTCAATATGTCAATTTGTCTCACATATTTGGTGAGAGAGTGTGAATGCATAAAAGTAAGTTTTCTTACTTAACTACATTAAGAACCTCCTTAAACACCTAGGGGCATAATATTTGTAGAAATCAGAACGCCTTGCTATTTTGAAAAGCAATCGTTGGGGATCTAAGCTTCGATGATATGTCAGTCCAACACTACATAAAATTTGCCATAGGTATAGCTACAGCGCAGCGTGGTAATGCAGCCAATGTCTTGAGGACGCTTCCGACTAATATTGATAACGATCAGTTGAGCTTCCTCTTGACTATTGTCCGTCTGCAGTTAGCTCAATTGTTTAAACTAATTTTGATTCTTTCTTTTTCATAATTGTAATTGTATTAAATAAAGATATGTATAGAGCTAGTTTTGATTGAAATCATTAAGTCAGCCATTGCACGTAGAAGTGAAATATTACCTTTTTCCAACGTCACGTTATAGTCAAAAGTAATAAAATGGTTAACTTTTCTCGAAATGACTGATTTTCTCTAAGTATACTTACGCATATAAGTTATCACAACACTTTTTACGGAGGAAGTATTAGGAGAAGAGGCTTGGCATCTCAGCAATGGTGACGTAGTTTCCAGATTGAGAGAATTTCAAATAATATGTATGCGAATATGTATGCCATGAATGAATGAATGGTTTTTCCAATTTAATAAATCAGTCGTAGTTGGAGATATATTATAACCACACTTTTAGTCATCGCGTTCCTTGGAAATTTAGTTTTTTACATTATTCCTGGTAAAGCAGTGAACTTTTTAGGTTTTTTAGTAACTTGTCATGTAGGTACAGGAAAAATATACCTGCTTAGCTATTCAACCAAAAAAATGAATATTGAATTGCTTCCTATCTACTGTATTCATGTACACAAATGTCACTGTCATTTATAAGTAGTATTTTGTTTATGTTAACAACATTGTAACTGTGTTATGACTAAATTTAAAAAAATTATCAATTTAAATATTTAGATGTAAGAATTTTGCGTATGAAACCATAGGTAAAACAAATAGAAAATCAAATTTTCTAATAACTTGGAAAACCTAGAGTGCCTAAAATATAGATTTTGTAGATAAGTCATCTAGTACCCATAACACAAGTTCTGTTTAGCTTAGGACTAGATGATGCCGTGTGGATTGTCCAGAATTTTTTATTTATTCATCGGGGCTCAAAGATGAATTAGTTGTTTTACGCAGATCGTGGTTAAGCCTTACTAAGAATTCTTGATGATACGTCTAAATTACCTTATAGTATACAGACAGTCAGTCCCATTAATGGATTAAATGCGCAGTATCTACAGGGTGCGCTGTTTGTTTACATACTCGTTCGCTTAAAACCACGTGTGCCTCTTCGATTTGTATGCAAAATGATTCATCTGATACACTTTTCTTTGCTAAGGTATGATGATGACCAATAAGGAAAGAATTTTGTTTTGTACGGTTAGCAACAAAAATCGTTAACCGGGGATTCGTTAATATTATAAATGCCAAAGTTTGTATGTTTCTTGTATGGATGTTTATTAGGTACTATACTCGCAAAAACTTCTGAACAATTCAGACTAAAATTTTCAATAGATGTAATTCTAGCCCTGGAATAAAATATAGGCTAATTTGCATTCCATAGGATATAAATGACATTGTAATTTTTCAATTGGAACAACGCGAAGCCGCGCGCAGATACTAGCTTACAAAAAAAAGCAGCACAGAGAGTGTTTAAAAAACCTTATTGAACTCAAATTCGCAAGTTTTCAATACAAAAGAGAAAGCTTCATACCCAATAATGCTCTTATTTTCTATTAGCGGATACCTATTTATTTCAATTGGGTGAATGCAATCCAGTAAATTATATTGGAATAAAATAAATAATAAAGTTAAATAATAAAATTACCCTAAATGATTTGATTGTGTAGACTTGATCTATACTTTAGAAAGATCATAATTGTTGTTTTAATCTATTAGTTTTAAGCTATTGTTTTAAAATAATATAACTACATCTTTATTAACAAATTACAAGCAAGGAATAGAAAAATTACAACTAGTATTTACAATTGAAACCATTGAGCTAACTGCAGACAGTTGCAAACAGTCTAAAGGTAGCTCAATTGATCCATGTCAATACCAGTCGGAAGCGTCCCCAAGACACTGGCTGCATTACCACGCTGTATGGCAATTCTGATGCGCTGAGCCAGATATTCACCAGCTCTCGGGTCACGCGTCGCATCGACCAGAAGCTCAGATATTTTTTTAAAAACCCGGAGAGCCTCGGTGCCCCACGGACCTAGGGTCTCGACTCCAAGGGGAGCAAATGCGTAGGTTCTGTCGAGACCTGCATATTTGCGCCTCTTGAGATCCTCGGTCAGATCTGCCGCCGCACCAGCCCTAGTGGATGTCCTTGAAAGATGGGAAGGTGCAAGTGTGTCGACGCATGTAGCGTCCCACACAATGGGCCTCCCCAACTCCCATGGGACTAGTGTCATACCGTCGGGCCTCTTGCCATCATAGTTCTTCTTATTTCTTCTTATTTTATGACCAAACTTATTAAACCATTTAATTTTGTACTGTCAGTTATATTTGTAGTAACCATAACACAGGCTCTGATAAGCCTACGCGGTTCGATAATGCTGCAGAGTCTAAGTGTCCAACAATATTTAGATACTTATGTGATAAATTATTAAATGACAATGATGTGCCTATATTTATGATTTTTCCGGAAAGAATTAAAAAATTATGCAAAGCATAGTTGGCCAAAAGCCAGGTGACAAACAATGAGTAATCATTTTCTTCCGACAAACGATACTTCAGACGATTTGTGGTTAGCATATGGGTTTGTGATGATAATTTCATCATTTTCTAAGACATTTTACGGGATGATTCAGTGCGTTTCCTGATTTTTATTCTTCTTTGTGCTTCAATGCAGGTTTTGCAGCAGTGCAGGTAACTTTTTTTAGGTTGTTGTAAAAAATAAGCACTCGGAAAGTCAAATTTGAAACTAAAGAAGTTACAAGTGTGAATTGATTTACTCATTACTTTTTTTACCACTTTTGAAAGGAGTGAATAAAAACACAATTACGTTTTTTATTCCATTTGAACTTTGGGGGATTTAATCCTAATCTACCCTAATCTAAATCCCCTAATAAAAAACGTGTTTGTGTTTTTATTCACTCCTTTCAAAATCAAGCAATTTTTGACTATCCTGGTTTTGCTCGCGATTCCAGGATTCTCATCGAAGTCTTCTGGTACATTACCGTACTTCAGGACCTGTGCAAAATTATCCAAAACCGAAACCTTGTACTCAAAACCTACCTAAATTTGGCAAGGAAAAATATTAATTTTCCCTTGCCAAATTTTAAAACCGAGTTACACTTTGACATTAACTTTTTAAAGAATTTATTAGAAATATAAAGCACACACACATGGAATACCATTAAAAAGAAATACAATAATATACCTAAAAGGTTTAAAATTAAAAAGAAAACATTATCTAATCAGCTTGTTGACTCCCAAGGGTAAAAAGATAGGTTTTCCCTTTTATGAGCGGCTAATAGATCCAACCTCAACTTATTTTGTTGTCATTAACGGCCGACTCCCAAACAACGCTAGGGACCTTAATTGAGTGACGTCACGTTACAGATGAAACAAAGTAAACACTACAGTAAACCTAAGCATTAACAATATTAATGATTTTTTTAAACTTACGCGACCAGAACACATTATTATAAATATCTACTATTATCAAGTTTATCCTACGCAAAAACTACTGAACGGATATGGATAAAATTTTGCACAGAGATAGATTATAGTCTGGAATAACACATAGGCATATATTTTCTCCCGGAATTCCCACGGGAACGGGAATTACGCGGGTGAAACCGCGAGGCGCTGCTAGTTTACCTGTACTTCCCGATCGTCGATCGTTTGTCGTAACCACGACAGTGTGTAAACCTGTTGAAACGTCGGGAAAAATAGGTAAATAAACTCTTTAAATATTTAAAATTATTGTTTTGTTTTTCATAATCCTCCATAATACATGTCGTGTGACACCATAAGCACTGCGTAAACGCAACCCTGCGCTGTGTAGTTGATATAAGGAAGGAGGCGCGTCGTTCATCGCATTTCCTCATCGACCACCAGTGTGTGCTCATCAACTGACAAGATGGCTGTTTTTATTGTGAGTCACATGATTTTATTATAATTTTCATAAAGAAAAAAATATGAAAAGAATATAATGGAAATAGCCTTTATTTGCTGACCAAGCACATCATTTATAAAATAAGTACAGTTTTTAAATAAAATATGACTGACTTGTCAAATTACCAATCTGTGCCACCCCTTCTATAAACTTACTTTTTTAAGGATTTATCGGTTCATTAACAGATACCATTGTACTCAAGTCTAATTGTAAAGTTCTAATATCTTTTATTTTATCAAATTTTGTTTAACTATTTAATAGTTCAATGACCTCTCTCTCCTCCGATTTCAGCTCATATTTAGACAAAATGAGAAGAAAATAGTTTCCTTCCCAAAGCAAAGTTAATTTGTGCTTTTCAACCGACTTTAACATCGAGGAGGTTTTCAATTCCACTGTTTTTTTATGTGTGTCAGAACTTTTGTGTGTCAAAATCGCTTTTGATGATTCTTTTTTTATTTATAAACTGGTGCTTCTCATGCCACCATTTAAATTTAATCAAGATCTAACCAGTCGATTTTGAGTTATGTATTAACCTTTTGTAAATAGAATGATCCAAAGGTGATCGAGATAACCAGAAGTTTGGAGTTATCCTTAAAATGTCGTTTTTTTTTCTTCAACTTGAAGTAATCCATGTTACAATTGACCATCGGCCTCCTCACTTGGCAAAGCCTGTATCGGAAACCAGATAAATCGGTTGTAATTACGTGTAAACATCATAAAATTATAGAATTTGAAGTTGTTTATGGTTTTTTTAAACACGCCCAATAATAGAGAAACCATAATTGACTAGGGTCACCTCCCTAAATCTATATATATAAAAGAGTTATTGCCAAAATCCCTTTATACTTAGTCTAAGTACGAAGTTTGTATATATTATTTTCTTTCTTCGTGTGATATAAGTATACGTATAGTATACGTAGTACGTAGTAAGAGTTTTATTTATTTTCTGCTCTATTCGAATCTGCTGCATTTCTCATTATTTTGTTCTGTGTGCGAGGTGGCTTTTATATCACTGCAGCCATGATAAGATACTGTGATCGCCAGTTTATGTAATCACCAAAAACCTAATTTCTTTTTCCCCATAACCCCTGTTGAGTGCACCAGCTGATTAGATAGCAAGTTTGAAACCATATTCTGCAACTACAATCCAGGTCAACCGTCCAAGCGACAATTACCTCAAAATTACACTATAGACATGTCGCAAACGGATACTTAGCGACAAACGCGTAGACCTGCGATGGTCCCATTCTCATTGTTTTGTTTTGCAATTGTAGGATGGTTTTATCAAACCCTTAGGTACCTAAGTTTACCATCTTCGGTAAAGTTTATGGGACCTATAAAACCACCAAACATTTCGAATTTCGTTTTTACTTGCATCAAATTACGATTTATTGCAATCAATTTATTCTTATTCTATAAGTCATTCCTAATCAATTCACTTATTTTATTTTTGACAAAACGTTTGTATGTTCGTCATCATAAGCCTATATCAGTCCTCTGCTAGACAAATAAAACGTTTTATGCTGTGCATATATTTTTCATCTAGTCCCAAGCTCTGCTTAGATGATGTTGTGTAGATTGTCCAACATTTTTTTTGCATTTGTACAACTATGTTAACTCTAAGGAGCTGATTCTAATCGTCTGTACTACAACTCTACGTGCCTTTATGGAATTTACTTTTTGCTATATTAAATCATAGTGATGGTCCACTATGGTGCAAACTATAAATTACTTGAAACTTATTGTAAATATGAAAGATTTTATGGATGTATGGATGTAGGCATTACCTCTTCTCGTCGCATTTGAAAATGTTTTGAGCGTAAAATAAAATATAAGTTTTCTTCAATTTTCACACGGGTGAAGCCACGGAACGCATCTTGTTAGTAAATAAATGATATTGAATGAATTGAATCCAATCGTGACTCATTAATGAAAACAAATGAAGGTCATTGACGTCTCTACATACGAGGCGCAGTCGTGATAAAAACAATCGGTGTGGTCAATTTCCTTTTCGATACATTTGATTATTTCAGTCATAAGACAATGGGCTTCAAAAACATGCTTATAAAGCAAAGATCGTAACGTTAACATCAAAACAAGGTACCTATCAAGTGTATATATGAACTCCGCCCCGGCTTAGCACGGTTTTATTATACGTATAAAACGTCCTCTTGAATCACTCTATCTGTTAATAAAAACCACATCATAATCCGTTGCGTAGTTTTAAAGATTTAAGCATACAAAGGGACATAGAGACATAGTGATATAGGGACATAGAGACATAGTGATATAGGGACATAGAGACACAGGGACAGAGAAAGCGACTTTGTTTTATACTATGTACCAAGTGATATGCATAAAAACTTGGTAGTATTTTAAGGAATAGGAAGTTATGAAATCATAAAAATAATAATTATTGACAATTTACAAAGCATCATCTAGCCCCAACTAAGTAGAGTTATGACTGATATACATCATTCAATGAATTACATAAAAAATATTTGGATTATCTATAGAAAACACCTAGAACCTTTACGCTAATTACCACCTAAGCTAAATAATGAATAATGTATATGTATGCAATAAATGATAAATGAAATGAAATGTTTGTCCCTTAGCGGGAATCGAACCCGCAACCTCCTACGTCCGATACCGAGGAAAATGAGGAATACACTTGCCATAAGATGACTCACATTAAATAATTTGACAAAATAATAGAACTGAATTTTGATGAGTAATAAAATTCTAGCGTTGCTCTACATGAAGATGTTTAAAATATTTTATGTTAATATAAAACTGGTTTGGTTCCCAGGAAAATAACTGAGAACAAGTACTTCTTCATATGTTATATATTCTTGGAAATCTTTGTGGGCGTTTTGAATTTACATTGGCTTGCACAACTAAGTATTACACTATTATAATAAACACTAATATAGAATATCAAATATTAAATAAATATGTAGTACTTTATTAACAAAGAAAATAACAATCAGGGAATAGAAAAAAATACAACTAGTATATACAATTGAAACCATTGAGCTTACTGCAGACGGTTGCAAACAGTCTAAAGGTAGCTCAATTGATCCATGTCAATACCAGTCGTCGCGTCTCCAAGACACTGGCTGCATTACCACGCTGTATGGCAATGCTGATGCGCTGAGCCAGATACTCACCAGCTCTCGGGTCACGCGTCGGATCGACCAGACGGTCAGATATTTTTTTAAAAACCCGGAGAGTCTCGGTACCCCACGGACCTAGGGTCTCGCTAAAATAAATGAGAAAATTATAGCAGCTTCCTTTGACACTTTATTTATTAAAATAAACGATAAAACACTAAAATAGCCATATTTAGCTCAGCGTCCAAAAACTCGATTATTAAATCCCAATTATAGCTGATAAATTTAAAAAAATAATCTAACTTGTTATGTTCATCACTTTGATGGTGCAATAAAGTTATTATCTATCTATCTATTTTAATTCTGGTTAAAAAAATATTTATTTTATGAGCGATACGTACGAAGTTTTGCAGGACAGTGTATACAGTGGATATAACTTACCTAATTTAATTTGTGAAAAATTATATTGTCTACGTAACACGGTTCCTGTGATAAAGCCTGGTGACAGCAGTGTTGCCAGATGGAATTTGAAAAAAACAGTAGAAAGTTCGGTAAAAAATCAGTAGATTGGAATAAAAATCAGTAGGTAGATATTAATGACTGAAAATTGTAATATGTACCATAAGTATTGTGTTTCGCGAGTATTTTGACTCGCATTTTGGCTGGCGACCTTTTTTTTTTTTAGGTGCAATCGTAAAAAGGAAGCGGTTCCACTTTTTGCATTTTTGCAGACAATTGCAGCTTAAAAAAAAAGGTCGCCAAGTGGTTATTTAGTCACGGAGCTATAGGCGCTCAGGAAAATGAAGTAGATTTGATGAAATTTTAGAAGGCGCTCGGGAAAATCAGGTAGATTTCACTAAATTTTAGAAGGCGCTCGGGAAAATCAGGTAGATTTCACTAAAGAAGGATGTCCACGCTCCATACATTTGTTGACCTGTCATTCAGTTTTTTTTTTGTGATGTATTTTCATGGTAAGTATATCAAAATAAACATTAATAATTTCTATATAATGTGCATAAATATTTTCAAAATCGCCAATCAGGAAAAAAAGTTACGCTGAAAACAAATTTTGAGGTTAAATTAACATCAGAGACGGACAATGACAATCTCGGAGCTCCTATTAAACGGACTCTATCAAAGAGTGAATTATTTTTCGTTCCAGATCCATCCTTTTTATAAATGCGCCCATTGTGAAAGCAAAAGTTAAGACGGAAACAAAATCGCACAGTACACATCGAAACGTAAACGAAAGTATACTGCCCAGATTAAAACTCTCCACACACTGAAGCCGGAGGCGGAGGAGCGGAGGTGAAGACGTGGCGGTTTTTCCTATGGCACCGCGACGCCACCGCCTGCGTTGTGTGTGTAGGCTTTCATAGGATTCCATGGGATACAATTCGCACGCCTTCGCATCCGCTCCGCCTCCGGCTTCAGTGTGTGGAGACTTTATTAGATATGTAGACTGCATGAAAGCAATCCAAAGTGACGCGCTGATGAAGTTTTTTGACAGGTAGAATAGAGTTGACATTAACTTGACAGCGCTATTTAGCTCTGACGTTTCGTTTTCCTACTCATGAATCAAATCCTATTTTAGAAGTTTATGACACCGGCAGAGTCGTGGCGAAAAGAAAGCGGTGCCATACAAAAAGAAGTTGAAGATGAAGTTTTCTGGGTCCATCCTACTGAAATTAAAAATCATTATCTTTTTTTCCTGATTATTGATTGCAGTAAAAGATTGTGATATGTAAATAAAAAAAATATACAATTTTTTTTCAATGAATATCAATAATATACACTACATCTTCTGTCAAAATGTATGACAGGTCAATTCTGGACATTCTTCTTTAGAAATAAATCAGTAGATCGGTAGACGCCTGAAAAAGCAGATAGATCTACTGCTAAATCGGTAGATCTGGCATCGCTGGGTGACAGACGGACAGATAGGCTCTTTTACCCTTTTGGTGCGGAACCCTAAAAACTATAAGCAGACTTCGACCGCGCACTATTTACACCCGTTACCATGGTAACGATAACACCAATAACAACTGTTGAGAAAATAATTATCATACATCTTTATATTAAAAAAAAAAAAAAAAAAATATCATAAGTACATGTAAAAACTTTCAGATTTCTAAAAATCCGATTTCAAATAAAATTAACCACCTGGGAAGTCGCCATAGAAAATCCAAATCGGTTCAGACATTTTCAAATAATCGGTGAACATTGATAAAAAAAGATACCGGCGAACCCTCGGCTGCGTGCGAGTTTCACTCTAATAAGGCCCAAACAGCACCACATAAGTTGCCTAGGTTGGCCACCAAACTCTGTTTTCTTATCTCTTCCTAAAATAGACAAAATGAAACTACTACAGATGCATTAAAAAAAGCTTATGATAGGTTTAACAAACTGTACGAGTGTGAGAGTAAATTTTGGAAATTCCTTTGTTTAACGAATTATAATGATAAAACCCGTAGGGGCGCCACTTTAGGTACTGTTTCTGCCAATCAATCTTGTTTTTATTAAGTTTCAGTTCTATTTTAAAGAATGATTACTCTATATTTAATTATTTTAAACAATACACTGATTTTTCTGCTTTCGAAATCCTTACAATGTCCATGCATAGTCACAACCACACTTCAAATATAATCATCACTATTGCCTTCTAATGTAAGTTCCTTCACCGGTGACATAACGTGATCTTTACGAGCTAACAACTGGGTGAAGGTTCAACGATCCTCATGCATGACACATACATAACGACAACGTTAGGCTCGAATAAGTCAAAATCCCCGGACGAGGCTTATTTTGGGGATAATTTCTTGTAATTTTTGGGACTCCTCTATCTAAAAGACAATTTTCAAATTATTACGTCTTTATGTATAAAATTTAGCCGATGTTGAAGTCGTTGTATTTTAACTTAGCAATTATGAACTACTTACTTCATTTCCTTTTTTTCATCTTTATTAACAAAGAACATTACAATCAAGGAATAGAAACAATTAGATAGTATTCACAATTGAAAAATTGAGCTGACTGCAGACTGTTTACGGTGGTTACGGTTATCTAGAGGTAGCTCAACTGATCCAAAACCGGAAAAGGAAGCGGCTCCAAGAAGCTTGCTGCTTTGCTACACTTTAGCTTAATAAACTAAATTGAAGCTTATTTAAATAATATTTGGATAGGTACCTACAGGTTTCGAAAATGCAATGTTTTGGGTTCCGTACCCAAAGGGTAAAACGAACTTTGATTATAGGCATTGAGCCAGCTTGCATAATATCATATTTCCTCTGTCAGGCAGGATATGTGCTCAGTTGGGCCGGAGTAGGCCTTTATTTTCTTCTCGTACTTGACGATGACTACACATGGTCACAATTTCCTGTGTACAAATAAAATGTGACTTATTTTTTCCCTACGCTAGTAAGATTGATTTACAAACTGGGCCCGTATTCCACTAAATAAATCGCTTCACCATTTAAATGATATCGTGTCAAAATGTCAGTGTTAAACTCTTTTTGGTGTTCTACTAACACAAACTTTTTGAGGTTCATTCATAGCTGAGACGATTACCTTTATAACTACCAATTCGACATTCTGATTATGAAAGTCTCTTCAAGCGCTAAAAATAGTGGAATACCAAATGCACAAACGTCATTTTAATCATCTTGATTGAATGGCTGAGACATTTGTTTTGAAATTAGTGGAATTTGGCCCCTGGTGTTAGGTATAATTTGTCTTTCCAATATAATTCACCTACCTACTACATAATTAAAAGTTACTTACTAATTAAATGCGAGAACCTACGACAAACTTTAATCTTCGCAAATAAACCTCATTTCACAGTGCTTATCTAAGATAATACGTCACGATAATACGGCGATTTTTACTTATTGGCATTTTAGAAATTCGTTTGTAATTCGCTGACTATCCTTAGTTAGCATAAGTAACCCTAATTTGGTGTTAGGGACCATAGGGATAAACCATCTACTATATTGATGTAATATTATCTCCTCTATTAAAATAAATAAAATAGTTTACTGTATCAGTTGGCTACAACAGATAGTTATCGAAGTCGTAATCGAATATATTTACACAAATGAATGCCAAGTGTCGTAGACTTTTAATTATTATGAGGTAAACACAATTACTCATCTAGGAAATAAGTCTGGAATGCGTGAATCTTCAGTTCTTGACAATTATCTATCATTATTAAGCTTAAAGACATACTCTTTACTAGATAAATATTGAAAAGCTTATAAGGATTCAATTGAACGGTAATTCATCAAATGTTTGAAGTCATCGAGCTATTTTATAATGATGACCATAGGTCAAACAAATAATCAATGCATTGAATAACTCTAATAGCATCACAACTGCATATAAAATAAGTCCCCCGCAACGCAACGTCTGTCTGTCTGAACTCAATAAACTCACCCATGCGAAACCAGAGTAGGTCGGTAGTTAATTTTATATTGGTCGATTTAGCTCTTCAAATTAGTTAATCGGATTGGTATCAAGAACATATAAAACTAGCAGCACCCCGCGGTTTCATCCGCATAATTCCCGTTCCCGGAGGATGTCCGGGATAAAATAAAGCGTAGTGCTATTCCAGACTACAATCTATCTCTGTGTCAAATTTCAGCCCTGTCCGTTCGGTAGTTTTTGCGTACCAGCGCCTCACGGTTTCACCCGCGTAGTTCCCGTTCCCGTGGGAATTTCGGGATAAAATATAGCCCATATGTTATTCTAGACTATAATCTATCTCTCTGCCAAATTTCATTTAGATCCGTTCAGTAGGTTTTGCGCGAAAGATTAACAAACTTCTAGTCTGGAATAACACATAGGCTATATTCTATCCCGGAATTCCCACAGGAACTGGAATTACGCGAGTGAAACCGCGAGGCGCTGCTAGTATCAAATAAAAATCATCACTTTTCAATGAACCTCCAAATCTCTATCTAACGAGAGCAGCCCATTATAATTCAAAGCGCGGTGTATATCTCTCACCTTCGAGTTTCTGAGGACATTATTGCGACATTATGTCATTGTTTGCGAATTTTATATCTAACGTAGTGAGAATTAGGTGCCAGCGAGAAAGAATTAGATGAATCAATCATAGTGGGTTCAAAGTATCTTCCGAAACTCTGCGGCAATATGGCCCAAGGCCATGGAAATGAGAAACTTATAATAATAATTACAACAATAATGGTATTTAATTCGTAGATCTAATTATTTCGACGAAAGAGTCGAAACGCTTTTCACGTTATACATAATATATTTTAACATATTATGGCATCATCTCCACTGATCCAAAAAAATGAAGAAATGTATTTTTTTAGACATAGAAAAAATGTATTTTTTCTATAAAATTTTTTTTAGATTTAGAACTTTTTTAAACATAGAAACTTAAAAAAATCAAATATCACATAACTAGATATTAATTGTTTATTTTACATAGAAACCCACCCAGATTGGCGAACAGATCACATACTCAATAAATACTAGAATAAGCTCTTAGTTTAATCTAATTGTAAAGAAATATAATGTATAAAAAATATCTATCTATGATATATCAGTCATCTATTACCTACCCATAACACAAGTTCTGCTTAGCTTGGGGCTAGATGATGTTGTGTGGACTGTCCGGAATTATTATCACTACAATAGTAAACAAAGTCGCTTTTTCTGTCCCTATTTCCCTATGTTCCTATAAATCTACGCAACGGATTCTGATGCGGTTTTTATAATCAAATAATCAATATCTTTATTTCTTTAGGCTTACAAAATAAGCACTTAGACAAGTCAAATTTAATTCGCCTCAATTTTTTGTCCACTAGTGGAAGAGGCGAAATAGAAACCACTTTGATTTTTAGATAGAGTGATTCAAGAGGAAGGTTTATACGTATAATAAAACCGTGCGAAGCCGGAGCGGGGCGCTAGTTAAATAAATATCAGTTATAAGTAATCTGAATAAAGGGCATAATACTGATGGTCCTAAAAGGTGGTTTTACCTCCAGGTGTTGTTGGCGGCTGTGTGCTTGGCCAGCGCCGCGCCGCCCGCGCCGCCGCGGCTCTACCAGCAACATGCGCCTGCGCAACTGCAGCAGATCAACTCGTAAGTTATCTTGATCTATTATAATAATAATAAATTCAATTTTCTTTGTAAAAATGATAACAATAAAATATCAGGTCAGTTAAAAAAAATTAAATCTATGAATGATGTGATGTGTGTGCGCACCTACGTCCCAAAGTCAGAGTTGATAAAGGAGTTATATCAAGTTTTTTTGTAGGTTCAGGTGCAGATAAGGAGAATGATTTTAACCAGATATGTATTGTTCCAGATTGGATTACTACCTAGATAACCCAGAAGTGCAGGCTTACTACAACCAACATCAACAAAAACAAGGTAATACATCTTAAGCGGAGTTATCTAGGCCTCCATATGGCAAAAAATATTCAAAAATTTATAAACTTTCGACTGTCATCGACGATCATGATTTTAAAACTATTTATGGCCATCCCATACTTCATTCCTGAATTGCTCCATACTATAGTTCATATCTGGTGCTTATCAACTACGAAGAGGATCTTGTAGTCGGCGTTTTTGTGCAGAATTTGATGCCCTTATGGTTATTCCACCACCTTCTTTGCAAGTCTTCTTGATCTCCATAGATGCTGATTGCTGATGCCATTTAACTGGGCATACAAACAGTATTTTTTTGCAAATAAATTAGCGTAAATTTATTAAATACTTCTGAGTTTGACATTGACAATGTCAAACTCAGAAGTATTTAATGAGGTGGTTTAAGAGGTGGAGCAAAAATATTACGAATTGGCAACCTAAAAACAGAAAAAGAAAATGTGGGAGACCTTTTAAAAGATGGGAAGACGACTTGAAAACAGTAGCTGGAAAACTATGGCCAAGGGTTGCCAGGGATAGGGAAGAGTGGAAGAAGTTGGAAGAGGCCTATGCCAAACTAGGGCAAACGGATAACATAGAATAAGGTGTTAGATTAAGTTAAATGTAAATAGTTATCCGAATAAAGGCTTTATTATTATTATTATTAAATACTTCTATATCTTATTCATTCTCTTATTTCAGTTCACTAACAACGTTAGCCCAAACCTTCGACAAAAGAATGAAATAGTTTCATCAATGTTTAAACTAAAATGTTTAAGTGCCTGATCTTATAGCGATGTGAACGTCGAGAATCTTATTTTTTGAGCTTGTTCATAAAACGTAAAAACGTAAACGTAACTTTTATTTTGTAATTTTCGTTATTAGTAATTAAAGATTAATAACGAAAATTTCATTCAAGGTCTTGGGGACGCTTCTGACTGATCACTACATAGTTTAAAACAAAGTCGCTTTTTATGTCCGTATGTCCCTTCGAATGCTAAAATCCTTAAAACTTCGTAACGGATTTTGATGTGGTTTTTTTAATAGATAGAGTGATTCAAGAGGAAGTTTTATACGTATAATAAAACCGTGTGAAGCCGGGGCGGGTCGCTAGTATTGACATAAATCAGTTGAGCTACCTCCAAACTGCAACCGACTGCAGTTAGCTCAATTGGTCAATCGTATATACGAGTTTTAATTTAATTCAATTCCTTGATTATTCTTTAGTTCAATAAAGTTTAATATTCGTATAATCTCAAAAAGACAAATTATACAATTTCACTTACATGATAACAGGGTTCTTAGATTAAGTTTAGAAATAGGTTAAACTCGTTCGATAGCTTAGATGCCTCGTTTAATGTGTTCACTTATTAAGAAGAGAATCATCATTTATCAATAATAAACCTTATTCCAGAGAACGTAGCAGCGGATTCGAACCAGCCCTCTCGCCTGGAGACCCTGGAACCAGACAGCGAGGTGGAGCTGATACCAGGAGCGCAGCAGCCGCAACAGCCTCCTCAGCAGGTAACGGAATTCAGTCAACGAAGAGCAGTAATGAGTTCGTTTTGGTGAACAGGAGAATGTTTTTGAATTTTATTTAATTTCAAATTGAAGAACATCTTTACTAACAACGAAAGTTCGTCGAGACCTCCATATTTGCGCCTCTAGAGAGCCTCTGCCAAATCCGCGTTTTTGTCAAACTTTTAACAGTTTGTCCGCAGTCGTGGACATTATTGAACTTTACAATTAGCACTTTATTTCATTTATTATTTTGATAATTATGTACCTATAGTTTAAAATTTGACTTGTTTAGGTGCTTATTTTGTAAGCCTACAGAAATAAAGATATTGATTTCTGATTTCTTTGAACAAAAGTATTTTGAATATAAGTCGTGTAGAATGAAATATAAAATGCCATGCTGTCTCGCTTCACACTAATATCATGCATGCGAAAATTTGAATGTTTGTTGTTATTTCACACCACGGATGTATTGGGCTGAAATTTCATACAGCTCAATGTTAAATTGAAGTCTTCAAAATTATTTTTCAATTAATAACTAGCTGAAGCTGGTATAGGTCATTTCATGAAGATAGGTACCTACTCTATATACGTGCAAAAAAGCCTACAAAAGACACCGTAAATAGAGGTTCTTGATTACCTAGGTGAATAGAAATGTTGGTCTTCTCACATGTAAATAAGACATACTTTAGTAAAATTAGTAATCTAGGTAAACGTCTGAGTACTAATAGTAGGATTATGACAATTAACTAGCTGTAAATAAACTCATTCCTAACCATTGGTGATTCCGCATACTTTGATTTGCTAATTTGAACTCTTTGTGTCTGAGCACAAAGGTCTAATATTTGTAATTTGCTGATGTCTAAGTGTCTAACGCCTGAGTATTCTATAAAGCAAACTTGGGTAATCTTTGCACGTAAAATGGAAATGGGAACCTAGCACTGTTATTTTTCACACTATATGCTCGAAAAAGTTACTATAAACGTCATTTTACCCTTTAATGCTATGATTATAGCCATACTGGCTGTAAAAGTTTAGGTTTTCAAATTCAAACAATTCGAATGAAATTTCAAGGGATATCTGATCTTCGAAATTCGAAGTTAACTACTGTTTAAAAGTTGGCAAAAATGTATACTTCAAAACTCGAAACTTTTACTTTTATCTCGTAGAAAGTATTCAGTTGCGCGATTCAATATGACACCTGGGACGTACTTTATTCTCTCAGTACCGTACATAATCTAACTTAGTCTTTTAGTTATTTAAGGGCGGTAAGATCCGGATTATTGCCTCGGGAGGGATAATCGCAATTGCCAAAAAACAACTCCTGAAAAACTTCATAAAGCAATGTAGTCTTTGATCATATTTTAAGTGGTCTAAAAATAGTTGATTCGATTTTCAGAAGATTAGATAGGATTTTCTTATGTACCTAGTAGCTGGCTAAAAGCCTACCTGAAATATGATTGAGAAAGGACAAGACAAGGTGCGCGCGACCTTTTACGCGACGTTTACCTACCGGTGATCTCTGGAATTTATCCTTCATTTACTGACCGTGGGAAGAGTTTATCCAAAAATATCATTAATTTTCCGTTTCAGAACTATGATATTGAAAATGAACTATGGTGACAAAATCCAAACCAAAGGAATGCCACGCCTCTATCTCTGTTACCGTTATATGTTTTTCTTCAAAGCCCATCGTTTTCATTTGATTAAAGCTTGGTGGCTCAACCTATTCTCCTGTAGCTTCACAATATTTTGAATAAATAAATGTAATACTTTCAGGCTCCCGTGGCACCAAACATACCTGGTCTGGTTCCTGGGCAAAGAGTCTTCATCGTCCACATGCCAGTACCTGGGTACAGGTAAGTTACATTATTGACGACCGATGTGGCCCTCCGGTCAGTGGCTGGCAGATGCTGGATGCGGCAAGCTGAAGACAGGGCCAAGGCGCTTTTTTTTATTCTGGGACAAAAAGTAGCCTATGTGTTATTCTAAGGCAGAGCTTCGTCTATTCAAAATTTCAGACCAGATCAGTTCTTAGGATAGTTTTTGCGTGAAAGAGGAACATAACGATCTATATACATCTATAGATACATTTAGACGTCCATACATCTATACAAACTTTCGCGATTATAATATTACTAGCGACCGCCCCGGCTTCGCACGGTTTTATTATACGTATAAACCTTCCTCTTGAATCACTCTATCTATTTAAAAACCGCATCAAAATCAGTTGCGTAGTTTTTCCCTTTGAATTTAAGCTTCAAAGGGACAGTGATATAGGGACATAGGGACAGAAAAAGCGACTTTGTTTTATACTATGTAGTGATTACTTATGTAAGTATGTTAATGTTTTTGACAGACCAGGCACGATAGGAGGTTACCAGCCCGTTTACATAGTGGCTGCAGGAGCTCAGGGCAATCCCGGATTTCCTGGTAAGGAACTATATATTTTTATATATATTTTATATTTTTCGATATTCGACTTTAAAAGTGGAGAATGTTCTTTTTGGCTGTATTTTTGTATGCGATTGGTAATATGCCACAACTTGTATTTATTCCGGGTGGTTGACCGATTTATATCAGTTTTTTATTTGAATGCTATTGCTTTTGGCGGGACTTAAAAACAACTAGTCTCTTCATCAAGATCTGACCACTTACTCGTCAGATCTTCATGAAGGTCTGACCGTTATCCCATATAATGCATATTTTTAAATAGAAAATCATCTCGTGGTGGTCGATATAAGTGATTTAACAATGTGTGAAATTTAAAACCTGTATTATTTATAGTAAAAAATCAAAATAAAAGTCAAAGCATAAACATATATGCATCTACATAATAGCTGTATAAACTACTAGATGGAATATTGTAGAGCTATTCTGAACTAATCGAATGATTGATTAAATTCACATTTTCTTGGAAGTTAATCTATAGGCTGGCCTTTTGAATTCTTGATTGATTATATACTGACATAGGTCTCAAGAAGTTTATTTTTCATAGAAATATTTTAATTCACTTAAAATAAGATAAATCTATACAGTAAATATGTACCAAATCCAAGTTATAATGGTATGGTATGGCAAGTTATATGGTAAATAGCTACTGGGCTCTGAGGCTTAATTAATTTATCTTCTATTTTCCAACCTAAAACTTTGTTTCGAAGCAATCATCTTAATAGGGGATGCAGTGCCGGATTTATATTTTTTATGAGTGTAGGCCACTTTTTTCCGCCGCCCCATGTACAGAGCCGTTCATTATTAGCTGCGCAAGTAGATATACAATTTTATTGTCTGCAATCGAGTGACCGTCCTCTCTGAAATCTGACGCCCCCCTAGGACGCTGCCGCCCCCCTAGGACACCGCCGCCCCTAGGCCGCGGCCTATACGGCCTGTTTACAAATCCAGGACTGAGGGGATGGCTATTGCCATACTCAACTATTATCTTCAACTCTTTTAAAGTGCCGAAATTTTTCACTTCAACTTTTTTCCTTTCCAGGTTATCAAAACCCAGGATACCAAAATCCGGGCTATCAAAACCCAGGCTACCAGAACACGATATACCTGGACCCGGTATCAGGACAGGTGGTGTCTCCGCTGGCATACCCTCGCGGCGTGGTGCAGCAAGGCAATCCGGGCCTGCTTTTGGGGACTCAGCTGCTAAACCGTCCATATGATCTCCTGTACCAAGACCCTAACCTGGCATATGAGTAAGTCTTCATTATCTCAACCATTGACCGAACTGAACCAATGAGCTGACATCTCGATACCTTTGATACCACAATCTATATCTATCTAACTATGTAATGTATTGTATTAAGTATATTAGTCATCTAGTACCCATACCACAAGCTCTGCTTAGCTTGGGGCTAGATGATGCTGTGTGGACTGTCCGGAATTTTTTATTTATTTATCTCATCAGATTTTTCGTCACAGGGATGAAATGGGTGGTAGCAATTTGTTTTTTCTTAAAGTAGTGGTCATTTTGTGGTTTAGTCTAGACTCTGGTTTAGTCTAGACTCTAGACTAAACCACGTATTGGCCATTACATTTTTCATTCCGAGGTTTAGTCTATACTCTATATTTAACTCCGGAATGACCACTATTTTTGGAATGAAAAGTGTTCAAGGAGAAAGATTATACTAGACTTTCTAGACTCTTTCCAAGCTTTTATAGTGATTATGATACTCGTATGTCTGCCTACCACAGACATGATAGCAGCTGCATTTTTTTTCGGGCTATACCTTAATACTCAATGCTCTACGAACGTAGTAATGCTAGAATCTTTGCTATAGAGATCCTATGGCTACGTTTGACGACATTTCACTTTACCCAAGATCTCCTCTCTCAAGATGCACCTCATGCACCATAAACAAATCTCTTAAACCCTCTCAAACAAATCTCTCAGATGAAACAGAGAACCAGAACCAAATTTGGCATACGGACATTGGCAGAATTGTGTCGTTAAGACGCAGAGCCATTACACCAAAAATTGCATTGAATTGAATTGAACGAAAAAGACGCAGAGCCATTACACCAAGAATTGATTTAAAGGCAAAATTTGACAAGAACAACAAAAAATAACGATGTTTTTGATCTAAACTATAAATTTTTCGTCAGAATTTTAGGATGTTTAGTGTTTTATTGTGTCGTTCTCAAACGTGTGCAAAGTAACACCAATTCATTTTCTTGTGTATGCCATTTTGTTTAGAACTCTTATGCTTAGTGTTGTGTGTAGTATGTTGTAATCCCCAAGGGTTGGTCGATTCTATAAAAGAACGATACAGTGCAATGCGTGAAGACTTCCTACAAAGAGTGAGTTTTTGTTCTGCTATCAGAAAACTTAGATCCATGCCATCCAGTAAAATTTAGGAAATTTATTGGTGCAGTTTCGGGATCGTAGACCTTTTAAACCTTTGTTGCGAGATCCGTTTGAATTGTGACTTAGCGGTAACTTGATACCTACGGACGTTGGTTAAAGACGCCCTCGAGAAAAACTTTTATAATTGACTATAAGCAATCATTATTATAAATATTTATGTACGGGTATTTATCGCGTTTATTTACCTATTTTTCCAGACGTTTCGACAGGTTTACACACAGCCGTGGTATTGGTCTGAAATAAAAGCGATAAAACCCGTACATAAATATTTATAATAATGTGCTCTGATCGCGTAAGTTTAAAAAACCATAAACAATTACTTAAACACACAAACTTTCACTGTTGGACATAAGCCTCAAAGCCCAAAACAGTTTTACAGTTTTACTTTAGTCCACCTACAGGGGAAACATTGCAGTTTTTAGCCCTGTTCAAAGACTAATATAGTTTGTGTATCACAGGTTTTAAATATTCCCCGAGTGCGAGAGTTTACGCACTATAATTTAATAATCCTTATTTTATTTTATTAATGGACATCTAACATGAGATTTATTGAGATTGATCTTCATGAAAATGAGAATTTTGATGAAGATTATTCGCGAGATGATTAATTATTGCAACTTTTTCAGGCAAATTGCGAAGAACGAAGACAAGACGAGTTCTGCAGTTGCAAGACTGAGACCAAGGCCCGTAAACGGAAACGGAAATGCAAACATAAGAAACCTAAAGAATAACGAAAGCAGAGCGGTCCATCTCTCACAGCTGGTTGGTCTGGCGCACGGAAGAACTGATAACAATGGTAAGAAGTAAAACAAAAGAAAAGTAAAAAAAAAGAAGAAGGAATAAGTAATGCTCGACGATACACTCAGCATCATCTAGCCCCAAGCTAAGCAGAGCTTGTGTTATGGGTATATATTATGTATGACTGATATACTTTCTACAAAACATTAGGTTAGGCTACTTAAGTTATTTAGATTTTTATAGAAATAGATTGTATATCAATGTAATGTTATCTTATAACACAAACTCTGCTTAACTTGGGGCTACATGATGCTGTGTGTATTTTCAAGCATTATTTATTATAGGATTTGCAGATACATATGCCGGGTCAGCTCTGCCTTTTTTCTGACCAAATAAAGAAGCAATTTGAAAAAAATCCTGTTTTTTTAATGTTGTGGGTTCGATTTCCGCTTTGGAAAAAATATCTGTATGATCTGCAGAAATGTGTTTCGTGGGTCTGGGTGTTTTTTATGAATAATAAAAATATCTATCTGTGTATTAAATATATCAGTGATCTTGTATCCATGACAGAAGCTCTGCTTAGCTTGAGGCTAGATGATGCTATGTGGATTGTCCAGCATAATAATAATTATTATTTATTCCAGAAGCTTCTCTCTCAGAGATGAAGAGCCAAGCGCTCGTCGAGTCGAAGGAAGCCGAGGAGTTGAGACAACGAAACAATGCGCACGCGCAAGCGAGACCCAAAGCTTAGAACTATATCCCTATAATTATTTAAAATATTCAATTGAATACGATAAGGTTATTGTTTCATCATTATATGTATATTATATTCAACGATCTATATCTCAAAAAATATTTAAAAATAATGAATTGAATACGATAAGGTTATTGTTTCATTATTATTATGTATATTATATTCATCGATCTATATCGCATAAATTATTTGAAAATAATGAATTTAATACGATAAGGTTATTAGTTCATCATTATAATGTATATTATATAATATTACTTATATCATTATATAGAAGGCATGTATTGCCTTTTTTCAATCAATTTCACTGATAATTTGATCGTTAATCATATTATTTCAACACTTTTATAAAATACATTTTTAACTAGTATCAACAATACAATATTATAAAATTCATTTTTTATTCTTATTCTCTCTATTCTTCTCAAAAATTCAATAATACTACACCGAAAATCTCAAAACGTTGGATCACCGGCCGCGAAGCTGTTAAACGGCCTCATCAATTCATTTATTCGTAGTTTTTAAGTAATTTTTTATTGAGAGATTTTTTGCTAAATGTATTTCCATATCTTCGATATTTATTGTTAAGTATTTAAATTCCACACCACCTTACCTATTCGATATAATTGGAACTTCAAAATGCAATAAATTATATTAAAAAGAGAAAAGCCTGTTTTTTCAATACTAGAAGACCTAGATCAGCTTAGGTACCACGATAGATTAAGAATTCAGACTCTATACTCGTAAGTCATAATATTAATTAAGCAAAGATAGTATAGGTCCTAGTAAATCTATTTAGAATATTAAGATAATGACAGGTAGGTATATAGAATACTTATCCTTACTTCCTTATACTTATGCTTATACTTAACTAGCGACCCGCCCCGGCTTCGCGCGGTTATTATACGTATAAACCTTCCTCTTGAATCACTCTATTAAAAAAAATCCGTTGCGTAGTTTTAAAGATATAAGCATTCAAAAGGACATAGGGATATAGGGTCATAGGGACAGAAAAAGCGACTTTGTTTTATACTATGTAGTGATATTATAAGCGCGAAAGTTTGTCTGGATGTTTGTTTCTCTCTCACTCAAAAAACTACTGAACTGATTAGGCTGAAATTTTGAATAGTCGAAGTTCTAGCCCTTGAATAACACATAGGCTACTTAACATCCCATAAATCTCCCCATGGGAAAGAATGAATTAATGAACACTTTATTGTACCTTATGATAGAACTAGCCTTGAAACTTGTCCAAAGAAACAACGCGTGTGAAGCCGTGGGCAAACGCTAAAACGTTTGTCCGTGCAAAATCTGACGCTAGATGGCGCTTCTACAAATTGTAAACTAAACATTTGTCATCGAACTGCATTAGTTCGTTGGATTTTCAATAAATGCCTTTGAACAGCCTATAACAGCCTCGTTAAAGATTTCTAAGTACTTATAGATCGATATTTTCAAACGAGTTTCCCCGAGTTGCCAGCCAGGCTGGCTACAGTGAAACGAAGCCCACAAATGCCCTACGAGTTTAACAAGTAATCTGACAGTTTTGGAGCGATATCCAGTGCAACCTCTATAAGTAGCTTTCCAATCTGCAGATGTACCTAGACACGTTTTATACGAATTCAGCCATAATAATTTGGAGTTTTTTTAACTGTAACCTAGTTATTTACCAGGTACTTACACATTTATGAGGATGAGAAATGTTTCCTATATTAAAATAAATTAATTTAGAAAATAATGGTGAGGTCTTGATCAAATTTATATTGCACTAAGTAGTTACATGACAAACAACAGCTTGTAAATAAAAAATAAACGTCGAATTGAGATATTTTTCGAGGTCTGTTAAAAATATTGTCAAAATACTGACGTAGTAAGTTTCATTTCCGAAACTTGATAAATTGGAAAAATCCTGGCTATTTCTAAAAAATCCGTAATTCAGAAAATTGCACAAAAAATCTGTACATTCTGGACGAATCTTGACATCTGGTAACCCTACCCACTAGCTCACATCGGCTTTCCCACTTAAAGCACCTATAAAACTTTCTTCCACCTTTCTTCCAACACAGTCAGCTATCATATCTACCTCGGAGTAATAAACAACATGACCCTGCTCATTTCTTAGTGCGGTTACCGCAACCGTTACCACTTACACTATACTTTACCACCCGGAATGGGACACGATTGTAACGGATCCTATCCTGCGCCTTCTGGCTATACCATCTATCTCCACCAGACCCCTAGACCAGGACTTCAAAGCTTTTATCTCTTCAGTTTTAGGGTTGAAAGTCGAAGAGATTCGAGGTCATGGGGAATGATTTCTTGGATGTGGCAGGAAAATTGGCGTGTAATTATGATTGGAGTGTAGTTTGAGATTGGTGATAAAGTTAGGGTAATTGCAGGAGATTGCATTAGGATGTTGGACGTCATGTTTAACTTGATGATTCAGTTCTACGAGAAGGGTTGTTAAGTAAGTAAATGTAAGTAAGTATGCCTTCTATCTTTTTCAACAGACAAAAAACCTTTAGGTATATGCATAGACAACTGTTAGTTGTATATCATAGGCCTAAGTTTTTTTATTCATTAACTAGCGACCCGCCCCGGCTTCGCACGGTTTTATTATACGTAGGTATAAACCTTCCTCTTGAATCACTCTATCACTCTCCTATTAAAAAAAATCACATCAAAATCCGTTTCGTATTTTTAAAGATTTAAGCATACAAAGGGACATTATATGGATTAGGGACAGAGAAAGCGACTTTGTATTATGCTATGTAGTGATGTTGATATACCAAGAGTACTGTGTTTTCTAATTTAAATGTTATGTTTCGTTTCAAATATAATCAATTTCATTTATTTTAAAAAAGTTGTGACTCAAGTCGGCCTTATGTTACTCTATATTATGATCTTAAATTTAATGATTTTTTGATGATTTTTTTTCTATATTTTAAGTATTATATTATTGGTAGTATTGACAGAAGATATCACCACTCGATTTGAAGGAGATGAATTATTATTTATTACAGGTAGAGTAAATAAATGAATTACATAAAAATAACTTGACAAAATATAAAGCTCCTTGCAGCACCCCGCGGATTCACCTCGAGAAAATGGATGATATTTAGCTTATGTACAGTACATGTGTATATTACAGGCTTACAACTCAAAATTCAAAATTTCAGACCGATCTGTTTTGTAATATTGGCGTGAAGAAGCCACAAACATCAATTCATCTAAACTTAAGCATTTATAATTAGTGTGATTGAGCTATTTAATAGTATGTTTGTTTTATCTAACCTTCATAACATAGACCTTGATAGTCGATACTACATCATTATTCTCACATCAATCTTCTTAAACGCTTTGTGATTGATGCCTTTCAAATTATTCTAAAGCAGTGTGCTTTCAGTCGCAAAAACAACCTTTTCAACTAAGAAATATGGCTTTTTATTATAATAACATAAGTACACTTACCTACACAACTCCAACGCGTATAATTGCACTCTATGCACCCCGACTATTATCACCTAATAACCAATAACGCTTGACCGATAGTTTCTAATGAAACCTCGCGCATGCGGGTCATGAAAGCCTGGATGTTGAATCACCCAAATAAAGATGGCATCGCTTTCCAAACGAAAGGTATCGTGCAATTATCCCGCGGAGTAACGTGAGGCAATTATGATCTTTTTACCCGAGGTCCGTTAGCTTAGTAGGGGCAAAAACGGACCATCTCAGTGCTGGCTCTTTCACGAACGAACGCGGACGCGGTCTCTCAACATGGCTAGAATTTTGCTCGTGTTTGTCGCTATAGCTTGTGTGCAGCAAGCAGCGGCGCGCCCGGTCAAGAAGACCCTGAACTTCAACATGTTCCTGCTGCGGCCGAAGCAGGAAACTACGGACAGAGTTCTACTCACTACGGACGGGGTCTCGAGATTTGGCCCGTTGCTTGAATACTTGGTGCAGCGTTTCCAAGGTCTCATGTCTGTCAGAGTTCCACCTGAGCAGCAGGTGGGATACTCCAGCCCTGATGCGGCAGTTCCAGATGCAGCGGAGAACGAGGTGGATTCCCTTCCTCAGTCACGTGCGCCAGGAGTCGTGGTGCGACCCTCCAGCACCAAACCTGGGACTTTCGAGGTCGAAATCAACGTGGTGGTCGATGACGGTCAACCCGACGAGAAGAAACAGTGACGAATGGAAGTGATCCGATCAGTTCAGCATTTACTAATCTTAGTTTAAGATAAGTGTATTTATTTATTTAATCTTGCCATAATTGAAATACAAATAAAGTTTCTCGATAGTGATTATTTCTCTATCATAAAATAATTTAGTTGGAAATTTAAATCATACCTTGGCTAGTTTATGAAAGCATGTCTCTGGAAACTTGCATTTACAATCCTATTTTATGACGCCCATAAAATGCAGAAAGGAAGTGAAAGCTATCATTGACAACACATTGGGAGCCGGTTTGTTGATTCTATCATATACCACGCGAAATTACATAATTTTCTTGCATAAAAAATGCAAAAATCTCTCCCAAGTAGTTGTAGTTTGCTCAATAAGTTTGAGCAAACTACTAGAGTTTTGTTTTAAATATGACCAACTTAGTGTTTATGCATTTCGCAAATGCAAATTTTCAGTGTGACCCGGTGAGACTAAAATTGGGAGCAAAATTTTTATAAATTTCCTACAGTATTTTAAATGGTCAAGAAGATGTTGCAGTAAATATTAACCAGTAAATTAATTTGCAGTACAATCACCTACAAGTTGACGTATTTTAAAAAGTAAAAACTTTCTTCAATTCTGCGTCAAGTGTTTTCGCCCGTTACCATTGTAGGTACCTACCATCAATAATTAGTTGTTGACCATAGAAAATATCAACGACGTACATTATTTAGATTTTTGTAAGTAAGTAAACCTTTAAAACAAAAATAAATATTTTCATAAAAGTTTCCGACCAATTAAGAACGTCCCTTCCTTTTTTTAAGTCGGTTAAACAGTTGTAATACATATTTTCAATGCATATTTTATCGAAATCGATAACAATGTAGAACCATGCGGGCCCATTTTATAACCCGCATTGTTTAAATAGGTAATAGGTATTCTAGGATTCCTAACTATTGACTAACTCTAAGCAAACTATTAAGTATTTTGCTCACGACTTGTCCAGCATTAACTATAAGCCTGCAATTTAACCGCAGATTGAATTACAAGCATTCCAGACCCGTTAGATCCATTTACAACAGCCTCTACGATTCTATATCATGACATGCCGTGAGTATCTCGGGAAATAGGGAAATTATGGAAATGGCTCCTACTATTATTATCATTCTAGAATGGATAGTCTAGATCGTTAGAGTCTAGATCGATATTGTACATGGGCTGATCAAGCCATTTACCTAGATACTTAGGTTAGTGTTCACCAAAAAATAATTTTAGTCGGGTTTGTTAGTCAGCTTAAAACGTACAAACACTTGTGAGTGAACTCGGCTCTTAATCAGACTATTTTATTGATGATTTATTTTGTTTTATAGGTTTAACACCTCGGCTCTTAACCAGTCAGTTTTTTGCCAATTTTTCTTTATTTTAGAGTTTCGTTTCAATCAGGTTTGAAAACCTTTTGGTCTCGTTCTGTATATCCTTTTTTCACTCGTGAATAGCTCAATAACTACTGAACTTTTAAAATATGGCGATGGAACTAAAAAGTTTCAGTACAGAAAAATCTCTACTGAAACTTTTCCTTTTGATATTTAACTGATATTAACTGGTATTTAACCTTATGAAATTTTAAGAGACCTACAAAATCAAACGAGGTACTTAAAAAAGTAATATATTATTTACAGTATAAATTTTAAGAGACCTACAAAATCAAAAGAGATTTCAAATGAAGGGCATCATTTGCACATTTCAAAACAGTTTATGTTTTTTTTTTTAATTTTTTTTTTAAAATGGTTTGAAAAAAATTATTCAATTACTTACCACTACCAAGTGGTTAAGCAATCTCCGAAGTTTGCAAAACTGTGATCAGAGCCATCTGAAATATAGGTATTTACCATGAAACCTATGTGGTTTGAATCATAATAAATAACTAGTCTATGTGGTATTTATCAGCCCGATCGGAACACACATCTACCTATACATAAACAACTTTTCGTTTAAAATAATAGTCAGGATAGGTGGATAACACTCAGAACCCTGAAACAAATATTTGCAAATTGTACAAACATTTTTCCCAAAGCGGGAATCGAACCCCCGACCTCCTGCGCCGCCGAGCCACTGAGGTCAAATAATATGATCGTTTAAAAAAAGATCACAACGTGATTTCCACGTTCGTTGTGGATAGCTTCCGATAATCGTACCACGTAATGTGAAATTTCTTAACGAGTAAGCAAAAACAGTAATGATGTAAACAAACATAGACGCATACTTTGTATACCTATAAAAACTTGTAGATTACTGCAGTGGGCGACTTTTATACAGGTCTGTATAACTCATAGGACGTCATCAATTTCACATTACAAGAGAAAATGGTGCAGGAAAGTATCATCACTACATAGTAAAAACAAAGCCGCTTTTTCTGTCCCTATGTCCTATTGAATGCTTAAATCTTTAAAACTACGCAACGGATTTTGATACGGTTTTTTTAATAGATCGAATGATCCAAGAGGATGGTTTATATCACTACATAGTATAAAATAAAGTCGCTTTCTCTGTCCCTATGTCATTGTGTCCCTTTGAACGCTTAAATCTTTAAAACTACGCAACGGATTTTGATGCGGTTTTATAATAGATAGAGTGATTCAAGAGGAAGGTTTATACGTATAATAAAACCGCGAAGCCGGGGCGGGTCGCTAGTTTTCAATAAACTGGTTCTGTTATTGTCTTAGGTCTAATTATATACCTACCTGATCAGGACTGTTCTGTTCTTATCAGGACTGTTCTGCCTGGCTTATCATAGCCTAGCCTTGGTCGTAATAACATTGACATTAAAAAACAAATAAAATATTTTAGTGCTTACATTATAATGTTTGTATTTTGTTTCAAGTAGTTAGGTTAATTAGGGCGTGAGTGCGTGATATAGGCTACAATAATCGACTTGTAGATTAGAGAAAACGATCGTTTTATTTTAGCAAAGGGTGTAATTTTTTTAGTTTTTGCTTTTTTATATTTGTCGTAATTTAGTTTGATGTTTTTAAAACACGTAAAAACTCTTCCTTTTTCGAATTCGATTAAAATTTTTACTCATGTGAGAGTCACCAACTTTCCAAACGGTATAAATAAAGGTAGGTACATATGTATACATAAAGAAACCTTATCCTGCCTGAGTAATAAGCAAACAAAAGCAAAACCATATGTTAATAATGACAATTCTTGCAATTTAGAGTTCCGTAGCCAAGAGTAAAAGGTATCAGTACTAAAGGTTCTGCAGTTATCGAGGTCCCAACACACGAGCTTTACTTACCTACTTTGTGGCTACATTACATAATACTGTGTATATGTTTTAAATTTTTTGTAAAATTATAAAAAATCCATAAGGAACCCTGAAAAGCCTGGTTTAGGGTACAACTGGTCCGAATCTAAAATCAGCAGTTTTGGGACTCGGACGAGTTGTACCCCAATCTAAAACTGAAGAGGACAAGTTTTCATTCGGACGAGATGTACCCTAACCCGTTTATTTAGATGTATACTGGGATTATCGAGCGTAATTTATTTATTGCGAAACCGGGATGTATCGATTAATCGTCATCCATAAATGAACAAATTTTAGACTTGGCGTAGTACTAAATCCTTAGGCCGCGAGTGTGACTCACGCTTGCCCAGGCTTTATGCGTTTATATCATATTTGCCTTCAAAAACAAACCTGAAAGAAAGTGAAAGGTCAAGGAGCACAGTTAGTGGGTCAGTATGCTGACACCCTGGTGGAATAATAATGTGGCTATGGGTAGAGACTTATTGTTCAGAGTTAGACGTGCCAGTGTCGTGGTCACATCCTGTAGTCTGAATACGTTAGCACTTATAAATCAATTTAAATTTAATAAAATGTCAGTTGTCGATCATTAGAAAGCCAGACGTGATCTTCTCTCTGGCTGTTCCACGTGGCTTTATAAATATCATGCTCTGTTTCATTTTGATAAATAGTAACGCGGATATTAAAACTAAAGTGTAAACAACTAAAGTGGTACATTAGTGTAACAGTGTCTGAGATTCCCTTTTAAGTAAAGAAAATGCCTGTCTTAGGGAATCTCGCTCTTCAATATAAATTAAGTTAGTGAAGTAAGATTATCGATTTAATATACGTCACAGTGTCAATAATAACTAAAACAGTGAATGATGGCGTGCAAAATTAGTTGGAATATGGTGACAGTGATAATTTTGCGATTGGTGATAACGCAAGCGGCTCCAATGCAGGTGTCTTTGCTGCAGCAGTTGCAAGGATTGACGCAGCAAATGACACAGCAGCATTCATCATTGAAACAAATGACGCAGGATCACACGCCATTGCATCAAATGACGCAGCAGCTCTCTCCGTTGAATCAAATGACGCAGGATCATACGCCATTGCATCAAATGATACAAACGCAGTTTCCGTTGCAAGAGATGCAACAGCCAATGACGATACCTCTGTTGCAATCATTGCAACCGACGACGCAAGGGACAATGCAACAGCAACGGTTAGCGTTACAAGAACAGATGTTTGCTTTACAGCAATTCCAGGCACTGCAAAGAATGGGTTTAGTGCCGTCCCCAATATCAATGTAAGTTTAAAGACTAGTTTAACAAACCATTGTGATAACAAAACAAGGTCGATAAATTTAACCTTGGTTTCAGGAACACACAACCAATTCTAGTACTATATCCTGATTATGAACCTGATACACACACAGCTGATTTAAAAGCGAACAGATTCAAGCATCAAACTGTTGAACAAACTGGAGATGAGGATTCTGAAATCATAGATGCAGCGCCTACTGAAGAAATTGACGCCACTATTCCTAAAATGAAAGCGGTGTTACTGATGCCGAATACAAGGGGAATTCTTGGAAGTATTATAGGACAAATACCATTTTTGCCTTTTGAAATCAACGTACCAGACACTATAGCTTGGATATACAATGGCATAGCTAGTATAATAGCAGGGTTTAGGCCTCAGACACCGGCTGGGGAGACTCCGAACGATGGGAATGTGAAATCGATTTGGAATAATAATCGGGAATTGCCAATTGTAGTTATGCCTTTAGGGAGGTAAAATTATCCAGACCTTTAGACTTGACCTAGAAACTTGGCTATAGAATCCTAGACAGTGCTGTAAACAGAGAAACATTTATGAAAGAATGTTAGTGGAAAATATTTAACTAAACTGATATCATTGCAGCAAATCGCATATATCTTCAAACGCGAATTTGCACATTTTTAATTGCATGCGTTGTTGAAGTTTGTGGATTAGAATCCCTAGTCGAGTCGTCGTGTAACACAGTTTTGTATAAGCGTAAATACAGGTGCAATTTGTAACTTTGTTTTTGTTTCAATTACTAAAGTATTAAAAGTAATTCATTAAGTATAAGTACCAGTATTTCAGATGAAAACTAATTTTAGGACATGGTGCGTAAAGCCGCGATAGGGCTAAAATCATCATTAGTAGGTACTAATCAGAGAAGATAAATAAAAGGAAAAAAGAAACAAACATTTTATATAAAATCATCAGCTTTATCATCTTAGGCATTTATTACAGCATGTATTGATGGTAACCTTAAATATTGCAACCTGGCGGGTATTGGAGACTGACACAAAAGTAATTATGTGGCAAAGAGAAAATACAAAATAATATACGTGTATAGTGTGTAGTATACCTTTAGAAAGTACTTAGTGATAGTGCAAACTGCGACCGTGTCATTGCAAAATAACGAAGCATGTTTTGAATGTAAAATATACGGATAGAAAACTAATAAAATACACTAGGTACTCATTAAAAACATGCTACATTAGAGACATAACCATTAACCTAACCTACTTGCTACATAAAATGGCAACGTTAATTACTCCGTTAATAGTCAGAACATCGCATCGTATTCAAGCTACGATTTCACGCGACTATCTACGGAGAAAGGCGGACCTATTAGTCCCTGACCATATTGACTTACGTTCTACTGATACAGGTAGGTAGTAGAAAAAGTCAAGAGAAATGATTTGATGAAAACTGGATATAAATTTCACTGGTTTTATTGTACCCAATATTCAATTTATCTCTGGTTTTACTTAACAGCACTTTTTAATAAAGGTATTTGAAAAGAAAATAGGAGAAAATTGCATCTTGTTGCTTCTAAGAAAGTATTTTTCAAGGCATTTTCAGGTCAACGGGATGATTCCCTGATGCGTCAAAATTTGGAAATAATTTGAATATTGGGGTTTAAAGAATAAACAACTGTTTTATGATATGTTTTACAAAAACTACGCTTAAAAATAAGTCTTAAATCAATCGGGTAAACTTGTAAGTTACTGTGTTCTTCCGTATTGAGAGACGGTGTCATTATCCACGGGGTATCCAGGGTTGGATGCCTGCTGGGCTGCTTCGTTCTTCCCCACAATGACGGACACTGGGTAGTTGAAGCTGTAGAAGAAACCTCGAGGAGGACCCTGATGGAGGAAAATAAACGTTAAACATATTGGGGTAAGGTGATCATTCTTTGAAAACTTTACTTGAAAGCCATAAGTGATAATTTAATAAATAAATAAATAATGCGGGACAATCCACACAGCATCATCTAGTCCCAAGCTAAGCAGAGCTTGTATTATGGATACTATATGACTGATAGACTTAATACATTATACTACATACATGGATGTTGGAGATAAACAATCAAATATAGGTATATTAAAGGTATAATCAACAATTTCTAAACACATTGATTTCTGTAATAATATCTACAGCCAAAAAAAGCAAATGAAAAAACAAAGTATAAATTAATTGTTGGCTTTGCAGTTTGCACAGATCGGATATATTTTTTCAAACGTGTTAAAAATTTACTTCTGTTTGTAGTAGATTTTTAATAGTTTTTTCAAAGTTTAACTTCGAGTTCTTCCTAATGAAAGAACTCGAAGTTAACCTTCAAAACGCCTGATGTTAATACATCTAATACCAATTCTCTGTCCGCCGCACCCTTACGCTAATAACCTACACAGCAGGCGTTTTGAAGGGAACGCTTTGAGAACGCGTTTTAAAAACCGTCCCCTTCATCTGAGCATACCCAAACGCGGGCTTTTTGATTTTTTTCAGAACGCTCGTAAGCGCGTGCTTAAAATGCATAATATGTACCTACTCGCTACTCGCTCATAGCATGCTTCCAAAAATAAACACAAATAAGGAATATAAAGAGTTTTAAAACTCACAGTAGGTTCAGGCTCCGTGGTGGTGGAGTAGCCTTGGTTTTGTCCGCTGTAGCCTTGGTTCTGTCCGCTGTAAGCTTGGTTCTGTTCATACGCCTTGCCTTCTCTAGCCTGGCCGGGAGCAGCCACTATAGAATCCTGCTGCTCGGAAGCTTGAGATTGGTAGTCGTAGCTTTTCTGGTACTGCTGGTAGTTTCCGGTAGGCTGAGCCTGGTAGCTCTGTTGGTAGTTCTGGGAAGCTTGGCCTTGGTAGTTTTGGGGAGACTGGAGGCCTTGTTGGTTGGCCTGGTAGTTTTGTGAAGTTAGGCCTTGGTATCCTCCTTGGTAGTTTTGGGTAGGCTGGGCCTGTTGGTAGTTTTGTTGGTAGTTGTTCTGGTTCTGAGATGCTTGGGCGGCAGCACTGCAAGTGAACGTTAAATATTATTTAAAACCCCATCCTGCTTCTTTATAATTATAACGATAAGCAATCCTATCCTTCAGAGAAACTCCGAGCAAAGCTCTTTCCATAGCTCGCTGCTAATGGAACGCATGAAAAGAGGCATTTTCCCTGCAGAGGTTACGAAACTACTGATGGGAATGATACCTATCTTTATTTACTTTACTTTACTATATTTAATAAATATAGGTGGTAATGCAACTAGTGTCTTGGGGACACTTCAGACTGGTATTGTCATGGATCGATTGAGCTACCTTGAGACTGTTTGCAACCGTCTGCAGTTAGCTCAATGGTTTCAATTTTATATACTAGTTGTAGTTTTTTCTATTCCTTGATTGTAATTTTCGTTGTTAATAAAGATTTAGATATGTGCTATAATGTCAACGTACCCAGGGTGCAGATTAGCATAAGCAGCCTCGTTCCAAGCCTTCTCATGAGCGATACGTGCAGCTTTCACTTCGGGCGCCTCTTCGACCTGCTTCGGCACGTATTTGGGCAGGTTGTCTTCCTGGTGGAAACCTTGGCTGTCAGCCCAGTATCTCACCTGGAAGGAATAAGGGATATTATTGATTGTTTTTCCAAAGACGCTTATGAGCTGCATACATGAGCAAATTATAATTTACGTCAATACGATTGCCTACGTATTTAGCTTAGGCAAAATAAAATAAAAATAATTCTATAGAATTTTGTAAGAAGGTACTTAAATATTGTTGAATCCACTTGATCACACCAGATCTTTTTATTACCTATTTCATTAAGATATTTTTTATTTTTGTAACTAAAGTAGGAAAGTAAGTGCCTAATTTGAAATTTGTTTTTTAGAATAGATAAAGAGTAAATAATGTGATTCTCAGTTGTAATCCAGCCTTTTTGTTATCTGTTGCCCGGGTTCACAAACAGAGTTCCTGCCAGAAAACAAGCGTTGCTCAAGTTTAGTGGAGCAACATTAAGCTGAGATGGGGCCTATCAGTTCACTGTGCAGGCACATTATCCATTCTCCTGCTAACCGTGGTGGTTATGACAAACCTTCTAGGGGAGGCACCTTCATCCGTGGATGTAAAAGAGAAGCGTAAAAAAACTTATAAGTAATAATTTAAAAATTATCTTCATACCTGGATATCATTCCCGCCGTAACCCGGCGCCTTGTAGGTGTATGATCCGGTGACGTCACCAGAGCGCTGGCGGTTCTCAACCTTAGAGGACTCGGGGGCCTTGTAGCCGTACGCGTAAGCCCCTAGGCCGTCCTGCCCGTGGAACTGAGAGGCGTCGTAGACCTGAAGTTACGACGTCTGAGATTAGTTTCTAAAATTACGATAACAATAAACGAAATCAGTAAATAAAAAAATCATGGTAAATAATTTAGTGGCTTCGCCCGCTTTAAAATTTATCTGACAAATCGATAACTATATAAATGAACTGTACGCACACCCCCTAGGGGTAGTTTGTTGTTACTTTGTATTTTATTTTTAACTAATTTTGAGTGAATAGAAGAAATAATCCTTTTCCATAGAAACTTTACCACGCTTTTCACCTTCAGAGGTTCACTTCTAACTTATTTAGATGCATTATGGTATGTACATTGTAGATACGTAGTTTAGGTTCTATAATAACGCATAGAATTTCACATTTCTTTATATTAGTAGGATTTAGGACACAAAAACATTATTTAACAGTAAAATTAAATACCTAGTATATGTGTAGGGATCTTGGTAGAAATAAGCACGTCATTGGCACTCAACAAAGTTTATCTAATTCGAAGGATTTTCCTATAATTATATTACGCATTAATCAGATAGTAATAAGAGGAAATGATAGGATAGAGAAAACAGGTTTGTAGACTTTAACCTACTTCCTCAACATAGTCATCGGTGTTCTCAATTTCTTTGCCATTCTTCCAGTAGTGTCCGAGAGTGGGGCCTGCTTCAGCGCTGCGAAATCTGGGGTCGTTGAATTTGATCTGAAAAGAAACAATAAGATATAATTTTAATGCTTTACTACTTACTCTGATCTTTTAGGGAGGCCTATAGATTATGCTTTGAACGTCGTTGGGTTGTGTGATGATGGTAACAACTGTAATAGGTAGGTCCTTGAGGTACCGTACTTGAGATACGAGGTCGCCGGTCAGTCGCCTTATGCGACTGGTCGATGCGACGCGAGACCCTAGAGCTGGTGAGTATCTGGCGCAGCGCATCAGCATTGCCATACAACGTAATGCAGCCAGTGCCTTAAGGACACTTCCGATTAGTAATAAAT
Source organism: Eupithecia centaureata (assembly GCA_944547425.1). Taxonomy (NCBI): domain Eukaryota; kingdom Metazoa; phylum Arthropoda; class Insecta; order Lepidoptera; family Geometridae; genus Eupithecia; species Eupithecia centaureata. The sequence continues at coordinate 2,198,460 of OX155681.1, read as the reverse complement.
TAAAAATTAATATGGATTAATTGAATTACCTACTCCTTGATTTTTTGCAACTGTCTGTAGTCAGCTCAACTTTTTCAATTGTAAATAAGTACAACTGTGATATTAATGTTTATGTTTGTTGTAGTTTTGTTTGATATTAATGTTAACAAAGTTATTATACCTAGTACTAAAGATCGGTACGTACGCATTATTACACTAGGTATGTAATTAACATAAGATGAGACGGAAAATGCGCTTGACCTCAACCTTTTTGTTCATTCATAATGCTTGTTGACATTGGAATAAAACTAGACGATTCTCAAATTAATATAATTTCTCGAAGTGTTCTTCATTCGTTTATACATCTTCTCTTTCCATACTTATGTGTGAGAGTTTCGTCGATAATAAATAAATAATAAACAATGCTAGACAGTTCACGCAGCATCACCTAGCCACAAGCTAAGCAGATCTAACACAAGCTCTGCTTAGCTTGAGGCGAGATGTTGCTGCGTAGTTTGTTCAGCTTTAATTGTTAATTATAGAAACATAACAATCAATTAAGAGATTAATCAATAAGTATCTTATTATTCTCGTAAAGTGAATTTAAATAAACAAATAATAAATTTTATCATAAATTTTAGAATTATCTAACTGATATTAATTAACTGTTATAATCTTGAATATTGTGGTGATAAAGCTGAATACTGACCAGAGGTAAAACATTGGTGCGAGCAGAAAGCTGAGGGTTGGCGAAGGGTGGGTTGTTAATGTACTTGGCTGCCTCTTCAGGGTCCAGATCGATTTGGAAGATGTTGGCGGATGCTGACGCCAGTGCGAGCTGAAATAAGAAGAATACCTTATTAACCTTTACCTCGCTAGCAATTTATTATTTAATAAGCATTATAGATGACGCCATAGCACCCTATCTTCAGCTTGACGCACCCAGCAGTGGACTAATATGGGCTGATGATGAATATGATTATGATGATGATAAATGAGGACCTCAGTGGCGCGGCGAAGGTCCGCCTTTAACGTATCTAGTTGGTTGTGGGTTCTATTCCCGCCTGGGAATAAATGTTTTTACGACGTGCAAATGTTGTATTATGTATATACATAAAAGGAATAAAAAAACTGATATCGGTTATTTAGTTTCTGAACACAAGCTCTGCTTAGCTGGGGGCTAGTGGGCTTAGTTGATGCTTAGCCCAGAATTGTTGTTATTAAACAACGACGTTCGATGTTAGATGGAAAAAAGTTACCTAGGTAGGTGAGTAAGTACCTACTTTAACGGCTTGACTAAGTTTAGGTACATTCCGTTGTTTTTAAGAATAAATAATTTTAATTGGGAAATCCCAGGATAAATATTTAAACAACTGAATTCTTAACCATTGCTTACCTATTATAATAAAAATACCTACTCCAGTAGGTATCTCTACCAATAGAAAAACTTGAAAATACCCAAACTGTTAGGTATTTAGCTAATTAAGACCACATGAGTTTTTATGTACATTTTAAGGCTCTGATAAAATAGACAAAGTAATATATCAAGTCATCATTTACATCCGGTAAATAACCGGTTTATGTTGAGTCATCATCATATCTTAGGAAAATACTACCAGTAACATAAGCTAAATCTAAAACTACCTAGGTACAAAAATGACAAATTTCAGTTTCAAATACCAGTTCAAATTACAGTAAACAAAATACAATAAAGGTCACGTAACATCTTAATGGTGAAACCGCACTATTCTCCGCGTCTCATAACGTTACATTGTCAAAACACTTATCATTGTCTAGCATTATTCATTACCTATTTATTTATTTATTTTTATTATCTCGTAGTGTCTACTTTAACACACCTAATTTTAATTAGAGCTAATAATTAGAGCTTTTTGAACTTTTTTATAATTATCTCGTCTTAAATTTCAATAGTCTCAGTCGATTCAGTGTCAATGAAGCTAAGAAACCTGCTCTACCATGTTTTCTTGACCACATCAATGCAAAACCATATGCATTAGACACGGTTATACTAAACTTATGACGCCATTTGCCAATATTGTCTCGTGTTAACTCACGAACAAACAGGCGTTCTAAATTACGTACATACTATACACATGAGTTATGATAATTGAGTAGACCTTGTTCCTAAATAGTCCAAAGGAGATATGGGCCTAAATAAGTAAATAGTAAAATCAGAAATTAATAATTTTATTTCTTACGGAATTTAGAAAATACAACATACTTTAGCAATTAGACAAGTCAAATTTTAAACTGTTTGCAACCGTCTGCAGTTAGCTCAATGGTTTCAATTGTAAATACTAGTTGTAATTTTTCTATTCCTTTGCTTGTAATTTTCGTTGTTAATAAAGATTTAAGAATTTAAAAAAAAAAAAATTTAAACTATTAATAATCATCAAAAATTAATTTAAACTATTCATAATCAAAATAGGCAAAATAAGAAATAAGGTGTTATAGTGGAGAGTGCGATAATAAAATAATGGGAATAGTAGGTACCTACCAAAAAAAAAACTGTTATTCATTCATCTTTAAAAGTCCAACCGAAAAAAGTACCTTCTTCAATTTTTCCCATAACATGTTATTTTCCAGGCATCTTTTTAATTTTGCCTTTCCCTAAAACTTAATAAGATAAAAATGTTTGCCCACTTTGCCCAGGGTCATCGAAGTGATAATGAACTGAGTCTACAAAACTCACCGACTAACTTACTTCCATAATATATCATTTCAATAAATACAGATGGAAGATTGTCACATCCCCAAAATAGACTTAATGTTTACGATATAATGTTATTTCACATGTAGCGAAACGTATCTACAAGATAACTAAATACATACTACTTATTTATATGACTCATGCAAGAAGTAGGAAGGTATTATTTCATTGACACACAAAAACAAACACAAAATAAATTAAGTGTGGTATATAAAGGCCTTATAATAACCGACAAAAGCTGATATTGAATCTGCCTTCAATATCGGCTTTTGTCGGGTAATTTCAAAATACAATAAGTAGATATTTTAAGCTCATTTAGCTTCATTTAGCAATTAGCACCCATTGTGAGAGAGGTATAAGCCCTTTGTGAAAATATAATTTATATCTATTCCGTGAAACCAACCTTGACATACGTAGTTAAATTTTAAACCCGAAACCATCCATAGGTAATCATTTGTGTAAAAAATTCAGTTGATTACAAATTAAATTCATCGTCGTGGTAAATAAGAAGACAAGAAATAAAGGCAAGGCAAATAATGAAAAATATAACTACGTATATAACGAAAAATAATATTAATCGAATTGAGTGTTATGACGACCATTTTTTTTGTAATGTACATAAATGGTAAACACATTGATGTGTAAGTCACGATTCGTCCTAGTAGTTATACCTATTTACGAAAGAGTATATAAATGATGTCAATAAGTGTATATAAAACATATTTTGTTTGAGTTAAGGTCACTGATATTGTTAAAAATGACATCATCGAAGAAGATTTAAATAAAAAGTAAAATTTTATTTATTTCGTGACATTCTATTTTATGTGTCATAAATTTGATTATAATTTATCAATATAAATATGAACTAGAAGGAAAACTAAAAAAACATTCCTTGTTATTTTCGTAATATCGTAATATAATATCATATATGTGTATGATATCGTAATATTATGTATTTTGTTGGTGTCGTTATTTATGACTTTCAATTTGTATAGTATCATCGTACCGAATATTTTTTATAAAAAAGGTACATAATATACAGCTAATATAAATCGATACTTTATTTTCGTAACATTATCTTTTAACTGTCAATAATTCACACTTTTTAAACATTTCTTCCGTTACCTTCTCAATTTATTAGTTTTGGTGTAGAATTAAGTTACATCGTTATTTTTTGCATTTAAGATCGTTGACATTTGTCCGTTTTAGTTTAGTTAACATATACAACTATAGTGTTTTCAAATCAGAATATTTAAAATGTAATAGAAAACACTAAAACATTCATATAACCAATACAATGATGATTTTGTGTCCAAATTGAGATTTTTGCGTCATAACGGTTCGTTAGCAAAAAGCATATCCGTTTCATCTAATAACACTTTTGCTAACGATTCGTTTTTTTGCAATCAATACCTACCTAATTATCGTATTATTGATCTCTGACTTTGTAATTTACGAAAAGACGTAAATAAGGAAGTGCCAATGAAGTAACAAAAGATTATAGATTTGAAATCTATAATATAAAAATGAATCGCAAAATGTGTTGGTAAGCGCATAACTCAACAACGCCTGGACCAATTTGGCCAAATCTTTTTTTAAAATGTTCGTTGAAGTTCAAGGATGGTTTTTACGGCGAGAAAAATATGATATTTGACAAATAAATAAATTTCCCCGCGGGCGACGCTGCGGGGCGCAGCTAGTAGGTAATAAAAACAGTAAATTCATTGCGTATTTAAAAACTACAAAAACGGGGAAACAGTGAACCTTAATTGTATTGGAAGACCACCAACGTTGTTGGTACTATTAGTATTATTACATACATACCCTGTGCTATTGGAATATATAGTAGCTATACGGATTTATTGTCTATATTCGTTAAAGGCATAGATTACAGTCGACATAACCAATTAATTACTGCGATTGATTTGGTTTTCAGCAAGAGACCCAGTTCAGATTTCAAGGGTTTACTCCGTAATTTTATTGCTTATTGATTAACTATTATTATAATTATTTAAAAAACTTATTCGCATCCCTGAATATTGTAGAGCCTTTGAAAATTTTGAATAAAATTCCGCGCAAAACCCTGTCTGATAAATTGTACCTAGATTGTTGTACCTACCTATCTGATATCAATGGGTGCAGGCAGATAATGGTTCTTTGATATTATCGGTTATCTAGTACCCATAACACACGCTCTACTTAGTATGGGCTATCGTATGGGGCTAGATGATGCATTTTCTAGCATTACTTATAGCTGTTTTTTGTTTTTTTAGCTGTTCCCCGCAGTACCGCCAAAGTTAAATTCGAATATCGTAATTTGATCTCCCATGGGAATTTTATGTTTTGCAAGGACACAAAGAAGCCTGTATTACTTTCTATATTCAACTAACTCTATGCCAAATCAAGTCGATTGGTTGCTTAGTTAGGGCGTGAAAGGACAAACAAACACACTTTTTAGGATGTATTAATTACTAGCGGCCCGCCCCGGCTTCGCACGATTTTATTATACGTATAAACCGCCCTCTTGAATTACTCTTATCTATTAAAAAAAACCGCTTCAAAGTCCGTTGTGTAGTTTCAAAGATTGAAGCATACAAAGGGACATAGGGCCATAGGGACAGAGAAAGTGACTTTATTTTGTACGATGTAGTGATTAAGGCATTGTAAAGAAGTGATGTACTGGTGTTTTGAAAAGATGTCGGAACCAGTTTCCGCAGTTAATAATAAAATTATAAACTGTGGTTCAGCCATGAACTTGACCGGACCCGGAGTGAGAGCTTCGTAATGCAAATGTTTTTTATTCAGTTTTCCTTGACGTCGTGATGACATGTTTTTTGTTTATAATATTTTTAATGTGCAGGCTAATGCGTAGGATACTTCTGTATAAGTTTTAACGTCATACTTGTTTATCAACGGCAAATATAGGAAAGTACATTCCGATTTGTTTTTTTTATCAAAAGCTTAATTTACTAACTTAGTTACTGTTTTAGATAGGTAAGTAGTAATATAATAGTTTACTAACAAAGAAAATTAAAGATTTGTGATTTGACTGATTTTGGTTTCTAAATACATTTTTAGCTGTTGTAAAAATATCAGAAAAAAGAGACGTTATTAAAAAAAAATCTGTTAAATTATTACAGACAGCAAAATACCATGTTTTTTTTCCTCAAGAGCCTAATCTTGTACGCAAACGTGGGTTTCGATCTGTCGATATAAATCTGTTTCCGTACAAACAAATTCAAACCTTTCACGTACTTTGGAATAAAATATTTTAAAAGTTGTTTTGGGTTTTTTACACTGTCGAAGAAGTTGACTCTGGTTGTTCTAAAAATAGGTATACTTACTTAAAATAAGAACGCTGAAGACTAAGATCAATTACTACGTTCCGCTGAAGAGAATCATAAGGGGAGTTCTATGCCCAGCAGTGAACTGATATAGGCTGATAATGATGAAAATGAATCTAAATACATAATATACTTGCTATGTTACAGCTCAATCAACAAAACATTTTTTATTTTTAACAATTATTTTCAAAGACTGTAAATTATTACTAGGTACTACCTAGTACCTCCTACCTAGTAGTTTACCCGCTCGCGTGGACTAGTAATATCCATCCGATAATACGATGTTCTAACCTAAAAATAACCTCCATTTAAAATTTCAGCTTTGTAGCTCTTGTAATTCCAGAGATAAATTAATGTGATGAGTATTAGTTTCCTCTTTTATAAATATACTAGCGACCCGCCCCGACTTCGCATGGTTATTATACGTATAAACCTTCCTCTTGAATCACTCTATCTATTAAAAAAAACCGCATCAAAATCCGTTGTGTAGTTTTAAAGATTTAAGCGTTCAAAGGGACATAGGGACAGAGCAAGCGACTTTATTTTATACTAGCTGGTACCCGCGACTTCGTCTGCGCATGATTAGTATTTGGAGTACTCGCGATTTTACTTGCGTAATTCCCTTTCCCGTGGGATTTTCGAGATAAAATAAAGCCTATTTCTTATTCCAGCTTATAATCTATCTCTGTGCCATTTCATCCAGATCAGTTCAGCAGTTTTTGCGTGAAAGAGTAACAAACATCCATCCATCTATCCATTCATACTTACAAACTTTCGCGTTTATCAGTTCAATTGAGTTTGGTTCCCCTGGGCTATACGGGTTTTCAAAAATTTCTCACAGCATCACTGAACGACGCGTGTGTACGCGTCGTTCAGTGATGCTGTGAGAAATTTTTGAAAACCCGTATACCCCAGGGGAACCTAACTGAATTCCGGGATAAAATGTATCCCATGTCCAATCGTCCCGAGTTCCATTCGAATTCATTCAATTCCGTCGTGATCCGTGGTTAAAGAATTTTTCTTTCACCCTCTCTCCCAGGGGAACCTTACCGAATTCCGGGATAAAAAGTATCCCATGTCCTTCCTTGTACTATGAACTCAAATCGTCCCGAGTTTCATTCCAACTCATTAAGCAGTTTCGGCGTAATGCGCGGTAAAGGAATTTTACTTTCATACCCTCTCCCATGAGAACCTTACTGAAATCCGGGATAAAAAGTATCCTATGTCCTTCCTCGTAGTATGGCCTATAATCATGCCGAGTTTCATTTCAATCCATCAAGTAGTTTCGGCGTGATGCGCGTTTACGATACAGACAGACAGACAGACAGACAGACAGACAGACAGACAGACAGACAGACATGAATGAAAAAAATTACAGTTTTGGCTTGAGAATCGATTATAAAGTGCCCTCCAAAAAAAATTTTCAAAATATCTTCAATGTACAGAATCGGACCTGTTACAGTTTTATTATAAGTATAGACTATGTAGTGAAATAGAATAGAATTAGTCTGAACAATCTTTCTGAAACTGAACAGTTTATTTCAAAACTAGTTACTAAAAAGAAGGAAAATTCAATAGGAAGTACTATCACATATGCATATAGTCCGCCTTATTAAAAGCATTACGGTTTTCTACATGACCGTTAAATCCATTAACCAAGATGATCCGCCGCGTCGAGGTTACCAGGAAGAGGTGTAATTGAAGGTGACGATAAAGATAAATAGGGACTAGTGTTCCTTTATCATAAATCCTTACTCTGGTATAAAAACAAAAAACAAAGTCGTTTCCCGCTGTCTGTCTGCGTGTCTGTCCCTATGTTTACTTACATCTTTAAAAATACGTAACGGATTTTGGTGCGGTTTAAATAGAGTGATAGAAAAGGAAAGTTTAAATATATCTAGGTATATTATATTGATAGATAGATAGAAAATTCTTTATTGCACACTTAAAAGTATTATACAAAACATAAACAATTAACATAATGTGAAGGTAACAATAGGCGGTCTTATCGCTCAAGAGCGATCTCTACCAGATAACCGTGAATGGATAAGAATGTTGGATTGGACATGCACCGTGTGCATTTATACCTATATTTAAACCTTCCTCTTTTATACCGTATGTATTATGATACACCGTGCGAAGCCGGGGCGGGTCGCTAGTAAAACACGAAAGTTTGTATGTCTGTTACTATTTCACGCAAGAACTACTATTTCAGTTCCCATAGTATAGAATTCCGATGCTATATTGAAACGTTTCCGAAGAAACCTTGAAACGTATCCATAGAATAAAATCGTGCGGTGCCACGGCCAGATACTAGTGAATAAATAAACAAGCAATAATAAATGAAATTAGTTTTCCTTTCATATCCTTATATCAAGCTTGAACAATTGACTTTTACGAATTAAATAGTATTAGGTCTACGATATAGGGCTCCCACACAAAACTGCGATTTGGTGCGATGCGATGCGATTTGATGCGATTTGATGCGATGTCACACGAACTTGATTTGCGAATTTCTGCGATGCGAATTTGTGCGGCGAACCGTTTTGTAGGGTAACCATATCTTCAAGTTTAGTCCGCCGTATTGGACGTCTTTTTAGGAAGCGTAAGATGGATCCCAAAAAGGTAATTGAACCGATTTAAGCAAAAATGATCCAACCCACACAAACCTCATTTCGAGATAATCGATATTTAAGTTTGTGGCGGTATTTCTCTAGCTTTGTAATACAAAATGTTGTTATTTTAATTTAATTTAATGCTATGTAAACTCAACTTTTTTGCTATAAATAATATAACAACATTATTCAACATTATTGATTTTGGTTAACTATTCATTAAATCATTATTAATCACATGATAAAAATTTAAATGGAAACCTATTTTTAAGATATTTTGCATGCCAATGTGTTTTGGTGAAGTATGTGACACTATTATATTGTATAAGACCTCTATATGACCATATTTCGTGCAATAAATGAAATGAAATGAAATGAAATAAAGAATAAATTGTAATAGTTTAGTAGATAATTGGGAAAACTTGCGCCTGGATCATTATTACAAAATTAATTTTGTATGGAAAGAGCTATGTAGGGTGCAAAAATTAAAATGCAAAAATGATTCAAAGTGTGTTAAAAATTAGTAATCATTTTTGTGTTTTAAAAGACAAAACAAACAAAATTGGCCCTACTCCTCGTCCAAATCAGAATAAGGTTCATCACATAAACCATCTACATCGTCTATTATTGCAGCTTCCCTTCGGTTTCTTAAATTAATCAATGCAATCATCTGGTATCTAATATTAGATCTGCTGGCCCTGTACTTATTTTATTTTATTTATTTATTTTTCGTTAAAGTACGAAACACACAAAAGCCGGAGGCGTGGCGGAGGCAAAGGCGTGCGAGTTGTATTCTATGGAATCCTATGAAAGCCTAAACACACACCGCAGGCCGTGGCGAACGCGGTGCCATAGGAAAAACCGGCACGCCTTCGCCTTCGCCACTCCTCCGGCTTCTGTGTGTTTTGAACTTTATATACTTTATTTCGTTTACGTACTTAGATGAAATAGCAATTTTAAATATTAACTTGTCAAATCTTAACTTGTTTTATATCATCATCATCATAATCAACCTATATTAGTCCACTGCTGGACATAGGCCTCCCTTAATGAGCGCCATAGCTCCCTGTCTTCAGCTTGGCATCCAGCATCTGCCAGCAGTCTTTCGCAGATCGTCATCCCACCTGGCCGGAGGGCGTCCTATACTACGTTTGCCAAGTATCAGTCTCCACTCAAGAACACGTTTACCCCAACGGTTGTCGGTTCTTCGCGAGATATAGCCGGCCCACTGCCACCACTTCAGCTTGCTAATTATTTGAACTATGTCGATAACTTTGGTTCTCTTTCGGATGTATTCTTTACGAATCCTATCCTTCAGAGAAATTCCGAGCATAGCTCTTTCTATAGCTTTCTGAGCTCTTTGAACTGATGGACCAGCTTAATATTATAGTTTGTATCATTGTAGCAAATTAGAACGGTTATATGTTAGGGTAACAAAAGCAACACAAAAATGATTCAAGTGGCATGAAACACTTATACATTTTAAAAAATGGTCTTCGACATGACAGTTGTGGGTTGGATCATATGGATTTTCCACATTTGTGAACATAGAGGTGTGAGTCTTTGATATGTTAAAATATACATTATTCTGATTACATTGGTTAAAAAAACTCGAAATTGACTAGGTTGTGGGTTGGATCATTTTTGCATAAATCGGTCCAATTGCACTGCTGTTATTGTTAAATAGATATAAAAGAAAAAGAAGATTCTGGATTCATCCATTTAATACGATTATGAACTCTGAAGGGAACTATTTTACTCGAAATTACTATGAGTTGAGAACTGAAGCAGTTTTTTTTTACAACACAAAGAAGGCGGCTCAGGCGCCGCGCTCTTTCGCTAAAGTTGTCTCAGAGCGGACTAAAAGGGGGGTCACCAAGTATGACGTAATATGACAGGAATACGCGATGCAAATGAGATCTGACGTTATCGTGCGAGCTCGCAGATATTTACGATGCGATGCGAGCTCGCAGTTTTGTGTTTGAGCCCATAGGGCTCCCACACAAAACTGCGATTTGGTGCGATGCGATGCGATTTGATGCGATTTGATGCGATGTCACACGAACTTGATTTGCGAATTTCTGCGATGCGAATTTGTGCGGCGAACCGTTTTGTAGGGTAACCATATCTTCAAGTTTAGTCCGCCGTATTGGACGTGTTTTTAGGAAGCGTAAGATGGATCCCAAAAAGATAATTGAACCGATTTAAGCAAAAATGATCCAACCCACACAAACCTCATTTCGAGATAATCGATATTTAAGTTTGTGGCGGTATTTCTCTAGCTTTGTAATACAAAATGTTGTTATTTTAATTTAATTTAATGCTATGTAAACTCAACTTTTTTGCTATAAATAATATAAAGAATAAATTGTAATAGTTTAGTAGATAATTGGGAAAACTTGCGCCTGGATCATTATTACAAAATTAATTTTGTATGGAAAGAGCTATGTAGGGTGCAAAAATTAAAATGCAAAAATGATTCAAAGTGTGTTAAAAATTAGTAATCATTTTTGTGTTTTAAAAGACAAAACAAACAAAATTGGCCCTACTCCTCGTCCAAATCAGAATAAGGTTCATCACATAAACCATCTACATCGTCTATTATTGCAGCTACCCTTCGGTTTCTTAAATTAATCAATGCAATCATCTGGTATCTAATATTAGATCTGCTGGCCCTGTACTTATTTTATTTTATTTATTTATTTTTCGTTAAAGTACGAAACACACAGAAGCCGGAGGCGTGGCGGAGGCAAAGGCGTGCGAGTTGTATTCTATGGAATCCTATGAAAGCCTACACACACACCGCAGGCCGTGGCGAACGCGGTGCCATAGGAAAAACCAGCACGCCTTCGCCTTCGCCACTCCTCCGGCTTCTGTGTGTTTTGAACTTTATATACTTTATTTCGTTTACGCACTTAGATGAAATAGCAATTTCAAATATTAACTTGTCAAATCTTAACTTGTTTTATATCATCATCATCATAATCAACCTATATTAGTCCACTGCTGGACATAGGCCTCCCTTAATGAGCGCCATAGCTCCCTGTCTTCAGCTTGGCATCCAGCATCTGCCAGCAGTCTTTCGCAGATCGTCATCCCACCTGGCCGGAGGGCGTCCTATACTACGTTTGCCAAGTCTCGGTCTCCACTCAAGAACACGTTTACCCCAACGGTTGTCGGTTCTTCGCGAGATATAGCCGGCCCACTGCCACCACTTCAGCTTGCTAATTATTTGAGCTATGTCGATAACTTTGGTTCTCTTTCGGATGTATTCTTTACGAATCCTATCCTTCAGAGAAACTCCGAGCATAGCTCTTTCTATAGCTTTCTGAGCTCTTTGAACTGATGGACCAGCTTAATATTATAGTTTGAATCATTGTAGCAAATTAGAACGGTTATATGTTAGGGTAACAAAAGCAACACAAAAATGATTCAAGTGGCATGAAACACTTATACATTTTAAAAAATGGTCTTCGACATGACAGTTGTGGGTTGGATCATATGGATTTTCCACATTTGTGAACATAGAGGTGTGAGTCTTTGATATGTTAAAATATACCTTATTCTGATTACATTGGTTAAAAAAACTCGAAATTGACTAGGTTGTGGGTTGGATCATTTTTGCATAAATCGGTCCAATTGCACTGCTGTTATTGTTAAATAGATATAAAAGAAAAAGAAGATTCTGGATTCATCCATTTAATACGATTATGAACTCTGAAGGGAACTATTTTACTCGAAATTACTATGAGTTGAGAACTGAAGCAGTTTTTTTTTACAACACAAAGAAGGCGGCTCAGGCGCCGCGCTCTTTCGCTAAAGTTGTCTCAGAGCGGACTAAAAGGGGGGTCACCAAGTATGACGTAATATGACAGGAATACGCGATGCAAATGAGATCTGACGTTATCGTGCGAGCTCGCAGATATTTACGATGCGATGCGAGCTCGCAGTTTTGTGTAGGTATTTGTGACGATCGTTGGCTAAGTAGGACAATGTCTAGGTACAAGCCTTGAGTAACGAGTTAGCACATCGCCTTCAGCGCGACACTTGCCTTACAAAACTGGACTCAAACCGGCTGAAAACAATATCTATTAAAGTAAGTACTAGGTAGGTAACGAAAACTTGAATGAATCTTTTAATGATCTTTATTAACATAGAACATTAGAATCAAAGCGAAACAAAGGAGACCGCGACTTGGTAAACGTAGTGTAAGGACGCCCTCCGGCCTTTTTACGTGTATGGAACACGTAAGAACACTCAAAAATATTCACTGAACTAGAGTTGCACATTGCCAGATTCGGAACAAAACGGCTATTATGTAATTGATTTGCTCTTCGCTTCAATCTTTTGTCCACTAGTGGAAGATCTTGCGTTTCTTTAACACTCAGAATTTGAAAACTTTATTTACGATTACGGTTTACGATTTTATAAATTTATTCCTCAATTCACTTGGTAGAAATACAGGACTATCTTGAATATAAAAGAACAAAGAGATTATAATCAAAGAAAAAGGTTTTAATTATTGTTTTGACAAAATCAAATTAGCGACGTTGACAGTTTGGTTTAAATGATGCCCAAATTCAAAGCGAAATTATTCAGTGATTTTAATTTCATTATTTATTTTTGGAAAGTACAATTTTTATCAATTTCATTAGTTTTTTTTTAGATCTACTTTTATATCATACCGGCAAGAATTAACACCTGGACACATTTCGAGGAAAGATTCAGGTGAGTTATGTAGGTATATATATCGTATATATATATACCTAATCATAATAAAGCTGTACAATAATAATTCACACAGCATTATCAAGCCACAAGCTTAGCTTGTGTTATGGGTAGGTACTAAGGTACTAGGTCGGTAACTAAAATACACAATAATTATACCTACTGTTTAAAGTCTGTGTACCTATACCTAATAAAATATATCTATCGTTGTAAGATCGATGTATGATATATACAGAAAACAACCGGGATAAGTAGGTATCTGAAGATCGTATAAACATTTATCCCAAGGCGGGAATCGAACTCGCAACCTCCGTCGTCGTAGTCGGACTTTCCGCCGCCACTACCTATCTATTCTGTGCCGCAACTGAGATTTTCAATATAGAAAGAATAGACATCGTCACGGGATTGTTATATAGTTTTTATAGTTTTTTTACATTTTACATTTTCAAGTCTTAATTAACAATGTCACAGGCAGGACAATGGGCTCCAATACTAAATAATTAAAGTTAATGATGGATAATTCACACAGCATCATTACCTCACAAATATAATTTATAATAATCTCTAAGCACTGTACCTGTTATCATTTACCAAAGATTTCCCTACTAGGTAATATTAAAATTTGTGCCCCTACAAAAGCCCCATCAAAGAAATAGAAATTTAAAGGAGGTGCTCAATAATCACTACATAGTATAAAACAAAGTTGCTTTTTCTGTCCCTATGTCCTTATGTCCCTTTGAATGCTTAAATCTTTAAAACTACGCAACGAATTTTGATGCGTTTTTTAATAGATAGAGTGATTCAAGAGGAAGGTTTATATACTTATAATAAAAACGTGCGTAGCCGGGGCGGGTCGCTAGTTACCTATAAATAACACATAAGATAAATAAATAAATAAATAATTCCGGACAGTCCACACAGCATCATCTAGCCCCAAGCTAAGCAGAGCTTGTGTTATGGGTACTAGATGACTGATATACTTAATACAATATACTACATAGATAGATATTTTTTTATTATACATATTAAACACCCAGACCAACGTAACAAATTTCTGCAGATCGTGCACAAATTTGTTCCGAGGCGGGAATCGAACCCGCAACCTCCTGCGTCGCAGGCGGACCTTCGCCCACCGCGCCACATCGGTCGTGCGGTAACTCTATCTTGATAAGACTTGCGGATGAATGGATTTTAATGCAATGACAGGAAGATAAAGTATCTATTCCAAACAGAAGTTCCGATAATCAAGAAAAGTGAGTACAATGCCGAAGGCCGAAGCTAGTAAATACGTAGACTGACAATCCATTTGACCTAAGATCAACTGAGTTTGCCGAAAACGCGAGAGAAAACCTGCAATTTAAAATAAGGCGCAAAAAAGGTGACCTTAGGCAAATCCTGTCTTTTCGTGACTGCGACAAGATAATTCAGGTTTAGATTTCGTCGAATGGACAATAATAATTAAGATGAATCCATACTAATCTAGGTATATGTATATATATTATTATGAAGGAGTAACTAACTGACTTAAAAACAACGCAAAGCCTAAACCGCGCCGCGGTCCTAGAAACTTGAAAGGTTTAGTTTGCAAGCCTAAAGAAATAAAGATATTGGATTACTGATTAATAAAAGCGAAATACTATCTATTGCCCGTATGAGTAGATATTATGACAGCTCTACCTTCTTCGAATGATTAAATCTATGCAAAATTAATTTTAAATTAATTTAATGATAAACACGTGCAAACATGTTTTGATTGACATCAACTTATTACCTCGTTAGTGTATTATTAATATTTACAATGATTTTCTTACTTAAGTACCTATCTTTAACCATGTCTTTAATTAGTATGAGTCAGGTAATTTATTACGTAGGACCCTATTCTCGCAATTTTTTTGGTTTGAGTTCAATATTCATGGAAATAATATGTAAAATTATGAGTAATTAAATGATACCTTATAAGTTTGATGATCCTACTACTATTATAAACGCGAAAGTTTGTAAGTATGGACGGATGGATGGATGTTTGTTGATCTTTCACGCAAAAACTACTGAACGGATATGGATGAAATTTGGCACAGAGATAGATTATAGTCTGGAATAACACATATGCTATATTTTATCCCGTAATTGACACGGAAACGGGAATTACGCGGGAGAACCCTCTAGACGCTGCTAGTACCTTATAAATGGGTGAGGTATTATTTTGCAGTAGCCTTTTTTAAGATTCAATTTATAAACCATTTTATGGAAAGATCATGGCATAAAGGACAACCATTCTAGTATTATTTTAGGAAAGCGATGGTTCTAGAAAAGTTATACACAATTTTAAACAACATTCTTGAATGACGCAATAATTTTATTGCTGTTTATTATAACTTTATTTCAATTAGTATTTAAACACTATTTTATTACAATCCTACAATTTTATTACAGTAATTAGTTGCTTCAACACATGGGTTGATGAAAACAGATTTTATCCTCAAGAAACTTAGGTTTTCTCTAGGATTTATAGGAACAGTGACATGCATCTATAGTTCTTTCATGAAAAATATAAAAGTCATGTTAAGTTAAAGTCAATTTCTATCGATAGAAATATATAAAGATTAGATTTTCTATTGGGAATATGAAGATAACCGAGCTGTTCTACAACAAAACAAAAAATATATATTATAAAACTAAATTTATATGATTACAAGATTTAAGATCTTTCAGTGGGTAATCGATCTAATTCTTAATACGAATGTACCTATATTGTTGATAAAGGTACCTTTATCAATAAATATGTTAAGCCTAAATAAACTAGATGTCTTTCGCCCTGTATTTTTAATCTAATGATTAGAAAATGCATTACCTAGGACTTATTTCGGGATACATTGTATATCAAAAGCTTCTTATCTCTTATCAATTAGTACTTACCGCACTCATAAAAGTCACAAAATATTTCATGTTTAAAACCGGCACCGTTCACACTGTCAAAACTTACTTTGAATCTTCTCGTGAGCATCTCCTATATACTTCAACAGCCTCCGGTGACGTCATACACCCTCTTGCCCCCTGCCTCACCCCCGGGAAACCGGTCCACTGCTCATCTTCACGACATTTGACCTTCGTATGTCGTACATTACCGCGCGGCAAAACAGGCTTGCTATTGTTTATTTGGTAAGCGTCAATGGGTGATGAATATCGGATGCTCTGCTTTGGTTGTTGGGATGGTGCTGTGGTGAATGATAGGCGAAGCGTAGAGATATAAAAAACAGTTTTGTTTTTGTGATCGGAGGCTTATTTTTAAATCAGCATAAGAACACGCAATACCACTGAAAATTATCTGCTACAAAACAAGCCGCAAGTCACCGCATTAAATATTTTTTGGAAAAGATGACTAGGTATGGCATCGCAAAACGGTACTTCCCTTACTTACTTATTAACTCTATCCCAATCGTAACGCTGCTACGCCATTATTAGCGCGCTACGACTTTTGTAGCAATGCTACGCCATTCGTAGCGAGGCTGTGCCAGTTGTAGCGCTGCTATGCCATTCTAACCGCTGCTACGCCATTCTTAGCGCCTGCTACGCCATTCGTAGCGCCTGCTACGCCATTCGAAGCGCCTGCTACGCCATTCGTAGCGACTGCTACGCCATTCGTAGCGCTTGCTACATTTATTGTAACGCTATTACTGGGGTAACAAAGGGTGTTTTTCGTGCGGAAAATTTCTAAGATCTAAGAAAATCTTAGTAAGTGGTGTACAATCTTTATGATAAGTTCTGCTTATTGAAGTTCTTTCATTACAGTGCATTAAGTTTATCTGCTGCAATTAGTGTTTTGCTTGTGTATCTTGTGCCATTACTATTAATAATAAAGAGCCTTTAAAAGTAATTATTATAGTGACTCATTTTGTATCTGCTGAACCAGGAATTATTGCCTGAGTTCTGTGGTTTTACCTGTCTTGCTTGGGTACCTAATTAATGACCTTCCTTAAACTTATTAGCATTTAAGATTCTTCAATTAAGATTTTAGTGACGATTTATCCATTCATGGATATATTTATAGGGGGACCCGGCAGTAACTTAGTAATTTACTCTTATTTTAAATATTTTGAAGCAAGTTTTTGAGAGGTTTGTTTTAAATTTAGAAAGATTCCATGATGGTCGACCTCTACAGACCTTAGTGTAGAATAAAAAACAAATATAAAATAAATAATTCTTGACAATTTATAAAGCATCATCTAGCTCCAAGATAAGCAGAGATTGTGTTATGGGTACTAGATGACTGATATTATCAATACATAGTATAAAACAAAGTCGCTTTCTCTGTCCCTATGTCCTTATGCCCCTATGTCCCTAAGTCCCTATATCCCTATCCGCTCGTATGACTTTGGGTAATAAAAATGTACCTATACGTATAATAAAACCGCGCGAAGCCGGGGCGGGTCGATAGTTCATAATATGATACATTACGTTTATTGATTTTTTAAGTATACGATCAAGAATCTATATTTCCCGAATATCTGCAGAACGTTCGTACTAACATTTGTCCCAAGGCGGGAATCGAATCTGCAATCTCCTGCTTCGTAGGCAGACCTTCGCCCCACGTGCCACATCTTTCGGCGAAAACTAGCACGTTCACAATAGAATATTATATAATATTTCATATAATAATTAAAAAAAATATCCAATGAGAACAGATAAGGAAAAAGTGAGAGACTTTTTCTTCATCGGTATCTTATCTACCTATTCTCCCTGACTTTTCATTATTTATTATAAATTTAATGTATCTTCTTTAAATTCATTAAATCGCATCTATTTATAAGTAAATTGATCAGTGGTTCCCATCACACGTCCATGTCGGGTCTGACATCGTAATAACACTTCATTAAATAACCGTAAAGTCTTGCACAAAAGTTTGATGTGTTCCGTGTTTAACGCATTCGCTGCTTACCGGGCTCGAAGATACACGTAATAAGCACTGAATGTGTTATAGAAATCCATAAATTTATTTCTTTACGCTTTCAAAATAAACAGCTTGAAAAGTCAAATTTTGAACTATAAATAATTGACTAAATGATGTAAGAAATGTTCATTGATTTTCTCTTCTCTTAATTTTTTTGTCCACTAGTGGAATAAGCGAAAAATAAGCCACTAGCACGTGTATAGCTTGCGTATCTAATATGTACCAACTCTACCTGTTAAGTTCTCGAATATTCCTACGCGACAGTCAATGTGATAACGATACTAATCTTTATAACTCATCATCATCATTTCATCATGATGACTTTCTAAATGATAAATTTTAACTTTTTTTTTTTTTACATGTTCAATTTTAAGAATCATAAAATTATTACTTTAGCTACCTACTGACATGAAATATATTGCATGCCATCTGACAAAATTTGTACACCGAAATCGTTAACATGTTGATACCAACATACCTGAAAAACTTATATTTACACATGTTTCTGTATTGTTATATTGTTTTTATTATGATAAATAATACTTTCTTTACCTATCTTGGGAAATCTTGGTATACATTTTTTGCCCAGATTCTAATCTCGGAATAAGAGACAGCTCAAATACATTATTTTCAGAAGGTGCTCTAACATAGGCTGATGATGATTATGATGATGCTGTGTAGAAAGCATTATTATATTCAGCCATTATCAGCCATTAATACTAATCAGGTACGATCCTTTAATGTTTACCAACCTGGTAGAGTCTGGTTTTAGCGATTTCTTTACGTTATAGCCTAATTAGTAAGGACTTTATGTAATGCAATGTGCTAATTCAAAAAGATAGCCTTAACAGGGGTCGGAATAGGCAGAGTCCTATAATTACCTAAAGTTCGAGTGTTGAAGTAACATTGAGTTGTAATACCTACTCTACAATAACACAGTAAAAATATGCTGACAAACTTTTTGCTACCTATTACACTTGTTTGGGGAATACATATTATGTAGATCGCAGACCCCTTAATTCTGAATAACGCTTGTGTATTCGGTGGTAAGAAAGTCACTGTAGTCTCATCACTACATAGTATACAACAAAGTCGCTTTGTCTATCCCTATGTATGCTTAAATTTTTAAACTACGCAAGGGATTTTGATGCGGTTTTTTTAATAGATATAGTGATTTAAGAGGAAGGTTTATATGTATAACTAGCGACACGCCCCGTATCGCACGATTTTATTATACGTATAAACCTTCCTCTTGAATCACTCTAAGTATATTCAAAATCGCATCAAAATCTGTTGCGTAGTTTTAAAGATATAAACATACAAAGGAACATAGGGATATAGGGACAGAGAAAGCGACTTTGTTTTATAGTGATAAAACCGTGCGAAGCCGGGGCGGGTCGCTAGTAGAGTAGTAAATTTAAACGAAAACATTATGCTAAAACGTCTCAGAATTCCTCTTTTGTACGACATGTTACTTATTTTAATGGTTCGTCGTGAATTATGAGTAACAATTAAATGGACGGAATGGACAAGGAAGATTCGAATATCGGGTGTCTGGACAGTGGTGCTCAACTTTAGTTTGGTAAACCAAAATCAAAAAAGTTATATCCGGGAGGATGGGCTGGCGAATTAGCACCAACAATTTGGCTAAAAGAATTACTTTTTCTCACGTTTTAGTTTTTTTTTCTTCAAATCAGCTGCCCTTTTGAGATTATCTTCTATCTGATGATGTCCCAAAGGGATGAAAAATTGGTTAGGTTTATAATTTTCCCATTATTATGAATTCTCTTCTATCCAAGAATTTACGTATATGGTTTTATTTTACTTGCCAATTTTTTTTATAAAATTAATTTATGTAATCCTAACTTAGGCAGTAGATAGCAAAAGCTGTTGAAAATGAGAGTACGAAACTCTAAAAACTTAATACTTGGTTGTGTCGATGTGTCGATAATGATAACGATGAAAAAAGATTGAGAGCCATTGATTTTTTGTCATTTCTTTTTCCTACGAAATTACCTAGCAGCATTTCTCTCGCAGTCTTAACGAGATGATTAAGCACATTATAGGTATACGTTTAACCGGAGATCCTAGTTGTAACGACACTAAAAAATAAGCTCAAAAGATACGGCTTATTAATTCTCCTGGGGCGAGACGAATCGAGTTTTTCTCCAATATTGTACCTACCTATCAACATAATAAAATAATCATTTTGAAGTGTTTCAGTTATAAGAAATATCGGTTGTATAAGGGTCAATGTTCGCAGTTACGATAGACTAGCTAACATCACAAAAATTAAAATTCAAAATTTAAGTTAGAGATCTTGATATTTTTGAAACTGGATTTTGAAATCCTTTTTAAAGTTTTATACCAACGTGTTTATCTGGTTTCTAATTTAATGAAAAGAAGTCTATGTGTTATGCCAGGGCTAGAACTAATAATATAATAATAATAATATAATAATATAGCCTTTTATTCAGATCTTTTACAATATTTTTACTTAAATCTACTTATCAACTAGTTATTTATGTAAGGAGGCCTTTGCCGACTGGCAAACAGATCTAAGCTAAGCTAAAGAACAAAATAAAGGGCTAGAACTACGCCTATTTAAAATTTCAGTCCAATTCGTTCAGTACTTTGTGCGTGATAGAGGAACAAACAGCCTTAGAAACTTTCGTGTTTATAATGTTAGTAAGTATAAGGATATCTTCTGACTTACCTACTCCTAATCTATTGTAGGTACCTACTGATGGGAACCTTGCACCTTAAGTCCAATCCCATAGATCTTGTCTCTTTTATCTGCCATCCGTAACTAAACCACAAATGGATAAGCACATCATACCTACTTATAAGTAAGTTTAATTTGAACACTAAGCTAAGAGTGTTCAGTACATTAGAGGATTTTATGTTTGTATTACTATGAAAAGTTGAAATATTCGGAACTATCAAAGTTTTGCTACTTATAGAAACTTTCGTAGTTTGACGAATTAATTATGAATATAGGTGGGTCAACTACTAACCTAATTTGTGTCGGAAGAAAACCCATTCATACCCCAATGGAATTCTTGGAATTCTTTGAACAAAAACTATTGTCGATTGTAAATCCGTTTCCATTCATAATTAACTATCATAAACAAACCCGCAGCACAAAGGCATAGCTTAATAGAAATATAGGAAGCTAAGATAAGTAAAACAGTAATTCTGACTACCTCATAAAAATCACGAGAGGTTGATCTCATGGACCGATAATAATATTGCTTATTGGTGCTCAATTTATAGGAATAATCAAAAGAATCCGTAAAAATATAAAAAGAGCAAACGCATTATTGTCAGAATAGGTGGAAGGTTTCAGTTCTCTTCGTATCTATGGGATCCCAGTGAGCTGGGTTTTTATGATTATCTCCTAATATTTATTAAAAGTTTTTTTTATAACCCGGATGCAAATATTCACTAGAATTTAAAAGGCAGGTGGCGTCATAAGCTTGGCAGGAAAGGATAAACTTGTTCAAAATCTGAATATTTTTTCCTTTTGCTATGACAAAAGCTAATACCAGTTGCATACGTTACTGCCTTTATATTTTAATTCAATTGGGATTTGGGTAGGTATATGAGGACTTTTCCAAAGCGGTAAAATGATTGAATCGGAATTAGTTTGACTTAAATTCAAGAAATAGTTACGAAAACCGGATGTTTACTCTAACGTATTTATGACGGATCTCTAATACTACGAAATAAATGCAAATATTATTCCATGATCTTAGGATTACCAGCAGTAGATATGGTTTTGAAGCATGTTCAATCGACCATCGCTCAGCTTAAAGCACTTTATCCTTTATGTACTGGCTTCTGTCCTTGGCTTTGCTCATGACGTTATAAGTGCGTTATAAAGTAAAAATGTAGGCTCAATTAAAAAAAATCCAATTATTCTGTACTTAGGGAATATCTAAGAATTTTTTGCGATGTTATTTCATTTTGTTTTCTAACGTAAAATACTTAATGGTTTGTTTATTTAGATAACATAGTTTTATAACGTTATTACCTGTGCCTATTTCATACTGGCTTCATCCTCATAAATATTTTTAACCGTTCCTCAAACTCACAATTTCGACATCTTTAAATACTGCCCTGTAAAACTAAGTATCACTTTTGGAGCACCTAGGCCTGCACCTTCTGACCTTTCCAACTCATTCAAGGCGTGCTCAATTGGGTTCCGTTTTACCAGGACTTCAATTTCTTTGCAATTTTAAAAGAGTGATACGTAGTTCTGCAGGCTAGTGTATAAAAATTGAAGTTCAAGGTTGAAGTGACTGAGCGAGCTAGACTTTATTAGGTATTATTCTTCTATCAACTAAAAATGTCTGGCGTTCCATAATGTTGAAAGGCCATTTTAACCGACTTGAAAAAGGGAGGACATGTTCTCAATATGTCCTCCTTGGCGCTACTTCTGCATCATCCCATAAAATTAATAATTGATATACTTAAGGGACGAAAAGTAGCCTTGATACATTTCCTTTGTATTTTTTAATTTGATTATATTTTTAAGCGTTACTATAGGAAACCACTTGAATTTTTTGAAGCTAGTCGATTGAGCAGCTATGTATCTAAAGGTTACAGTTACATTAGGTACCTACTTCTAGTTAGGCACAGAAGCCAAAAAGCCAGTTCAAGTCAGTCAACATTAAGATAGATCAATATGTCGTCATGCATAGATAAATAAATAATTTAGTACAATATTATTAGACATGGAAATGACTAATACCAAGTCTACCTATATATCTACCGATTCCTCAAATTAGTACACCTGAGTAATACATCAAACAGGTTTAAAGTTTTTCGCAGAAAACGCCCTTTGACCTTTGTGAGTCTTCAAATGCGTAATTTTCTATAGTATAAAACTCTTTTACAAATATTTCCTTGTTCCTGATTGATTTTATAAAAAATCACACCACATCTCTAAAAGTAGGAAGTCTTTTTTTAGATCTACGATCTTGGAGCCAACGAAACGGTAGATGCAATATTACTAGTATTTGCGTAGTGATTAGGTATTCTAGAAAGAGATTTCTCAAGGTTAAGTGACATAGATACTAAGTTAGTATACTTAGGTAAAAAGTTTTTCTACTTAGAGAGGAAACAATAATAATAAAAACATGATAATAAATAACACTGGACTAGATGCTTGGACCTAGATAATAATGTGTGAATTATCCAACATCATTTTTTTATTTCTTACTAGCTGCGCCCCGCAGCGTCGCCCGCGGGGAAATTTATTTATTTGTCAAATATCATATTTTTATACATAATATGCTATTCCCGACGAAGACAAATCCAAAAACACAAAAATCATAAAAATCGGTCCAGCCGTTCTCGAGTTATAAGTGTTGTAACAAACACGACTTTCTTTTATACAATGTGATTCTTCGAACCTTGATCAAAAGAAATGTGCGGATACACGACACATATTTATCGGTAAAAATCAAGATAAAAAAAATTATATGTTATTTATCTCAAAAACAAAGCAGTTTTAATAATTTTTAAAATGAAGACTACTTCATCTGGTTTTTTCTTCGTTTCTTTTTGAGTAAATGGTGTATTTTATTCGAAGTAGTCTCATTTGAAAGCTAGATAGTTTACCTAGCTAATAAAATAAATAAAAAATACAAATACGATACATAAGCGTAGTAAAAACAGTATTTTTTTAGAAATAAGACAAAAAAAACGATTTTTATTTTATTTTTTCTCTGTAACTTTAAAACTGGGTAATTAAGGTGTACTTTTTTGCATGTTGTATTAAACTTCATAATTTATTCTACAAATCCTTCAAAAACTGGGGGTCTATCTCTTTCCGTTGTCATGTTATTCACCATTTAAATTAGGTACTTTCTGCCATTTAGATTAAATCAGTTGAGATTCCTGTTGATATCTGTACTTGACTTGTGTTTAAAAAAAATAACATAATTTTTTTTTTATCTCGGTTTTTATCGATAAATATGTGTCGTGTATCCGCACATTTCGTTTGATCAAGGTTCGAAAAATCACATTGTATATATAGAGGTAGATTTAAATCTAAGCCCTCGTTTACTCGTAATATGTACCTATATTTACTCGTACATATTTTCTTTGTGCATTTGCATGGGTGATAGTCTGACAGTCAATTACCAAGATCTGTCCATAATTTATCTACAATCTCACTGAGTGTAGGAAGGGATAAATCCATACATATAAGTGGGTAGGTAGAGGTCCCAGGAAGGTGTGGAGAATGATTGATGGCATCCACGCCCAGAACTTAAAGGTTCCGACGGATCCCTCGGGCGATACAACCTTGGGAACGGGACTTCGGCCGCCTTATTGCGTCATAGGACATGGTAATAGCGAGTTTTAGAGTTTAGTCGAGAAACTGATGAAATTTGTGGAACGAGGTATGAATAAGACAATATTATAAAGTTATTTAATCCTAACTTAAGTATGTAAGAAATGAGGTACATACATACAAATAGTACCTACCTACCTTGGTATATATTTTAATCCCTACTAAAGTAGGTATGCACGAAACGGGGTAGGTACTTATACGTACCTTAATAAGACAATTTTCAATGCTGTGTTTTTTTCGTTGCTGTTTTTTTGTCCTTCATTCATTCATGCCCTAACTAAGCAACCAATCGACTTGATTCCGCATAGGGTTAGTAGAAAGTATGGTGAGATGAGAGATGGAGTTATGGGTACTCAATAACAGTGAGCAATTAGCGTAGTTCTGCCCGAGTAGGCGGTTGCAGGTTCGAATTGCGTTGTAGGAACTTTTTGATTTGCCTGATTTGATTTTCGTCTGGTTTGTTCATGCTGGTATTAAGGTTAAATATCCCATAGCTTAGGGCTAGATACCAAATACTGGATGAATTTTCCAGCAATATTAATTTATTTATAGCTTATTTTGGGGCTATAAATAATAATAATAATAGGTACCGGACAGTCCACACAGCATCATCTAGCCCCAAAGCTAAGCAGAGCTTGTGTTATGGGTACTAGATGACTAAATACCTACTTTTTTCGTGACGCCACGAAACTCTCTGCGACGAGCTCTGTCGGAAAACCAACGTTGGTTGTCACGAGTTTACAACCAGCTCATAATGAGAAAGAGACGGTTTTTTGACTCGATGCAAAAATAAGTAGGTTCTTAATATTTTTATTGAAGAGTGTGTTATATATTCTATTCTAAATGATTCACTGTAGGTACTTTCATTATCTGTCTTGATCCCACCATTATTCTATAATACCGCTACAGATAAATCCATCATGGGCGGCGGCCAGTCGGTCCGAGCGACGCACTTCCAGCGGCCGCAGCACAGCTCCGCCGCCACGGAGGAGGACATTGAGGAGACAAAGGACGACCACCACATCAGCATATCCAACAAAATGGTAAACATTTGCCTTTGACACGCCTTACTGCCGCGAGCACTTCCAGCGGCCGCAGCACAGCTCCGCCGCCACGGAGGAGGACGTTGAGGAGACAAAGGACGACCACCACATCAGCATATCCAACAAAATGGTAAACATTTGCCTTTGACACGCCTTACTGAGCACTTCCAGCGGCCGCAGCACAGCTCCGCCGCCACGGAGGAGGACGTTGAGGAGACAAAGGACGACCACCACATCAGCATATCCAACAAAATGGTAAACATTTGCCTTTGACACGCCTTTGAGCACTTCCAGCGGCCGCAGCACAGCTCCGCCGCCACGGAGGAGGACGTTGAGGAGACAAAGGACGACCACCACATCAGCATATCCAACAAAATGGTAAACATTTGCCTTTGACACGCCTTACTGAGCACTTCCAGCGGCCGCAGCACAGCTCCGCCGCCACGGAGGAGGACATTGAGGAGACAAAGGACGACCACCACATCAGCATATCCAACAAAATGGTAAACATTTGCCTTTGACACGCCTTTGAGCACTTCCAGCGGCCGCAGCACAGCTCCGCCGCCACGGAGGAGGACATTGAGGAGACAAAGGACGACCACCACATCAGCATATCCAACAAAATGGTAAACATTTGCCTTTGACACGCCTTTGAGCACTTCCAGCGGCCGCAGCACAGCTCCGCCGCCACGGAGGAGGACGTTGAGGAGACAAAGGACGACCACCACATCAGCATATCCAACAAAATGGTAAACATTTGCCTTTGACACGCCTTACTGAGCACTTCCAGCGGCCGCAGCACAGCTCCGCCGCCACGGAGGAGGACATTGAGGAGACAAAGGACGACCACCACATCAGCATATCCAACAAAATGGTAAACATTTGCCTTTGACACGCCTTTGAGCACTTCCAGCGGCCGCAGCACAGCTCCGCCGCCACGGAGGAGGACGTTGAGGAGACAAAGGACGACCACCACATCAGCATATCCAACAAAATGGTAAACATTTGCCTTTGACACGCCTTACTGAGCACTTCCAGCGGCCGCAGCACAGCTCCGCCGCCACGGAGGAGGACATTGAGGAGACAAAGGACGACCACCACATCAGCATATCCAACAAAATGGTAAACATTTGCCTTTGACACGCCTTACTGCAGCACTTTCAGCGGCCGCGCCGCCACGGAGGAGGACGTTGAGGAGACAAAAGACGACCACCACATCAGCATATCCAACAAAATGGTAAATATTTGCCTTTGACACGCCTTACTGAGCACTTCCAGCGGCCGCAGCACAGCTCCGCCGCCACGGAGGAGGACATTGAGGAGACAAAGGACGACCACCACATCAGCATATCCAACAAAATGGTAAACATTTGCCTTTGACACGCGTTACTGCAGCACTTTCAGCGGCCGCGCCGCCACGGAGGAGGACGTTGAGGAGACAAAAGACGACCACCACATCAGCATATCCAACAAAATGGTAAACATTTGCCTTTGACACGCCTTACTGCAGCACTTTCAGCGGCCGCAGCACAGCTCCCCCGCCAAGGAGGATTTTCGACCACTTTGTTCAGGTAGAAAGACTGGTTTTGCTTGTATCTTTCTTTGAAATTTTGGTGGGTCATCAAGACTATTCATGTCATTTTCAACCACTTATTTCAGGTAGAAAGACTGGTAGAAGACGCGGCAATAGCAGGAGCTGGTGCTGCCGCGGCGAGTTCCATCAAGGCCACACCGCGAGGCGACTACAAAGACCAGGTCTACATGGAGAGGCTCCGGTGTTTGGACGACAGCCACTCGGAGAGGACTGGGTAAGACTACATTTTTCGACCGAATCCACTTACTTTTACTGATGAATGGATGTTTGTTCCTCTTTCATGCAAGAAACTACTGAACGGCTGAAATTTGTATAGCCGTTGTTCTAGCCCTGGAATAACACAGGCTACTTTTCATCCCATATAATCAGTTCTCGTGGTATAGAAATAGCCCTTAAAGTCTCCACACACTGAAGCCGGAGGCGGAGCGGAGGCGAAGGCGTGCTGGTTTTTCCTATGGCACCACGCCGCCACCGCCTGCGGTTTGTGTGTAGGCTTTCATATGATTCAACAGAATACAACTCACACGCCTTCGCCTACGCTCCGCCTCCGGCTTCAGTGTATGGAGACCTTTAGACTATTCCATATAAACAACGCATGCGAAGCTAGTTCAAAATTATTTTGTTTTTTTACAAAACTAAAAATAGTGAGTTTGACTATAGTCCATAACTTGTACTAAAAATAATTCTAGTATTAAATTCTCCATTCTGCAGGCTAAGAATACAAGATGTGAACGCGCTAGTGACTTCGATAGATCTACGCACAGCGAACATGGTGAGCGTAGATCCGATCTGCGTGGAGGCAAAGCAGATGGTCATAGACTGTTACAACCAGTATGAGAAGCCGGAAGAGAACCTCAAGTGTTGGGATACTGTTGGTAAGTTACGGCTTTTACACCAAAGGGGTCAGCCTGGGCAAATCGACACTTGAATCTGCAGAGTTACTTGCATAAACCTAAGCGAAGATGGGCTGAAAATATACATTGAAGAAAGCACAGATAATTTTGCGTGTAATAAATGAAGGCTAATTGTCACCGGTCGCGTTGGAAACTCAGTTTTTTCTGCAGATGGAGTAGGTAGCTCTTTAACGCCGAAAAACAACAATCAGAGAAACAAATATTTCCCGCGCGACCGGTGACGATCATCTTAACGTTACTTCTACATGTCGTACAACTTTTATGATATTTAGCTTCAATATTTCCACCTTTTATCCCCAGGAGCATTCACTCAATGCGTGCATGAAACAAGACAGAAGCGCCTACGCGCTCGCACACAGAGGGACGCCCGCGACCACGCTCGTCTCTCGCGGCATATGGCGTTGGCACGAGAGAACGAACTGAAAGACTTGACTCTACCCAAACTTAAGGAGAATACATCGCCCCCCTAGGCGAGCTTTAGATTTTATAATAATGATTTCGACATATCCATATGTACGCCATCATCTTGTCAGCCCGTTGGTAATATATACCTATATATATATCCATGGCTATCTTCAATAGGCAATTATTTTCAGTTCCTTGTAAGTCGTCTTACCTACTCCATACTTCCTAAAGGAAATGTGTTCTTAAAAAAATATTGGGCAATTAAATTTTTAATTCACTGTATTTGACAGAAGTTTTTGCATATTATATATTTAGGTATAAAAAGGACTACCGATGTGGTACGGCGGGCGAAGTCCGCCTCCGACACATGAGGTTGCGGGTTCGATTCCCACCGCGGAGCAAGTGTTTGTAAGATCTGCATATATTTTATTCGGGGTTGTAAGTGTTATTAAAAAAGGTCTATCTATGTAATTTAAGGAATTAAATATATACCCTTATCACAAGCTCTGCTTAGCTTGGGGCTAGGTGATGTGTGGATTGTACTCTACTATATTATATTATTATATTATGCGTCAAATTTAAGCGACGAAACTGATAGGTAATAATTGTCCAATTATGTTTTGGAGAACACCAGTCTTATCTATAGGTATCGGTAACTTATCTATCGGTTACTTTTCATACCTAGACTATTGAAAATCTAAATTAGATCATGAAATCAGGTTACGTTTTAACCATATAAGCCAATACAAGAAATGACCACCTATCTGAATTCCGGGAACCGAAAAGCTCCAATTTTAAAATGAAAACAGCTGTCAAAACTGACATACGCCATCTTAGAAATTAGAATCCCTCACTTCCAGTATTGGGATCAATTATGTTATAAGATAAGGCCTACAAACTATAGACAGCTTCTTTATCTTAGAAACTACTCAAGCTTTCTCGGCATATAAAAAATATTTATGGAGACAACGAAGTCTATTTTATTAACGAACTCAAAGCTGGTTTGTTACTTAATATTGAGTAGGGATTTAGTCCTCTAGATGATGTGTCGAGAGAACTATCATATTTGGTAGTATTATGATGTTGTTATTGTTTCTGCGGTGATGGCATCTAAGGGTTATAGGGGGGTGCAAGATTTAGCGAAAACCCTTAAAGCGCTCTGAATAATCGCGGAAGCCTTAGCAGCAACTTTGTATTGGATACATTATTTTGATAGCATTATACTCATTCTGGGTAAAACTTGCAATATAATTTATTTAAAAATAAACTTAGAAAGTTCTTGTTGGAAAATTGTTTTTATGACGTCAAAGAATATTTAAATTATAAGACTTTTTAAATAGGGAACAAATTTAGACATTATAATTAAATTTATTTTTAAATTGCTTTAAATATGTATTTGTTATATATAACTTAATTAATTTTTTGACATTATTTTATAAGCCTTACATTCTGATTATGAAACTGTTTAATTTAAATTTTATTAATAATTTGCACGCCTTGACGAGGCAGAATGTATTGGAGCTTTATTACTTAAGAAGATCTATTGTACCGACATTCCTGCAAATAAATGATTATGGATTATGGATATGGAACTGATCCATCTCGCTGTGTAGAAATACGTACAGTGGGTTAACAACAAACCCAGTTTGTGTTGGAAGAACACCCAACTTTGCTTAATGGATTCAACAAACTATGAAAGTTTTATAGTAAAATTTACAGTACGTCTACCATGAGTTTTTGCATATAGGATGAGTTAATGGATTACTCTAATTTTCTGTAGATCCATCGTGTGAATCCTCGGGCCAACATACTTTTCCTGACTGACAATACTCTGCATTCCTTCTCCATATCAGGTCTCCAATAACCACATGGACAAGGCATTTGGCGTATGAAGATATGATGCATGTGGCCAGATTAAAAGAATTTACATAACTTCAAAATATAAATCTAATTGAAAAAATGTTGAAGTATCTTAATTAAATTTCTATCATTTATTCCTTGTACTTTAGAATAAATAAACTTAAACTTTGAAAAATATCAATGTTAATGTCTAAGTTGTAGTTTAGTGATAAAATAAAAAATGTATAACCTGTTAAACATTTTTACTTACTAGTTAAAGCATACTTTTTTCTTAACATCATCTATTTTCCTGATTTGTGGTGCTTTTGGGATGGCGATTTCTAAGCTGTCGTCTTTGTCGTAAGGTTCACTTTTGGCAGGCGGTGTGTTTTCTTTGTTTGTGGACTGGAGAGCTAGTTTTCTTCGGAGATCCCTCACTTGGGCTGCGCTGGCTAGCTGGGCGGCGCCGCGGGATAAGACTTCCACTCTTAGCTTCTCGCATTCTGACCTGAAATAAAATAAAGAATTCTGGATAATTCAAACAGCATCACCTACAATTCGAAGTTTACACAGGATTTGTTTTATTTGAGGAATGTAAATACGACAATACACTTAAATGAAGATGCCTTATATTGACTTCAAGTTCCTGAAAATAGTCGCTGCCCTCGTCTCTTTTGAATGATGGCTGTTTAAGGGAGGTCCGCCCACCCGAGGATGCCCGAACACCGCCAGCGTTATCTTAGATTAGATAGTAACTCTACTAAAACTTGTTAGGTTTGTTGTAAAATGATCTGATACTCAGTGTGAAGAAAATAAAAATGAAATTGATTCTGATGTGCTGAAATGGTTTTTTGAAAAACCTTAGTGACCTTTTACGCTACCAACTGCGCCACGGAGTCATGTATCCTAGTTGAAATTCTTTGCAACCTTCTACTCTAGCGCTTATTTACTGATTGAATAGGAGTGAAACTAACTTCAAATGGTCGAGCACCCCCGGCAGCCAGCCATTCGCCGCCGGCTCGCTCAGCTTGCCGAACCACTTGGCTAGTTCGCGCCGCTGCTTCTCGCACAGACCTTCCAGCTGTGTGATGCGCTCTTCATAACTCTCTGGAAAACACATTGGTATATAGATAGACAACTTCTTTATTGCGCCATCGAAATTTGTAGTTACGGAGAAGCTTAATACTAAATATTTCATCTAAAATGGCGCAATCGGCGGTATGACTAAAGGACTATATGGTAGAAAGAACTGCTAATGTAAATCTATATTTAATCACTACCTATGTATGCTATGCTTAGATCTTTAAAACTATGGGACGGATTTTGATTTTGGTTTTTTTTATAGATACAGTGATTCAAGGGGAAGGTTTAGGTATAATACCAGTGCGAAGCCGGGGCGGGTCGCTAGTAAAATAATAAAAAATTAAATATAATAATAAAACTTAGTAGTACTTTCACCCCCACTGACACACAAAAAGGGCCCACCTGTAGCCGAGTTGCGAAAACTAGTCCAGAAACAAGTAATCATTTGAATGAAGCTGTGGGAACATTTATATGTATTCTTACCAATGAGTTCACTGTCGTAATGAGCAGAGGCACCTGCCTGCTGCTCCCAGATGGTTTGTTTCTCATGCAGTAAGGTTTCTAGCTCAGCCTGCTTATTGGCGAGCTCTCTCCTTAGCTGTAACAGATACACAACTTTGTTTAGATGACATTAAGTTTGAATAAATGGTGGTTATGTTGATTAGTTAGCTACAAAAACTTAATCTATAAGGTGGTGTAGGTTATTTAAGGTTTGTTCATAAAGATAAATACCAAATAGAAACAAATGATACAGTTGCATTCACCAGAGTTTGAAATAGAATGGTAGTTTGAAATAGATAGGTCGATTGTTTTAAAGCGAACGCTGTCTGATGCTAATACAGGCCAAAGGATCAACGCTTCTTCCATTATTAATACTTTTTCAGGCTACATAAGCAGATGGGAGTTATTCACTTATCTGCTGATTCTTAGATGACTTAGACATTTTATTACATTCTACTTACTCTTGAGTTAGTTTGTTTCATTTGAATAAGATTTTTTGCCATTTCCTGTCTTTTGTCTTCAACTTCAGCAAATATTGAGTTGCCTTTGGCAGCTGTGAACAAGTAATGAACTGTTTAGAACTATGTTGACCTATGTTGATTTTCAAGACAAGGCAGACCTGCTATAACTCAGTTAAGCTCAGCTTAGCCGAGTTATAGCAGGTCTGCCTTGTCTTGAAAATGTTGAGACAGCCAGAAAGAACTGGATAAATATTTCACAAATCTTAAGACAAATGGGCCAAACTAGGGGAGGGGAGGCCCCCAATAAGGTCTCTAGACACAAGGTCTTCAGGGACCCCTTCTCCATACATAAGAGAACACCAAAATCACGGAGACAACAACCAGCTTATGATTATTAAATGTATGTTTCAAGAGTATGAAATGTTTTATTTTCAATAAGTTTTAACTAATGTAAGATATAATATCTGATTGGTAGGTAGGTACTGATCTTCCTACTTCTTCAAGGAGCTGTTAAGGCCTGGTTAGGCAGGGGGTAATTCACAATACACTTCCATGCAAGAAGTCAGTTCAGATCACAGTCCCCTACATAGAATTAGAATATGATAATTTTACCATGAGGCTGCAAGTCCTGAGAATCTGTAAACTGGTGCAGCATAGCCTTGGCCTCAGCTAGGTCTGCTAGAGCCACAGCCTCTCTATCAGCTGCTACCCTAAGATCTTCCCGCCGCAACTCAGCCGCTACACGCATCTCAGCCAACTCGCCTATCAACTCCTCAGTTCTCATCTGCCAGGCAGCTGCCTCATTCTTGGCCTCTTCAAGAGCTGCTTTGGCAACCTCAGCTTCTGTTAGTGCAGAGTTAACAGCGGCCCTCGCCTCATCAAGCTCTGAATAATCACGCACGGGGCTTTCACGCGTCTTGATGGACTGTTCCTCTTTTAAATTTCGAATTTGGAGCTCCAGCTTTTTAATTTCAGCTACATGGCGCTCTGCAGCTTGCGTCCGTTCCTCTCTTAACTGGGAAATGTCCTCTTGAAGAGCTGTAATACGATTATTCACCTCATTTTTTCTCCGTTCGTCTTCCGCTTGCAAGGTTTCCAACTCGGAACTCAAATGGCCCTGAACTTCCAGGGCCGTCTGGTACATTCTCCTGGTATCATGGAGCTCTTGTTGAGTAGACTCATAACTGCGTGATAAGTTTTCATGCTGTTTCTTCAATAGATAATAGCGCTCACTCAGGTCTCCGTCCGTAAGCTCTTCGACTTCCGTACAATTATTGGTTTTGTTACTTATAGTCGAGTAATCCATATTAATATAGGTATCACGCAATAAAATCACGCAACACTTTTATCTACTTTTAGACAAAATAAATATCCTCAAAAATATCGTTACGAAAATTCAAAATATTCAAATTCAACTTCTTATTGTGTGACGCCGCTTGCTACACTCGCTACGACTCTGTCAGTGTCTTTCTGTGGTAAAGGGTAAAATGCAGTGCGCTGCACTGCAGCGGGCGGCGCGACACAGGCTGCAGTGCCGCATCTCTGTAGTGCGTTTACATTTAAATGAAACAGTAGTATAATATTTTCAAATATTTTGCCACACTGCCTCTCCGCTGCAATGCAGCGCTATAGGTGGAGAATATTTGGGCGCGCTGCTGAAGCACAGTCCGTTTATGCCAAGCCGCGCTATCGCTCCGGCGGCGGCGGCGCGGGTAGCGCGCCTCGGTCGAAGTTACTGCGTTTTTAAACAGAGCGCAGCCTCACACAGCGCACGCAGCACAGAATGGTTTGTTTGTATATCCTCATTAAAATATTATACGAGCGAGTTGACCAAACATAGCACAGCGCAGTACAGCGCAGCACAGCTCGATGTAGATTTGTCACCCTTATAGCCTCCATCCCACAGCTGCGATTATGAAACATGTCTTGTGTCGCACGATTTTTTGCAATATTTGATTGAATATTATAATACATTTTGTAGTTCAACGCATACGATCACACACACACACACACTGCTGCGATTTTTCCGACGCGTTACAGCGGCACAGCGCGCAGCGTCCTGCGATTTTGCAATAAACACTTTTGTACTCATCTGTACTTACTGCATGATGTGTTATGTCAATTATTGTCAATGTCAACATACATTGTCAAGTCAACGATTGAAATGAATGTTTTGGTTGGTTTGTTTTTTGTAGGCGGATGGATTTTCTAAAACAGAAAACTATTCTTATTTATTTTGTTTGAAATTAGTTTGTGTTGCGTGGTAAAAGCCGATACAATGTCATCTCCGCCCCCTACAAAACCCCCTCGTGGGGTAAAACAAGGAAAAGAAACGGTAAGTTCCATCCCACTATCAATTCGCTTTTTGTAAATGCTAAGCATAAATCTGCGAATATACAATGTTTTGAGTACTACGGTCTAGGTATATTCATATATCACACCAGTACTTTCCCTTCCTTTATAATTTGTTAGTAAAACCTATTACTAACAAATATGTTTTTATTCCTACAGAGTGGTCTACTTATGTCGGTGATACGAACGCTATCCGCCAGTGAGACTAATGAGCAGCGAGAGAAAGAGAGAGCTAAATTAGAGAAAGAGTATAAGAAGAGTGATGCAAGACTTGATGAGCTGGTCGCTGAACATGCTACGGAGATTATGGAAGTTATGCAGGTTTGATTTACATACTTTCTGTAAAAGTGCCTATTCGACTAAACTGAAACCTACATAAACCAGTTAACAAAAGTTTTTTCAGCAGTTTAGAACTTTCAAAAAAATTAAGTTGATTACCAGTTGAGTTAGACAATAATAACCCAGATCTGTGTTTTTTTACACAAGTGGAAACATGATATTTTTGGGAAAAAAGCATACTAAGGTATTTTTCATGTGTCTAACAACAGTACTAGAAAGCATCTGTCAATGTCATTTAGTGCCCAATTGGGGCTTTATTTAAGGTAGAATGAAAAGCCTTATTTAGTGAAACCCATTTCCAGAAATTCAGTGCTGTAGTCCAAGCTCTTTCATCTTGGAACCAGCACTGTGATGCCGTGACCGCCCGGCTGACGGCTTGCCGAGGACTGCTGCAGCTGAGGAGAGACGATCTGAAACGGCTGTGGATGACGGCACGCACTCATCACTATGCACTTCAGATGCTGACTGATATGTGAGCATACCTTATTTGTATTTAGAATGTGGGTAGAATAAGATGACTGCCTGTACTCATCACTATGCACTTCAGATGCTGACTGATATGTGAGAGTACCTTATTTGTATTTAGAATGTGGGTAGAATAAGATGACTGCCTGCACTCATCACTATGCGCTTCAGATGCTGACTGATATGTGAGCAAGCATTCCTTTTTTTATTGAGAATGTGATCGAATAGTATACTACTAGTAATTATATTTTGATAATTATGTACCTATAGTTAGATTTGACTTGTCTATGTGCTTATTTTGTACTTAAGCCTAAATAAATTAAGTTAATGATTTACATATTTATTTGGTATTGTAATAGCAATAAGGTGTATAATACCTTGCAGCAAGCGTGAAGTGGTGTCGGAGCGTAGTGCGCGACAGTACGTGTCGTCGGGCCGCGTGCTCGCATACCTTGACGTAGACTATTACTAATGTATAATACAAAGTATACTAGCTCTATAACAATAAGGTGTATAATACCTTGCAGCGAGCGTGTAGTGGTGTCGGAGCGTAGTGCGCGAGAGTACGTGTCGTCAGGCCGCGTGCTTGCGTGTGCGCATACCTTGACGTAGACTATTACTAATGTATAATACAAAGTATTCCAGCTCTATAATAATAAGGTGTATAATACCTTGCAGCGAGCGTGTAGTGGTGTCTGAGCGTAGTGCGCGTAAGTATGTGTCGGACCGCGTGCTTGCGTGTGCACATACCTTGACGGAGACTATCAGAGATACTAACGTATAATATTAAGTATACTAGCTCTATAATAATAAGGTGTATAATACCTTGCAGCGAGCGTGTAGTGGTGTCGGAGCGTAGTGCGCGAGAGTACGTGTCGTCAGGCCGCGCGCTTGCGTGTGCGCATACCTTGACGTAGACTATTACTAATGTATAATACAAAGTATTCCAGCTCTATAATAATAAGGTGTATAATACCTTGCAGCGAGCGTGTAGTGGTGTCTGAGCGTAGTGCGCGTAAGTATGTGTCGGACCGCGTGCTTGCGTGTGCACATACCTTGACGGAGACTATCAGAGATACTAACGTATAATATTAAGTATACTAGCTCTATAATAATAAGGTGTATAATACCTTGCAGCGAGCGTGTAGTGGTGTCGGAGCGTAGTGCGCGAGAGTACGTGTCGTCGGGCCGCGTGCTTGCGTGTGCACATACCTTGACGGAGACTATCAGAGATACTAACGTATAATATTAAGTATACTAGCTCTATAATAATAAGGTGTATAATACCTTGCAGCGAGCGTGTAGTGGTGTCTGAGCGTAGTGCGCGAGAGTACATATCGTCGGGCCGCGTGCTTGCGTGTGCACATACCTTGACGGAGACTATCAGAGATACTAACGTATAGTATTAAGTATACTAGCTCTATAACAATAAGGTGTATAATACCTTGCAGCGAGCGTGTAGTGGTGTCGGAGCGCAGTGCGCGAGAGTACGTGTCGTCGGGCCGCGTGCTTGCGTGTGCACATATCTTGACGGAGGCGCTAGAGACCGCTACCACTACGCTCAATCATGTGGACGCGCTTAATGCTACTAGGCAGCATTTGGAGGTAAGACTTGACATGATACATCATCGCTACATAATCACTACATGGTATAAAACAAAGTCGCTTTTTCTGTCCCTATGTCCCTATATCCTTATGTCCCTTTGAATGCTTAAATCTTTAAAACTACGCAACGGATTTTGATACCGTTTTATGAAATAGATAGAGTGATTCAAGAGGAAGGTTTATACGTATAATAAAACCGTGCGAGGCCGGGGCGGGTCGCTAGTATATAATAAAGTCGCTTTCTCTGTCCTTATGTCCCTATATCCCTATGTCCCTTTGAATGCTTAAATCTTTAAAACTACGCAACGGATTTTGATGCGGTTTTTTAAATAGATAGAGTGATTCAAGAGGAAGGTTTATACGTACAATAAAACCGCGCGAAGCCGGGGCGGTCGCTTGTCTTTAATAAATAAATAAATAACGATATATAATGCAATGCAATAGATATGTATGGTGGAAATAAAAGACATGATGATATGAACTGAACATACCTGTAGTAAAGCTGGCTAGAAACAGCCAATTAAAGCATAAACCGATCTTTTTACAGGCAAAGAAGCGCGAGTTAGTCGACGTGATCCTCACTCGGATCAGCGAGGCCGTGTACAGAGGCGACCGCGCGCCGCTGACTCGCGCGCTCTCCGCCAGGCGGCGCACGGCGCTCTTACTTGCAGGTATTATACTGTCAGCGGACATGCCTTTGTGAACTATGTACTTACAGGCAAAGAAGCGCGAGTTAGTCGACGTGATCCTGGCTCGGATCAGCGAGGCCGTGTACAGAGGCGACCGCGCGCCGCTGACTCGCGCGCTCTCCGCCAGGCGGCGCACGGCGCTCTTACTTGCAGGTATTATACTGTCAGCGGACATGCCTTTGTGAACTATGTACTTACAGGCAAAGAAGCGCGAGTTAGTCGACGTGATCCTCGCTCGGATCAGCGAGGCCGTGTACAGAGGCGACCGCGCGCCGCTGACTCGCGCGCTCTCCGCCAGGCGGCGCACGGCGCTCTTACTTGCAGGTATTATACTGTCAGCGGACATGCCTTTGTGAACTATGTAGTTACAGGCAAAGAAGTGCGAGTTAGTCGACGTGATCCTCGCTCGCATCAGCGAGGCCGTGTACAGAGGCGACCGCGCGCCGCTGACTCGCGCGCTCTCCGCCAGGCGGCGCACGGCGCTCTTACTTGCAGGTATTATACTGTCAGTCAGCGGACATGCCTTTGTGAACTATGTAGTTACAGGCAAAGAAGTGCGAGTTAGTCGACGTGATCCTCGCTCGCATCAGCGAGGCCGTGTACAGAGGCGACCGCGCGCCGCTGACTCGCTCGCTCTCCGCCAGGCGGCGCACGGCGCTCTTACTTGCAGGTATTATACTGTCAGTCAGCGGACATGACTTTGTGAACTATGTAGTTACAGGCAAAGAAGTGCGAGTTAGTCGACGTGATCCTCGCTCGCATCAGCGAGGCCGTGTACAGAGGCGACCGCGCGCCGCTGATTCGCTCGTTCTCCGCCAGGCGGCGCACGGCGCTCTTAGGGTGCCTGTCCATTGGAGCGGAGCGAGCTGGCGGAGCGGAGAAGCGAGGAAATATTAACCAATAGGATTGCATGAAAAAGCGGAGCGGTGATTTCATGGCAATCCTATTGGTTAATATTTCCTCGTTTCTCCGCTCCGCTGCCTCTCTCTGCGTCAATGGACAGGCAGCCTTACTTGCAGGTATTATACTGACTCAGTGTACATTACTGTTTATTTGAGCCTCGAATATGCAGGTCTTTACTGAATCAGCGAACGTTACTGTTTATTTGAGGTTCGGATATGCAGGTCTCAGGTGAGTATCTGGCTTAGCGCATCAGCATTGCCATACAGCGTGGTAATGCAGCCAGTGTCTTGGGGACTAGACGAGTGGTATTGATATAGATCAGTTGCAGCTACCTCTAGACTGTTTATTATTACTGTAGCCATATGCAAAGAGACGCGTCATGCAACCTATTACGATGATCACTGCGGCGCAGGGGGCGAAGATCTGCCTGCGACGCAGATTGTGGTTTCGATTCCCGCCTTGGGACACATTTTTGTACGATGACATTGTTCATGTGTACATGGTTTTCTGGGTGTTTTCTATGTATATTAAAAATGCGCCGCGCATCTTACGTGTAAAGTTGTAAAATGTAATCTATATTTTATTACAGGCCCATAACTATGTCTATTAAAAATATCACACTTAAACTCTCCACACCAGGGTTGTTGCTGATGCGGTTTTTTGACACATCAGCGGATGCTGATGCTGATGCTGATTTTTGATCTTGACATCAGCGGATGCTGATGCTGATGCTGATTTTGGCCAAGTGCGTGTCGGGCTCGCAAACATAGTGTTCTACGCTTCCTTAATGTAGGTGGTTCTTCAAATAGAAACCGATTCTCGAAAAATCTAAATTTACGTTGTCAATTTACGTCACTAGAGAGGAGGCATCGTAATATCTACTAACTACTAACGATATTACGATGCCTCCTCTCTAGTGACGTAAATTGACAAAAAAAACAGATTTTTTTTCAAAATCTTGAAAAGTAACATGAAAGAAAACATGGCACCATAGTTTTTTTATAAATTAGGTTTTTTTCAGGATATTATAAATTCTATATCTGAAATGATGTTTACTTTTAAATCAATAATAATGTTAAAATTAATTATAAACTTAGAAATCTTTATTCTTCTTCGTCCTTCTTCTGACGAATCATTTATATCCATATCAGTAGTGCAGGTAGTGCTAGTGCTTGTTCCATCGACATCGGAATCCGATGGAACACTAACGACTTCTTCTGCTTCTTGGTTCTGTGACGACCTTGAAGAGGACTGCACTGATTGCAATCTTATTTTGCGCAAATGTACAATATTTACCTAGCCCTGTCATTTGTCAGTCTATTACGTTTGCTGTGACGCGGCTCGAACATCAGCATTAAAAATCAGCATCGATCAATGCGGATGCTGATGCTGATGCTGATGTTTAAATCGATGCTGATCATCAGCGGATGCTGATGCTGATGCTGATATTCGCAACAACCCTGCTCCACACACTGAAGCCGGAGGCGGAGCGGAGGCGAAGGCGTGGCGGTTTTTCCTATGGCACCGCGCCGCCATCGGCTGCGGTATGTGTGTAGGCTTTCATAGGATTCCATAGAATACAACTCGCACGCCTTCG
This sequence comes from Eupithecia centaureata, assembly GCA_944547425.1. Classification (NCBI taxonomy): domain Eukaryota; kingdom Metazoa; phylum Arthropoda; class Insecta; order Lepidoptera; family Geometridae; genus Eupithecia; species Eupithecia centaureata. The sequence continues at coordinate 2,157,961 of OX155681.1, read as the reverse complement.
CTTCCGGCTTCAGTGTGTGGAGACCTTTAGTTATATCTCTTTATCGAAGATTTCTCCACAAAAGACGTGACAAAGATCGTTTGTTACAGAGCTGACAAAAAGCGAAGAAGTAACCGACGCGTACCTACAAGACATCACACCGGAGTTTGAAGCGTCATTGACGGAAGAAGACAAAACCTTTGAGACTACAGTCATGATATCCCTTGAGGCGCTGGGCGTTTTGGAACAATTGAAGGAAGCTACTGAGGTTTGTATAGCTGTCTCTTTTACTTGCCAGAGGCGTACTTAACCAAGATTATAGCTGTCTCTTTTACTCGCCAGAGGAGTACTTGACCGAGACGTTAGCTGTCTCTCTTACTCTCCAGATGCACACTTAACCGAGACGATAGCTGTTTCTTTTACTCGCCTGAGGGGTACTTGACTGAGACGACCGATTTGGCGCGGCGGGCGAAGGGCTGCTGCGCCGCAGGAGTTTGCGGTTTCTATTCCTTGGAATAAATGTTTGTACAATCTGCAAATATTCGTTTTGGGGTTCTGGGTGTATTCTATGTATAATAAAAATATCTGTCTATGTAGTATAATATACTGAGTAAATCAGCCATCTAGTACCTACCCATAATACAAGCTCTGCTTAGCTTGGGACTAGATGATGCTGTATGGATTGTCGAGCATTATTTATTTACTTGTGCATAATGAGACTAGTCACAGAAAGTTTTAGGTCGACATTTTATCGTTTTAAGTCTATGTTTAAAGCACGAAATATTCATACGACATTGATCATTTAGGCCTAGAGTTTTCCAAAAAAAGGGTAATTACATCCATTAGCATAACATCAAAATGCCGTTAGTTGACTATCCCCACTTCTTTTGCTAAATAAATGAATTTAAATTGTTTTAGAAATTCAAAGTATCAATACAACACGAGACTATCCCCACTTCTTTTGCTAAATTAATGAATTTAATTTGTTTTAGAAATTCAAAGTATCAATCCAACACGAACTACTAGAAGTTATCGATTCGGTATCTCGCCGAATCATAGAAGATGGCGACGACGTAGAAATAGACCCCGAGTCGGAAGAAGACGGTGAGATACAGGATACAACGGGAGTGACAGAGACAGGGCGTCCCTTAGCAAAGCTGGTCACTATACTCGCTGATGAGTTTAGAGCGTGCGCTTCTAGGAACAAACGGTAGGTTCTATCTATGGGTCGGAAAGAAACGTTGATATACAGGATACAACGGGAGTGACAGAGATGGGGCGTCCCTTACCAATGCTGGTCACTATACTCGCTGATGAGTTCAGAGCGTGCGCTTCTAGGAACAAACGGTAGGTTCTATCTATGGGTCGGAAAGAAACGTTGATATACAGGATACAACGGGAGTGACAGAGATGTGGCGTCCCTTACCAAAGCTGGTCACTATACTCGCTGATGAGTTCAGAGCATGCGCTTCTAGGAACAAACGGTAGGTTCTATCTATGGGTCGGAAAGAAACGTTGATATACAGGATACAACGGGAGTGACAGAGATGTGGCGTCCCTTACCAAAGCTGGTCACTATACTCGCTGATGAGTTCAGAGCATGCGCTTCTAGGAACAAACGGTAGGTTCTATCTATGGGTCGGAAAGAAACGTTGATATACAGGATACAACGGGAGTGACAGAGATGGGGCGTCCCTTACCAAAGCTGGTCACTATACTCGCTGATGAGTTCAGAGCGTGCGCTTCTAGGAATAAACGGTAGGTTCTATCTATGGGTCGGAAAGAAACGTTGATATACAGGATACAACGGGAGTGACAGAGATGGGGCGTCCCTTACCAAAGCTGGTCACTATACTCGCTGATGAGTTCAGAGCGTGCGCTTCTAGGAATAAACGGTAGGTTCTATCTATGGGTCGGAAAGAAACGTTGATATACAGGATACAACGGGAGTGACAGAGATGGGGCGTCCCTTACCAAACCTGGTCACTATACTCGCTGATGAGTTCAGAGCGCGAGCTTCTAGAAACAAACGGTAGATGATATCTATGAGTCGGAAAGAGATAGTGAGATACAGGACATAACGGGAGTGACAAAGTCGGGTTTTGTAGCCTATGTTTTATTCATGGCCTAGAACTCTGACGTCTGCTCATAATTTCAGCCCGATTCGTTGAGTTGTTTTGGCGCGAAGAGGTAACAACAAATATCCAAATTTTCTCATTTATTATATTAGTGTGAAAAGTGATAATGCAACTTAAATAATTATGTTGAGTTTGATTTTTTGATTTATTATCTAATATTCTACTTGAAAATATAAAATACAAATTAAAAATACAAAATGTTTATTTACATTTTCAGAAAGTTACAGTAGTATAAATGCTCATAAATATTTCAGAAAGCCAAGTAATAGAGTAGTATCATTGCAGTTTAATGTCAGATCTACAAACTTAAAACTTTTTTGAAATGATTTAATTAGAAAAGAACCAATTTAACGCCGAGCTTTGAATCACTTTAGATGTTTTTTATTCGATTCCCGACACAGAGAAGACTTCTGCTAAGAGTTCTCATTTAGATGTGTTTTGCAGATTACTCCAACTATGGCGGGCAGCGCTGCAGAAGCATCGCCTTTCCGATTCCTGCTTGCATACGGAACAGCATTACTGGAGCGCAGTGCAACAAGTCGTAAGTATTTAGGTGTCAAAACAAGGTTTAATTATAACAACGATTAACAACGAAAATTACAAGCAAGGAATAGAAAAATTACAACTATAGTATTTTTCACCTAGGAAGCGTTCTGTGATGTTTCAGTTTGACAGTTATAGAAATGAGCTAAGTGTAATCGTAAAAATTTGATTCGATTTTTGACTTCATTTAGTACCGAAAATCGATTATTCATGAAATATTTTCATTAATTTTAAATGACTTAAACAAAGTAAAACATTAAATTAGGTCTATATAAATAAAAACTATTGGAAAAATCTGCATTTCCAATAGGTAATGCGTCATAACCTAACCTAGAAATAGGGCAGTAATAATATCAGCAGATAGGTAGGTAATTAAAAATGAATACCAAATAATCAACAATAATCATACTTATGTACTTCCGTGATAAAATTTTAAAATGATGATGTAGAAAGTTACGATTTTAATTTGCGATAATTGATTTATAGATTTCCCGGAATAATATTTGTTTGCCTCAACTCTATCACGTTCCGTTCTACGCAAAACAAATTGCTTCGGATTTCATAAAATAATTATTTCGTATTTTTTATTACGCGTGGAGGCTAAAATAAATTTATTTTTGGTTAATTTTTGTGTCGTGCTATACTTCTGTAACTTAATTCATATGTTTGAAATGAAATAAAAATTGTTTGAATTTTAGAAATTTCAATTTGCCAAAATCCTAGTCAATTGAAATGAAACGCATTCCATCTGTCAGGGAACGCTTCCTAGGTGAAAAAGACTATAGTATTTACAATTGAAACCATTGAGCTAACTGCAGACGGTTGCAAACAGGGTTTTTAAATTTTTTTATCTGAGCGCCTGGTCGATGCGACGCGTGACCCGAGAGCTGGTGAGTATCTGGCTCAGCGCATCAGCATTGCCATACAGCGTGGTAAGGCAGCCAGTGTATTGGGGCGCGACGACTGGTAATGACATGGCTCAATTGAGCTACCTTTAGACTGTTTGCAACCGTCTGCAGTTAGCTCAATGGTTTCAATTGTAAATACTAGTAGTAATTTTACAACGATTTCATTTTATCAAGAGCCTACAGGTGATCGGAATGCTACTCAATTTTGCTTCTTCCACTAGTCGACAAAAGATTGAAGCGAACTGAAAATCAATTATCACTTTATTTCTTATATTATTTTTAATTATGTACCTATAGTATTAAATTTGACTTGTCTAAGTGCTTATTTTGTAAGCCTAAAGAAATAAGGATATTGATTTACTGATTGCTGGCTTCGATTTCGGTAAACGAATTAGCATTGCCTTTAATATGACAATGCTGCCAGAATTCTGGGCATTCTGCCTTCTGGTGACGGCTTATATTTTTAGGACACCCACTTCCACTTGTTAATTTTTTTTGCCGCTTCGAAGTTTTGGTGGCCACCAAAATCTGTTTTCGTATCTCTTCCTAAAATAGACAAAATGTAACTACTACAGATGCTTTAAAAAAAGCTCTATGTAGCGACCTCTAACATGATGTGAGCTGAACTACAAATGAAATAACAAAAATTCTGAGTGCAAAAAGTAGATCACGTGACCAATAATCCTAGATCGCGCAAACGCTGGTTACAACAACATCTGCCCTATATAGAACTTTCAGACATCAACTGTTAGTCGAAAGACCTCGCGTAAGTGGGCCAGTTGGGCCGACCCGGTACAGGGAAGATCTTCTCCTGTAATCATTTGGGGGAATTCCACCTTAACCCCAAACTCTAACATAAGCTTTTTTTAATGCATGTGTAGTAGTATAACAAACTGAACGTGTGAATTTTGGAAATTCCTTTGTTTATAAGTGGTGGCTCTAGTTTAGCTCCTGTTTGTGCTTTAACCTTCAAGCGGGCGCATGGTCATTTTTGACGGCAGCGATCGCTCGTAATCAATCATTTGAGTCACATACAAACTTTTGATTTTTATTGTGTTTCCAGCTGCAGCTGCTACTAACGGAGTACCTGGAGATCGAGAGCGTGAACCTGGCGGCGACGCGCGCGCCCGGCGCCGCGCCCTTCGCGGAGCAGCTGCGCGTCGCGGACTACTTCGGCAAGAAGCGCCCGCAGCGGCGCCGGACCGAGCTCTTCAAACTCACCAGTAACTATACTATACTACTGACGTGTGTTGTGAAATCGAGAGCGTGAAGGCTTTGGAGAAGGTATACTCTTTTAAGTACTTAGGGCTCATAGTCACTACCGACCTCAAGGACAATGATGACATAACGGGAGCGGAGGGCGCTGTCGGTGCGGGCGAATATGATAGCTAGAAGATTTGCACGAGGCTCGGTGGGGGTAAAACTCATGTTATTTCGAGCCTACCATCCCTGTACACGTGCAGCCTGTGGGTGAAATATTCGCTTGGTTGCAAGCGAATATTTCGCCCACAGCGCAAAGGGGGCGGTTGGTGCTCCCCGTTACTGCAGCGCCTCGGGGATGTTCGCAGCGGTGCGCATAGATTGTTTCCACACTAGTATGCGCAAGCGCGCCACATCCCTGGTGCGCAGGGTGCGGGGGAGCGCTACCATCGTCCTAGCCATGATAGCGTCCAGAGTGGACTGTGCCTACACGTGGCGTTGTTGTGAACGCCATCTGTCCACATCATCATCATCATCATCATCAACCTATATTAGTCCACTGCTGGACATAGGCCTCCCCCAATGAGCGCCATAGCGCCCTGTCTTCTGTCCACATACACTGTTAGTTTGTAAGTTTCATTTGTATCTTTTTCCCTATATGAGTTGTGTGCTTGAAATAAATGATTTTTATCTTTTTTATTTATTTATTTTGGAGTTTCTGACGTGTGTTGAACTTCGTGCGCTCAGAATTTGAAATAACGCCATCTAGCGGTGGATTTCTGAAACACTTTGGGGAATAAACGATTATTTGTGACGTGTTTTGGACTTCTGCGCATAGAATTTGTTTTAACGCCATCTAGCGGTGATTGAAAAAGAACATCAAAATAAAGCCCTACATTTATGTATTCATCAGGCCACTCCTGGCAGCCTGATTCTACTTATATTATAAACGCGTAAGTTTATTTGGATGTTTGTTCCTCTATCATACAATAACTACTGAACGGATTGGGCTGTCATTTTGAATAGATGTAGTTCTAGCTCTAGAATATCACATAAACGACTTTTCGAAATAGCCTTGAGACGTTTCCAGAACAAGCGTGCGAAGCCGGGTAGATACTAGTGTTATCCATACTAATGTTCCAATCCTTCCTGTTCCAGGCACGCCATCAAGCCGTACCAGTGTTGCCACCCGCCACCACAAACACCCGCTGGTTTGCCGTGCGGACCCAGCGCACTTGCACGCAGTGTTGCCGGCTCTGCACGCGCTCTGTGCCGATATTGAACCGCTTACTGGGTAAGAATATTGATTGCCAGCCGGTGAATTCCTTCACGTGGTACATCGATAGCACATAGGTGTCAAGTCAGATTTCACACTACAGCTGTATTCTATGGTAAAAAAACAGAAAAGATAGAAAATGGAAAATGAACACAAGGGCTAACAATTACGTAGACACTTCAAAAAACAAAATCTTCCTTAACGAGGAGAGAAAGAACATTTTCTATGCCTCTTTGGAGGTCTATTCTCCCATAACTAAAGAGTTTCATCACAAGTTTTTTACCTAACTACGCAAGAAGGAGGGTTATTGTCAGCAGTCTCTTGACCTGGCATCATTTCTATGAGCTTTTGTTGTTACAGAGGCGAATGTTCTCTCCGCGCATTCATAACGGACTACGTGCGAACGGGAGAGAGCGAGCGTCTGTCCCTCTCTGCGCGGACGACCATCGAGGAAACTCTACGAGCGCCCAACGCTTGGAGGGAGCGAGGCCCGCCGCCGCAGACTTTAGTGCACGAGTAGGTATATTGTATTTTCAAGATTTCCTGGGAGAAATCGTTTTTAGTAACGAGGTCTTTTGTGCGTTTTTAATTATCGCAATAACCGACGAAGTGCGCCTGACAGCTGCTTCGGCAGTCGTAAAAATACCTACGACTGCTCTACGACGTGTTTGTCATCCGAACTAATCTTAGTTTTGCCGAAGCTTCCCGAAACTAGCCTCTGCGTCTACCGAGCCTCATCGATGCTGACCGCGCCTTAGAATTTCAGTATGGTTAGAGTGATAAGTATTAACAGGAAATTCGAAACGTTAGATACGTAATGTATTGTACATGAAATTTCAAGAAATCGCTCTAAATGATAAGGATGAATTTAAAAATTGTACGGCGCAAACAGCACCTAAAGTGGCGCCCCCACTTATTTTATAACATAATTCCTTTAAACAAAGGAATTTCCAAAATTCACACGTAATGTTTGTTAAAACTATCATAAGCTTTTTTCTCTTGTTCTCTCTTGTAGTATTATTATTTCAAGTAGTTATGTACTTACATATCATTAATGTTTTTTCCCTCCAGTACCCGGCACCGTGTAATATTCTCCCAGTGCGGCGTGGCGTGGCAAGCCATAGAGCACGTGGTGTCGGCGGCCAAGCTGTGCGGCGCGTGCGGCGGCGCGTGGGCGCTGCGCGGCGCCACGCACGCCGTCGCCGCGCTCGCCGCCACCGCGCGCGCCGCGCACTCCAAGATCGCTTATGCACCGACTGGTACGTTACCACATTTTCTCTCCAGTACCCGTCACCGTGTAATATTCTCCCAGTGCGGGGTGGCGTGGCAAGCCATAGAGTTCGTGATTGGAGATATTATTGAAAATATTGTATACCACAGTCACCCTGCTTCTCAGAGAGGCAAGGTATTGAACCTAAAAAAGGAGGAACTCCTAACATTTACAAGATAAGGTGTGAGGTTTGCAAAAGTAAATGTCCGCATTGCAACGTTTTTGTGTGTAAATGAAACGAAAAATTTCTAATTAAAAACCTATGGTTAAAATTTGTAATTAAAAACCTATTTACATAATTTTTACCAAACTAATCACTACATAGTATAAAACAAAGTCGCGTTCTCTGTCTCTGTATCCCTATGTCCCTTTGTATCTTTAAAACAACGCATCGGATTTTGATGCGGATTTTTTTAATAGATAGAGTGATTCAAGAGGAAGGCTTAAACGTATAATAAAAACGTGCGAAGTCGGGGCGGGTCGTTAGTTACAATTACAACTAGCCTGTTGTGTCCCACTGCTGGGCAAAGTAACTGGTATGTTTACCACATTTTCCCCAGCTTTCTACTTTCCACTGCTGAACTTTTCAATCAAACTTGGTGGCTTTTAAAGTGGTTCTATACTATAGTCTTTTTCACGTAGGAAGCGTTCGGTGACGTTTCAGTTTGAAAGTTATAGAAATGAGCTAAGTGTAATCGTAAAAATTTGATTCGATTTTTGACTTGATTTAGTAACGAAAATCGATTATTCGTAAAATATTTTCATTAATATTAATTGACTTTAACAAAGTAAAACATTAAATTAGGTCTATATAAATAAAAACAATTGGAAACATCTGCATTTCCAACAGGTAATGCGTCATAATCTAGAAATAGGACAGTAATAATATCAGCAGATAGGTAGGTTATTGAAAATGACTAACAAATAATCATAGGTATGTACTTCCGTGATAAAATTTTAAATTGATGATGTAGAAAGTAACGATTTTAATTTGCGATAATCGATTTATAGATTTCCCGAAATAGTATTTGTTTGCCTCAACTCTACGTTCTGTTCTACGCAAAACTAATTGCCTCGAATTACATGAAATATTTTTTTTCTATTTTTTATTGCGCGTGGAGGCAAAATTAAATTTATATTTTGATAATTTGTGTGTCGTACTATACTTCTGTAGCTTAATTAATATGTTTGAAATTAAATAAAAATTGTTTGAATTTTCGAAATTTCAATTTGCCAAAATCCTAGTAAATTGTAATGAAACGCATTCCATCTGTCAGGGAACGCTTCCTAAGTGAAAAAGACATAGTTCAAAAAACAGATTCTCAATTTGACCATTCTTAATAACACCACCTTAATATTTTTTGTCATTTTATTTTATTTTATCTGAAAGCTGGTTTTTAGTATGATCCCACGTAATTTTTTAGTTGTTAGTTTTAACCAAAAACATATCATTTTTTGTTTAAAAGTATATTTTGTTTCAGCTCGAGCGCTGCGTTGGTTATCCGATGACGACATAGTCCGGTTCCTGCAAGCTCTTCCTAACTGGCGCGCCGCTACTCAGAAGGATTCCCATAATATTTCTAAAGATGTAAGTTACATGGCCAGAAGGATGCCCATAATATTTCTAAAGATGTAAGTTACATGGCCAGAAGGATGCCCATAATATTTCTAAAGATGTAAGTTACGTGGCCAGAAGGATGCCCATAATATTTCTAAAGATGTAAGTTACATGGCCAGAAGGATGCTCATAATATTTCTAAAGATGTAAGTTACGTGGCCAGAAGGATGCCCATAATATTTCTAAAGATGTAAGTTACATGGCCAGAAGGATGCCCATAATATTTTTAAAGATGTAAGTCTTATGGCCAGAAGGATGTCCATAGTATTTCTAAAGATGTAAGTTACATGGCCAGAAGGATGCCCATAGTATTTCTAAAGATGTAAGTTACATGGCCAGAAGGATGCCCATAGTATTTCTAAAGATGTAAGTTACATGGCCATTTCTGAACTTGTATCTAAGTTGGGGATAGACAATTTTGAGAAGGCAAATATGAAGATCCAGCTTGGTTGGCAGTGTTTGGAAAACTACGCCAGGTCTTCTCGATATCCATAAAAATAAATGATTACAAAAGTAAATAATTAAATATTCTAAGTTGTAATGATAAATAATGTGTGTGCCTAAACTAGGCCTGTTTTTCTCCCACTAAAATAATGAAACAGCGATGACGCGCGGCGGTGTAAACTTTAAGTTATTGTTTTAAATACATATATCTCATTGAATGCTTTTAGGAGCTAAAGCAAGCATACGAGCGCGAGGCAGAGATCCTAGGTTCGAGTCTCGGCGACGGCGCAGTCACTCGCAAGGAGATCATACACGACGTCAACACGCTGCTAGACGTCGCCGTGCTGTGTGAGACTATGGTGAGTCTAGCCTAGCTACCACTGTACGAACTGAAGCAACTGAAGTGAGCTAAATTAGTTCGTTTGTACGATCTGCAAAAATTGGATCCGGGTGTTTTCTATATACAATGAAAAAATATCTATACAACCCTTAACTCAACGTCTAACCGAAACTAGAGGACCCTGGGGTTACTGACAACCCATAAAAACACACAAACACTAAATCTATAGGGTCTATCTTCGATGGTTTCCGACTCCGAGTCGTCCGTCGTCGGTTGGCTTTTTACTGAAAATCAAAATTTTAATCTGTCCGGCTTCAAACTTCTCGATGATGTTTGTATTGTATTGTCTCATTAAGTAATTTAGTTATCTAGCACCCATAACACAAGCTCTGCTTTGTTTGGGGCTAGACGAAGCTGAGTTGATTGTACAGATTTAAAAAGATAGATAGATTATTTATTTGGTTCACAAAAAAATATATAAAATTAAAGCGAAATATAACGAAAAGAAACGTAATTTAATAGGGCTTATTAGGGGTACCCTAGCACCCATCTACCCTTTGGTCAGTTAGGTATAATTAGTGCTGCCGACGTGAGCCAAAACGGACATTCTCAGCTTTTGCTGTTTTCCACCGGGGTATAAATGTAAATAATATTTTTTTTATTGCCAGACACGAGTTCCATATAGTTAGGTAGGTACTAATAGAAACAATTTAAGTAGGGACTTATAATAATTTAAAATTAAAACACGAAACAAAAAAATTACAAAGAAACTAGTTATATACATAACGAGGTAATTACATAGGGTACCTATGCCAGAAAGAAAACAGCGCTGTTTTTTAGATTATAACAAAAAAAAACTATATTCTCTGTTTCTAGGACTGGCTCGCTACCAATATCCGGGGCATCCCGTCCAAGGTAGCCGGCTCGGGTCCCGGTGGCGGCGTCAAGGTCACGGACAAGTTCGTCGCAGACGTCAACAGTGCGGCCATGATCTTCGACGAGATATCGCACAAGTGTCTTCTGCTACTGCATTTAGAGGTGACTTTAGCCTGAACACTTGTCTAAAGGATTATTAAATTATAGTGCGTAAGCCCTCGCACTTGGGGAATATGTAGTCAACAGTGCAGCCATGATCTTTGACGAGATATCGCACAAGTGCCTTCTGCTGCTGCGTTTAGAGGTGACTTTAGCTTGAAGACTTGTACTTACTTTTTAAGGCCAGTGTTGTTCTACAGTTTCTTTTATATTAATAAATTTAAGAGAATCATCAACGTTTCAATATTATCTGATTAAACACAATGTTTAGCACTAATTTTATTATTATTATTTATTATTAACTCATTTATTCTCAGATCATACATAATCCATAAGTCATGTGCTTACAACTAAAATCAAATATCACAAAAATTAAGAGTTAAGGTGATCCGATTTCCATACATTTGTATTTTCCCAAATATGAGCGATGTGGACATAATTTAACAAATAAATAACTGTTTTTGGCTTTGTTATTCGTCATTATTTGCGGCAAATTGTGTTTGATTCATGAAAACACTCGGAATAATTAGAAATAACGTGAAAATTTTAGGCCATTTCTATCAATGCGTGAGTGAACACGGATAGTGTCGTACGCCCGCTTACTTGAACATGTGAGTGTGATGGCGGCGACGGAATCGCCATCTGTGTGCTATCTAAAGAATCATCTAATAATACCATAGTCTACCGTTCTCAAAGGGTTCTTCCATCGTCCAAGTATTTATTCCTATCTATTTTTGCTGCATGTCAAATAAGATCTAGGAAGCCTACGTTCCGTTTCCATGACAACAATAAATGACACTATGTAAACAGATAAAATGTTTGCTTATAGATACCAGTTTAGAGAGTTTTACGCTGGGGCCACACTACCTTACCGTCTACCGGGCTGTTACCGCAATAATTATGACATTAAATTACCGTTTAAATTACTGCATGACCTGGTGTGGTTACACTAGAGTTTACCTAGATATGTCAATAAATAAGGCGGTAAAAATATCACGTGCGTCGCCGGTGAGCTCATATTGCACACTGGACAAACGGTAGTGGCCACAAACGCATTAATTACTGCGGTAATCTTCTTTGATGTGCGAAAAAAGACCGCCGCCGGAGCTATTGTCTACCGCCATTTGCCATATTGATTGGCATTGTAAAATTATGGCCATAAATCGTGGTTACACCTAGGTGTTGTATAAGTTATAATTAAAATAATTATCGGCATATCACGGTAGTGTGGCCCCAGCATCAGACGTGTCAGATTGTATGCAAAGCATTTCGATCATTCATCAGCGACAACCGATGTGGCGCAGTGGGCGAAGGTCCGCCTGCGACCGGTTGTGGGTTCGATTCCCGTGTCGGAAAAAAATGTGTACGATCTACAGAAATTGAACATGAAATTGTTCCGTTGGTCTGGGTGTTTTCTGTGTATTTATAAAAAAAATATCTATCTATGTAATGTATTGTATTAAGTTTATCAGTCAACTAGTACCCATAATACGAGCTTTGCTCACCTTGGGGCTAGATGATGCTGTGTGGACTGTCCGGAATTATATATATATATTTTTTATTGGACTAATCGTAACTTTTTACAGAGAGCCAAAACAAAATTTTGAACATGATTTTTTTGAAAAGTTAAAGTTTTTCTTTTTTAATATTAAAACATCATTGTTTTCGTAATTTTTTGCTCTATTTTTTAAAATAATGGTCGCTGTTATAGCTATCACCCAACTTGATAAAAACTACAAAAGCCCATTTTGCATTAAAATTTTGAAGCAAAGTTAAGATAATTATCCCAATAAAAAGAAATAAATATTTAAATTAAACTAGCTTTATGAAATGTTCTCAAAAGAAAATATACTTTATCAGAAATAAAACCATTTTCTAAATTTTTGAAATGTGGCCGTTTTGCATTCAATGAGCGATTTGTAAAAATGCCTGAACTTAGCTGGCGTAAGAGCTAAAATAAAATAAAAATCAGTTGGTGTTGATAGTACATAATTGATTCTTTTTATTTTTGTCATACCGTTAGAAACGAGGTCAGGACCCTTTGTGGGATGTACCTACGCAGAACAGTCTACCAAAGTTTTATATAACAATCAAATAGACTTAGGAAGGCTTACAATAAGTAATTTATGACAAATATGAATTTGTTTGTACTAGGTCTATGACATTGTTCAAAATATAAAGAATAAAAATGATAAAAATCAAATATTTTGGTAGTGTTGAAGGGATTCGAGCCCGTACTAACGGGATGTATCAAAATTTTGTGGATATTTCATTTTCAAAAAGCAAAAAGTAAATTAAATTTTCGGTGGTTTCGAACCCAGGTACGACTATACATCGTCGCACCCACCCGACTGTTCAAACCGCTAGTCCAAAGTGAGTTAATGAAATACTGTGAAAATTTGTATTACTTTTAATCTTTTATAAGTGGTCGTAAAATCGGAGCTAAAATACCTAAGTACACAAAGAACAGAATCAAAAAAAGTGGAGACTTCCTTACGCTAATCATTTTAATGTAATTTTATTATAAAATTGGAACAACTTTCACAGTGAGTACATTTAAAATTAATGATTGTTATTGTGAACTTATTCAATTTATTTGTCAATTCCAATGATTTAACGAAATTAATAAATAGCATGAAAAGTATTTTTTTTACCTATGTTTTGTAAGATATTCTTTAGCTAATAAGCTAGTTTGTAAATAACATTACCCTCTGCGCCTTTTTACTTAAATTGTTCAAAACGATAAAAGAAAATTACCTCCAATTTTTTTTTAAATGTAAATAGAGCCTGTTTTTATTCTTAAAAAAAACAAGAGTCAAAAATTAGTTCGTTAACTAGTGGTTTTATTGAATTAATTTTAGATGTAATTTAGTAATGTCCCGAAAACGGAAATATTGGTCCGAAAAATATTTAGTCCTAAGGCGTCTCCAATTATGTCTGTTATTTTTCGAACAGTAGTTATTTTAGTTCCACTGAATTTATAGGGTTTGCCTGTGTGAGTGACTCGTAGCGGCCGATCACTCACACAGGCAAGATCTTTTTTTGTGTGAGTGACTCGTAGCGGCCGATCACTCACACAGGCAAGATCTTTTTTGCTCTTCCCAAATACAAGCTCCCTAAATGCTTTCAACACTTGAAAAATTGCTTGGTACATAAAAAACAACATACCATTTGCGGCAAATACATTACCATTAAACAATTATGAACAATTTAATTAGAAAATAGTGAAAAACATCAAAATTGAAAATCATCGCCATCTAGTAGCGGAGCTATGCTTAGTCCTGGACGCGAAATCACCTTAAATTAGATAACACGATTACATACAAAATAGAATTGATTTAAAATAAATAGAATTATATTAATACTTTAATACTAACTAACCTAATTATAATTACATTTGAATAGACTTAGACCCCATTAATATTTTCATCCAATGGTTTTGGATGGGACAGTCCAGACGCGCTTAAATCATTTGCAGGATACTGTTGCGACTGGCTCGCACGATGCACGACTAAGATGACAGGTTATAGGTTCCCACAAATTTTAATATGACAAGAAATAATTTATTTATTTAATTAACATAGTGAAAGTTAAATTATACAAAAGCAGATCTATGGGTCATTCACACTCATAAACATAACGAAAAATTTTAAAGGTCATAAAAAGTAAAGTAAAGAGTATTTATTATGAGTCACAAAATAATAAAATATTATTTTATTTCACAGATGCGCATAGAATGCTTCCACTACCTAGGACAAGAGGACTCTATATCGGAGGACGCGGACGCAGACTCGGGCGGCGCGGGGAAACTGGCGCACGCACTGCTCGCCTTCCACGAGCAAGCCAACAACGTGCTGGCGCAGAGGAGACTCAATGTAACTTATTATATTAGTATGTATGTATAGAATGCTTCACTACCTAGGACAAGAGGACTCTATATCGGAGGACGCGGACGCAGACTCGGGCGGCGCGGGGAAACTGGCGCACGCACTGCTCGCCTTCCACGAGCAAGCCAACAACGTGCTGGCGCAGAGGAGACTCAATGTAACTTATTATATTAGTATGTATGTATAGAATGCTTCACTACCTAGGACAAGAGGACTCTATATCGGAGGACGCGGACGCAGACTCGGGCGGCGCGGGGAAACTGGCGCACGCACTGCTCGCCTTCCACGAGCAAGCCAACAACGTGCTGGCGCAGAGGAGACTCAATGTAACTTATTATATTAGTATGTATGTATAGAATGCTTCACTACCTAGGACAAGAGGACTCTATATCGGAGGACGCGGACGCAGACTCGGGCGGCGCGGGGAAACTGGCGCACGCACTGCTCGCCTTCCACGAGCAAGCCAACAACGTGCTGGCGCAGAGGAGACTCAATGTAACTTATTATATTAGTATGTATGTATAGAATGCTTCACTACCTAGGACAAGAGGACTCTATATCGGAGGACGCGGACGCAGACTCGGGCGGCGCGGGGAAACTGGCGCACGCACTGCTCGCCTTCCACGAGCAAGCCAACAACGTGCTGGCGCAGAGGAGACTCAATGTAACTTATTATATTAGTATGTATGTATAGAATGCTTCACTACCTAGGACAAGAGGACTCTATATCGGAGGACGCGGACGCAGACTCGGGCGGCGCGGGGAAACTGGCGCACGCACTGCTCGCCTTCCACGAGCAAGCCAACAACGTGCTGGCGCAGAGGAGACTCAATGTAACTTATTATATTAGTATGTATGTATAGAATGCTTCACTACCTAGGACAAGAGGACTCTATATCGGAGGACGCGGACGCAGACTCGGGCGGCGCGGGGAAACTGGCGCACGCACTGCTCGCCTTCCACGAGCAAGCCAACAACGTGCTGGCGCAGAGGAGACTCAATGTAACTTATTATATTAGTATGTATGTATAGAATGCTTCACTACCTAGGACAAGAGGACTCTATATCGGAGGACGCGGACGCAGACTCGGGCGGCGCGGGGAAACTGGCGCACGCACTGCTCGCCTTCCACGAGCAAGCCAACAACGTGCTGGCGCAGAGGAGACTCAATGTAACTTATTATATTAGTATGTATGTATAGAATGCTTCACTACCTAGGACAAGAGGACTCTATATCGGAGGACGCGGACGCAGACTCGGGCGGCGCGGGGAAACTGGCGCACGCACTGCTCGCCTTCCACGAGCAAGCCAACAACGTGCTGGCGCAGAGGAGACTCAATGTAACTTATTATATTAGTATGTATGTATAGAATGCTTCACTACCTAGGACAAGAGGACTCTATATCGGAGGACGCGGACGCAGACTCGGGCGGCGCGGGGAAACTGGCGCACGCACTGCTCGCCTTCCACGAGCAAGCCAACAACGTGCTGGCGCAGAGGAGACTCAATGTAACTTATTATATTAGTATGTATGTATAGAATGCTTCACTACCTAGGACAAGAGGACTCTATATCGGAGGACGCGGACGCAGACTCGGGCGGCGCGGGGAAACTGGCGCACGCACTGCTCGCCTTCCACGAGCAAGCCAACAACGTGCTGGCGCAGAGGAGACTCAATGTAACTTATTATATTAGTATGTATGTATAGAATGCTTCACTACCTAGGACAAGAGGACTCTATATCGGAGGACGCGGACGCAGATTCCCGCTGAGTTTGTTATGTATAAACTTTAGGGTTGCCCCTTTTCGTTTTCAGTGGTCGTCTTTTTACAACCTGTATAAACCTACCTAGTACATGACCTCTACATTACGTCAAGTTAATCTAGGCTAGTTAATCTAACAAAGACAAGTAATGAGTGTAATATATTGTTCCAGTACATAATGGAAGGCATCGGTGAGATGATGTCCGCCGCCGTGATCTGGCGGTGGCGCGGATGGCGCGGCGCGGCGGACAGCGGCGCGGCGTGGCTGGCGGCGCTGCAGCACGCCGCGGCCGCGCTGCACGTGCCGCACGACTCGCTGCACCGCGCCACGCACTACCTCCACCTGCTCACTAGGACGCACCAGGTAACACACGCGCCCCCTGGCTGCCGGCACGTGCAGCACGCCGCGGCCGCGCTGCACGTGCCGCACGACTCGCTGCACCGCGCCACGCACTACCTCCACCTGCTCACTAGGACGCACCAGGTAACACACGCGCCCCCTGGCTGCCGGCACGTGCAGCACGCCGCGGCCGCGCTGCACGTGCCGCACGACTCGCTGCACCGCGCCACGCACTACCTCCACCTGCTCACTAGGACGCACCAGGTAACACACGCGCCCCCTGGCTGCCGGCACGTGCAGCACGCCGCGGCCGCGCTGCACGTGCCGCACGACTCGCTGCACCGCGCCACGCACTACCTCCACCTGCTCACTAGGACGCACCAGGTAACACACGCGCCCCCTGGCTGCCGGCACGTGCAGCACGCCGCGGCCGCGCTGCACGTGCCGCACGACTCGCTGCACCGCGCCACGCACTACCTCCACCTGCTCACTAGGACGCACCAGGTAACACACGCGCCCCCTGGCTGCCGGCACGTGCAGCACGCCGCGGCCGCGCTGCACGTGCCGCACGACTCGCTGCACCGCGCCACGCACTACCTCCACCTGCTCACTAGGACGCACCAGGTAACACACGCGCCCCCTGGCTGCCGGCACGTGCAGCACGCCGCGGCCGCGCTGCACGTGCCGCACGACTCGCTGCACCGCGCCACGCACTACCTCCACCTGCTCACTAGGACGCACCAGGTAACACACGCGCCCCCTGGCTGCCGGCACGTGCAGCACGCCGCGGCCGCGCTGCACGTGCCGCACGACTCGCTGCACCGCGCCACGCACTACCTCCACCTGCTCACTAGGACGCACCAGGTAACACACGCGCCCCCTGGCTGCCGGCACGTGCAGCACGCCGCGGCCGCGCTGCACGTGCCGCACGACTCGCTGCACCGCGCCACGCACTACCTCCACCTGCTCACTAGGACGCACCAGGTAACACACGCGCCCCCTGGCTGCCGGCACGTGCAGCACGCCGCGGCCGCGCTGCACGTGCCGCACGACTCGCTGCACCGCGCCACGCACTACCTCCACCTGCTCACTAGGACGCACCAGGTAACACACGCGCCCCCTGGCTGCCGGCACGTGCAGCACGCCGCGGCCGCGCTGCACGTGCCGCACGACTCGCTGCACCGCGCCACGCACTACCTCCACCTGCTCACTAGGACGCACCAGGTAACACACGCGCCCCCTGGCTGCCGGCACGTGCAGCACGCCGCGGCCGCGCTGCACGTGCCGCACGACTCGCTGCACCGCGCCACGCACTACCTCCACCTGCTCACTAGGACGCACCAGGTAACACACGCGCCCCCTGGCTGCCGGCACGTGCAGCACGCCGCGGCCGCGCTGCACGTGCCGCACGACTCGCTGCACCGCGCCACGCACTACCTCCACCTGCTCACTAGGACGCACCAGGTAACACACGCGCCCCCTGGCTGCCGGCACGTGCAGCACGCCGCGGCCGCGCTGCACGTGCCGCACGACTCGCTGCACCGCGCCACGCACTACCTCCACCTGCTCACTAGGACGCACCAGGTAACACACGCGCCCCCTGGCTGCCGGCACGTGCAGCACGCCGCGGCCGCGCTGCACGTGCCGCACGACTCGCTGCACCGCGCCACGCACTACCTCCACCTGCTCACTAGGACGCACCAGGTAACACACGCGCCCCCTGGCTGCCGGCACGTGCAGCACGCCGCGGCCGCGCTGCACGTGCCGCACGACTCGCTGCACCGCGCCACGCACTACCTCCACCTGCTCACTAGGACGCACCAGGTAACACACGCGCCCCCTGGCTGCCGGCACGTGCAGCACGCCGCGGCCGCGCTGCACGTGCCGCACGACTCGCTGCACCGCGCCACGCACTACCTCCACCTGCTCACTAGGACGCACCAGGTAACACACGCGCCCCCTGGCTGCCGGCACGTGCAGCACGCCGCGGCCGCGCTGCACGTGCCGCACGACTCGCTGCACCGCGCCACGCACTACCTCCACCTGCTCACTAGGACGCACCAGGTAACACACGCGCCCCCTGGCTGCCGGCACGTGCAGCACGCCGCGGCCGCGCTGCACGTGCCGCACGACTCGCTGCACCGCGCCACGCACTACCTCCACCTGCTCACTAGGACGCACCAGGTAACACACGCGCCCCCTGGCTGCCGGCACGTGCAGCACGCCGCGGCCGCGCTGCACGTGCCGCACGACTCGCTGCACCGCGCCACGCACTACCTCCACCTGCTCACTAGGACGCACCAGGTAACACACGCGCCCCCTGGCTGCCGGCACGTGCAGCACGCCGCGGCCGCGCTGCACGTGCCGCACGACTCGCTGCACCGCGCCACGCACTACCTCCACCTGCTCACTAGGACGCACCAGGTAACACACGCGCCCCCTGGCTGCCGGCACGTGCAGCACGCCGCGGCCGCGCTGCACGTGCCGCACGACTCGCTGCACCGCGCCACGCACTACCTCCACCTGCTCACTAGGACGCACCAGGTAACACACGCGCCCCCTGGCTGCCGGCACGTGCAGCACGCCGCGGCCGCGCTGCACGTGCCGCACGACTCGCTGCACCGCGCCACGCACTACCTCCACCTGCTCACTAGGACGCACCAGGTAACACACGCGCCCCCTGGCTGCCGGCACGTGCAGCACGCCGCGGCCGCGCTGCACGTGCCGCACGACTCGCTGCACCGCGCCACGCACTACCTCCACCTGCTCACTAGGACGCACCAGGTAACACACGCGCCCCCTGGCTGCCGGCACGTGCAGCACGCCGCGGCCGCGCTGCACGTGCCGCACGACTCGCTGCACCGCGCCACGCACTACCTCCACCTGCTCACTAGGACGCACCAGGTAACACACGCGCCCCCTGGCTGCCGGCACGTGCAGCACGCCGCGGCCGCGCTGCACGTGCCGCACGACTCGCTGCACCGCGCCACGCACTACCTCCACCTGCTCACTAGGACGCACCAGGTAACACACGCGCCCCCTGGCTGCCGGCACGTGCAGCACGCCGCGGCCGCGCTGCACGTGCCGCACGACTCGCTGCACCGCGCCACGCACTACCTCCACCTGCTCACTAGGACGCACCAGGTAACACACGCGCCCCCTGGCTGCCGGCACGTGCAGCACGCCGCATTTTAACATGAAAGCAAAAAAAAATTAAATCTTCATTTTTCTTTGAAAGGGTGTGTAATGTTCACTATATCCACATACTTTGTAATCCTAAGCAATATTTAAACTATTAAAAAATGATCTGTTCACGTATCTAGTCGCTTGCTCTAGTATCCGCTAACGCGCTCCCTAAAATACAACCGTGCAATCAAATCATTCTATCTCTTTCTTACAGGAAATTATCCAACAAGTAAGAGAGAAAGGGCCGCAGTTCTCCGAGCTAGAATACCTGAACGCCTTCAAAGTGATCGGCGCTAAGCGAAACATGTCCGATGCTGATATGAAACAAGCGTTGAAACAGCTTTCTGCTGCGTTGGGACATGTTGGGGTTACTGTGTGAACTCAACTCTATTTTTAAAGAAATAAGGCGTATGTTAATATCACAGAACTGTTTTTGAGGTTTATAGCAATATAATTTATAAATTCTCACATTTTTGTAAGAGTAGCCTAGACTTTTATTTTGATTATATCTAGGTAGGTACTATAATTATTCTAGGCTTACCAATCCTTAGTTTAAGTTTATTATAATATGAGTATTATCAATTATTATTATCAACTAAAGAATAAATTATCTACTCGTTACAATTTACATGGTTGTTTTATTTTACTCAGGTAACAAATTCTTGTTGAACTAATTAAAAACCAACAATCACTAACACTCATCATCAGATTTGTTTTGAATATGATATGTGTTGAACAGAGGTGCAGCATTATGCGTGAAAATAGAAAAAAATGACTTACCTCTAGACTACAAGATAGGTACTTAAAAATAGGTTAGAAAATAATCAAAACCACAAAAAAGTAAAACAAAAGTCGAACCCAAAAACACCTTGTTAATTGGCCTAAAAAAGTAAACAGAACTCATTCATGACTATAAAAATATATTTATCATCGCTGTACACACATACATAAACTTAGCTATTTATTTTCTCAGGATTCTTTGGATTAAAATTTTTTTGCATCCAAAGTTCCGATGGCAACATTTGAACATGGGTACTGAAAAGACTTATGGCAACCTGAGCTGAGTACACTCTGGCAACACTGTCTAACGCCAAGCGACCGTACCCGTCCGTCCGTATGAACAATAAATAAAATAAATAAATAATTCCGGACAGTCCACACAGCATCATCTAGCCCCAAGCTAAGCATAGCTTGTGTTATGGGTACTATACACTAGCCAAACTCGATGTAGAATGTTTGTAAACAAACCACGACACAAAAAACTAAAATTCACTTGCTTGGCGTCGAATTTTGGATATGAGTGTACGAAATATTTAGTGAAGGAAGGATCATAAATCGACAAGTAATGTAAATTGCGTATAAAAAGGTGCGGCAACAGAGTGTATTTTAGGTTAAGTATGGGCGGTTTGTTTACAAACATTCTACATCGAGTTTGGCTGATGTATAGATGACTGATATACTTAATACAATACATTACATAGATAGATATTTTTTTATTAAACACCCAGACCAACATCGAGAACGTTAGAAAAGCGCCAACGTCGGCGTTGGCGCTTTTTTAACGCAACGCTTTTTAAGTTTTCAAAGTAATTTATTTAAGAACAAAGGTTAA
The DNA here is from genome assembly GCA_944547425.1 of Eupithecia centaureata. Lineage (NCBI taxonomy): Eukaryota > Metazoa > Arthropoda > Insecta > Lepidoptera > Geometridae > Eupithecia > Eupithecia centaureata. The sequence goes on along the minus strand of OX155681.1, from coordinate 2,136,422 downwards.
AAACCCGTGCGAACGAGGTTTAAGAGCAGAATGGAAGAAGAATACCTGTTGTGCCAGCCCCGCTTAGCGTGTGATAAGGTCCGGGAGAAGAAGAGTAGGTAGATTCTGAAATAAGTATACCTACCTATGTATGAAATACTACTAAAATACCTACAAATTTTCCTGAACGCTTTGTATTGATCGCCACATTTGTCACTATCATTTTCAGCGGGTACATAGTTACCTACCTATTTTGAAAGTAAATAATTGACGTGATCTAAAAAGGTAAATTATGAACCTACCTACCTCTAGCTCCCAAAGTTTAAATACAAATGATGTCGATTCTGTTTTTTTTTAATATGTATATCTTTGCTAACTAGCTCCTTTATTAACCTACCTATAAAGATAGGTACCTATTTGATTACTCTAGATATGTAGGCACCTACTAAACATAAATGTATTTTTTGTTTAGTAGATATCGATTTCACTGGGTAGGTAGTAGGTTCCTTTCCTTTCAAATAAAAATATTCTTCGACAAGACAACATACAATTTGTGTGTAGCCGCGGCGGCGCCGCGGCGGGTAGAAACTAGTTAATCGCTTCTAGTTCTTCCAAAGATTATATTATGGAACGTAAGGTACCTACTTGGTCTTAGAGTTCTTCTAGTTCTTCTTGGATGCTGGCTCTGCGTCAGCTATCGGAGCAAAGGCTCTCCGTTGCGCGCTTATTAATTACTAAATGTCATTGTCATGTGTCAAAGCACGACCAAGCCTCAAAAAAAATTATTTGTTTTCATTTTGGTTGCGTTTGTGTTGTGCGTTTGTTTCTGCGGTTAATGTGTTTTCTGAATTAATTTACTTTCTCCGAAACTAATACTTATTCGTAAACAATGGCAGAAGCGGATCTAGCTGACTTGCGAAAGCAATGCATAACAAGCTTGTATCTGTGCACCGAGAACGTCTCCAAGTATCTCGATACCGAGAAAGAGGAAGAGTTCAACAAATTGAAGAGCTACGTGCAAGAATACTGCATGATGGAGGCTCAGCAGGACGTGGCTATCCAGGCTTTGGAGAAAACTAAGGTTTTTCTTTACTTTTCAATGTTTCAGTCGCATAAAATAGCTTTGTATTGACCTACGGGAGTGCCGCTAAACCGACGACTCAGAGCCGTTATGCTCATATCAGTGGAGCATTGGTTGGCAAAATCCGATCGACTACCTGAGCATATCATTACCACAATCAGCTTAGCTTCCTTCAAAAACAAACTTAAGGTATGGTTCATCCATCAAGACGGCATACTTCATGGTCTAAAAAATTGTGACATTAAATTACTCTAATGTTCAATTTACAGAGAGAAACAGATCAGTCAAACATAGACAGCTTAGAAACCAGGTTCAATGCGCACTTGCAAATGATGACGGGCAGGAGGCTGAATGTAGACAACCATCCTTACATGAGGGAGCTGAATAAACGAGTGGAAAGAGGCTTACAGATGCGTAAGTGTTCAGCCTATTTGCTTGTATTAGAAAGATACCTTCAAATTTAAATTAGTATTGCAGGAAAACTTGCACATCATCATCTAGCCTTAAATTCGTATTTTCAAGTTAGTTTTATAATCTTACTGAACATACTTTAAATTATTTTAATTTTTGATATGCTGATCACATGCCGTATAGTGACAAATCTGTTCATTATTATTTCAGAGAACATGGATGAATCGGATCTAGCCATTACTGAATCACTGGATGAACATGTAAGTACAAGTTTTATAAAATAGAATTTTTTAAACTCTCAAAATTTTTAACATTGTTAACTTATGATTGGTTTGGTATAGATTTGTTTTTTTGATTTGCCTTTATAGAATTTGGACCAAATTTCAGATTGATCCATTCATTAGTTTTGGTGTGAAAAGGTAGCAAACATCCATCCATCCGTTACACTGAACAAAATATTTTATTCAGGGCATCAACCCAAGACACATGAGTGTCACCACCTATTTATGTTATTATTAGTTATTTAGTTAATTTAAGTTTGGAATACCTTAAGCTTTTTTAATACCTCTTTAATAGTTTCATTTCTTAAGTTGAGGAACAGAAGAGGAAATAGAGTTTGGTGGCCACCAAGATAAACTTTGTAGCATGCCACACTACAACTAAAAAAAAATTTGATTGAAATCAAGTGTTCAAATCATCTCAACCTGTGTTTTGTAATCTCAACCCTGTGTAACATATTCTTATTTATAGACAAAAGGATATAAATACTATTTGTCTAATTTTCATTGAATTAAATTACTCAAAAAGATAGACTACTAGAGTAACCGAAACCTTTTTGTTCAGATTGATCCAATTACGAAGAGGGCTGTAGTTGATCCAGTGAAGAACACAGTATGTGGGCATATCTATGAGAAGGAATCAATCATGAACTACATCAAGACAAAGCAGAGATCAAAATGCCCAGGTAAGTCTACAGTTCTACACTGAAGGCTGTATAGACGAGGAACTTTTATCTGCCGACTTAAATCCCACAAACCTCCTGTATTGTTTTTATTCAAAACATTGATATCTACACAATATTATATTACACCGCAAAAATTTTATACAAATGTAATCAACGAAATAATTATTTAAGTTAATAATTTATCTCATCTCAAATAAAAATTTATGTATCCAAATTTATGTATCTTCCAGCATCGGCCCTGAGCTTGACTTGAATGGTATATACTTGACTTAAACAACAATGCTTAGGAGTCCTATACGGTGGCGAACCACCTGCACCGTCACGCCATTGTATTACATACCTATTATCTGCCCGTGGCTTCGCACGCGTTGTTTCATTGGAAACATTTCATGGCAATTTCTGTACCAAGGGAACTGATTTATGGGATGGTACGCTACTTGTGTTTTAGTTGGGTTTAGGGCCAGGGACCTATGTTGATTCAAAATATCAGTCCGATCTGTTCTGTAGTTTTTGCGTGAAAGAGTAACAAACATCTATACATACAAACATTTGCATCATCAAACAGTCGCTTTCTCTGTCCCTATGTCCCTTTGACCGCTTAAATCTTTAAAACTACGCAACGGATTTTGATGCGGTTTTTTTTAATAGATAGAGTGATTCAAGAGGAAGGTTTATACGTATAATAAAACCGTGCGAAGCCGGGGCGGGTCGCTAGTTAATAATATTAGTAAGGAAAACATTAATTGTTGATCTTTTTCGTTTTATTTTAGTGGCCGGCTGCGGTAACAGAGCCCCCATCAGACCACAGGACCTAATAGCAGATGAAGAGTTGAAGTTCCGTATGACAATCACCCAGCATTCCACCATGATCCAAGAAAGGTCTACCATGAATGTTGATGACTCTATGGATGAATAAGATCTTGTATTGTATTGTATGTTTATCCGCAACACCACAGGACCTAATAGAAGATGAAGAGTTGAAGTTCCGTATGACAATCACCCAGCATTCCACCATGATCCAGGACAGGTCTACCATTAATGTTGATGACTCTATGGATGATTAAGATATTGTATTGTATGTTTATCCGCAACTTTAGTAGATACATGTCCATTCAGATGTCGCCAAAACTAAATTTAACTAATATGATACCATCTCTTTTAAGTATAGAAGGTAGGTATTATATTATAGGTAGAGTTGTGTATTAGTTTGTAATTAATTCTTAACTAATTCAGAAAAAATATCTATAGTATCTGGAATGGTGTTGGTTGACACTACAACACAGTTGTAAAGTTGGCTAATGACTTAAACCAAGTGTTCATTTATTCAGGGCAAGTTTAACAAAGGCTCAACTTTGTTAAACTTGCCCTGAATAAATGATTGATGAATGATTTGTATGATTTTATTTCGTCTTTATGAAAGAGATGGCCAACTATTTTAGTATCTTCTTTCAAGTTATTTTTTCGTTTTGGCGAAATCTTAATTGAAACGACTGTTTAGGATACAAAGTGATAAATATTTTATTATTGCGAAACAAAATGGCTGAAGCTAGTGAGCAAAATCTGCATTTATAAGTGTGTTGATATTGAAGATTGAAGAAAAAAGATCTTGTTCATTATTAAATTCTGGTTTCTCATTCAATTTGTATAATACATAGCTGAAGGTAAAGTTGTGATGACAAAAGTAGCCAAGGTAGCCAGGTATAAATAAAAATTAAATTCATAAAAATAACACTGAAATGTAAAATTTTATGAAGGTTTATGTATTTTCGGTACATATAGAATGTTATGTATAAAATATCTCTCAGGACTTGTCTATGTTATGTATGTGATCCTGAAAAGGTGTAAAAATCGTTAAAGTACCTACTATGTAAGTTAATTTTTTTACCTAATTTCCTATTAAAATGCGTAATTCATGATTTCCATCTTTATTTTCTACTTGTAAGACACTCATAAATTATTTTACCTTAAAGCCAGTCTAGCTCCCAATTTATAGGTATATAAATTGAAACAACACACTGATTTTAGAATTTTAATAATTTAGCAGGATGCTATAAATCTAAAATTGCAATAAGTAAACTAATATTTTCACTTCAAGATCAATGATTTACCTACTGATAGGTATTTTTCAATTAATTATCAGAAGTTAAATAATTAATTCAACAGAGTGAGATAATATTTTAATACTTATGCTGATATTTGGTGTTTTCTTTAACACTAATATAATAATATATAAAGGTATATAATAGGTTAAAAAGTATATAAGTAATGCATGCTGTGTCGGCCTGTAATAGGTTAGTACACTTAATTTTATAAAATAATGTAATGGTGTCAATTCTCTTGTTTTAGACCTAGCTAAAATTAGCTAATTTTAAGATTTAGAAACGTCAAATCCACGAATGCTATTCTGTGTTTTAAAAATTAGACTGACAGATTTAAAATTAGGATGACAGATGTAAAACAACTAAACTTAGCTAAAATTGCTTAAACCGTTTTCTGTGCATCACATTTTTAGCTAAAATTAGACATCTAACTTAATTTTAGGAGGCACCTAATTTGGTCATGATTAAAATTTACAAGCAGAATGCTCAAAGCTTATACTACGAACACCTAGAATTTAATGTAATTTGTGAATAAAAACATTCAGGGCAGGTACAGAAAAGTTACATGCAACATTATAGAAAACATATTTATATTGCTTACAGCAACACCAACTACTAAACTTAGAGAGATTTTACGATTGTCAAACACGTTTTAAATTAGGTATTTTTAAGATTTGTAACAGAATACCATAAATTTTAAGTCAATCTAACTAAGAAATTTTAAGATTTTAGTTAGGATTCCTAAAACAACAGAATCGACACCAATAAAGTGCTTCATAAGTTTTAGTGTACTCGCCATAGGCTAACTTAATTGTAAAAATAAATAAAATAAATAAATAAATAAAAATTAAGTAATAAAATTATAACAAATACTTAATTGAAGTGAAAATACTGTCCAAGTAAAGTAAGTAAGTAAAGGTATTGGTCCATAAAACTATCAAAATAAGTGCTAAGATGATACAACACTATTAAAATCTGAAACTTAAATACAACAATACAAATATCTACATTCACTAGCTTAATTGTATAAGTATTGGGTTCTAGAGTCCTAGACTTTTTTGTTAACAAAGGGTTTAGACCAACAAAGTAAAATTTGTAGATAATACAGTAGGTAGCAAACTGAATTCAACGCTGATAGCTTGTGGGATTATGCGATATTCATGTTTTTCTTTACGAAATAACCTTGTTACCTTGTTTTAATGGTTACCGACGTTACCGTACTATAATTTTTAGGGTTTGTTTGTTCTGCTAAAGTTTTTTACGATGGTAAGTACGGAACGTTCCATGCGTGTCGACTCGCACTTAACCGATTTATCTATTATAACTTTTAATTCATAAATTGCTTTGTTGACAGTAAATATCTTGGACTCTAGAACCACGAAATATCAAAGTGGGTTCTTCTCGCTCATTCCCACTTTTCGCAACAGGTGGGTCAAAAAAAAGCTAAACATTCTACCAAAAAACGCCGATTTTTACTTTGGTTTTTGATCAAGTGTGTTCAGCAATGAAGTATGAATTAATCTGTTATAAAACTAATATAAAGCCTTTGTATAAGGCTTCTTAGTGCCGTAAATAGGCCTGGTGGGTAGTACATTCGCAATGGCGACCACAATTACTACCTACTTTGCTGCTCACTCACACAGTAGGGTACGAAACAGACAAAATATAAATTAATACCATTCAACGTTATTCTTAATACATTTTGATTATTAAACTATATTAGTTCTGTTTACACATAATAGAGGAGCTGTACAAAATATACCGTGACCAGGGGCCTTATTGGCTAACTCAACTGATAATCTAGCTCGATTCATTTTTGACATTTGAAACCGAGCCCTATACTTCGATTGTACCACGGTCTATCTAATCTATTTGAATTTAACTGATAATCAATTTCAAGTTAGACAATAAAACAGCTGGTCTTTACTCGAGGCAGCTTCGCATCGAGGCGTTGCCTCGGTTTGAGGCGAGGCAGCTCAAAAGAAGACTCACCATCACACACAGCATAGCTTACTATTTAATAAGTGCACTATCGGATTCAAAACTTACTTAGGTGTCAGGAATTACACTTTAAATTATCTTATCGGTTTTAAATAATTCAAAGGAATCATGTGAATAGATTTTAGAAACTAAAAACTATAAATAAACAGTTCATAACAAGCTCAGCAAATAGTTTGTAGGCTATGTGTACAGTCTATTGAAAATAAATGAATGAAACCTCTGTAAGTCTATTTTCTTCAGAGCTAAATGGCATAGCGGATGCGGAATGCCTATGTCAAACAGAACCAAAGAAAATAATGCTGGACAAAGTACATAGCTAGCACCAAAACAGAGCTTGTGTTATGGGTACCAGATAAAGATAACTGATATATATAAAAAAATACATACATACATAGATTCATTTTAATATACTTAGTACCGGGAACAGATTAATTGCAGATCGTGCAAACATTTGTTCCTATGGGACAGTAGATTGTCAAGCTATTATCGTTCATGCATATTTTAGTACCAGGTAAGTAAATAGTTTAGGAATCAGACGGGAATGGCAAAAGATGTGATATTGATAAACTTTCACATTTTTCCGTTTGAATTATTTAAAAACAACAAGCCTTATTTAATAAACAGGCTAACGTTAGCGCGATATAATTATAACTACACAATACAATAAGTATGTTTAATCACAGTACTGTGATACTAAGTTGTACTTTGAGTATTTTATTTATTGCTATTATTTTTGTATAAGTGTAGTGTCACTAAACGATTAGGTACAACCTTAAGTTAGGAGTAAGACTTAAATACAGCAGAGCTATCGGAACGTCTTAAATCACTGCCGCACTAAAGGAAAATGAGAAAATAAACGTAAAAAATAAAAAGATATAAAATAAACGTAAAAAAGTATGAAAATATACGAGACCAGTTAAACTGAACGTCAGAACGTAATAACGTTTTGTCTATAGACTTAGAAATAAGCAATAACTTAATACAAGTATTGAATAAATACTTTACTAAAATCAAAAATTACTGCAGACAGTTGCAAACAGTCTAAAGGTAGCTTAACTGATCCATGTCAATACCAGTCGTCGCGTCCCCAAGACACTGGCTGCAATACCACGCTGTATGGCAATGCTGATGCGCTGCGCCAGACAAGTCAATTTTAAACTTTAAATGATTTCAATGAAATTGATAATAATCAAAATAGTTCCCCGCGGTTTCTCCCGCGTTAATTCGAATTTAATCAATTGATCTCAGATGGTAATTTAATGTTCTATACCAGGACAAAAAGTAGATCATGTTGATTGCTTAAAAAGGCGTGCGTGAAGAAAGGACAAACAAAAATCATTTTGCGTTTAAAATATTAGTTGGAATAAGTGATAAAGCGTTTGTAGCGACCTCAAACGTTAATTGATTTTCTTTTCAATTACATTTATTTTGTGTAAGTGGAAGAAGAATTCGATGAATTCTAGCTGTTTTATGACTGAAGTTATTGCTTATTTTGTACCACCAATACTACAACGCGACCGTGTCTCAGTGACTTCAATTACACATGTAAGTATATACTGTCGGGTAGTTCCGTAAGAAAGACAGACTTTCTAATAGCTCTGCAAGGCTCTTTGCATATCAGTCCACAGACACAAAATAACACAGTTAAAGCAGCTGTTTCAAATTTCACAAACGCGTATGACTGTGCTATACGAGCAATGGCATGTCTGTCAACTTAAAGCAAAGAGGTATGGATGATTAATTAACTTACAAGCACGACATCAGACTTGCATCAGCTCATATATCTACGTTTTACATAACGTGCCTCCCATGTGGTATGTACAGGGGCCACGTGACATGTACTAAGCTGAAAGGGATTCTAGACACCTAGGGGATCCACTTTTGATATTCGGTTTTTGAATTTCAAATTTATATCCAAAAAATAAGATTCAAGACTCGTTCTATTCGTATTTTGTACAGGCCTTCTTGCTTTGCCTAACATATGTATGGACAAAAGATTGAAACGAACTGAAAATAAGTTATCACTTTATTTCTTATATAATTTTGATAATTATGTACCTATAGTATTAAATTTGACTTGTCTAAGTGCTTATTTTGTAAGAAATAAAGATATTGATTTACTGATTTACTGGTTTTGCTTATTTTCCTTGCAAAACCAGTGTTTTGGTATGGTATTATTAGAAGAAAAAATATTAAGATCATTTAAAAATTTGAAAACAATAAATAATATACGAAATGCCTAAATGACATATGCCAATTTATTTAAGTTTCAAAAATATTCGTAATTCAAAAAATCCTAGAACAAAAGTTGATTCCTTCGCGGCCCAAAATCAGCCCCTTTTAGCCTAGTATATATATCACGTGTCACCCTGTATACTAAAGTATCTTAGTGTATCTTATACATAACGTGTGATTTCTCAAATATTAAGAAGCTAGTAAGATAAACAGGTAAAGTTTACGAAACGCTAGTAGGAATGTAAAATGTAATAATCAAAAAAGTCAATTTCAAAATACTTTAGAAAAATCGAGATAAAGATTTTAAAACTATGACTAGTATAGGTAAAGCTAAGTCTAGCACAACGACTTTAGCGGAATCTAAGCGACAATGAAGGCAAGAGGACTCTAAATTGAACTTTGAGAGAATATAATAAGAGTTTAAATGAATTTAGAATGATTTTGGGAATGTATTTCAAGTTTTTAACTTCTCATGGATCAAATTCTCTTCATAGTTTCGCATCGATTTGATTTTTTGATGGTAAAGTTAATACATAGTATTTTTAAATATAGATTTGTAGAAATGAATGGTTTTCTATAATTTCATTTTAATTGCCATTATCCAACGATAAAGCTTTGAGAATACCTTCAATACATTCCTTATGCTCGTCGCTCAAATCAGTTCTCGAGTCTAAGAACTTCTTCAAGTTATCTTGAACCTTAGCCTCTTTATAATCAGATACAATTTCGTTATTCTTAGACGTAATGTCTAGAAATGCCAACAGATTCTCAGCAACTTGTATCGGCATTTTCGCGCAGTTCGTATCAGCTAGAACTGAGATGTGCTTACCGATTTCAGACTTTATGAGCTGAGTACTGAAGCTCTTTTCGAAATTAAATTCTGGTTCGTTTTCTGGTGAGAGTTTCTTAAGGGATTCGATGGCAAGTAGAGTGAGAGCGAGGATAGCTTCGTTCTGCATGACCGAGTGAGACACCAATAGCATGTTTACTAGGCTGGAGATGCACCCATCCACCTAAAACCGAAACAGAGACAGTCAATACAAGTGTATTCACAGCGTATAATCATTACAGTCCGTTCCAAATACAGTGTTTTATATGTTTTAAACTGAAAACAGGCAATGTTCTGTCTCTTCTCATGGCTCAAGATGTGTTGTTGACTAACTGGATAATTTCATTACTTATGGCCCAAAAATGTATTTATATGAAGCCACAGTGTACCTGCACTAGTTTGAGCCTCTCTCCGGGCTCGCTCAGCTGTCTGACGGTCCAGGCGAGCAGGCGCGGCGCCTCGCCCCCCGCTGTATGTAGCTACAGGGGAGTGTACCTGCACTAGTTTGAGCCTCTCTCCGGGCTCGCTCAGCTGTCTGACGGTCCAGGCGAGCAGGCGCGGCGCCTCGCCCCCCGCTGTATGTAGCTACAGGGGAGTGTACCTGCACTAGTTTGAGCCTCTCTCCGGGCTCGCTCAGCTGTCTGACGGTCCAGGCGAGCAGGCGCGGCGCCTCGCCCCCCGCTGTATGTAGCTACAGGGGAGTGTACCTGCACTAGTTTGAGCCTCTCTCCGGGCTCGCTCAGCTGTCTGACGGTCCAGGCGAGCAGGCGCGGCGCCTCGCCCCCCGCTGTATGTAGCTACAGGGGAGTGTACCTGCACTAGTTTGAGCCTCTCTCCGGGCTCGCTCAGCTGTCTGACGGTCCAGGCGAGTAGGCGCGGCGCCTCGCCCCCCGCTGTATGTAGCTACAGGGGAGTGTACCTGCACTAGTTTGAGCCTCTCTCCGGGCTCGCTCAGCTGTCTGACGGTCCAGGCGAGCAGGCGCGGCGCCTCGCCCCCCGCCCCCCGCTGTATGTAGCTACAGGGGAGTGTACCTGCACTAGTTTGAGCCTCTCTCCGGGCTCGCTCAGCTGTCTGACGGTCCAGGCGAGCAGGCGCGGCGCCTCGCCCCCCGCTGTATGTAGCTACAGGGGAGTGTACCTGCACTAGTTTGAGCCTCTCTCCGGGCTCGCTCAGCTGTCTGACGGTCCAGGCGAGTAGGCGCGGCGCCTCGCCCCCCGCTGTATGTAGCTACAGGGGAGTGTACCTGCACTAGTTTGAGCCTCTCTCCGGGCTCGCTCAGCTGTCTGACGGTCCAGGCGAGTAGGCGCGGCGCCTCGCCCCCCGCTGTATGTAGCTACAGGGGAGTGTACCTGCACTAGTTTGAGCCTCTCTCCGGGCTCGCTCAGCTGTCTGACGGTCCAGGCGAGCAGGCGCGGCGCCTCGCCCCCCGCTGTATGTAGCTACAGGGGAGTGTACCTGCACTAGTTTGAGCCTCTCTCCGGGCGCGCTCAGCTGTCTGACGGTCCAGGCGAGCAGGCGCGGCGCCTCGCCCCCCGCTGTATGTAGCTACAGGGGAGTGTACCTGCACTAGTTTGAGCCTCTCTCCGGGCTCGCTCAGCTGTCTGACGGTCCAGGCGAGTAGGCGCGGCGCCTCGCCCCCCGCTGTATGTAGCTACAGGGGAGTGTACCTGCACTAGTTTGAGCCTCTCTCCGGGCTCGCTCAGCTGTCTGACGGTCCAGGCGAGCAGGCGCGGCGCCTCGCCCCCCGCTGTATGTAGCTACAGGGGAGTGTACCTGCACTAGTTTGAGCCTCTCTCCGGGCTCGCTCAGCTGTCTGACGGTCCAGGCGAGCAGGCGCGGCGCCTCGCCCCCCGCTGTATGTAGCTACAGGGGAGTGTACCTGCACTAGTTTGAGCCTCTCTCCGGGCTCGCTCAGCTGTCTGACGGTCCAGGCGAGTAGGCGCGGCGCCTCGCCCCCCGCTGTATGTAGCTACAGGGGAGTGTACCTGCACTAGTTTGAGCCTCTCTCCGGGCTCGCTCAGCTGTCTGACGGTCCAGGCGAGCAGGCGCGGCGCCTCGCCCCCCGCTGTATGTAGCTACAGGGGAGTGTACCTGCACTAGTTTGAGCCTCTCTCCGGGCTCGCTCAGCTGTCTGACGGTCCAGGCGAGCAGGCGCGGCGCCTCGCCCCCCGCGCCCGCGCCCGCTCCCGCTCGCGCCCACTCGCAGACCGCCGAGAGCGCGCCCGGGTCGTTGGCGAGCTGCTTTGCTATGCACTCTGGAAACAAAGGAATATGTTTGTTTCGCAGCAACATCATATTGACCATTAGACCACCGCGTTCTTTGTCGGCCGCTGAAAGCGCTGAACTACAAGTTGGCCAAGCAGACAGCAGCATCATTTCTCAGTCACTATACGTTTGCCAGCCACGAGGTTTCTAAGCGCTTAAAGCCGTTGCTTAGATTCCCATCATCCGCAAAAAAACGCTGAACGGAGCAGTACCAACATAAAAATCTTTTATATTTCTATGTTTTCTATGTATGACATATTGTATATTTCTTTTCTATTTCTATGTTATGACGACCGATGTGGCGCGGTGGGCGAAGGTCCGCCTGCGACGCAGGAGGTTGCGGGTTCGATTCCCGCCTCGGAACAAATTTGTGCACGATCTGCAGAAATTTGTTTCGTTGGTCTGGGTGTTTAATATGTATAATAAAAAAAATATTTATCTATGTAGTATATTGTATTAAGTATATCAGTCATCTAGTACCCATAACACAAGCTCTGCTTAGCTTGGGGCTAGATGATGCTGTGTGGACTGTCCAGAATTATTTATTTATTTATTTCTATGATTTTTTGTAATGCTCAGTGTAGGGGAAAGGCGTACAAAATGACATAGGTGGACAAAACGACATAGTGGTCTTGTCTCCGAAACTAAAGACTATTTAGTTCCCGTATCGACACACAGATGCCGCCTAGTAACAGGCAGTAACCTGTCGCAACGCTAGTCACGCCTGCTCGGCCGTTTGACGCGGACGGCAGTTTGCCAATTTTAAACCACCACGAGTTTTGTTCCGATGGATTTTGAATCGCGGTAAAAGTAAGTTTTTTTTTACTTTTATTTGTCTTTGGTGGTGTTTGTTTGTTGTCATTGAACTAAAAAAGCTTGGCGATATGTTGAAAGTGCATAAAAATAAATGCATTATTTGTTTTTCTTACTGAGATTATCAATTTTGAAAGTGTACATAATGACATACCCCTTGTGAGGGTAAAATGGCATACTATGTCGTTTGACCCACCTAGTTTTTTTCTTTCAGATCATAATTTAAAACACATTATCATATGTAAGATCATGCCTCGAAATTATGCAAGAATGCAGACCGACAGGGTTGGGATAAAACCTCCATGGAAAAGGCTATTGGAGCTGTGAGTAAAAATGAAATGTGTTAGCTGATGGTTTCTAAAGTATATGGTGTAGTGTCCCACAAACAACACTAAGAAGGTACGTTCTAGGCGAGAAAGCTAATCCCCAAAAACAAAAGGATATGGGAAAAAACAAAAGTATCTTCACTTGTGAAATGGAACAAGTGTTGGTTAAATGAATAAAGCTTTTGGAAGCCAGACTGTTCGGTTTCACTCGCAAGGAAGTTCTGGAATTAGCCCCCATCAGTTTGCAGACGTAGGTACTTAAAATAAATTCCTCACAATTTCAATCGACAGACAAAAAGGGCAGCGAAGAAGATTTCTCGTCCATTCAAACTAACACTGTGGCCGACGATGCCGATGATTGCCGCTGCATCTATTGCAATGGTCTCCAGGTCTAAGCCAAGGGAACTTTGATTAAAGTGCATGAGCTGCAAGAAATGGGCTCATGCATCATGTACAAACGTTCCAAAGAAGACGAAGTCTTTCTTTTGCGAACTAAAAATATTTTACATAGAGGAAAACTTGATTTTTTGGTATACCATTTTGTCCGCATGATGTATGTCATTTTACCCGCACAGGGTGGACAAAACGGATTTTGTCAATCTTTTTTTAAATGTTCTTTAACTTTTTTGTTTCAGTATTGAGTTGATTAATCTCTTTAATTTCGATAAAGTACTGAACCAAGGTTTAACACAGGTGATTATAAGGTTAAAAATAATTAATAAAACACGATTTATGACTGATTTAGGAGAGGGTATGTCATTTTGTACGCCTCTCCCCTACTTTTATATGATTTATAGACGACAACGTCTGAATAAACAAGCGCTTTATGCTGGATTCTACAGACAATGTCAATCAATCAGCATTGTTACCTTGTCCATCGAGCAGCATCCGTATGGCCGCCAGCAGTTTGTAAGCCACATGATGGTCATTCTGCTTCGGCAGTGCAGATAATAGCAAGGGACCCGCGCGTCCCTTCTCGGCCGCTGTCCGCTTGTTAGCCGCCGGGACCGCGAGGCTCCTAAGCGCTGAAAGCGCTGCGTGCTGGATTCTACAGAATATGTAGAAACCAATCAGCATGTTACCTTGTCCATCGAGCAGCATCCGTATGGCCGCGAGCAGTTTGTAAGCCACATGATGGTCATTCTGCTTCGGCAGTGCAGATAATAGCAAGGGACCCGCGCGTCCCTTCTCGGCCGCTGTCCGCTTGTTAGCCGCCGGGACCGCGAGGTTTCTGAGCGCTGAAAGCGCTGCGTGCTGGATTCTTATCAGAGTTGAGTCGGGCTCATCATCAGCTTCGATTTTCTGGTGATTTTCGAATATGTCTGCAAGGAATAAAGAATTAGATATTTATAGATGGATAAAAATGAAGACATAAATATCCAACATTTTTATAGATTTATAAAAACACAATTATTTCACGACAGAAAACAATATAGACAGAAATGCTTACAATAAAAGTAAAAAGGGGGCCGGCATTATCGCTATGAGCTATCTCTTACAAACAATATAGATAAATAATAAAGTGATGTGAGCAGATCGCGTAACCACATCAATACATGCTTTTCTTTCCTTTTTTTTCTGCTTCTTGCTTCTTCGTTCTTTCTTATGTCCAGCGTTGGACTAATATAGGCTGATGATGATGACATAGATACTGAAAGATTGGATAACGAAATACTTGAATAGAAAGCTTACCGAGTATCTTATCATAAACGCCTGCCTGCATCATACTCAGGCAGTAGTCGTCCTGCCGCGCGAAGTTGCCGATAGCCAGCACGGCCGTCGTCAGCAGATTGTAGTCCGCAGCGTCCAGCCAGCTCACAACCGTGGTATACACCAGGCCAGAGCCTTTCTCGTAGAGAATGTGCATCGCTTCATCTGTGGAGGTAAAGTTTGGCATCAGAGACAATGTAAGGCCCCTTTCTTGATTTATTGGCTCTGTGTCCACAGAACCATTCTAGCGTCTTAGCGTCTCAAATTGGAGTTGACAGTGACAGCTCCAAAGTGACGTCTGTCTATTCTACTGTCGGGTCGCGTTGTCATGTACGTGTCGAGTCATGGTCATTTCCTTCTTTACGACGATCCTCGCTGGTCAGATTCCTACATAATCCTTGAAACCTCGTGATACCTCTTCAGCTGGTACGTATTCTGGCCATCAGCCTGTGCGTGGTTTCGCCAGCGGTCTGCCTAACCGTCCGTTGTTTCTGTAAAACTCCAGGATCCTGCACTCAGACTCAGTGTCCTCGTGGCATCCGTAGTACCGTGGCTGCAGTAGCCTGCCCGTGAGAGTGAAGTGAAGAGGCCGTGTCGTCTTCCTCCTACGGTTTGGAGCGTTCGATCTCGATCAGGTATATTTCTATATAAATTTCTCAGCGCCACGTGTCGCTAGACATAGTACGCGTTCTGTCTACATTATATCTATTTTGTCCTACAGCTATCTGGCTGCAGGATCTAGCTGAGGGGGTGAAATCTTTGTCTTGTGCTGTCCCTGAAGAGTGGTCGGAGAAAGACCGCTCGGAGGCTGTTCGGTGCGGTTCAGTGCAAGCCCCTTCTTTTGTGCCTGCCTGACCTTTGGACCGACAGCGATAGCTTACTGGTAACACGGCTGGACCCTGGTCCCCGTGTCTCATTTATTTAATTGTGCTGTGACCTAAAACTAACCTCACTCTGGAACCATCCGGCACCCTCTGTTACTTACTCCACTCGCTGAACATCATCCGTGCTATAAATTAAAATAACTGTAGATTTCTTAATTATTTGGTTGCTAAGAAGTTGAATGTAGGCTACCACACCCTGTTATTTCACTCTAGGCTCTACCGCTGAACATAATTTTACTTTACCCTAAGGCGCCCAACATTACCATACTTTGCTCTTGTAAAATTTAATAAAACTATGTTTATATTGTAACTCTAAATAAACTTTTATTCGTATACCTACCTCACAACCACTATAGGTTCTTCCTTCCTCCTCATCCTCTCACTACTCATTTTTTAAAGCGTTACAACAATAAGTTGTAAATAAAAGTAAGGGCAGAATTGAGACTAGGGTTGTTGTTGATGCCGTTTTTTAATGCAGTTGCTGATGCCGATTTTGGCCAAGTGCGTGTCGGCAAATTGAATGTTCCATGTTTAATGTAGGTGGTTTTCCAAAAAAACCCAGTCATAAAAAATCATGCTTTTTTGAGAGTTCAGTACAAAATGTAGTACAAAATGTGTAGCACACTTGTGTACTGAATATTGAATGTACACTGCCATCTTGTATAGACATCTTATTATTATAATAATGGGAAAGTCTGTTTGAATGTTTTTTATAAGTAATCTTTGGAGAAATCTTAGGTAAAATACTTAAAATTAATATACCCACAGTTGAATATTTCTATGAAGTCTGTAGAAATACTTTACCTACCTCCAGTGAGCACAATAATGAGCAGTTCGCAAGCCTGCTTCACAATACTCTCGACCTCGGCATCACCCGCACTCAACTGCCCGGCCTCGTGTCTGTCGAGGAGCTGCATCAGACGAGCACACAGGAGCTCACCTCCACCTTCTTTAGCTATCAGTGTCTTTACTGACTCTGAAACAAAATATATTTCAAATAAAGAAAATGTTTAAACTAAACATATCACAGTGTAACTAATTTAAAGTAAAGAAACTGTTTGAATTACAAGGAAGATTGGTTGGGAATATTTACAATAATTTGATAGAATTAAGAGGTAAATAAATATGTTGTATGCATTCATTTTTTTAAATTCTATTTACAATCATTTAATAGAATTATAAGAGATACATGTCCAGCAGTGGACTAATATAGGTTGATGATGATGATAAGAGATAAATAAATATGTCCTATGTATCTATTTATTATTATTATTTTGGTAGCTGGGGGTCAGAATTAAATTTTTATAATTCCATAGATAAAGTTTAAGATAATTACCATGTTCAGCTTGAACAGTAAAATGCTCCAAGCATAGCTCTGATATCTCCAAGTTAGCCGTCTCTCGCAGCACGCTTAGCACATCCCTATTTATATCCTCACTCAGTAATGTATCCTGCATTTCAGTTGTTACCACACTTAGCAGTTGCAGCACTGTAGATACTGTGTCATCATCCATATCATGCTTCAAAAGCTCAAGGGATAGTATTCTGTGCACAGAATCAGTTATTTTACCCTCTGTCATAGCATGACAAAACTCTGGACCCCCAATGCCAAAGTTTAACAATGTTTTACCCACTAGAATCTTGATTTCATGTTGAGATTTATCTGTACAGTTGTCTAATAACTTTATGAGTATTTTCACTCCGCCAGATTCAAGGACTATGTTCCTAGATGCATCACAGTCACAGCACAGATTGCCTAGGGCTCTACAGCATTGCTTTATAAGCTCATGCCTGTCAGCAGTGTACTCTTTCTCTAATATCTTTAGAATGGGCACTATAATATCTTTATTGGCGTATGTTTCCCGTTTTTCTTCGGATTTCACGAGCTCCGACACTGATTGTACGGCCAGCAGTGTTATTTCTTGGTCACTGCTGGTCAATAAAGATTTAATACACGAAGAAACCTCATACTCGTAATCTTTTCCGGTTTTTATGATGTCGTTTAGTTTGGCCTTTAAATCGTTGACATTGCTTATGTTCTGTATCACTAGCGTTTCTAAAGAGGTAGATTTCTTTGCCGTAGAACCTGAAAGTGTTAAATTGGTACAGATAATTCAATTTATGATAGAAAACCAGACACAGAAGTGGAGACCTACCTTCCATTTTATTTACAGTAATTAATAGGCAGTGTATAAAGTAGTGGTATAATTATTACATAAATGCTTTCCAACAGCACTGTTCTTAAAAATGTTTTATAAATAACAAAAGAAAATAAACTTCTTTCGTAAAATAAAATAATAAATTGTCGACGCAAAATGCACAACAAATCCAAACTGAGATCGATTTGACATTTTATTTCATTTGACATTGACAGTTTGGTCAGCATTGCCGTATTTACGTTCCGTTTTATCATTATAGAGATCATCGATTCCATTGTCATGTCGACTGTCGAAGCATGGGGCTTGAAGTCGCTAGGGTGTATAAATAAATAGGTGCCACGAAAATATTTTATATATTCACGACAAGCAATCAATCAAATTCAGCTCTTACTAATAATAGTATTTGTTGAATTGATGTAATCTTTGTCTAAGTTTAATCAGCCCCGTTGTCCACGAATTGTGACAATCTTATCCAACTTCTTAGGTACCTACTATGTATATCATACTATTCTAATAAATGGGAAAGTATGTGTGATTGTTACTGTAACTACTTAATTTATTTAAATGATATTTGGTATGTAGATAGTTCAGGACCTAGAATAACACTTAGGATATTAAAATTTAGAAATATTAATTAACCTCTGAGGGGGTTTAATAGGGTGGTAAAGTTTGTATAAAAAAATATTATTTTATTGCTTTGATTCACTCAAAACTCAGTAAGTATAAATAAACTGCAAAGTGAACAATTAAACACATATTTTGTATTTTTACAAAACTAGGAGGCGTGAAATAAATTTCTGAAATTTGAGAAATAAAATTCCACGCGGGCGAAGCCGCGGAGCGCTTAAGTATATTTTATGGCAAAACTGATACAAACAATATTATATTTATTATGCTAGTTACATAAATAAACTCTTACACTTACGACTTCTTTCTTTGGTGCAATAAAACTCATTTAGACCATAGTGTGGGTTGTGTCATTTCTGCTCGATGTTTCTGATAACAACGTTCAAGTACGTACTTTAGTTTAAGCTAGTACAGAGCTGTACTAGCTTAAACTAAAGTACCTACTACCTAGCTGCTTGGTAGGTGGAGGAAGGTAGCAATACCAATGCAGATATTGGTCAATAAATTAAATCACCTTGAAATTATTATGGCAGTCATCCGTAGGTACCTAATACCTACTTACAATATAGGCAGTACCTAGGCAATACGTACGTAGGTGCCGTCACCTACACGATACAAACTTACTCCCTTCTGCCTGTTATGTACGGACCACTTACGGACCTACCTCTTGTTTGGTGAAATTCGTACTCGTACGTTATAAAACCGTATCGTTGTAAAAACCACATAAACTTGCTGCATTAAATTTCGACCTCATAAAACATTGCAGATCGACGACCAATAAATAACTCTTGAACAATGTATTTTACCCAAATGTTTTTTTATTAAATAGTAGTTTGCAATGAAACAGTTTCTGGAGATCATTTTTGTATTTTCCTTAGTAAGTTTAGTTGTTTCAACGAATTTTCAGTATGAGAAGATGCAAAACATGCGACGCTATAGGTGAGTTTGTCTTATCGCTTCAGTTGGTACCTACGTGCGTACGTAATAAAGTAGGTATCCAAGCCTTTATTGCATTTTGTTATCTGTACCAACTTTTATGGATTCCACCAATCTGCCTAATATAAATCGGAGACATAGAAGGATGAAAAATATTATTGCCTTTAGAATTTGCCTACCCCTATTGGCTTGATGTATTTAATAATATATAATTATGTAGTTCACGGGATAAAAGTTATGAAAACCCCCTCAATTTTAGGCACCTACTCGTGATTAGTCCAGTAAGCCGAGTATAAAAGACAGAAATTACCTAATTACGTAAATCACTTCAAAAAAATCAGTAGATTTCATTCCACCTTAAAAAGTATATATTTAACTTCTCCCTCCAGTCCCTGCCCTCGTCAGATCAAACAACTCCTACACCGGAAGACTTACGAGCATCCTCAGCCACTGCCCTCATCGTCATCACAAAGGCCACTGATGAAGCAGCCTTACCCCAACCTGTACCAGGGCGCACGCAGCGCCGATGACCGGAGAGTCTTCAGGAAACAGTTCAACTATCCGGCCACTCCAGTTGGGCATCAGGTCCTCTGTCATGACCTACTGGATTGTGATGTAAGGACTTATATCACTACATAGTATAAAACAAAGTCGCTTGTTCTGTCCCTATTTCCCTTTGTCTGCTTAAATCTTTAAAACTACGCAACGGATTTTGATGCGGTTTTTTTAATAGATTGAGTGATTCAAGAGGAAGGTTTTACGTATAATAAAACCGTGCGAAGCCGGGGTGGGTCGCTAGTGTTATATATTATCCTCGACCTTTTTCTCATTTAAGTATTTGGGGTCGGCCTTCCTTTTTCTTTTTTTCATTGCGTACAGTTTCGTGCAGATGTAAGGAGTTTTTATCTGGATTTTACATAAAACTTCTCATCGTTATTCGCTTCTTCTAACGTTTTACTCTCCTGCCAAAAGTCACTACGAAAATCTAGCAATAACCTAATTGCTAAATATTTTTTTCATTACCTATGCTTTTCACCTATCCGCATAGTAGGTAGTAGGGAATAGCGGTATTGGACGTTTTGAAATACCGGTAATTTTTCGGTATTAATATTTTTAAAACCGGGATCCCGGTATTTCGGTAATTTTTCGGTATTTTACTATAAATATTAAAATAGTTGAAAAAAATATTTTCTTCTGTGTGTTTTATGGTTTTAGACTGAATAAGTAGGTATATCTAAATTGTAATAAAAAAGGGTTCTTAAAAAAAAGCAATACTTTTTAAATCAACTTGAACTTTAATTGGGAATTTTTGGTACTTAGGTACTTCTATACAGTCTTTCTTTAACTTAAACATACATAACAGTCAAATATTTTTCACAAGAAAAAACAACTACAAACTTAATTAAATATTTATAACTCGAAGGTTTCACACACCAATGAAACAAAATAATCACGATGAAATCAAACAGATAATAAAAAATTTAGTACTCTAAACATCCCTAATAATACATTAAGCGCGCGAGCGCTTAATGTGGCGCTGAGCGCCTCGGTCTGCGGGTTTAGAGATCTGATAAAATATGTGAGGAAACGTCAGTGGTCACGGACTGGTGTATAACCCAAAAAAGAGTCAGTTCATGGTCTCTGAGGCCGGTAGAAAGCGGCCGAAAGACGTTCCGCCCGTTAGATTGCACGGAGTAAACTTGGAGAGGGTGTACTTATTCAAGTACTTAGGCCACATACTCACTACCGACCTCAAAGACAATGACGACATCGAACGGGAGCGGAGGGCGCTGTCGGTGCGGGCGAATATGGTTGCCCGCAGGTTTGCGCGTAGCTCAGAGAAGGTGAAGCTAACTCTTTAGAGCATACTGCACCTCCCTGTATACGTGCAGCCTGTGGGCGAAGTATACGCTCGCGACGTACAGCGCCATTCGCGTCCAGTACAATAATGTGCTCAGAACGGTGTTGGGGCTGCCCCGCTACTGCAGCGATGCGCTGCGATGTTTGCGGCGGCGCGGGTGGACTGTTTTCACACCACTATGCGCAAGCGCGCCGCCTCCCTGGTGCGCAGGTTGCGGGCCAGCTCTAACACTGTCCTGGCAATGATAGCTGAGAGGGTGGACTGCCCGTTCACCAGGCACTGCTGTGAACGCCACCTTTCCACCACCAGACATCAGTCAAGTCAAGACGAAATCGTGTTAGCTTTGAGGCAGCTTAAAAATGGAAAAGCCCCCGATGAGGACGGTATTACTTCTGAGCTTCTGAAGGCAGGAGGAGCCTTCGTTATACAGGAGCTACAACACCTCTTCAATGCCGTCCTCCACAGTGGGAGAAGTCCTAAGGCGTGGAGCGAGAGATTGGTGGTGCTCTTTTTATATTTCTCTTACTTCATGGTTGGATGGAACTGAAAATAGTAAGGGTATTTTAGAAAGTCTATCTCAAATAATCTCTATTCTATTTTATATTGAAGACTTTTAAATAGGAAAGTAATCCACAAGACCACAAGTTAAGCAATAAATTTTAAATAAAGAAAGAATCATCAAAGGCGTTTCACCTAGAGAAAAAATCGGGGTAACATACAAAAAAACTAAAATAAATACAGTAGAATTGAGATCCACCTACATTTCGGTCGGTCATCGGTTGAAAAACCTTTCTGTTTTAAATTCACTCATATTATTGACATCCATCAGTAATTCAATATAATAGTTATTTATTTGCTCTAGACAATAAGACGTGCAATATGAAACTTCCGATACGGTAAATTGTTTGAGAAATTAATAAATGAAATGATATGAAATATTACTTACCGTTTATCCTTTCGGTGATTGTTTTTCGTCTCCAAAACCAAACCAACAACACAAAATGTTTTTGAACTTCTTGTCACGACAAAATGCTACGATACACTGATTACCGTTTGAACCTTGTGCTCGTGCGTAGTAACAATTATTGTTAGATAACGCCTACCGAGCGAGAGCGCACTATGCAATTTGCAATTGAAAATGTGCCTGACAAAGAAAGACGCACGGGTCTGACGGTTTTTTTCCAAGAAATTACAGGTACAATGCTTTTTTTGCACTTGCACGTGCATTCATCGTTAATCTGGCCAGTCAGTTTTGAGCTTTCTGCGTGCAGAAAGAATTTCCCTGACGCTCGCTATTAGCTAGGTGTCCGTCTAATCGTCCGTCTATCTGCTTACTCGTACACATTGACTAATTAACAGTTTAAAAAAAATCTATTTATAAAACTTTTGTAAAATTAAAGATTTAAATCAAAAAACAGTCTAACACTATCCTGGTGAAGCGAAAACGTAGACTGTCCATCAATTTTACAATCATTATAAATTTAAAATAAGTTGCTTGTGTGATCCAGAGCCGCCTTATGAGATTTTTCATTTATTTTTACGTTTAATTCAAAATACCGAATTACCGGTATTAGCAATTTCAATACCGGTATTCCGAAGTGCCTTAAATAACTCGGTATTACCGGTTTTTCGGTAATACCGAATACCGGTGTCCATTCCCTAGTAGGTAGGTACCGTAAAACGAGGGTGATTAGACCAAGCCAAATTAATGTAGACGTACTTAGATTTGCTACGCCAGCTACGGAAAGCCGTAGCACGTTTGTGGAACTTTGTAGCGCGTGCTACGATGCTACATCCGACCCGCGTAGCAAACAAAAGATTTCAACGCGCACTCGCTTTACAACTAACTTTTATCTCAAATTATTTGGTAATTTATTTATACTTTCAAGAATCCCCGAGTTCTGGTTTTTGATTATATAATAATCTAATGTCCGGTCCCCTCTTAGTTAGTTAGTCTTATTCATAAAATTATAACCTACCTACAGATATCATACCCAAATACCTATCTTTTATACCTACTTTAATCTTTTTTACTTTTGGCAAGGAGTTTCCGGGATGTTCTTGGCTACTTTATTTATTATATTTATCCATTTATCCAGGATTAAAAAACACGTAGCCACAAGAAGAAGCTCGTAAATACTTGTAATCTATACAAAAATCTTTTCCAGATATCATTTATATCCGTGGAAACCAAGGAGAGTATTCCTATAATCCTGCGCGGCGGCGCGGGTTACCGCCACTTCACGGTGGCAGTTCGCGCCAACGCCTGGCATCCCTTGGAAGGGACCGTGCGAGTCTACTGCCGAAACCTGCCGGAGGAGACCTGACTTTATCTTTTAGTGCTACAGCTCAAACCCGAAAATCTAGACATAAAACTTGTGATACCTCTGTTGTTTAATTCTAATCCAACCGGCCTGATTTCACCAAACCTTTAATTTAACAACGTTGGCGCATATGCTTTTCGCCTAATTTTCAATTGAAAACAGTCGGTAGGCATAAAATTCAAGCTCAAACTTGCGCTTCAAGATATTGATCCTAATGTCTCATCTATTTATCTCAGTCGTTTGTGTTAGCTTTGAAGAGGTAAGATAATTTTAATATAAAAGGAACAAGCGATCCCATGTCTCATCTATTTATCTCAGTCGTTTAGCTTTGAAGAGGCAAGACAATTTTAATGTATAAAGGAACAAGCGATTTCGCCCAGCCCAAATCGCTGAAGTTAGAAAACCGAAATTTGTAGGGTAATAGGTACCTTTTACTACACAAACTCCCGATAAGTAGGTATTTTTGGAAATACCAAAAGGGGAAAAGGATTGATTGATTTTTTGTAACTCCGTCGAAAATCAGCCTCAGGCCTATGTCCAGCCGTGGACTGATACACGGTGATGATAATTATTGCCATTATTCCAATTATTACCTACCTACTACGAGTAACTACGGTCCGATGAAACTCACTATTGACATCTCCCTGAGAGAGCCAGTCCACACGGCGCGTTGCGTTGCGTTGCGTCGTCGCAACGCAAATATTTTGAGGCATAGCCGGCCACACAGGCGGCGCTGCGCCATCGCAGCGTTACTACGATGCAGTCTTGTTCCGTCGTCGGCGCAGCGGCGACGCACACCCCCTCCCGCTTCGTCTCGGGGGCTGCTGTCCGTCATGTGTGCGTTGCGACGACGCAGCGCGCCGTGTGAACACCTTGGTTATTTGTATGTAAAACAACGCAACGGTAGCGCTGCGTCGACGCAACGCTGACGCAACGCGCCGTGTGGACTGGCTCGACTCGATACGACGCACGCGTCGCGTCGGCTGTAGGTATAGGTACCTACAATTTTTTTTGTTTAATAAAATAGGTAGGTAGTTGATCGTTTTCAAAAGTTTATCATTGTTGTATTACTGAATAACAGATAATGTTTACAAATAATAAAGTAATTGCAGGTTAATCTTCGATTTTTAGTGACCTAACTCAGGTCATAGAACTATTCGACTTAGGTTTATCTGTTACCTAAGAGAGTGAATATATGGACTTTTCTTATACAGCGGGCCCAAAACTGTACAACATAATATTTAAATTACGAATACAAATCGATTGTAAGTACATTTGCAGTGCGCAAGTCCTTAGCAGAGAAAAAATAGTAGGGGATAGGTGTACAAAATGATCCCTCGAGGTAAAATGATCCCCTATGGTTCCCAGCAAAATACTAATGCCATCTATCTGATTTATAAGCAAACGTCTTTCCCGTTCCCCGCTCAGTGATCTCACAAGGTGTCATGGCGGTGTGAGTTTTATGCGTCGAAATATTTCGGAAAAAAGAAAATTGGTGTGTTCAATCTAAGGTAAGCATAAAAATAATGTTTCATTGTTGAAATTTGGTTGCATTTTACCGAATGAATATTTTACTGGCTGTTCCTATCAATATTCAATTTACTCTCAAGCATGCTACGATCTCAATAAGGTTACGTTTCGAGGTTATTTTTAGACATGTTATGAAAAATGTGCTCTTGGGGTCAAACGATCCCTTTTTGCAGGTACAAAATGATCCCTGGAATCATAGAACTTAAATTAATGTTTTTAAGTTTGTTTTTTATATACCTGTGTACGATTGCTTTTTACCTTTCCGTCCCAATTATATAAATATATATAAATGATTTTTATACACATGATGCTTATATTTTTACAGATTATCATACGAGCAAATACGAAAGGAAAACTAACGTCAAAACTGGAGTGAAAATTCCATGAAAAAAGCTTTAGAAGCTGTGAAAAAAGGATAGTTGATGAGTTATTACTATGTGTTATTAAATATTTCTGATCTCAAGAAAAAGAAAGATGTTTAATGATTGTTTAGGTTCTGTAATTTCTACCTTGGTATTTAGACACAGTGTTCATAAGATACCTACTATAAGAATTTAACGGCCGATTTCTGGAACGCATGTCAACTTCATAATTTACTAATCAATGTTCAAATCTCTATTCAAGTGTCATTTGGGTTTCTCGAACGTTGATTACGTACTTAGATTTTGACAGTGATTACTTAACAAGCTTGTCAACTCATTGAAGCAAAACTCTTGTCAAATATCAAAATGGGTTTCTGGAACGATAATTAAGCATGATTCTTTGGTCAAGCTCTTGTCAAATCAATAATTAGCTAATCGGTGATTTAGCTCTAATTAGTTGAAATTTTTACAACAATGTGCTGTATTTTGCCAAGTTCTAAATCGAATATATATAAAAAATAAACAGGTTGGTACTCCTAAAGCGGTTTTGTTATGTATTACTAAACATAAGGATCGTTTTACCATTAAATAAAAATAAATTAAATTTCCTCTTATATTCTAGGATGCTTCGTTTTGCTTCCGCATATTAGAAACATATAAATAATATAAAAAAACTTGGTGAAATACAGGAATTAAAAAATATTGGTAATAAAGTAATGTAAAAAGGTTCCTACTTGCCTACTAAAGTAGTTAAAGTTATTTTTTCTATTTCAGTATAGTTTTTTTCTTCATAATAAACAATCTATTATTACCTACCTATCTAATTTACAATTTTGAATTTTTTCAAACGTAAACAAACAAGTATTCGCGCCACAAGCATAAGCATAAATAATAACTGGGTAGAAGGGACTCTTCTTTAATCGAGTCCAGACATGTTTTTTTTTACTTAGGGCACTAGAATGGACTATTTATATTTTGTAATAATGTTCAGAACACACCAACTATTTCGGATATAAGTATATTCAATATAGGTTACGACCCATCAGTTCAATGCACTTTTTTCTTCTAAAAAAAGAAAACTGGATTAGTTACCTACGTATTAGGTTGGTACCTATTATTTCACAAAGGTACACGTCAGTTTGAATTATTTATTAAACGAGAGCACATAAAGAATGCATCATAAAAAAAAACCTCGAGGTAATTCATGATAACCCTAATTCATGATGACTGAACTCAAAATCGCACCGGGCTCTCGGACAACATAACTATAATTTCAACTAATACTTGCGGCCGCCACCGCGCGCCGCGATCGGTAAACATAAATGAATGATCATTAAAAACCGCGTGCAGTGTCGCCGGCTGTGGCAGCCCGACCGATATGCCCGTTTAACGTGGAAAATAGTGTAGGCTAATATCTTGACCTTGAGCGCGTTTCCCTTCTATTCTTACTTACTACTATTTACTTATTCTTATGCCACAAGCGTCATTTTTAGGGTTCCGTACCCAAAGGGTAAAAACGGGACCCTATTACTAAAACTTCGCTTTCTGTCCGTCGAAAAGAAATATTTAAGGTGGGCTCCCATTAAAACGCCTTTTTTACTATTTTTGGTCGATATTAATAAATGGTAACATGGTAACAATGGTAACAGCCTACCTGTTACCACTTGAAATATTCACAAAATACTTAATTGTAAGTATATTTTTACTTAAAGTAATAAAAAATAAAATCTAAAAAATATGGTACGGAACCCTTAGTGCTAGTCTGACTCGCCCTTGGATGGTTTTATTGAAGTTTAGGAGTGAATGACTGAACTGAAAGAATGACAATCGTAAGATGATCAATGATTAGCTAATTATTATCTAATCAGCGTTCGTGCACCCCGATTTGAATTGACCAGTGTGTTAAATAAATCGCTTTGTCAACTGATTTGACATTTGAATAGCCTTCTAGAAACCGGCTATAAGTGTACTATTTTTGATTATTATTTGTGTTGAAAATAAACATTATCGTGATTATGTACTCTTATCTTTTATTGTAACTATAATAATAGGGGATCATTTTGACCCTACCCCAGGGATCATTTTATACACCTAGGTGTCCAAAATGATCCTTTAGTAATGTTTTCGAAAATCTGAAATAAATCTTGTAAAAGTTAAAGAACGCAAAATAAGGGTATGCTAAAACGTTAGCACTGAAATTATTCATCTTGATCTCCTTCAACATTTTCAATATCCTTCATACTTTGGACATAATCAAGCTTTTCCCTTAGGGGGATCATTTTGTACACCTATCCGGGGATAGGTGTACAAAATGATCCCTCGAGGTAAAATGATCCCCTATGGTTCCCAGCAAAATACTAATGCCATCTATCTGATTTATAAGCAAACGTCTTTCCCGTTCCCCGCTCAGTGATCTCACAAGGTGTCATGGCGGTGTGAGTTTTATGCGTCGAAATATTTCGGAAAAAAGAAAATTGGTGTGTTCAATCTAAGGTAAGCATAAAAATAATGTTTCATTGTTGAAATTTGGTTGCATTTTACCGAATGAATATTTTACTGGCTGTTCCTATCAATATTCAATTTACTCTCAAGCATGCTACGATCTCAATAAGGTTACGTTTCGAGGTTATTTTTAGACATGTTATGAAAAATGTGCTCTTGGGGTCAAACGATCCCTTTTTGCAGGTACAAAATGATCCCTGGAATCATAGAACTTAAATTAATGTTTTTAAGTTTGTTTTTTATATACCTGTGTACGATTGCTTTTTACCTTTCCGTCCCAATTATATAAATATATATAAATGATTTTTATACACATGATGCTTATATTTTTACAGATTATCATACGAGCAAATACGAAAGGAAAACTAACGTCAAAACTGGAGTGAAAATTCCATGAAAAAAGCTTTAGAAGCTGTGAAAAAAGGATAGTTGATGAGTTATTACTATGTGTTATTAAATATTTCTGATCTCAAGAAAAAGAAAGATGTTTAATGATTGTTTAGGTTCTGTAATTTCTACCTTGGTATTTAGACACAGTGTTCATAAGATACCTACTATAAGAATTTAACGGCCGATTTCTGGAACGCATGTCAACTTCATAATTTACTAATCAATGTTCAAATCTCTATTCAAGTGTCATTTGGGTTTCTCGAACGTTGATTACGTACTTAGATTTTGACAGTGATTACTTAACAAGCTTGTCAACTCATTGAAGCAAAACTCTTGTCAAATATCAAAATGGGTTTCTGGAACGATAATTAAGCATGATTCTTTGGTCAAGCTCTTGTCAAATCAATAATTAGCTAATCGGTGATTTAGCTCTAATTAGTTGAAATTTTTACAACAATGTGCTGTATTTTGCCAAGTTCTAAATCGAATATATATAAAAAATAAACAGGTTGGTACTCCTAAAGCGGTTTTGTTATGTATTACTAAACATAAGGATCGTTTTACCATTAAATAAAAATAAATTAAATTTCCTCTTATATTCTAGGATGCTTCGTTTTGCTTCCGCATATTAGAAACATATAAATAATATAAAAAAACTTGGTGAAATACAGGAATTAAAAAATATTGGTAATAAAGTAATGTAAAAAGGTTCCTACTTGCCTACTAAAGTAGTTAAAGTTATTTTTTCTATTTCAGTATAGTTTTTTTCTTCATAATAAACAATCTATTATTACCTACCTATCTAATTTACAATTTTGAATTTTTTCAAACGTAAACAAACAAGTATTCGCGCCACAAGCATAAGCATAAATAATAACTGGGTAGAAGGGACTCTTCTTTAATCGAGTCCAGACATGTTTTTTTTTACTTAGGGCACTAGAATGGACTATTTATATTTTGTAATAATGTTCAGAACACACCAACTATTTCGGATATAAGTATATTCAATATAGGTTACGACCCATCAGTTCAATGCACTTTTTTCTTCTAAAAAAAGAAAACTGGATTAGTTACCTACGTATTAGGTTGGTACCTATTATTTCACAAAGGTACACGTCAGTTTGAATTATTTATTAAACGAGAGCACATAAAGAATGCATCATAAAAAAAAACCTCGAGGTAATTCATGATAACCCTAATTCATGATGACTGAACTCAAAATCGCACCGGGCTCTCGGACAACATAACTATAATTTCAACTAATACTTGCGGCCGCCACCGCGCGCCGCGATCGGTAAACATAAATGAATGATCATTAAAAACCGCGTGCAGTGTCGCCGGCTGTGGCAGCCCGACCGATATGCCCGTTTAACGTGGAAAATAGTGTAGGCTAATATCTTGACCTTGAGCGCGTTTCCCTTCTATTCTTACTTACTACTATTTACTTATTCTTATGCCACAAGCGTCATTTTTAGGGTTCCGTACCCAAAGGGTAAAAACGGGACCCTATTACTAAAACTTCGCTTTCTGTCCGTCGAAAAGAAATATTTAAGGTGGGCTCCCATTAAAACGCCTTTTTTACTATTTTTGGTCGATATTAATAAATGGTAACATGGTAACAATGGTAACAGCCTACCTGTTACCACTTGAAATATTCACAAAATACTTAATTGTAAGTATATTTTTACTTAAAGTAATAAAAAATAAAATCTAAAAAATATGGTACGGAACCCTTAGTGCTAGTCTGACTCGCCCTTGGATGGTTTTATTGAAGTTTAGGAGTGAATGACTGAACTGAAAGAATGACAATCGTAAGATGATCAATGATTAGCTAATTATTATCTAATCAGCGTTCGTGCACCCCGATTTGAATTGACCAGTGTGTTAAATAAATCGCTTTGTCAACTGATTTGACATTTGAATAGCCTTCTAGAAACCGGCTATAAGTGTACTATTTTTGATTATTATTTGTGTTGAAAATAAACATTATCGTGATTATGTACTCTTATCTTTTATTGTAACTATAATAATAGGGGATCATTTTGACCCTACCCCAGGGATCATTTTATACACCTAGGTGTCCAAAATGATCCTTTAGTAATGTTTTCGAAAATCTGAAATAAATCTTGTAAAAGTTAAAGAACGCAAAATAAGGGTATGCTAAAACGTTAGCACTGAAATTATTCATCTTGATCTCCTTCAACATTTTCAATATCCTTCATACTTTGGACATAATCAAGCTTTTCCCTTAGGGGGATCATTTTGTACACCTATCCCCTATCTATGAAGTATCGTGTTCGTATTGATTGGTGAAATTGACTTCTAATTTGTTGATGATAAATCTTAGTTTGCCTCGATCACGCCTACACATGCGAGTCGCTTGTGGAAGTGGGTCGTGTTTGTTGTACCTACCATAAACAATTTAACGTCGTCGGTTCCTGCAGGATTGAGGCGGTTTTTCCCGCTTCAACAAGATATATTATACAAGGTGCTTCTAGCTTTGCGAAGGACTTTTATAAAACTAATAAAAGTTTCGTAGTTTGGCGATTTTATTAAGAATGCAACTAGGTAAGTGACAAACCCGATAAGTGAAATTTTGATATAAACAAATAATAAAATGCGACAATGTGCGACTATGTTAAAAATCTAGGAAATTATACTACAATAGGTACTACGTTTGTTTCGTGCTACACGCTCCTAGCCGTTGTCGTCTGTGATAGAATAGAGGCTCGGAATAAAAATGTTATTCAATTAAAATAACCAAAAATAAATAGTCACCGTCGCGTCGGGTGAGAAAGCGGTTAAAAAATATATTTAAAATTAAAAGCGCTGTATATAAATACCTTAACGCTTTAAGCTTCTCATAAGTAAATAAATAAATGATTTTGGACAAATCACATAGCCTCAAGTTAAAGCAGAGCTTGTATTTTTATGAACATACATAGGTACTACATAGTTATACTAACATAACAGAGTTAGATATTGTTTATAATGCATTGAAAAACACCTGGAACATTTGAAACAACTATTTGGAAATCGTATAAACATAATGTCCTAAGGTAGAAATCGTACTCGCAGTCTCTTGCGACGTAGGAGGACCTTCACCCACTATGCCATATAAGTCGTCAAGGAAGGTACTATAGTTACATAATTATCTTGCACTAAAGTAAACAAATCGAATAACAGCTCCTCCTAAATGACGGTAAAATTAGCCATTGTTATATGACCACGTCGCTCGTCGTCTTCATGCTGTATTAACATCAGCCTGTAGAAGTATTTAACCACAAAACACTGTAGGTACAGTCGGCCAAATATAAATATGATCCCGAAGCAATAATTCAGGGGTTTTTTGATTATTTACTTACTAATACGCCAGCGGCTTCGCACGCGTTGTTTCTAGGAAGTTTATTTCTAACACATGGGATATTATTTAGGGATGAAAAGTAGCCTATGTGTTATTCCAGGGCTAGAACTACTTACTACTACGTATTTAATATTTCAGCCCAATTCGTTCTGTAGTTTTTGTGTAAAAAAGGAACAAACATCTATACAAACTTTCGCTTTTATAATTTTAGTAATGATGTCGCCAATCGTAGAATCGACCAGTTTGTAGAATGGCTAAGCCGATTGAAAAATTAAGCATAATCTTAAAGCTCTGATTCGTTGGTATATTCCTATAGATGCTTCAGACAAGTGCCTATAAGTTTAGAGAATTAAAAATAAAGTTACTGATTTCTGATCTCGTAAGACGCCCAGTTCTCTGACATCGCATAGCCTATAACTTTAGAGTATTGACAACTCATCTGTTGCAGTCGGACTAGTCATTTTTGAGGTAACAGATAAATAAGGTGCTAACATCCGTTGGTAGTCAAGTAAAAATTACGAAAACCTATAGCCAAAATATCATATATTTATTGATCTGACTGTACCCAGTAATTATTATGTGTACAGTAGGTCCAGTAAATACCTACTGTGTTCTGTAACGATACTTATTGAAGAAGAGTCTCCCATTGACATTGTGCGCGCGATAACTACCTTCTTTTGTTTGTTTTTGTTAGCTTATCTTGTCCAGTCTGTGACCGCGTCTAGTGCATTTTTGTTGTCAGTTGAAAAGTTGGGCAGTGGTAGAAAGTAGTGAACTTAAGTTACTCCTGTAAGTAGTGGTTATAAAATGTCTATATGTGGGATATCTGATTTTTTTCGCCGGAGAAGACCTGTTATCGAAAGGGTGAGTTAAGCTACTAAATATTTGCTAAATGGATTTGATTATGAACGAAGCACTTGCTTGTTTTTGCATTGACGTGTATTTGCGAATGTATCACGAATTCTATTTCACCGCTCATTGGTGGTATTCTGAATTCTACAAAATAAAAAAAGAATCCGTAAAGAGTTAATGATACCTATACCTACGAATGCATTTCAATCGTCTACATAGACCCGCCATGAAGATTTCAATTACTTGACCAGGGCCCGAATTTCACTAAATAAATCGCTTCACCATTTAAATAGGATCGTGTCAAAATGTCAGTGTTAAACTCTTTTTGGTATTCTACTACCACAAACTTTTAGAGATTCATTCATAGCTGTGACGATTACGTTTATAACTACCAATTTAATATTCTAATTATGAAAGTCTCTTCAAGCGCAAAAAATTGTAGAATACCAAATGCACAAATGTCATTTTAATCATCTTGATTGAATGGCACTATTGAGAACTTTGTTTGGAATTTAATGGAATTCGGCCCCAAATGTTATGGTGAGAAATAAAATATAAAAATAAATAAATAAAGGCATTATCGAGTTTGAGTAATCGAGCATAAATAATAAAATCTAATCCCCCATTTTGGTTTACTATTCTGTCATTATTTCTTTAAATATTTTTCAATATAATTTGAATAGCTACCTACCTAGAAACCTACCTATGTATCTATATCCAAGGATGATCATTCCAAGTGATTAATTGGACGTTTCACTACATTATTGAAAATTTTGGACCCTTTTTGACCAACCCAACCCAATTCACAACCATAGCACAGAGGCAAAACAAAACAAAAAATGACCATCCCTAATCTCAGAAGTTTCCAGAGTGATTAATCTGATATGTACCAACCAACTGTTTTTAAACATTCATCAGAGAGCAGATTCTCTTACATACTATAGACACAAATACTATAGACACCTATAGTATAGTACCTCTATAGTCTATAGTATTTTTAATTTTTTTTTAATAATACAGACACCAGTCTATAGTATTTGTAGAATTGATAAAAGTTCGGCGACCGAGTCACATTCGCACTTTATTTATTTATTTATTTTTATTTTTTTATTTTTATGGATCTTTCTTGATTTTATAAGTGCATATTGATGAACCTTAGTTTTTCTTGTTTAAGTATTTTTTGTGTCGTGTCAAATAAATCTTTCATTTCAATTCTAGAATGACACCAACTTACTAATAAAAAATAAGTAGGCGATCGTTAAAACAAACGACGCCCGATTTAGAATGTAAATATAAAAATATGAATCGTGTACACAAAACGATGTCAACAAACTAATTTATAGTACAGGAGCTCGCTGGCCTAATTTTATATACAAAAAGTTAGAGAAAATAACCAGAACTTGGCCAAATATATGTATGATATGTAGGTTTACTTGTTTACAAGTAAATTTAATTATAATTCATCCAATCAAAGCAACAAATTTGAACCCCCGTTGTATGCCAGATACTTTAATTTCAAGAATTCCTCAATATGTCTTAAAATGTTATAATTAAATAGCAATTCCCTTCTTTCCCTAGGAGTTTTACTATGGAAAATGTCACAGTCATTTATTTCGCGGAGTTTTGCGTTCAAACTTAGCCTTTTTCAATCTTCTGTCACTTACCCTTACTAACCTTATTTACACTGAGTAGCTCAAGATTGAAAGTGAGCTAGATTTAAGTTTATTTTATTTCTGAGAACTGTTTTTCAGGGAATTGCTTGAATCTTACGTGAATTCAACGAAACCATTTTTTATCTGTGTCCAATGTCTGTTTTTCAGGGTAGAGAATCTTACCTGAATTCAACGAAAAGATTTTTTTATCTGTGTCCATGGATTTATTCTGGAATTAACGATTTCTTGATCCTTTAATTTTTGTGTTACTTTAATTATTGTTATCTCTTAAGCTTAAT
This sequence comes from Eupithecia centaureata, assembly GCA_944547425.1. Classification (NCBI taxonomy): domain Eukaryota; kingdom Metazoa; phylum Arthropoda; class Insecta; order Lepidoptera; family Geometridae; genus Eupithecia; species Eupithecia centaureata. The sequence goes on along the minus strand of OX155681.1, from coordinate 2,101,966 downwards.
TTTAGATAACGCTGTGTGTATTGTGCATCATTTCTTTTTATAATACCAGACTAATAAAAATATCAAGTAGGTACATCTAGTAGGTAGGGAAAATACCAACAGCATCATCTGAGTAGCAGTAGAGGAACTTCTATTTCCGTGTCTTAACACATTTAATTGAGAATAATTGTCGTCTCAATTGTCTCAATGACTGAAACATTATCAATAAGATCTTCGACGAGCAGTTCTGGCCCTTACTGGTGCTAATAAATCACATGGCATTTTAAAAAACTAATGCAGTTTGAGTAATTGTTATAAGACTGAGTTTAGGTTGACAGCGAGAATGCCCTGAATATTCAAATTTCAGAAGATTTTACGGAATGTCCTTTCTTTTATACTTACAACTTTATAAACCACTATAATTGAGTTTTTAAATTTCATGTGAATGTAGTCATAGGATTTTTGGGTAAAATAAATAAATACACCAGTTTGAATAGATCACGTAAAGTTTTAGCTTGTCAATTTAGAAAGGAATAAACCGTACGTAACATTTAATTAACAAACCTTTATTCTTCGGCATAAGATCCCCATGACCCCTTTTAAGGTACATGGAATTTTCAGACATTAGAAAAAGTCTTACTGTAACCTCATAGTAAATACCTAGGCACCTCAATTTAGGTAACTTAATGTTCAAACCAATGTTCGCTATTAATTGTTTTTTATTGATTATTTATATTGTGATATCGTCTCTATTAATTATAGACAATCGATAACGAGTTCCAGTGATTACACAAAATTAGGTAGGTACATTCTTAACTATCTTTTATGAATTGGTCAACGCGCCAGCCAAGTAGTTAAATGACTACTGGTTTTGCTTATGAGTCTCTCGGCATTGACCCTTATGTTGCAACTGTCATGTTTGTGTGGGTTTATGGGAAAATTTTGACCACGCCAAACAGCAACAAATGACAATTAGAAAATAACTTTAACCTTTGGTTCTTTATTTTGATAATCTTTTAGCTGTAAGTTTTCCCGTTTACACGCCTGTGGCAAATTAGATAGGTTGGTGTATGCCTTGAATAGATAAGATAATAGTATCAATAGAAGCTGCTATTACGGCTCATGTCTGTTTCTTCATCTGTTTCATACGGTAATTTCCAGTGCGATAAGTAATTCTGATTCTAAACTTCAAAAAATAAATAAACTTTCCATTATCATAAAGTTACCTACTGAAGATATCATAACATGAGAATTGAATTGATTGATTGTTGCCGATGTTACGTGTGAAAATTGATGAAAAGTGAATGAACATACTGTTATTGTATAAATCAATATTTTTAATATTAGATATTTGTTTCAAGCGATAAAGGTTTTCTTTACCCAAACAACTGGAATAAATATCTGATCGTACAAACATTTGTACCCCAGTGTTTGCGAGAATCGATCTCAACCTCCGCTTCGGACCGTCGCCCGCTACGCTGTAGAGGTCGTCTCATGTACTCGAGCTTTCCCCACTATCTCCAGCACTATCCAACGCGTCGTCTGATCCAATTTTAAATGTCAGATAGATAATTGTGCAACGTTTTGGCGACCGATCAACGCCCGCACGGTAGACCTGTCTCCCGACTTTAAACTAAAATACTTTAGTTCTCTCTTACTTCTTGTAACAAACGCGAGGCGCGCACGAAAACGTTCCAATAAAAAAAATGTTGATTTTCCTTTCGCGCCAAAAATAAGTGACAGATATGTCGGGCTAATTCGGTTTCCCTTGTGTTTTCGTTTGGTTTGGATTAAATGGATCCAACGCAAAAACTGGACAGGCGAAGGTGATTAAAAGCTGATCCCGATGTTATCAAAATATTATTTGTTTGTGCGCTCCGTTTTATTGGCAATCAAGCATCACTCATAGTAATAAAATAACATCACAAAATAACGCATCTTCTTTGTAGAATTTTTAATCCTGCCTACATGTTAAAAGTTAAAATTAAAGTTTTAGGTACTTAGTAGATATGAATTAAAGACTTAATTTACAAACGTATCTGAAGTTGCACGAAAAGCCAATTGGTAGTGAAACGATAATAAAATTTGCCATCTGTCGATCTGTCTCGATAAGCTTTCTGGTTTGTAATTAGAATTAAGCGGGGTTTTCTAATAGATGATAAAAATATGTAACAGTTTTAAAAAACCTTTGATGAAACTGTCGGAATAATTTGCTCGTCAATGTAATAAAAAACCTTTTTGGAAGGTTTAAATTGAAAAGGTTCCATACTTTTTGGGTGATTTGTATTCCATTTTTAAAAATAGGTGCAAGGTGAATATTACTTGTCACGTTTCGTAGCACCCCTCTAGCCAAGCCATCAAGCCTAGACTGTAGACAGGGTACCTAGACACTCAAACCGTCTGAACCAAAGTAGACGCTAAACAATAATTTGATTACCAGCTGTAATACAATTAGCAACAAAGCACGTCCAGTCATCCATAGGCGAGCACGCAAATCGAAACCCAGTGTAAAATCAGTGTCTCGAAAACCATTGTGCTAAATGTGCTGAAAAGCGTCCGTGCTCAAAATGATACGGTCCATCTCTTTAAGATTTGACAAGTAATCAAATATTTGCTTTCTACTTGAGAGTCGACTCATTTGAAAGAATATCGTTAATTAATGTCATTAGTTATTATATTAGAGCTCATTAACTAATTAGGCTTGCGATAGAACTGGCTGGTTCCCAATCTGTAAAATAAAGTACCGTTGACAACATTTAAATTTTAAACGCCTGTTAGAACAAAAAAGAAAAATCCTGCTCATTCTTTCGCTTTTTTTCTGATAAACAAAACATGCAGCTTTTTTTATCCATTTAAAGTTACCTAACCAAGATAATATTGTGATGGGTTCATTCAGTTTGAAACTTTTTAAAACCTATAAACATTTGGTTGGAATAATTTGAGCTTTAGTTCCAAAATCAAATTGCACAAGAATAACTCATTATGCCCCAATACGAGTAGTATAATAAACCAAGTGGTGTCGATTCCAAAAGGGGTCAAGTTTTGTGATAAAATGTACATCATACAACAATAAACAAACAATGAAAAGGAGTTCAGGCACTGCTAATCACTTATTTGCTACTTCACAAAAGTGGGTAAACAGTGCATACACCAGCTAGGTACAATAGTGTTCTACCGACTATCTCTCGCAGTAACCAGCTATCTAATATCACCGTAAATATAAAAGCGTCTTTAACCCTTAACCAATCCACATAAATAAAAGACGTATAGACACTTTCATTAGGTAGTATCATAGCTTAGCCTGATTTCCCTTTACTTTTCTAGCACCGCCGCGTAGGCAAACACGGATCGTTACTAATTCCAGTAGTGCAAGAGCTTAGCTTCCCGCGGCTTCACTAAGTAGAATGTTTCGCCCGTCGCTGTTTCGTAAACTGAGCCTGGACTCGTCTGACTATGGGTTTGACAGGAGCCGGCGCGCCTCGCTCTCAGCTGAGCAGCGCCGGAAGCTGTCCATGCTGAGGACGACCAGCATTCCGACGCCGTTGACACCGGTGAGCCACATTTACCATTTGGTACCCTGCCCTACAAACTGCTGCTCTCAGGTACTGGACGTATTGGGCTACCGCAGCTGCATACAATTTGCGTGTGTTGTTACCTTCTCAGGAACGGAGAGGGGTTATAAAATATAAACTAAATATGTACCAAAATTATTGGTTTGTCAAAATTAAGCCATTCATAGACATGCATATATTTACACTTCTCACACAGTACAGACATCAGAAAATTTTGTTTTAGATCACTGTTTAGTGTACATTAATTGTCAATCACACCTTGTAATAAGCTGACGATCATTAAATATTTTTAACTGGCCAAACATAATCTTTATTTTAATTTCCTTTAGCTCCATTAAGCCAACAGATTTGTCATAGATAAATTATAGAATTACCACCTGTATCTTTTTGATGTTCTTAACCTGCCTCCTAAAATATTTCTGTTGTCTCACAAACGGCAAAAATTCCAATATAGGGTTAAAAAATGCATCAACCAATGAACCCTAAAGAACCAAATCAATAATCTTTCTATGCTAATTTAAAACCATACTGATACAGAGTTCAAAGAGGCCGTAAATATATTTATAAACGTTGGGTTTAATTCATACAATAATATAAACATTTCTCAAAACTAGCACGCATATTGTATGTAGCTCTGGTTACATGTTGTTTCGGAGTAAATAACTCTAATAACGTACTGGAACCGCGGTTACGATGTGTTGTAAGTAAATAAACTTTAATATGCTGACTAAAATTAAAGGCTTTGGCACACGAGGTGTGGGAGTGGTTCGGAATAATCACTATGCAGAGAGCATTTAAAATTGTAAAAATCAATTTCTTCGGCCTTATTGAAATGATAGGTTTAAATGGGCCATAACAAAACGTCTATTGTTCCTTGCGTACCAAGTGACGCGATGTTCTGTTCGTGAAGATATTTATCTCTACTCGAATATTAAGAAATGTTGAGTACTTTGATCCTTATATACATACAGAGGGGACGTTACAATCGCCTCTCCAACAAAAAAATAACTCAGCCCCTAAGAGGAAACTACCAGAAAAGGACAGAAGATCCTTTCTGTATGTTTTAAGACCTCCACTGACAACTGGTGCAGCAGAAGCGGTCGTATGAGTTTAAATTTTAAACAAACAAATGTCTTTTTTTGTAATAACATCGTCCAAGTAATCAGGAAAATATTCCGTTTATTTAGACTTTTCAGTATACGAGTAAAGGTTCTTCAACGAAATTGGGTTCCGCTGATTTAGCAAAACGCACCGCGTCCAGCGTTCGTGTGTCAGAGCCTATAAATTACCATGTGAGCGTTTATAATACATTCCGCTTGTTTGTATCTATTCACCCAGATTTCTTTCTATTAATGTTTCCTATCAGATTCTACCGCTTTGTAATTATTATAATTTAAAGTATAATTTTTGTACTCTGCTAATATAATTCGAAGTTATCCTTTTTTTAACCTTTTTAGTTATGTATCTTGAAAATAATAATTGATGAAAAATTGATTAAGAGATAGTTTAATTCTTTGACTCAGTGCTTACTTTGTCATATAGTTTTGTATGAATTCTATTCTACTATATCTACTACTTAAAACTAATACGAAACTAAGGCACTATCAATACTAAGTCAAAACAGCATTAACAGATCAAATAAACATAAATAAACATTGATTACGTACTAGAAACGAACGTAAAGCCATCGCCGCTGCGATTAAAGTCTTTTATGTTTGCACGAAATGGATTTATAGAACTGTAATTTTGGTGGAGATTGATTTTATTTGACTTACTGACTACTATTTGGACGAGGAAAGAAAAACTGATCTCTGATCTTGGTAATTCTTAGAAAAATCTAGCACATCTGTTGATTTCAAGTTTTTGTTATCATGCATGATCTACGCAATGAACGTGTGCAAATAAAAAAAGTAAAACGATTTTTTTGATGTTTTTTTAACAAAAATAATACAAAAAAGAAAGGTCTGATTTATACATTTCTCTATTTTGAAAATTTATACTTTCGCTATCCATTATCTGTTGATCTCAAGTTTTTAAATTCATGCATGATTTACGTAGTGAACTGGTTCAAATAAAATCAGTCAAAGAATTATATTCTCAACGACTGAGCTAATTGACCGAGCAATCATAAAAAATAATACAGTAAAAAAATCTGATTTATATTTGTCTATTTAAACCATTGAAATCTATTAAAAAAGTATACATTTTCGCATCTAAACTCTTATTATGGGTCACCTTATGATCTAGAGGCGGGTGTTATTGGTCAGAACACGTCGATCACGTACGATTAGCGTACTATGTTTTGTTCCAAATATCGAGCAGACTAAACAATTTATCGACAGTTTATAAATGCTAATAACTGCGTTATTATTGCGAGCAGCAACGTGGTACAAATGGATGGCTCACTCTTACAAATATATTATGTAGCTAGCGTGCAATGAAATTTTGCGCTTATTTTAGTACACTTCACTGTTGGTAAATGCCCCGCCAAAGTTTTAAAAAAGTGATAAATACAATGAATTATTAACGTACTAGCGACCCGCCCCGGCTTCGCTCGGTTTTATTATACGTATAAACCTTCCTCTTGAATCACTCTATCTATTAAAAAAACCGCATCAAAATCCGTTGCGTAGTTTTAAAGATTTAAGTGTGCATGTGCATGTGGGACATAGGGAGAAAGGAAGCGACTTTGTTTTATACTTTGTAGGTAGTGATGATAATTTCAGGTAGGTTAATCATAAAAATTAACAGAATAAACTTCGATATATCCCATTTCGTGAAATGAAGACCCTTAATAGTAAGGGCTGGGTTCTTTTTCTCCTAGTCCCGTATTCACCCGGTCTGTTCTCCCCCGTTTAAAATAATGTTAATAATTGTAAAATTTACTTGATCTATTTTACGCAACTTTATTTCAATAAGCCTAGACAAAGGTACTTGAATTTGAACACCATCTCAAAAGTTTTTGTAGTTCCTATGCGACGCGTGACCCGAGAGCTGGTGAGTATCTGACTCAGTGCATCAGCATTGCCATACAGCGTGGTAATGCAGCCAGTGTCTTGGGGAAGCTTCCGACTGGTATTGACATAAGTCAGTTGAGCTATCTCAATGGTTTCAATTGTATATAAGTACTAGTTTTATTTTTTCTATTCCTTGATTGTAATTTTCGTTGTTCTTAAGCGAAATCATCTTCTTAGAGGTATAATTGATGAAGAAGAAAAAAGTCAAGCTACTTATTGATACTTGGAAATACTTGGCCAGTAAAATGAACAAAATACCGATGAAGTCTAAAGTGCTCTTTAATTAGATTGTTATTTAATAAAGTATACGTAGTTTGTGGAATTCTGATCCTTTTGTTTGTTATTATGTTATTGTAAATAATTGTTATGTTATTGATTTTACTGGTAGGTTGCAATCCCAAATTACTTTCGCAAACGTTATTATTTTAATGCCAATCAATCTTATGTATTTATTTACGAGGAGGCTATTCCCTATTTAAAATTTCCTGCTAAAGCTATAAAAATATTTTAATCACAAAATAAAATAATCAAATAGTTATAGCTGAGGTTTTATCATAAAATCAGAAGAAGGAAGCGTGGTTATATCGACACAATAATCGGTAGGCGTCGAAACTAATCTAACCTACATAAACATTGTTTTAGTAGGTATCAAAATAGTTATTACAAAATGAATTAGCTGGGTTAGGTTACATACATTAACGACCTTTGTGGCGCAGTGAGGTGATGTCTGCCTGTGACGCAAGAAGTCACTGATTCGATTCCCACCTCGGACCAAATTTATATTTCTACGATGTGCATATTTTGTGCATGGGTGTAATGTCGCTCAGGATGATTTTTATCTCTAAAAGTACATTTCTTTGTACCTCTAAACAAGCTTTTCTCAGTTTGGAGCTACACTATGGTGTGTGAATGGTCCAGCAATATTTTAATAATAATATTGAAACCCTGCATGGGCTCTATTACCTACTTATTTCGCCAGTATGATAGCAAATTACATTATTTGATCGAAAACAAGCACCCTATATGCTGTAGGTATATATAACCTTAATCATCTGGATATATCAGTCCACTGCTGGATATTGGCCTCCCAATAAAATATTTATTCTTAGAGTTGGGACGTACATGTACAATCTATTATATAGTATACGTATTTCCTTTTATCTTTTAGAGTTTGCAACCGCTACCTTCGGGTCAAAGATAATAACAACTCGCTCTAAGATTGCTCATTAGACACGAAGGATCAATCCTCTGGCTTCCTATAGGAGCTGTGGGACCTATTTTAACTATGTACAGCACTTTACATGCAGCTTTTAATGGTGTAAATATTCGTAGCGTTGTTTACGATGGGTGAACGTAAATCGCAGAATATAACAATGAGTGCAAGGCGACACATTTAGCTCATCTGTCAGGGCCTATCGTGACGTCGGAAACGACCTTTCTCGGTTACGATCGGTTTACGATCTAGCAATTGTGAAAATACGCGATCTGAAAGCTTCCGCGAGCTTCATAATTATAAATCTTTACTATGTAAATCTGTCACTCTATACAAACTTTAGAATTTAACTTTTAAATATGAAAACCCGGAGAGGCTCGATGTCCCACTGCACAGACCTACGGTCGTGCGTGACTGACAGGGGAGTCCAGAATGTAATAATCATCTATATTGTTCTGTCATGTCCAGTCTATCCCAAAGATTGCCTGAAAGAGATGACTTAAAGCAATATGGCCGCCTTTTATACTTAATTTTATGCAGTATTGTACCTACTGTTTGTATTATTATTTATTTTCTTTCTATGTGTAATAAAGTGATTTTAGAGTTTTATACTCTAAATAATCGATAGTAAAGACTAAAAAAAGCGTTTGTCAACAGTCATTCTTTGTCGTGTATGCTGTCTTAGCTGACGGACAGACAAACAAAATAAAAGACACCCACGCAAGTGGTGTGTTGACTGATAGCGTCAAACAAAATAGTCAAACCATTAGAAATTTATTTCTCTACGCATTTCAGACGGGGCGGCGTGGTGTAAATTACGTTTCCGTTAGTTTTGTATTCTGAGAAACGAAACACAGGTAGAAACTTTAAATAATATTTAAATTTTCTCGTGTAAGCTATGAAATACATATACATATGAATTGTTGACAGGTATTTTAAAGTGAATTATTATAAGAACCGGAAGTCAGTTCTCATTAAAAGAAATAGGATATTTCATCTTAGATATTAATATATTATTATAGGTAGGTGAATAAGATCTTTCAGAATCTTCGTATTAAAAAACAACGCAGAAACTAATAGATTATAAATTTTACGATACTTTATTCAATTAACATTAAGATAACTAAATCACTTCGTAATATATGCCCCTCTAAGACGTACGTAAAACTCATCGTTAACCGCGTGTTATCCATATCCCTTAAGGAAGTGGCTAGGCATTGTTGTGGTAAATGTTATTGATAATTATTTTTGTTGTGTTTGCAATGTGTTTTTTGCCGTGTTTAATTTATAAAGAAATGATCTCTTATGGGAGGGGAGTAACATAGTCACTGTGTGACAAAACTCCATTATAATAAATAAAGATAAAAAAAAACTCATCGTAGCTCCTCTAAGTCGTACGTACTACACATCGTAGACCCTCTATATCGTAGCTTTTCTACGTAGTACGTACTATCGTAGCTCTTCTACATCGTAAGTTCTACACATCGTAGTCCCTCTACGTCGTAGCACAATACACATCGTAGTTCCTCTACGTCGTAGGTTCTACACACAGTAGCCTCTCTACATCGTAAGTTCTACACATCGTATTCCCTCTACGTCGTAGCACAATACACATCGTAGCTCTTCTACGTCGCAGGTTCTACACATCGTAGCCCCTCTACGTCGTAGGTTTTACACATCGTAGCCCCTCTACATCGTAATTTCTAAACAACGTAGTCCCTCTACGTCGTAGCACAATACACATCGTAGTTCCTCTACGTCGTAGGTTCTACACATCGTAGCTCCTCTACGTCGTAGGTTCTACACATCGTAGCCCCTCTACTTCGTAGGTACTACACATCTTGAGCCCTTTACGACGTAACTATTAAACATATGCCCTCTACGTCGTAAGTAAAAAGTACATATCGTAGCCTCTCGACCCATGCGTGTATCTTACGCCGCGTAAACGTGTAAAATGCTAGCCCAGCCAGAATGCATTTGCAGAAACGGGCCGGTGCCGTAAGCAAAGTATCAAACGCAATATACACCCGCGACTTCTTGGCCCTATTACGCGTGGCGAAACGACGTACGCGCCGCCGAAAATTTGTAAGTAGTGCTATGCAAACTCGCAACGCGATGTAAATGAGCCGCGTGTTTTCGTCTTTTTAATGCATTGTACCCTGTTTAAAATCACACCATAGGTACCTTTAATGTAATTTAACTTGTGGTTGTGCAGGATCTATTTTTGGGTCTGTGAACGCATCAACAGGACATCGCAATACCCAGTGCTTGACTATTATAGTACAGTGACAACAGATATTTTTACAAACCGGCCAAATGCGAGTCTACTCGCACACGGAAGGTTCCGTAACATCGAATAAAACTATTTCGCAAAAGAAATCATACAAACCGATTTCTTTGATAGACACTTATGAAATTGTCAACGTAGACAGAAACTAGTTTCAGATAAATAAAATAAATAAATAATGCTGGAGAATCCACAGCATTATCTATCTCCAAGCAACGCTCTAGAGCTTGTGTATAAAACTACTGAACATAGACAATATTATTATTATATGTTTTTATTACCTACGTATTGAAAAGTCCTACCTCTACAAATATCTAAAATTTTAACAAATATTTGTCTCGAGATGATATTTTATTTTCACGGATTTTCGCTCACTGTGCCACAGAGATCGTCAATTACCTAATCTAATATAAAGGGTCCGCCAAATAACTTTTTTTGAAAATGCTATAAAAAAAAAACTACTGAATATTTTCTCAAATTTCTTTTTTATTTGAAAGTACATTAATAATGGAAAATAATTTCATTCAAATGGCTGCCTCGGCTGGCCATGCAGTAGCCTGCACGATCGGTCCAATTTTTAAGCACATTATCGATTGTGTGCAGCTGTATTTCACCAATGGCTTCACGAATATCGTCTTTTAAAGCGTCAATTGTGTCTGGCTTGTCGGCGTAACACTTATCTTTGACGGCACCCCACAAATAACAGTCCAACAGTGTCAAATCGCAGCTCCGAGGTGGCCAAACGACATCAGCATCTTCGGCGGAGTGGCATGTAGCGCCGTCCTGTTGAAACCAAATGTTGCCAATATCCTCCTCTTCAATTTTTGTGAACAAAAATTCGTTCAATAAATCCCGATAATGAACGCCATTGACTGAAACGGCCACAGAAAAATGGGCCAATTATGCCTCTGGATTGATCGATGATTTTCAAAGTAATGTCGCAATATTTCCCAGCGTTGTTTAAGCGTATACACAACCATAATCGTTCAGCGGAAGGATAAAACTAATTATCTGTCAAATCAGAAATGAGCTAAGTGTTACCATTCACGAAATAAGCACTAGTTGAAAAAAAAAAGTTATTTGGCGGACCCTTTATAACAAAAAATCTAAAATTTTCTTATTAACTAATTTTTTTATGAATGATTAAAACGAAACAATTAATAAAAAATACTACATCAATGCGGACTTAAAAATACCTAGATATTTATAGAATCAAACATGGTATAAAGTTTGTACAATATAGATAATGCACTCATGTCTCACTCACGTGAATTAAATCGTGAGTAGGTCACCTTTTTTAATATCATCAAATCGAAAATTGAATAATCAGCACATCCCCAGACAAATAATGAGCAGCAGAATACGATTTGCCATTAACGTGTGGTCACTGCACCAACAATAGCTCTGTAAATATCCCACTTGCACAATATCAATCAATTGAACACATTTCCAGGCTATAAATAGAATCCCGGGCCACTGCCGAGCCCCCATCTTGCACTCCCTGGACAAAGATCTGAGGGGAAGAGGGTACTAAGTAATCCCCAGGTATCTTTCCTTGAAGGTTTGCGTCCAGAGTTTACTGAACTAATTGTATAAATATTATATACTTCTTCAGTTTGACGACCACTATACGACGCAGGAGGTTGCGGGTTCTATTCCCACCTTGCGGCCTTGGGACAAATGTTTGTAATTTGTTTCGGTGTTCTGGGTGTTTTTTATTATAATAACTAGCGACCCGGCTTTGCACAGTTATTATACGTATAAACCTTGCTCTTGAATCACTCTATCTATTAAAAAAAACGCATCAAAATCCGTTGTAGTTTTAAAGATTTAAGCATTCAAAGGGACATAGGGATATAGGGACATAGGAACAGAAAAAGCGACTCTGTTTTATACTACGTAGTGATATCTATCTATGAAATGTTTTGTATGAAGTATATCAGTAGTACCTAGTACCTATAAGCTCTGCTTAGCTTGGGGCTAGATGTGTGGATCGTCCAGCATTACTTATTTATTTAGTACTCTTAAAAATTTTATATGTTTACTGAAACCATTTTAATTCACTAAATCAGGCATTGAAAACGTTAAACTATTTTTTTTCTACATTTAACAAATTCATGTAGAAAATAAAAAAATATAAAGCTTTACTGCAAAGTTTCAGCGATGCCGCATTATGGAAACTATTTTAGTTTATGTTTATTTTAAGATTTTAAGGTACTTCTTATTTCTAAAATAAAAATATTTGAATCTGACTACATTTTCATGAAAAAGTTGTAAAATTTCTTACTTTTTATTACAATGCCTGTCACTAATGTGAAACTTAATCCGGTTGGTAGTAAAATCAAAGCCATATTTATTTCAAATTCATTTTGCTGAATTTTAGGTTCCATTTTTAGTTCCTAGGACATTCTGCGCAGGACCTTTAGTCTATGCCTCGTTCTAGATACTGCGATTGTGAGCTAAATAGGAAACATCTTGACTATCACGTACCTATTCATGCACTCACAAGTCACAAGTCACGAGTCACAATTTCACAATTAACTCCGTGTAGGTATCCCAACCATCGCCCACATCACAGTATCTAGGTGGGTTATCTTACGTTTGTTGCATTTAGGACTCAAACTAATGTGCTACTAATCGCTGATAGTAGATTTGAAAAAATCAGCTCAAATAAAACAAATGAGGATTGCAAAGAGGTTCATTTATTCAGTATTGTAATATAAATAGTATTATTTGAATATTATTTATATTACCCCTAAAATATTATGTAGTATATGTTAATTTCGGAATTGAAGACGGTTCAACGTATTAAAATCTATGACTAGTTTGCGAAAACGTGATGAAAACAATTTGGTATGAAAAACGATAGCGGCGCCAAGCGGTCTACAACGGTACTATTTATCTGAAATTCAGCAGCGCGTTTTCAGTGGGCGGTTTAGTTTTCTACTTACTAACGCGGTTGTCTATAAAATAATGAGATGGCGCTTTACGTACTTTGTTTGATGGATGCATGGAAACTTATTGGGTAACTTTTCTTGAGAAGATTTTCAAATGGTTCAATTATCTTTAAGTTTTATCTTTACCTGTTAAACATAGATCTCAGAAGTTCCAACGAAAGGGAAAAGAAATAAGATTGCGGTCAAACGAAGGTCTATTGTTGGAAACTTTTAATTCTAAGGTTGGAAAAATAAATTCTTTCAACAGAAATCGAAATATTGTACAAAAAAGGTTCTTCCTCTAAAAAGTTTCTTTTCCATTGACAAATACAACGTCAAGAAAAGTCAGAGTGCTTTTTTACTTGAATTTACACACGAAATCAAAATAAAATCAATGTTGTCAAAAAACTATTTCAATTCATGAAACAATGTTGATATTTACCTTTGCGGGTCTTCGTATAGCCGCTGCCTCAGTGACCTTCACCAGAAACCTGGCCAAGGAGGCCACGGACCCCGTTCAGAAGCTGTTCCTCAAGATGATCAGAGAATACAAACAGAAAAGCTCTGGAGGAGCGCTCGTGGAACCCACTCCAGAAATTACGAAAGAGCTACAGAAAGATATGGATAAGCTGTTACGACAGCACGGTGGTGCTCCCGGCGATGACATGACCAGTTTCCCCAAGTTTGACTTCAAAGAACCCGTCCTGGATCCCATTGATGAAAAACCAAAAGAGACGAAGGCACCAGCGAAAGGGAAAAAATGAAGCTGATTCCAGTCAGTCTCTGCGAATGTTTGTTTAGAGTCTAAGAGGTTAGATCGTTGTTAGAATTAAAGTGTCGTTCACCACATTTCACTTATTTTCTTCAACTAATTGTCATTACGTTCGTTCAGTTGACAAGTCTCGGGGCACCTTAGGAAGTGGCAATTAGAGACGACCTAATTAGCTGCAATTAGAGCTCTCCACTTATTGCTTCGATACATGCCGTGTTGTCCGCCTGTATCCGTATTGGTACTATACTGATATTTGACGACCGATGTGGCGCGGTCGGCGAAGGTCCGCCTGCAAGGTTGCGGGTTCGATTCCCGCCTCGGAACAAATTTGTTCACGATCTGCAGAAATTTGTTGCGTTGGTCTGGGTGTGTTCTATGTATATTAAAAAATATCTATCTATGAATATAATGTATTGAATATATCAATTATCTAGTACCCATAACACAAGCTTTGAGTAGCTTACTTTGGGGCTAGATGGTGCTGTGTGGATTGTCCAACATATTTAATATTTAATAATATTCCTACGAACCTTTAGTTATTAACATTTCATTGCTACGAACAAACCAAAATATGGCAATTTTGATACTTATAGATACCACCATGAATAGCATCTTCAATGAAGACGTATTTCGGCGATCTTTCTATCCCTATCGAAACCACTAAAAAGTTATACAATATAAGTAATTGAGATAGAATAATATAAGATCAGTTTCAGTTGATTGGTAGGTATAGTTAGTTAGAGTGGAAAGACAGGAAATAAAAAATTAATTGACATTCTTTTCACTATTTTTGGAAGAGCTAACAAACTCTTTAGAATATCCAACAAAAACCCTCCTGATTAATTTTAAGGCTACAACAGTATAAATATCTAATACTAGATGCCTTACAATTCAATCAAATATAACCTCTCAGAAATACTGTATCCCACTTAACTGCGCACTCCCTAACCATACGGCTTCCCTCGGCGATCCCTCACTGCACTCCCGTATCTCCAGACTGGTGGACGCGTCTGTACCTTACGTTCCACTACCTTTTTAACTTGCCTGTACCCACTGGTACAGTTGTGTGAAATGGCTGAGACAGACGAGAAAGGAGTTCATGTGAGTTTATTTTCGTAGTTTATTGATTTGTTTGGTACATACATAAGTCTGAAAACTTAATGCTATTTTGAGTGTGACTGCACCTGCGTCCTTCGTATTTGGATACGAAATAAGAAAACCCTATGATAACCAAAATAATAAAGTTTTCAATAAATCAGTCAATCAATAACGTCTGTTACTCTAAGCTTACAAAATAAGCACTTAGGCAAATCAACTACCTATACATAATTATCAAAATAACATAAGAAATAAAGTTTTAACTGATTTTCTCTTTGCTTCAATCTTTTGTCCACAAGTAAAATAAACGAAAAATAAGCCACTAGCATATGTGTATAACTTTATGTGTTTAGTACATGTTTGTTTAAAAAAATATTATAAATACTATTGTCGGTATGGAACTGAACGACATCTAGCCAAGCATCAATGTCATTGATGTATGTTATGTTGATCATTTATGGAGTAAAATGTCCTCATAACAAGATTTTATATTAGAATACATTAAACACATAACTTTTCAAAAAATCGTAATTCGTTTAAAAGACTTTCGGCCGAATACTCAAACGCATCTCAGCTCATCAACTTGGCTGAGTTCTTCTTAAATCTGACGACGTCTTAAATTATAATGGTATACTCAAACGCTACTTATCAATAGTGAGATCGCGTTTACGTAAGCACGTCTCAGGTCCGTTTTATAGGGCAACAATTTAGCGAAAATTAAATATCATTTTTTTATTCATGGACAGGCTATAGCTTTTTGGGACTTTTTTCATAAACTTTGGTACAAAAACGTTTCATTGTATGGAGAAATGTCATTAAATTGTAAATAATTTTCAAAATGAAAGTAACGAAACGTAAGTACATTTGTCAGTTCAGTCCAGTCATTACAAAATAAACAACAACAAAGTGAGATTTACATAAAGTTTTGATTATATTTTATGTATATTAGAAATACGATGCAATGGACAACTTAAATAAAACAGAAAACGCGTCAAGTTTTTCTTCAATGTGATGTCTAACCAAATCTTTCTCGCCTGAAGATAGTGAAGACAGAGAAGTTACAGACATTGCAGTCTCATCTTTTCCCAATAATTTTATTGATTAACTTCTGAAAAATACAAACTAAAAGCATACTTTAAAGAAAAATATACGATAATATTACATACTTTTATATTCATATTATATGCACCTGCGGTTCTATGGTGGAGGCCGATGGCCATGATCTGAACGACATAGTTCGTAGAGCTTTTCTATCGGCGAATGTGAAATAAATAAACGTAATACCATTTATATTGTTTTATTTAAATTTACCTTGACTAATTAAAATAAGTGCTTATCATATTTCTAACTTAGAAGTAGTCATGCGCTGGTTCAACATCATCCTCAAACAAGTCTTGTCTAGACAAGGCTATGTTGTGAAGAATGGGCGGGACAATCTCCAACATAACCTGTAGCCCAATTTGTAAGCATGGGAACCTCCGTTTTATTATTCCAAAGAGCGTTTTAACAGGGTTCCGTGTGGCAATCTGGGCCCAATATGCTTTTCAGCTTGGTGACACGGAGTTTAGAATAGGAGTTATAGTCTTTTTCACGTAGGAAGCGTTCCCTGACAGATGGAATGCGTTTCATTTCAATTGACTAGGATTTTGGCAAATTGAAATTTCGAAAATTCAAACAATTTTTATTTCATTTCAAACATATGAATTAAGCTATAAAAGTATAGCACGACACACAAATTATCCAAAAATAAATTTATTTTAGCCTCCACGCGTAATATAAAATAGAAATCAATAATTTTATGAAATCCGAGGCAATTTGTTTTGCGTAGAACAGAACGTAATAGAGTCGAGGCAAACAAATATTATTCTAGCAAATCTATAAATCGATTCTCGCAAATTAAAATCGTAACTTTCAACATCATCATTTTAAAATTTTATCACGGAAGTACATACCTATGATTATTGTTGATTATTTGTTATTGATTTTCAATTACCTACCTATCTGCTGATATTATTACCGTCCTATTTCTAGGTTATGACGCATTACCTATTGGAAATGTAGATTTTTACTATTGTTTTTATTTATATAGACTTAATTTAATGTTTTAGTTTGTTAAAGTCATTTAAAATTAATGAAAATGTTTTACGAATAATCGATTTTCGTTACTAAATCAAGTAAAAAATCGAATCAAATTTTTACGATTACACTTAGCTCATTTCTATAATTGTCAAACTGAAACGTCACCGAACGCTTCCTAGGTGAAAAATACTATAGTAGGAAAAATCGTAGAGCAATCAAGAATTAGTCCACTGCTTGTATCGCGTGATTCCTGGTTGTAAGAGGTTGCATGTGGCGGATTAGTTACACAAATGCTTCACAGTATCTTTCCTCAAACGAAACCGAGCTTTGAATTGGGCCTCATCATAGGCGCTAAACTCCTCAAAAGCGTTAAATTTTTCAACATTCCTTCGCCGATTCCGCTAATCTTCACCGTCCGAAAACGAAGAAAGTGAAGATACGTACATTATTACTATAATAACTTTAAAAATTTAACTAGTAAACAAAGCTAGGAACGTCCTGGCAATGTAAGATTGGTCACGAGCATTCTCAGATTTGAGCGCGAGCTTATAGATCTGAGACGTCGTCAAACAGCTGAGAAGTCTATGTGAATACCAAATTTACTGTAAGTCGTCGTTATATCAGAGTTTGGGATGATCTCAAATGCAGCGTGCTTAAATTTTAGGATTGACGTTTGAGAATACGATTTTGAAGTAGGTATAACGACGTCTCAAACAGCTGAGACGGTCTCAAATATGTAAGATGCGTTTGAGTATTCGGGCGTTTGACTTACCTTTTTTATGACTATGATGAAATTCTAGTTCCAGCTCTTTATCTTGCTAGGAAACCTAGGTACTTATACAATTATGCATTTACAGTACAATCATTCCTATCCCACGCTTTTCCTTCACCTCCCTTGACACGACACTTATTAGATTGAAAATCTACTATTTTTAGACATGAGTGTAGGCACTTAACCTTAAGTATATATTTTTAGAACCACCGAGTCTATTAGAAACCTAAATTTAATTATTGTTTTCTAGTAAACTAGGTCAGCGAATATAACGATCCATTCATATATTATGCGAAAACAACATACATTGTATCCGAATTAGTGCGTATAGCTATAACATTACATTTACATTCCCCGCTCCAGATTCTCAAAGCCACCCAAGATAAACATCAAACTTTTTGAATTAAAATAGTTGATGAACTGATCCTAAAATGAAAAAAGTTTTTGTAAAGAACATTTATGCGAAAACCTGTATGGAACAAAACGTAAGAAGCTTTTTATATTGATAAAATTCCGAGGCTTACAAGTCAATTGGGCTCTAGTCTCCGACCTAAACTGTTTATTGTAGACCTCTGACCTTTCTATCCAATCTGTCTGAATGTGTTTGACGTGGGTAAAAGTTTGTACGAACTATTTGCTTACGTTTTATTTGGGGTTCCCCTAAAATGTTTTATTTTCAGAACATTTTGCTTGAAGTTTATTTAGGACGCAACCGCACGGGTGTACTTAGAAATCATAAAATAAAGCAACCATATTCTGATTACTTATTCTAAAGTAAACACTAAAGTATTACCAGTATATTTACCTACATCTATTCTACTTTAACTTATCATATACCTAAATTAAATACATATTTTTATTTGTAAAATACATTGTTTTTTATGTCCAGTCCATCCCAATGTTGCCTGGAAGAGCTTATTCTATTGTATGCAGAACTTAGAACTTATAATAGAATATTGATTTATTTGTAAATATATCTTAACGTATTACAGAAATATTGCACCATTGAACTAATGTTATTAAAGCACCAATATGCTCCTTACGCCAGCCGTCTCGATTCCATCGACGGTAAAAAACATTTAGATTTAATATTGAACGTGAAGGTAATTGTACCGTTGTTACTCCGAAAAGAGCTCTATAATTTATAAATTTTATAGATATTAATCGTACAACGAAATCAATTAGAAGAAAAAGCATTCAATTCGACGATTGCACGTATCTTTTGAGGTTATAAAGTATGAAAATGTAAGCTTTAAATCAAATATAAACACACGTTCATAGAAAGTACCTACCTACAAATTTCAATTTTACGTGAAACAACTCTAGTCGCTACATACAATGTACAATATATTATAATTTATTAATTAAACAACACAATATAAACTAAATACCCATTATATACTACTTAAAAGCTACTAAAGGCTTCCAACTCAGCATATGTTGTGATAGCTATAGATTTTAGCTACCACACGCTGATCTTCCGTCTGAACGCCACAGCATCCTGTCTTCAATAGCGAATATAAAAGGTTTACGATGTTTTCTGTTATCCAGCGAGACCAACAAGATCGACGGCTTAAAAGCCTCTACGGAGATATTGCTTATGTCAGCCAGGATATCCCCTCAGCACCTTTAGTAAACAGCATTACGGGATCTTTGTTTTTATAAAAAAATCATTGCGTTTTGTAAAGATGAATCGGCACTCATAGAATCACATCTCTATTCCGGCACCTTTTAGGCTTACCTTTACCTTTCAGATGACAGGTTTGTTAGTCAATAATAGGAAATATCTGTTTCACACTCGGCTTAAAGATTTTACTTCTCAAAGAACACAACACAAAGCAGTTCACTTAAATGAGAAACAGAAAGTTTTACTTATACAATTTAATTATAAATGTACTTAAGTAGGTTTCTACGTAAGATTACATCAGCACGTTATATTTTACCTAAACTAACTTAATGTGTGTTATTTATTATGATAACAAATACTAAAATAAACTAACAAATGATAGGTATAGAAAACAACCCAGATAACAAAAGTAAGAATCAAATCCATGGTAGTCTGAGCCATTTGATAGGTATTATTCCCCTGCATGCAGAATAAGCCACTGATCCATGTAGATTATCTTTCATAAGTTACGTGCTATTCACCAAAATTCGACCTAACTTAAATAAATCTGATAAATTAGATAAAGTACTCGTTACATTAATTATTCTGGTAAGCTACACATCGTAAGTTAAGTCACAGTAAGTATATCTTGATCACTATCAAGACTTATTTAATGGACTATTAATGGACTACCAACAGTCTGGGTAGTGGTTATGATGACCGGAAATCCTAATTTTTACTAATAATAAAGGGGAGAGTTTGTATTCGAATGCATGGAAGGATGTTTGTTACTCTTTCATGCAAAAACTACTGAACGGAACAGGCTGAAATTTGGAAGAGACGTAGTTCAAGCCCTGGAATAACACATAGGTTACTTTTCATCCCCTAAGTCAGTTGCAGATCCCATATACTAGTATCAATAAATCCGTTCAAGATTGGGCAGATACTAGTATGTTGTGTAGTATGTGTATGTGTGAAACATCGATGTAGATCTCTATATTACTACATAGTATAAAACAAAGTCGCTTTCTCTGTCCCTATGTCCCTATATCCCTATGTCCCTTTGAACGCTAAAATCTTTAAAACCACGCAATGGATTTTGATGCGGTTTTTTTTAATAGATAGAGTGATTCAAGAAGAAAGGTTTATACGTATAATAAAACCGTGTGAAGCTGGGGCGGGTCGCTAGTCAAAGATAAAACAAAAGAATTACGTCTGGCAATCGGAAGCCTCACCATAATAGGTATGAGGAGACACCCTCAAACCCAGTTATCACCTAAACTAATTACAGGGATATTCGATCCCGCATCGTGCCTGCGGTCACGTCGGCTGATCCATGACAGCCTTGGACATTAATCTTATACTGAATACAAGAACCCTTGGGGATAATGTCTTGACTGATAAACAAGCTGAAAGTCACACCGCGACAGTTATCTCATAGATGTACTACGTATCTGTTGAATGGAAATTCGTGCTTGAATTCTTTGAAACTTTTCGATGACAGCAACCTAAGGTATTTTCAACCAATTTCTAAAAAAGAGTTCTCAATTCGAATGTATTTTATTTATGTGTTACCTCAGAGCGAAACGATTTTCTTTTCTATTTTATTATTTGAATGCAGATTCTTCTCATATGGTCCCATATACATTTTATCAAGAGCTGACCAGTTTTTTGATATACATAAAATAAATGTGTTATTTATCCTTAATAATTTGTATTTTATTGACTTCGACGTCATTGATGATGGTCTCAGTCTAAGTATAAATAATTTCAGGTTTTTATGGTTTTTAAACACGCTTTTAACTTAACTTCTCTTAACTCTTCTTAACTTCTAGCTTAAAAAATTTTGAATCTCAATATATTTTCAATTGTTATTCGATTATACGTTTTTCGCTTTTTTATAGAGAATGATCCTGAAAAGTTCCGAGAGGTTAGCGAATAAATGACCCGGAAAATAAAAAAAAAACTATATTCACATTAACATGAATATGAAGTAATTTTTAGTCATCCTATAAAACATCGCACTGTCCAAATTATTGCTACCAAATTTTATTTTTTAATTCGACAACGAGCTCAATCTTTCGTATCAAATAAGTACTTACATAAGTTTATTTTATAAGAGCAATATACCGAAAAAAAAACAATTTGGCAAATGAACAATTCCCTTTTTATATCACGTGCGTGGTTATTTGTACACAAAGTGTATTTTCAGCTTCGTCAGAAAGTAAATCGTCAGGTCGACTTATTTTGCGAAGCTAAAAAATGTTTTGAATGATGGAGGCGATGACCGAATAATAACCATAAACGTAAATATTTGGATTTTGAGGTGAAGCTCGCGATTTGTTTTAGAGAAAAAGTTGTAGAAAAGTATTTTTAAGTATTAAGCTTTGCTTAGCTTGGGGCTAGATGCTGTGTGGATATCCAGGATGATTTAATTATTATTTTTTCATTACTCATACTCGGAAAGTAGGTCTGAAGTTGCCTGAAGAGCGGGTTGAAGTGATATTTTTCAGCCCAAGGGATAATCGTTTTCAACTGACAGCTATCACGTTACTATTGAACCATGAGAATGGCAGAATTATTTTAAAAAAAGGTTTGTGTTACTCTATTCGCGACAATTCACTGAATTCAAAAAATACGAAAGACAAGGCAGTATGGTTTTATGGTTTTCGACTGTCCTAGATGGACTAATAAATTAAAAAAATAGCGGCAATTATTTGTTTTCTCATGTTTTTGTTTATGTTTATTTATTTTATTTGAAAAACAAACAGTTGTACAAACAATAATAAAAATAATTCTTAACCTTTAAAATGTCCTCCTGTCCTTGTATTCGTAATGAAAAGCAGTGTTTACTAACTATTACATATATATAAACCCCGTCTCGGGACTAAATAAGTTACTTTCAACCCTTGGGTAATAATGTACTATTTCTTGTTATTCTTTGGGTAAGTGATTATTTTACCTACATATTTCTACAAAAAAATACCGTTTGTTTTGTTGCTGACATCTACCAAAAACGTATTTTTTATTTTTTTCTGACATCAGACGACTGAATTTTGTCAGTCAAGTAAGCGTTGTTTGCATATATGTGACACTAAATCACTCTATCACATCGTCACACTAAAACTATACAATCCAAAAGAAATAACATCGTATGTGTCTGAGAGACCGTGAGTAGCTAAGGGTTAAGAAGCCTCATTAGCGCAAAATATTTGCGTCACGTTCCATACGCAGTTAGAGAAATGCTCGATTTTTTCACCAAAATACATAGTGTTTTTTATTATCATCTCATATCATAATAATATACTATAGGTACCTAAATACATTATACAAAAATACTATATATAACTTACTAAAACTAAACACGAAAACAGAAAAAATATTATGTTACACACAATAATACAATACTGAGATAAGTACCGATATACCTAAATAAATAAATAGTAGTAACCAATGTTTACTTTTCTCACAGGAAACCTTCTTAGTACGAGCTCAATATTAATTTTGCATACAACATGACAATGTTGTTGCAATGCAAGCCCTACCTTATTCCACTCAGAGAAGATAAATCAATTAGGTTTCCACTCGGAACCACTTGTCTGAAGCTCTATGGATTCTCTCGAAGCACTTCCCTTGAAGCCCTTCAATTTACCAGATAGATTTGTTACTGATTGATCATCTGATTGTTTCATATTCCATTGAAAAAAAAAACGTGGAACGAGTTGCAGAATGAAAATATACTTAATTTTCAGTTGGTATGTAGGATGAGTTGACGAATTACGCGGATTATGAAAAAATAATTTTAATTTTTTTTATCTACGTTTCTTATAACTTTTTTATAAATCGTTCAAAGAAAATGACTTGTGTTAAAGTAAAAAAACATTATAAGGGACCACATCAAATAAAAAAAACACATTAAAATAAGATCACCTAGAAAAAAGTTCCGAAGGAAGTAACTCAAAAAATACTTGTTACTTGAAACTATTTCAAAATTTCATTTCGTTTTACTTGCATTATACATCATACATTCATTCATAGAGATATATCTATTTGTTGTTTAATTTCATGAACTTGGTAAAAATACACAAAAACCTTTTGTTTTTTTTAACTTTACATTTGAAGTTAGGGTCCCATACTATTAGTAAAAAAACAAACGATGGTTTGTTTTTGCAATGTTTGAACATAAGATCTCAAATTGCCTGGAGTTCCTTCAATAGCTTTATTATAAGATTCTGGAGTTAGCACTGACCTAGAACTGAGCTCGGTCCATAAACGTTTCTAAAAACAGCTGCACCAAACTAAATTATTTCAAACTATTCTTCTAGCTAGCCGAATATCTAGTATGTTTGGGGTGTGGGTGTAGTGGTTTTGTATTGCTAACTCATTCTAAAGCCAACAAGTTTGAGAGCAAAGAAGACAAGTGATTGGCAGGTTTCTTAAACCAGAAGCTAATATTTTTGTTAGGAATTATACATACCAGCCAAGATATATATATAAATTAACAATATCAAAATAGCTTCAGCTCTCGATTAAACTCACGTCTTTGAAAAATATGACGGTTATGTTCGGTGTGGAAGAGTTTCAATTAGACAATCAGACTGCATTTTTTATCTGCCTCAGAACTTTTTGTAGGCGATTTTGATGATTCCTTTTTTAATTTGAAACCTGGAGCTTTTCATATGAATTAGATCAAGAGTGAAATCTCTTGATCTAATTTATATGAAAAGCACCAGTTATTTAATAGACTTCAAATACTTACATTAAGCGCTCATTTTTGCTTCAAAGAATTTGAATTCAGTTTATAGTTTATTACACAAATTACTTTTTAAATGTTTGTGTTTATCCATTAAAAACAAACTAAGGCCTACCACCACTCTTTAATTGCTAAATAAAGATTGAGTATTGGAACTCTATAAGCGTATCAGATGAGATGCAGAAATGCTTTCAAACAGTAAGATCCTTGAGTGGATAAAAATAGTACTTGTTCTCAATGAGAACTTCTCATACTTACGATTGTCCTGAGAGAGAAAATAAATAATGGTAGGCCATCTTTGACTTTCAAGTTGCAGTTCTATTTTCTACTAGTTCTTTTCTTTACATTGTTTTTTTATTATTTTAAGCCCTCTTTTAATTTAAATAAATAGGTAGGTACCTACCTGTCACAAAAACTGTCTTCCAATTAATTATCGTATTGAGAAGTAGCGGTCATAAAAGTTATCTTTCAGCATATTAATATATTATTTACCATCTCACAAATCATCTTATATTACAAAAACAAAAAAGATTTTCGCGTAAAGCGATTTATTCCAGGCAACCAAAGATTAGAAGAGAAGATCATGAGATGTCGTACGATGTCGCAGTAGGTATGTAGTAAATATAGTACTCGAGTAAAAGATGTTATAGTTTTTATCTGAATAAAACAAAAACATAAAAATGCTTTCAATGAAATGAACGAACAGTATAATTTCTTTAAGGCGCAAACAGTAGCTGAATGGTCATTTTTGGAGGCTATCTACTCATAGAGGAGTCAACTTTATGAGCTGAAAAAAATATATGACTTTAATTGACATTTTATCTATAAATGGAACGTACAAAAATGTTCTACGTGTTCATTTTCCCTGTGAAAAAAAATCACAAAGTTCAGCTGTTTCGGACTTTAAATTTGTATCTACTTCTAAACGACTTAGAATTTTGTACTTTTTTTTTCACCTAAATGTCGGCAAGAACTTTGTCTTCAATTGGTACGTACGATTTTGCGATGCGACGGTTTTTCACCTTGTAAATATTATTTTTCTAGTTTTCCGTAGGATTAGTGGGCGTAAGTGGTCGCGCGGGCGACGGGCGGCAGTGCCTCGCTGGCTGTTGTACGGGGAGGTTGTGCTTGTCTGCCTAGTGCTCGCACACCTTACTCGTCGAATTTATGTTTTTAATAATTGATTTTATTTGTTCTAAGTTGTGCGCGCATGGACGCTTTGGACGACCCATGTGGCGCGGTGGGCGAAGGTCCGCCTGCGACGCAGGAGGTTGCGGGTTCGATTCCCGCCTCGGAACAAATTTGTGCACGATCTGTAGGAATTTGTTTCGTTGGTCTGGGTGTTTAATATGTATACTAAAAAAATATATCTATCTATGTATATATTGTATTAAAAATATATTAGTTATCTAGTACCCATAACACAAGCTTTGAGTAGCTTACTTTGGGGCTAGATGGTGCTGTGTGGATTGTCCAGCATTATATTTATTTATTTATTTAGTTTAAATAGTTTGTAAAAATATAAGAAAACCGACTGTAGTACATAAGCTGTACATCACCTGTACATAAATATTTATTTTTATCGCGCAAGGACGCTTTTAGTG
Source organism: Eupithecia centaureata (assembly GCA_944547425.1). NCBI lineage: Eukaryota > Metazoa > Arthropoda > Insecta > Lepidoptera > Geometridae > Eupithecia > Eupithecia centaureata. Next base: position 2,076,278 of record OX155681.1, on the reverse strand, counting down.
CTAAGTTACTTTTATAATACCCTCGCCCTAAATATACTTTGACTGCTCAGTGTTGTTGTGTGTACGTGTAGGTGAATTATAAAGAAAATCAGTAAGCTCAAGAAGACCAGAGCTCTGAAAGCCCAAAAGTTGGTGGAAATAATGTAAGTATACCTAACTACTTCCTTCCTACCTACGTTTATTTTATTTCCCTAATTTTGTGCAATTGCTACTATTAGCAATATTAGATTTATCATGTATTTTTATAGGAGATCGAAGAAAAGGCTAATCCATCAGAAAGAAAATATTCAGACAATGGACGGTGAAAATGATGTCAAGTAAGAAACTACAAAGTTTATAATAGTATATTGGAAGTCTATGGTGTCCGCTTTCCATCGTCCAGCGTAGTACCAGGTAAAAATAAATGAACGAAGATGTAAGTAGGTATCTACCTAAATACCTACTTCTTATTTATCTACTACTCATTTATTACATATCTTATACTATTATTCATTTACAGATGTACAGTGACTGAGCAACTTGAAACTGAAGAGGAAATGCCAAGTATGCTAGAGGTAAAATATCCAGTACTTAGGACCTAGCTAATATTAGTAGTATGCTGTGATGTAATAAAATATGTAAGTATAACAATTATGTTCATGAATTTCATCAGAATTCTAGTATGGTACCTACACTTCGTGAAAAGGCAGCCGAGCAGACTGAAAGCTAATAAGTAAATACCTGTAGATACTTAGTCACAACGATTTATGTCTCTCCGAAGTGAGACACTAGTAGAGGATTCGATCCCGGTCTTTATTTTCAATCCCGGGATTTTGGGATTTGTGAAAGGCGATCCCGGGATCCGTAGACAGGTAAAATAAATCGAAGTTAGAAAATCAACTTTTATTTACTTTCAAAAACAAAGTAAAAATCAATTAAAACCACAATTACTTCTTTTTTCAAATAATTAATAATATAATATAATTTTTTTTTATTCTACTTTTTTACGGTAGATGATATAAAATACTAATTTAAATAACCACATAATGGTAACGTCATCAGCAGTGATCGGATATTCAGGCGTTTATTTACCTAAACTTTGAGTATTAGATAACCTTTATTAACAACGAAAATTACAAGCAAAGGAATAGAAAAATTACAACTAGTATTTACAATTGAAACCATTGAGCTAACTGCAGACGGTTGCAAACAGTCTAAAGGTAGCTCAATTGATCCATGTCAATACCAGTCGGAAGCGTCCCCAAGACACTGGCTGCATTACCACGCTGTATGGCAATGCTGATGCGCTGAGCCAGATATTCACCAGCTCTCGGGTCACGCGTCGCATCGACCAGACGCTCAGATAATTTTTTAAAAACCCGGAGAGCCTCGGTACCCCACGGACCTAGGGTCTCGAATCCAAGGGGAGCAAATGCGTAGGTTCTGTCGAGACCTGCATATTTGCGCCTCTTGAGATCCTCGGCCAAATCTGCCGCCGCACCAGCCCTAGTGGATGTCCTTGAAAGATGGGCAGGTGCAACTTTGAGTGACGACGGAAATCAGAAATCAATATCTTTATTTCTTTAGGCTTACAAAATAAGCACTTAGACAAGTCAAATTTAATACTATAGGTACATAATTATCAAAATAATATAAAAAGTAATGTGATAATTGATTTTCAGTTCGCCTCACTTTTTTGTCCACTAGTGGAGGAGGCGAAATAGAAACCACTAGCATGTGTATAACTTATGTGTCTAATACATGTTTGCCTTATAAATAATTCAATACTATTGTCGATGTGGAACTGAGCGACATCTGGCCAAGCACTAACGTCATTGATGTAATCATTTATGGAGTAAAGCCTTCTTGATAAGATTTAGTTTTATGTACTGTTTAAACCTACGAATAGAAAGTTCAGTTGCTTCAGATGGATGATTTGAGTTGGGATTTCTCTAACATTTGGTAACATGAATTTTATACATTTTGTTTTTTTAGCATTAAGTAAGAGGTTATTGGCGGTAAACCAATTTAGTATTTGTGAAAGCGAATTATTTACATCGTCATAATTATATTTATTTCTGTCTACTCTAAAAATTAGTGATGTATCATCAGCAAATAAGACTATATCACAAAGATCTTTTGCTAGAAAGGGGAGATCATATACGTTTACTAAAAATAAAAAGGGACCTAATATTGAACCTTGGGGTACGCCTAATTCAATATTTGAGCCCGTAGATCTTTCTTTACCAACATCTACTTTATGAACTCTATCAGATAAATATGATTTCATAAGATCCAGAGCCTTTTTCTTAATTTCTTTATGTTTTAATTTCTCAATTAATGTACTATGATCAACACAGTCAAAAGCCTTAGAAAGGTCACAGAATACACCAATAGCGTTTTTGGCTTTATCCCAGGCCTTCAATATATGCCTTAATAGAACTGTACCAGCATCCGTTGCCGATCTACCCTTGGAGAAGCCAAATTGGTTTTCATGAAAAAACCTATTAAGATTGAAGTGAGAGGTTAACTGGGTAAGAATATTTTTTTCAAAAACTTTACTCATTGCAGGAAGTATTGAAATCGGTCTGTAATTGGCCGGATCGGTGTGGCTACCAGATTTATAAAGAGGAACTAACTTACTATATTTCATGAGATCAGGAAAAATTCCTGCGTCGACACAGTTATTGAAAATATAGGTCAAACAAGGAGCCATTTCCTTAATAATTGAACTTAATACTTATGTGGATAAACCCCAGAGATCCTCAGTATTTTTAATGTTAATTGATTAAAAGGTTTTCACTACATAATCAGCATTTACATAACTAAAGTTAAAGCTCTCATTACATTTAGCAACTGAAGGTTCTAAAAATTTAACAGCCATTGATGCTGATGATTTTAGAGACTGGGTAACAACTTTAGGAATAGTAGAAAAGAATGCATCAAAAGCATTGGCAATATCTTTATCATGTATAAGAATTGAATTATTAATTTTTAACCTTATTTCCTTATAACGTGGCTTTGATTTACCTGTTTCGTTATTTATTAGTCTCCATGTTGCTTTTACTTTATTAGATGATTTTATTATAATATTCTTTAAAAACAGGCATTTTGCTGTGTTGCAGACTTTCTTAAATGTTTTAGAATAGTTGGTTACATACAATACAATAGAAACGCAGGATCAAGTAACATGATCCTGCGTTTCTAACTCGAAGTAACTCGAGAAGCATAAAGGTCATATAGTATATTCCTACTTCTATAAATACCCGGAGTGGCCCAATCAATAAACTCGACCCTTTCTCTCACTGTGCATGTTTTAAGTTTGAATACTTCACTGTGTTCCTTGTGTATTACATTCAAAAGTTTGGAAAATAATTCATTGGGGTCATCAGAACAAGGTATATTTGATACTGTTAGTTCCACTTTTCACTTTTTGTTATTTTTAAAGAACTTGGTATAATTTTAATTTTATAATTTATGATCATTACATTTACACGCCTAATTTTTTGTTATTTTAAAAAAAAAATCTCAATCCCGAAAATCCCGGGATTTGTAAAAAATAATCCAAACAATCCCGGGATTTGAAAATTAATCCCGAAATTTTTGGGATCGAAAATCGACCAGGATCCCGGGATCTCGTGATTCAGGATCGAATCCTTTAGACAGTAGGTACACCACTCATTTTACTCCGATCCGATCCAAGAATATTTAGGAACTGCGCTGCCTGCAGCTAAGTTCAAAAAAAGTTCACACTCAATCTCACATCGATAGAGTATGGATATGTGAATTCTGTAATAGTTTCTTACGTGAACGTGTACTTTCTGAAATGAAATGGGAATGGGGTTCGAAATGTAAAGGAAACTGGGTAACGGTACATCGCCTTTTTTGTCATCTTGTAGATATCGAGTTAGGTACTTGGTAAAAACAGATAGGATTACGATCCAAATTTACAATGCGATGCAAAATGTGCAGGTCAAAATTTTATGTCGATAACGATCCTCCATATATTGACTTGTAAATTTGTAATGTAATGTAAATAAATGAAATGTAGTAGGTAAATAGAGAATATAAAGACTTGTCTTAGTGCTTATTTTGTAAACCTAAACAAATAAAGATATTATTTACTAATTTTCGTAATTTTTTTGTCTTGTTCCATTATGCCCTTTCTCCTGTAGATCAGAAATTTATTGGATCAAATCATTCTACCCGAATTATGAGTACCTACCTATTCGTTGATATCCTACTAACATTCATTTTAGATAAGAGAAGTTTGTGTGAATGTTTGTTACCTTTACCCTGGCTTTACCACGTAGGTAGGTAATCTATCTATCATTATCTTCGTAACTACTAAATAGATTTGAATAAACTATTGAATGATTGGAATATTCCACTTATTATATAATTATTATCCACATCAACTAATTTTAGTGGTGAATGAAAATTTCAAGTAGTTAGGTAGTCTACAGACTACTTTTGATGGAGGTATATCTAGCTACAACGCGGATAGCAGCTACTAACACCATCAACCCAAGAGTCACATTACATAACTATACCTAAGTATAGCGAGTTCTGTTCCCAGATTAGGTTACTTACCATCGTGGTTCGTGATACCAATAAACCCGAAGACTAGGACAAGACAAGACTAGACTAGAAGACTAGAAACAAATATTTGCAGATATTGTAAAAAAATATCTAGGAGTGGGAATCGAATACGCATTTCTTGCGTCCTGCCATTCGTTTACCACGCCGCCCGCCGCACCCGCGCTGTCACGAATATTTTCCTTTTTTCGGTTTATGCGCGAAGACTATTTCTCAGCGCGACGACAGCGGGTCTGGCGCTGCCCGGAATGTGGGGAAGGTGCGGGGCGAAATGAAAGCCGCGCCCATTCTCTCAAGGGCATCGGCTCTAGTTTGCGCCTTAACACAAGTTTTTGCCTCTCTGTACCTACATCTTTTGATATTATCAGAGCTGTGGAATCGTCCGATAAGGGTGGCTATTATTGACCGGCTGGCGTGGTGTTCGATGCAGGTGAAGGGTTTAGTGCTTTCAATTAATTTCCCAGAAGAGTTCGTGGACGAATTAATGTAAAAACAATCCAATTTGTAGAGCGCGTGTTTAAAACAAAGTGTTTTGCAATAAAATTTACTGCTTTTAGGAATATGTAGGAATAAATAATTAAATGAAGAATCGATATCGTCTTCGTTAACAGAATATCGTCATCCAACCTGGCGGAAGGGATTCCTTCCTTATAGTATGTTTCTTCTTATAGTATAGTATATATATTATAAATACTTATTTTATAGTATGTTCCTTCTGTATAGTATGTTGGCTGAGTCGCGATCTCCACTCAAGAACACGTTTATCCCAGCGGTAGGTACATTATACTACTAAAAGTTATTTGAGAAATGTTTCTTCATAAATAAAGTTTTACTCCGAACCCAATCTTTACGCAGGTAGGTATGATCGTCGTAAGTAAATTAGAAGTAGATTAAGAGTATTTAAATAAATTTAAGGACCAACAGTTTCAAATGACACTTCCACTTTGATAATCCGGGAAGTTATGGGCTATTAGGTACCTACTTTGTTATTCGCTAAAACTATGACATGTCAATATTTACTTTCACTATCTCTTTTTCTCTTGCGCCGGTGGGTTTTTGTCGAAGAACTTTTGCTCCCACGCTGTTTGGTCTACTGAACTTAGGAAAAAAAGTCTATACAGGCCGTTTACCCACTACACCAGTAAGGGCGTCTATTCTTGTCTTGTAAACAGAATTATTGTGCGCGTTGTTTATGAGTTGGTTTCAGGCGACGTTTGCAAGCGAGGTCGCTCTTTTCCGTAGTTTGCTTATTGTTTTATTGGTTATTTGATTTTTACTTTAATTGGTAAAAATCTCGATCGATAAACGTAATGAAAACTAGGAATATTATTACGAATAAATATGTACCTAATGTAAACTAGAAATTATGAATAAAATCGCCTTGCCCACCCACAGCTAGTCTAAAACAAGGTTAATGTTTCTTTCAACAGGCGATTTATACCTACGCTTTAGCAGCAAACTCCAAGAGAGTTGCAGAGATTTTTATCAGTAAACTTATCAGTAAAAAATAAATTAAAATTGTTAAAATAACTACAAAATATGGAATTATCTAATGGATATAAAAGCTTGGGATGAGTTTTGCTCCAACTCGAAAACTGACAATCTACCAAGGTGAAAGATTATTGTTTGCTTCTTTACCTTAAAAATATTGATGTAAATAAAAAGCAATGAGAACAACTTATTTCCTGTTTTAATATATATAAATATGAACTTTCTGGCGTGTCTAATAGTCCTGTAAGGTCTAAAGGAAATAAAGAACTTTTGAGTTTGGTTTTTGGAGAGAAACCGTAATATTTTTATTTAAAGTAAAGTAGTACTTGTTTTCTGCCACATTATATATTTTACATTTGCGTCCATTTTTCCGTTTCCTTGTTATTATTACACCGATAAATAACTCTTTATTTATCACATGTGCGCGAGTGACAAATACCGGAGATTTTCGATTTATATTATGAAATTACTTACACACAGTCTGCAGAAAGGTATATAGAGCTTAAAATTGATAGAGCTGTCGTCAAAATGCTAGAAACGGCATATTACCTACTGTGTTCAATTGTCCACAGTCGTAAACTAGCTCGAAATGTCGAAGTAACCTCGTTACTCAGAGAGGATTATGTCTTTATGCCTGTATTGTGTGCTCTTTGCCTGTGTTGTGAGCTATTTCTACTATTTCAACACGCCTCATTGGTACGCTGCAGTTTGCTAAATATTTTAAGGTCATTGATGGAGCAGAATAGACGCGATCTTGAAATCAAGAATTTAGTAGGCATATATTTATTAAATGGGCATTTTCAAAGGGCGCGGGCGGTGGAAACTATTTTTTGAATTTTCAATTTTCTTACTGACACTACAGCGCGCCAGGGACAGGTTTCCTTAAAAATATCCAAAACCGACTGCAATACACGTTTATGTTTATGGTAAATAAATGTTTTGTTAATTATTTATATTTGTATTCCATTTTGTCTCCACTTATTCTTCTGTCTCCGCCTCTACCAAAAGTGCATAAGACGGCAGAGTGTAGGTTTTTTGATCAATAAAAAATAAAATAGACCGATAGATAGAAAATTATTTATTGCACACACAATTATTAACAAAACCTAAACACAAATTACGGAGTATATAAGAATTGGGGGTCTTATCGCTCAAGAGCGATATCTACCAACAACCTTGAAAGATAATTTACAATAGTTTTGCATTCTACCTGCACCACAAAGCCTGTACCTACCAATATCATTAAAATGTTTTTTCTATTGTTTCAGAAATATGTTGTCAGTACGGACAGGAGCGGAGACATTCACGTCCACGTTCAAGTAAGTTATAAAATACAATAACTGGTATTGTCTGTTTGTCACCAATATTAAGGATAAAAAGAGTTTTCAATATATTATTATTTTGAGATCAAACTAGCGCTTTCATCGAATAAATGCTATTTGTTGATAAACAAGCTAATTTCAGACTTTTCGGTAGTTTTCAAAAACGTGTAGAGAATGATAACGAAGCTATAGTATCTATTTTAAAATTCTTTGTGTAAAATTATACTAACAATATTTGTTAAAAAAAATAACGGAATAAGTTTATTTTACCCACTCTATTAATTTCTAAAAGCTACGGAATAGAGAGGAACTTATTTTTGTTCTTTAACAGCGGCAGAATAGAGTCATGCTCGTAAGCTACTGGAATCTTTGTTTTCAAATGGTTTTCGAGAGATTCGACTGAGCTCTTTTCAGAACGCATTTCTCTCATAATTAGTTATTTATCGGTAGGTACCTTACCTATTTATCACGCTTATTTACCTACCTATTTTTCCTGACGAAAAATTAAATTTAAACGTAGGTACCTACCTACAATAGGTCGGTATCATTATTTTTTTGGATGGAGATAGATGTTTAAGTTAGCTTTCGAAAACGTTTTTCGACATCCAACTAAGTAAATTGATATGAGTGTGGGTATACTATTTATGTCTTCAATGTACTGACATTCAAATCCGCCAAGTACTTTTCGTGGTAAAATGTCAATCTAGTCAGCGATGAGGAACGAATCGAGTCGTTTCGCCACCCTAAATTGGTGGTCGTAATAAGTGGAACAAATTACCTTGTCGGGAAAAACAGCATGGCTATTTTTTTTTAAAATTAAAGTGTTTCTACATGAACAAACATGAAACTAAAATTATAATTTTTGACTAAGAGTTTCAGATATATCACCATATTGATTGAACTAAAGATTTTAAATTAACAGGGATATTGTATTGCTACCTACTTCTTAAAATACTTATGAGATAATTATTTGTCCAGCTATTTTTGTCGCTGGCTTTATCTACCTATCGAGAGTTAATGACATATTCTTTATTTTACACGCTGCTTTGGATGACAGGGAATAGTCCCAAAATACGGTCAGGTTTGTATTTTTACGACATCAAAATAATAATGAAAAAGTACCAATATATTTATCTTTCTGTAACAGACTGAAGGTTCAAATACGTTTTTGATTGTAGAACTTTTTTATTTCTCGGGCAACACAACACAAGACAACTAGGCTAGCCCGAGTCACCTCATTATTTTCCTGAAGAAAAGACGGCCATTGTGACTATTAACAAAGCCTTGTCTATGTATACTTAGGTCTACATTCCGGTGCATCTTCACATAATGATGTGTAAAGAAACTCTGTGTTGTGCTTACATCTCTCCTTTTAAAATCTGCGAGTCAGGATCACATTATTTTCTTGTATCGTTCTTGTGTTTGAGATAGGGAATAAATCATTTTATTCGTAGGCACATAAAGGATTACATTTATTAACTCTTTGTAAAGAGTTTACAATTTTTTTCGGTTTGGACACCGAAAAAAATTACGTTATAAATGTGGGCGAGTCTAGTTTTATTGCACACTGTTAACAAAAGCCACTGTTACTTATATAAACGGTGGGCATGATGCTGTTGGCATTTTCTACCTGCCAACCATTGTAGAAACTAAAAAAAAAGGCGTGCTATTGGTAAATAAACTAAAGTTGATAATAAGTGAAATTACATAGAATTATATTAAAAACTATAGAAATTATCTAAAAAATTTAAATTTAGAGAGTTCAATGTAATAATATATACCTATCGTATCTAGCTACTTTATACATTTAGTTCCGAAAGGGCTAAATTGGTAACACTGACCAGTCTTAGCTACGAAATGTAGGGATAGCGAAATGTAGTAGGGTAATGCATTCTGTCATATTATTGTAGTTGGATATCGTCAACAAGCCAATACGTGCCCCGATATTGCCTCTTCATAAACTAGGCCATCCAGACATCTCACTGTAGTCTGCATAGGTAGGTATATATATACTCGATGGTAGGTACAGCCTGTCTTGTTAACATGACTTTGGAGGTTGAATTCACTTGAAGTTTCGAAGACTAGGCAATATTGTTGTTTACAATGAAGGATTTCAGCTACTTCCATATTGATTCAGACACTGGCCAGAACAGTGATTGCCTATATCAATATGGAAGTAGTAGGAAGTAGTAGGTAGTGATTAGGTTTACTGCTCAGAATATCCAATGGCAACATATAAGTTGGCAATTCGCGCAGTAGGGAGTTTGAGAATAGTCTGTAACATCCCAACTAGCACGTTGGCGTTAAAATAACCTGTATATTATACTTATAACGGTTCCATTCGAGTATCTTAGTGTTAAAAATACCTGTAAGAATGGAGTTAGAGCATGCTCTAACTCACTTATAACCACGAAAGAGGCCCACGATTTTGCAGGTAAAGGTGTTATAAAGCCTGTATAAGGGTGGTATAAGGGTGTTAAGTACCTGCACAAGAGTGTTTATTCATTCTCAGCTAATACCTTAACCGGTATAAATGTCTTGTAGATGAGTTGGTTAATACTATAGGTGTTAGAATCATTTCGGTTAAGAATGAAATATCACCTAACATATTACAAGACCTATTAAAAATACTTGTTTGACACTTAATCGCTTAGTAGTTAGTTAGAATATTCTCAAGCGTAGGTATTTTGTATCTTACGACGGGAAGTCTATGAACTTTGTTACTTAATAAAATTATGTGACTATCAGTGAATGGCGTAACAGAATTGACAGAGGAGAATATACAAATACTAAGGAGTTAAAGTTTTCATTGTGAAGTGAACATAATCTGCCGCGGTAATTTTACTGTAAATGTATACCATGTTTCTCATCTCAATTTTAACGCGCCCTGGATTAAATTAAGATTTTTAATAAAAATTATGAAGAATAATAAAGAAATTTCAAATTTTTATTTTTTTATTTTTTTCCTTATTAGCCAGTAGCATGTTAAATTAAGTGGTTTCAGTAGAATGACAGAAGTTACATAAATAATGAAGTATTTTGTGGTCAAATATTGAATAACCTATTCAATATATATAAGTTAATTGACCAAAACAATGGCGACCGAACATTAAAGCTTTATGTCTTTGTTAAGTGTTCTATTACACATTTCGAAATACAACATCTTTAGTCAAGAATGTTGTCAGTCTTTAGTACTCTTTACAGTGTATTAATAGTCTTAAGTAACTACAATTACTATAGCCAAGACAATACTACCGGCTAAGCATAAAATGAACTTATACTCTTGACAAACTCTGTTTTAAAAGTAATGTCTGCACCTTATAATCAATATAACACCAAAATACTTATAAGGCACTTTACGGAAAAAACTAAACAACAATAAGTGTTAACGAGAGTCAGCGAGCACCGTTGTATAGATTTGGGTGTTATAAACAGGTTAAACCTATAACATCTTAAGTATACTTGTTGCAGTTAGCACTATTGTAACTCTAAAAGTTGTTTAACGTCGTTCAGTATAATACTACTAACACTTTTCGAGCTCAATTTATATTTTAACTACCTTATAAAGTTTATAGTTACAACTGAGATCATTATTACTCCGTTAAACAGTTAAAAGTAATAATAATACCTGTAACTGACACCAAAATGTTAGTTGGGATACTCTTGGGTCTGTTGGGTTGGTACCTAGTACTCTTCTGTCTGAGTTTAAGAAACTTAGGCTGATTGATTGATTTACAAAACAGTTCCGATTTTTTTGTGCTAAACCGAATATAATTTGTCATATTTTACTGACTGGTATGTATGGTGGATAGAGCTGATGCAAGCTTGCAAGCTAGTACACTTAGGATGAAAATATAACTCGTATGCAGAGACGATAATTTGTGTTGTATTTATATTTCTAGGGTGACCTGAGCCAACAAGATAAAAGATGCGTGTTCCTGACTGTACACGATCTTGGGACCAATCGTAAGTTAAATATAAACCAAACTCTATCAAATCATCTACCATAGTTAAACCAATATCCAAGGGCACCAAATCGTTACAAGGAATGCGTATAATGTCATACACTGATGTCTTATTACTGTATGAAATGTTCATAAAACTAGGTGTACTTACTACAGCAACGTATAACTGATATAATGATGATACCTCATGCATGATAAATCTAAAATGTCTAGATTCCGTTTTTAAAATGATTGAACTTCAACTGTCGACAAGCTTTAGCATAGTTTTGCAGAAACTATGTATGCAGGTATATAGTAATGTTTGTACTTTAACTGGAAAATAAATAAAAAGGTACAAACAAATTTCTGAATTTTTTCAAGTCAAGTCTGTTTGTGTGTAGACTCGTCGCTGGTCGACTTCGTGAACTGCCCAGCGATGTCGGAGATCAAGGAGCGCTCCTGCTTCATCCACGTTGACGTGCCCGGACACGAGGAGAACTCGCCTGATCTGCCTGATTCGTGAGTTTGAAAGAGAGTTAGAAACTCCAACTCTGCATTGTCCTGGTTAAGATCCCGTAACAATCTTAGCCAGTGCTGGTCTTCCGTATAAATGGTGTTGACACAAACACAGCTGGTCTTGCTATTACATAACACAAACATAGCTGATCTTTCTTTCTACATTGTGACGGCTCAAATGGACGCACGTTATATTGTGAATTTTACAATATGATTATGAGATTCCTTGTAAAATGTTTAACAAAATCTGATAATATACTTCCTATCTGTAAAGTCTTAAATTCTGACGAATATGCGTTACAAATTTTGAATTTGTGATATGTTTTCGAGTATAAAAATAGGTTGACCAGTAGCAGCTGATGTTCTGTGATATCTTTAGCTATTTGTGTTTTCAAGTACTAGTGAATATTTATCAACAAACATTTCTGTTTCAGCTACCAGTTCCCGTCACTCCAGACTCTAGGAGAAGACTTGATCACAGTCTTAGACTTCTTGCACGTCCGCTACGCCGTTGGCCTCGGCGAAGGCGCCGGGGCCAACGTCCTGGCTCGCTGTGGCCTCGCCCACCCCCGGAGACTCCTTGGCCTCATTCTCTTCAACTGCACAGCCTCGTCATCTTCCGTCGCTGATGCCTTCCGCACTCGCTTCTCTCGATGGAAGGGCGCGGATATCTCCCAGTCGGAGGAAGACTTTCTGATCTTCCATAAGTTTGGACACGTGAGTTCTCTGCCAGAGCAGGTTGATTACAACTACCAGGTATTTTCTTTTTTTTGTTTGTTGCTAATGTACTAACCTGGGATGGTGAAGGACTGGTGATTTGTATAGGTGTGAGGTGCAACCTGCAGGTTACGAGCAGCATTTGGATCTTACGGTGTAAAGTTCCGGCTCTCCAGCTCGATACGCAGAAACAAATAATTTACTATTTTAATATCAAAACCATTAAAAGTAGGTAGTGCGATCGATCAAATCAAATCAAATCAAATCAATTTATTCAGGAATAATATTTCACAAGCTCATAAATACATAATGAAACGTTGACACTACCGAAGCTTTACAACTGTGTGGTAGAGTCAGCGCCCATCTCCTAGACATAGGTACAATTCTGAATAACTAGGTAACTTATATAAAGTATAATATAAATCCATAGAATAAAAATAAAAACAAAATCAATATTTCTTAAATACATTTCTGGCGCGTTACATTGTTTGAGTAAATGTGAGTATGTAGTGTATGAGTATGATCGATGAGCATTGAGCAACTACCATGTCATACAGAGCGATAAATTGCTTCATTTCAAAAATAAAAGAAGCTATATCCTTTACATTTATACAACGACTTCAACACAGATTTAAATGAGATCAATAATCCACCATTTGGAGTTGGTGCTCGTTAAAGAGACATATGATTTCAGTCAAACCTGAGTACAGTTTGAATGTAATATTGAAACAAAAAAATTGCGTTTCTTGGAAATTTTGTATATTGTAACTTTGGACTCTTCTGTTTCAAAAGGTTGCCGACCACTAGGATAGGCCATTGATATGGTTGATAGTGCTTTTTGTATGATGTTATCGTTGTATAGAAACTTAAACATCTATGCTAATAGATGCCGTCGTCGGATACACTTTAGTACAATATTGTCTTATTCGTCGACCACGTCCGTTCCCAACGTTCACCTGACAAGGTATTCCAGCTTGTTTTGAATCTTGTTTGATGTTTGTTCTATTAGAAAGCAAATTAATTTCTTATCATACTAACAAACTAACGTTCGTAGTTTTAGTTCTTAAGCTTTTAGTGCTTTTATTACTTTTACTTTTAAGATTAATACTTAGTTAATAACCTAACTGCATAATAACGATTCGAGTCCTTTCAATAGTTTGATACTCTTTACTCCATTTTCTGCTCAATTTCATTTATGTTTGTTCCACCCATCCATATATAATTACTTTATTTCCTGTCTCTGGACGAGATATATTAATATATTTGGTACATAAATCGATTTAGAATAGATTTATTAAGAAATAGATCTACACCAAAGTGGATTGGAGATAAGCAAAACAGCCAAAAGCCTGATTTCAAAATAGCGTCCCCTGATATCAACCCCGATCATTAATCATGGCAATTATTTGATGTATTTTAATTGGTATTTTTACATATCTCCTTGAACTCATTCCAGACTCTATTGTACTGGTGTTAGAATTCTGTTCGGTGCATGTTTCAGCAAATGTCTTCGGACTCCTGCGAGCTAGCTGAACGCGACCGCTTGCTGAAGGAGTATCGGTCGCGTCTGCGCGGGAACCTAAACACGCACAATATCAAGCAGTACGTCAGGGCTTTCATCAAGTAAGTCAAATCTATATACAATTGCCTAATTCCTCTAAGTATACAATCATTTATTTGCAAACAAGGGTCACAAAGATGGTGGTTGGGCAATCGCTAGCTAGGGCATGCAAATTTAGGTTTACTTAGGTCTCAAATAAAAAATTTAATATCAAATAAAAGGTTGGAAAATTAAAATATCACATCAACATGACTTAACATTAAAATTTAGAAGAAAATTTGAAAAAATGATGTAAAAAGGTTTCTATTACTAATTTAGTCAAGTTTTATATCCTTATCTATCAAAAATTCATTGACCTATAATATAATACTTAGATGTGAAAAAATTATTTAGTTTATTCTTAATCTTTATCAAAGGTAGCGGGTAGCTTTATTTATTTATTATTTATATTTATTTATTTATTATTATTTATTGTAAATTTTTGGCGCCATGCCGTAAAAGTGACCTAGTACTATGTTTCAGAATGGTATCTACCTTATTATTTGCCTGCATCTTTAGTCAGCTTTTTCCAAAATAAAAAAAAGTCTAATAGAAGTGTTTAAATTAAATCTCCTTTCAAAATTAAATTAACAACACAGTGCGATTGCTAACTAAATCTAATGCGGTTCGCTACCTTTATAGTTTTGGTAACGTGCGATCTGAGTTGAAATCTCGGGAGTCAGACTGAACCATGTCTCAATTTGCACTTATTTCAATGGTAAACTGACTAAAATTCAATAAAATACTTGGTCAAATTTGTCTTTCAATTAAATATTGGTTTGTGATTCTTACAAAATTGTACGAAATAGTGCGAATATCTCCTGACTTACTCCCAATCTACATATGATTACCTCTAGTATGTATCTGAGATGCATTTAAGTTTTCGAGATGTACCTAAATTATTTATAAC